>JAHRHZ010000073.1:8495083-8548825 GCA_024137785.1 Ginglymostoma cirratum | reverse complement strand
TCATCCAGCCCCATGCTTGTTATCTCGGATTCTCCAGCATCTGCAGTACCTTTTATCTCTCTTACTTGGTAACAGCCCACTTCAACATCTTTTTCAATACAACAGTACACATTATTAAAATTCTTAGTAAAGGCAATAGCAAAATAATGAGCACACGGGATACAATACAAACCCATGGATGAATGTTAACACTTAGCTCCCAATCCCAAATCCTGACGCACCAGGGTTTGGACTGTAATATAGTCTTCACAGTCTCTTTAGCCTGAAGGATCTTGATAGATGTGTTGACCCATTCATGTTCCCATTGCTTCGCTTCTTCCCCCAGTTGCTTCCATGATGTACTTAAATGTGATATCTGGGGAATCTTTTCTCGGAGCAATGTGGTAACATTGTTCGAGGCCACCGGTGAGAACCGGCCACAATATTCTTGCCTCCCTTTGCTGAGAATGGGTTCAATGATGGTACCTGTGGAAAAGTGATGGGCTTTGTCAGATTCCAGATACACAGATTGTGGCCTGCTGGTTGCAAGTGATTCCATCCTTTGTATAGTTTTTGTCTGTTGTGTTGACGTAGATGGCATCCATGGCATGTACCACTTGACCATATCCCTTGACCAAGAGCTATTTGTCCAATTAGCCAAATATTGATTGGTTATCCAAGTGGGGACCAAATTATTGTGAAATGCCAGTAAATGCAGCTGGACATCAGTTAAAGCTTGTGACACAATCAGGGAGCATAGCTCAGCCCAGCGGATTGTTCCGGTGTTGTCGTTAACTTGGTCAGTTAGCTGGTTGATAGACTGCTGTACAGGCTTGATCACAGTGATGGTACGGACGTTGATTCCTTCTCACTGTGTGCTGAGGTTTATGGTGAGTTGTTGAAGATTGAGGTTGTCTTGTAGCGGGTAACAGGCCTTTTCTCATAATTGGTTAAGTTGCTCATTGAGGGCTTCTAGATCAAGGGAGTTAATAGACGCCACTCCAGCTGCATACCCAGCTCCTGCCATTTCAGCAAGTCGGCTTTTGGTTCATTTATTATTTCAGTCCAACTGAACTAAGGGTTTTCGTTGAAGAACATCTGTTAATAAAGAGTCAAAAACAGTTCTTTGTTCTTTTGGGCAAGGAGCAGGCAGTGTCTGGTTAACGTGGATCAAGAGGTGAATCTTCTTTATCTGGGGTGGGGAGGTGTGGCGGTTAAAAATATTTGGGCTTCTGTTTCTTCTAAGACTAGGCCATTACCAAGTGTACAGGTTATATCTTCATCACAAGAAAGGCTAGAGGCGTTTGGTATAGGTGGATTCGGCCTCGTACTTACTCAGATCTGGGACTGCTTTCTGCAAGAATGCCTGTTTTCTCATTTGGTGCATTTCCCACAATGAATGGTAGGGTATATGATAACAGAACACTCCCGACATTCTGAGATACAATTGGTATTAAAAGTCTGCTGCTGTGGTTTACTGTTCGTCTCTCCTGCATTTTAGCTTTGGGACCATACAATGGTATGACATTATTCTGATCTGCATTCTTTTATAGTACTACTGGTTACTTTGCTTTGCAAGAGTAAAGAGGATTGCAGTCACAATGATCCTTAATATTGGGGTTTATGTTACAGTGTACTGCTGTGCTAGTCCCTTCTCCGAAAGTCTCGGTAACAGGTTTTCTGTCTGTATCCAAGGAGCTTAACATGGGAATACCCTGTGCACAGGTAAATTGGATAGACTCTTCCCTCCTTATCCACCATTCGCCATTTTGGCAGGTGTTAGTATTGCCAGTATAATATATTTTGCTATTCTGCTGTATAGGAATTGTCTAGTTGCAGTTCTGTATACAGGCGTGCAAGAGCATGGAGTAAGCTTCAGTAGCGCATTGCCGCTCCTCTATCAATGCTTCAATATAGATTCTTTCCCTGCCGTTGTTGTTACCGTCTCCAGGGGCTGCTACCCTTCATCACAGACGGAGGAGTTTCTGCAACTCCTCTGCTATCATCTGGACAACGGTTCCCTGATTCCCTATTATGTAGGTGCCAGCTGATGGAGCGTGTTAGCAGTCGCACTGTTCTGCTTCTGTTTTGGTCCTTGCCCTGCCTTCCCCCCTCCTGGTCTCCAACATTCTTGTTTACACTGTCCCTTCTTTCCACTGTTGCTACACTCATTCACTGCGGGTCCACTATTCTGGTGGGCATATCCAATTACTCTGTTGGAGCACTGATTAGCAAAATGCCCCCTGGCCCCACATGAAAAACAAGTGAGGGTGGCTCGGTGCTTCTGGGTTGCCCCTGCGGCACGGACCATGTATTGTTGATCAGTAGGGTATGAACTTGTTGCCCCCTTTACATTTATTCGATGAATAAATGAGATTTGCAATTGTTCTGCTGTCATTGCCCAATTAATAATAGCATTATATGTGTCTCTTATCGGGAGTCCCAACTGGATTACCTGTTTAAGATGGCTGCCATCCCCATTCTTAAGGGTTTGTAGGAATACATTATCATCACTGCCTTGCCTATCAACTCCTCCATACTCACAATAAGCTTTAGACTTTCTTTTCATAATTTTTGGAGGGTTTGAGGGGCTTCTGGACCATGAGGGTAATACAGGTCCAGTTACTTCAATGAGCTCCAAGCACTACTTCTATTTGTTCTCTAAAGTTGGCAAACTTCTGAGCATTAGTTCCCTGTTGGTTTGTTATCCAGCCCCTGGTCTGATACTGCTGGGTTGATTGAGCCCAAACATCTTGCTGGACTTTTGCCTTTAATAGGAACTGAAGGTTGTCTCATGTCAAATCATGACCTTCTTTAAACTCTTGCAATTTTACCCAAAAATCTGCATTTTTAGAATTCTTTTGGGGATTGGAGAGGGCATATAAAAGTTGCTGTTTCTCTCCTGGCATCAGGGCCATTTCTACCATCTTGATGGTGGGTCCTCATCATGCGCCTTGGGTGTTTGGGTGTGAATGGGTCTAAGATGGTACTAAGATCTCCCCTTATCACTTGGCCAATGGTCATCATTGTAATGCTCATATTTGGTTTGTTCGGTATTAAGGTCCCAATCATCAGGCCCCTCGTTAATTATTTTACTTCCTTGGTCCACATATTCTCCGGATTCATCCAATTTGGGGTTGCTTTTAGCAATGGAAGGGGGCAGTGCCGAGATGCAGGAGCTGTAGCGTGGCAGATTCCGAAAGAAGGCACCAAGTGTGCCTTTAGGAGACGGACACAGCCTCCCACAAGCCTCAGTCTCCTTCTGGGCCATCACATATCTGAAACTGTTTTTGTTTGTGAGCTACATTGGTGTTTTGTTTTTCTGAAACAGCTACAATAATCAGTCCCTTCCGAGCTTTGTCCTTGTCATTTTTCTGTCCCTGCCACCAAGTCTTTTGCTCAGTGGCAGATTGACATCCGTCCCAACCACTTTTTGTCATTTTTTTTTAATAAGTTTCTTGTTTGCTTCAAATGCTGTGTGTAAGATTGAGCCTTCTGGTTCCCAGTTTTCAAGGGGTTTGGGATCAGAGACAGCCCTTGTTTAACCTGCACCCTTAACTTGATTGAACATTAAAATTTTGCGGCTTCTCATTCCTGTTCTCGCTCCAACTGGTGGTCTCTACACCCACTTCATCTGTGGTCACATGGCCCACCTGGGCTCTTAATTCGGGCTCAGCCTGGGTGTCTGAGAGCTTTGTTGGGCACCACCTGCTATTGAGTAACTGAGGTCTGAGATCGTACTCAACCACTTTAAGCATGAACAATGTCAATGTCAAGCGAGTGGAATGTTGTCATTTATCTCAAGAGGGTTGGAATATAAAAGCAGTGATGTGCTTCTGAGACTTTATAAAGCTCTAGTTAGGCCCCATTTAGAATACTGTGTCCAATTTTGGGCCCCACGCCTCAGGAAGGACATACTGGCACTGGAGCGTGTCCAGCGGAGATTCACACGGATGATCCCTGGAATGGTAGGCCTAACATACGATGAATGGCTGAGGATCCTGGGATTGTATTCATTAGAGTTTAGAAGGTTGAGGGGAGATCTAATAGAAACTTACAAGGTAATGCATGGCTTAGAAAGGGTGGACGCTGGGAAGTTGTTTCCGTTAGGTGGGGAGACGAGGACCCATGGGCACAGCCTTAGAATTAGAGGGGGTCAATTTAGAACGGACATGAGGAGACATTTCATCAGCCAGAGAGTGGTGGGCCTGTGGAATTCATTGCCACGGAGCGCAGTGGAGGCCGGGATGTTGAATGTCTTCAAGGCAGAGATTGATAAATTCTTTATCTCGCAAGGAATCGAGGGCTACGGGGAGAGTGCGGGTAAGTGGAGTTGAAATGCCCATCAGCCATGATTAAATGGCGGAGTGGACTCGATGGGCCGAATGGCCTTACTTCCACTCCTATGTCGTATGATCTTATGATCTTATAAGATCTTTCAATCAAAAGACTTATGCTCTATCAAACATGAATAATTCTTAGACTGCATTGTTCCCCCTACAGTCCGAGTTCCTTAATTTACACTATCGGTGGAGTCTGGCTCACAAAATATATTATTCCCTTTCTCTTTTTCCTCTTTAAACAATGCCCTACCTGTCTGTCCATCGGAGATTTTTATTAGGGCCTGATTTGCTCCTTATCCCTCCTCCACACTCTGGTTCATTCGGTTGTTTTATAAAATGGGTGCCATGGCTTAAAGAGACTATTGACACAGGCTTGCTCTACCTACTGGGTGGTAAAATATAACGTACTCACCCTCTTAGTGATCCCATGACAGCGGTCTCAAGCGGCACACCCTGCTCACAGCGCCAGTCTGTAAGAACGACCTACTCGGAGGCAGTAACAACTCGGTGGTGGAGGAGTTCGTTTAAGTGAATCGAGTGGTTTGTTACAAGCTGTTAATGATAAATGCAGGGAGAGGAGTTCTAGGTAGACATGCAGGAATACTGAATACACTCTGATCCTTTAGCGTGAGTTATAGTTTTTTAGACACGGAAATAAACAACTTGTCTTGCAATCATCAGCAGTTTATCTCTGCCCCCCCCCCCCCCCCCCCCCACCCCCCTCCACCCAAATCCCCTTTCTAGTGTGGTCACTCCCTAAGGCACATTATGTGCTCTCATTTTAGTTTGATAATTTAATCAGAGTTTGATCATTTAGTCAGCTATCTACTTTGTCAGCTATTCCCATCCTATCGTCCTGTCTAATCTCATCAACCAGCTATCTAACAGTCAAGGTGCATGGTCCTGTGGTCTAACTGAAATGTCAGAGGTGTTGGCCATTTCAACATAGTCAGTAAACCATTTTGTTCCACCTGAATAAACGTTGCTTAAGCATTTTCAGTCAATTATTTCACGTCTATTCTGCTATACTTTTGTGTGCATGTGTGTGCGTGTGTATGTGTGCGCGTGAGAGAGAGAGAGAGTCTTCCCTTTCATGGGTGATGAGGAGGATCTTGAAATGATTGGAGTAATGTAGTAAAATGGATATTTTTAAGGAGAATATTGCAGTATGGAAAGAATGAGTAGGTAAGCTGCATTTTTTGACAACTGTCCAATATGCAATTCAAGAATTCTAACCATGTATTGAACTCTAAAAGCAGTAGTTTAATTTATCTTATTTACCTCATCCAGAGGTTCAAATTCAAAATGGAATGTACATTAATTTTATCATGTTTCAATACCTGCATCATATCTGGACATTTTAACATATAATGTTGGCACACAGAATGATGTAAACTGACCACAGGAATCTGTGCTACATCAATCACTTCACTATTGAACTCGCATCTGTCAATCCTAGCTCTTTACTGACATGAAAATGGACAGTCTTGACAATTGCTCTCAGCACACCTTAACCTCACACCTCACAAATCAACAACCCATCATCTCTTCACTATCTTCTTTTACATGAGTGTTTCCTCTCTTTGCTGAATGTGCTTTTTCAGGTAGTTAGTGTTGTTCTGCATCATTAGGCACACTGTGTGTATCCTCTATATAGATCTGAAAACATAAGCCTCGGGCTAGGCTTTAATGGCAGGGGTGGATGACATTCTGCTCTTAGGTATTCTAGGAGCAGGAAGTAATGCAGATCAGTTTACTGCCCAAGCAAGAGCTTGTTTGTTTACTAGTTTTAGTGCTGATCCTGCATTTCAGGTGTTAAAAAAAATTCCACTCATGGTAAGACAGCTCTAAACTGAGAGCCACTTAATTTTATTTCACACACGTTTACTTATAAATTTCAATCGTTACCAATCCGTTGAATGTTGCTGGTTAGCAATATTTGATGCTACGATGAGAACTCGACAATACAGTAGCGTTTGAGATGCTGTAAATTGGCATTGATTTTTATATTTACAGACATGGCTGGATGTTTAAATGCTGGTGGATATAATGAAGGTTGACTTCAACGGTGGAAGAAGCCAATTTGTACATACATTGACCATTATGGAATGCTCAAAATATATAGACAGTGGAGAGCAAATTCATCCCTGACAGGAGTCAAATCGCCTCGGAAAATTCAATCATTGGGGGAACCAATGGAAGAAAACTGGAACAGTTAGAATCTAAAAGGCAATGCTCCACTAATCCCATGTCCTTGCTGCTGATGAGCCTATCAGCAGTGAATATGTGAGAGAAGCGTCCTGTGATTGGAGAAGCTGTGAGGAGGTGAGTGGCAGCTGTGAGCATGTTTGCAGAGGCTGGAGCAAGTAGGACTGGATGTAGTGGGACCTCTGAGATCAAAGTTAATATGGCCAGAGAGCAGGGGAAGGAGGGTAGATGGACTGCAAAACTGCTGAACCCAGGGCCTGGGGATGCAGGTTAGGAACTGTGTGCAAAGTTTGTCTATGAATAGGGAAAAATAACTGCAGGTGATGTTGGGAAGGGGTGCAATGAGTAAGAGAGGACCTGCAAAAGGTGGGAGAAGATCTGCAAATGGAGGGAAGAGCAGCAAAGGCTAGGGGATATGAACGGCAAAAGGGAAGAGAGCGATTGTGAATGTGTGGAGATGACCAACAAAGTGTGGGGATGGGAGAGAAGACTGTAAAGGGGCGAGTACTGTTTTAAACCTTTCTGTAATGGAATAGTATGAATGTTAGTATTGTAATGAACTCTGTCAATTGGATTTTTAAAAAATTTCAAACACATTTTTAAAAATTTCAAAATATACTTTATTCATATATACACATATACACATATATGTACATATATTCTTTATATATATCAATAGTCACAAACACAGTTTGGTTCTGTACAGAAGCATATCAAGTAAACAACCAAACGTCGGAGTTTGACTGCATCCAGTGAGCAAACAAAAGGCATCTCTTACTTGTACAAGACTATATTTGCACGCAGTTGAGGAGGGTCAGATAACTGAACTGACCCCCATTTACCTTCATCAAGAAGCACTCACACAGTGGTCTTTCCCCAACGTGCCTTGGCAGCACTGCCCCAAGTTTTAGGGCTTCCTTCAGCACATCGTCCTGGACCTATACTCATACTGTCAATTGGATAGTTTAATACTGAACAGTTTTATTTGATATGGATTTACATTTATATATCATTGCGTCTCAAAGTGTCTGACATACTGTGACTTATTTGAGATGCAGTGACTGCGTTAGAGACATTTAATCGTTTAGCTCTAACTACACTGGTATGCAGAATTCGTGTTTATGGTTGTGGTATTTTGTGCATCAGTTACTTTTCTTTTAAAATTGGACACTTATGCATGTTACCTCACACCAATTTAAAGACTGTTGAAGTTAATCTTTTTCTTGTGAGTTGTGGCTTTAAGTTAACTAAGTTTTCATGATTACTAAGGATATTGTTTAATTCTGCTTATGTCTGAGTGCAAATAGACCATATGCCAATACAAATAAAGAAGATGATGATACTATGTGACTGCATCACCTAATGAAGGAGTTATGGAGAATGAGAAAGGAGCCCCTGAAAATGAGAAAGTGCGCCCGTAAAATCAAAAAGTAGTCCTTGAGAAAATCCCAAGAGTAGCCTTTAGGGAAGAAAGTGACCACCACCACAAACAGCACAACAGAAACAGATATCAGGGAACCACTGATGTACGATTTGAAAGTAATTTGAGATACAAGTTGTGCAAAGTTTTGTTTCTATCGTTAATACAAGTTTATATCATGAGAAAATATCTGCTTAGCCTATGCACACAATAAAATTGTTTAGTAGTACCTCAAGAATATTTACTTGAACTACAACATGTAAATTTGATACAACTGATGTAAAGTTTGGCACATTTATGTTTATTTGAAAATACCAACAAAGTAACAAGAATTATATAAACCTCATTGTTAATAATGCTTTATTTTAGCACGCTTCTATTTGATCAGCAGCCTTAACTGGAGAAAGATTTTTTGAATCCCTCAGCTGTCTGACCTGCATCCTTCCCTTTTCTCCTGCCTCAACAATATATGTCTGTTTAAATATTTACAAGATCAGAAGCTGTGCAAAAATCCATTTATACACTGTGCAACATAAAGGCTATCAAACCAAAATTCTAAAAATATGTATTATAACATTTTATTTGATGTAACATTTTCTAATAATTCATTTTAGATGGAATACATCAATTTATGTACATTGCTGCCTACATTAGGCATAGTCATTTGTAATATTAAAAATAAACATTTATTGAAATGTAATACTAAAATGTAAATATTTATTAAAATATGCACCACTATGAATATATTTACTTGAATGTAGAGACAGATGATTCTCCATGATTGAGAACATGACTGACAATCAGTTGTATAAATGTCCCTTCCAGCATGCATGACATGCCAACATTGTTGATGCGAGATAACAAGCATGGGGCTGGATGAACACAGCAGGTCAAGCAGCATCATAGGAGCAGGAAAGCTTGACGTTTCGGGCCTAGACCCTTCATCAGAAATTGTTGATGTGTCAGCTTTGATAATAGCAGCCCTGTCTCTGAACTAAATGGCTGTAGGTTCAAGGCCCAAATTGGAGGGCATGAAAACTTGAGCTCCTCTCTACATTGAATACTTAAGGAGCGAGAAAGATGTCAGAATTTTTGACTTGTGCTAAATATTGTCAAATTAGGGAAAAACGTCTTGTTGGATGAATTTCACTCCATTCTCAGAAAATGAGAATCTGAGTTATCAACTGGATTAATTTGTTACAAACAAGATGAGTTTTTGTATCTCTCCACGTGTCCTAATAAACAGTTACTACGCGGTTAAAGTACAGAATCACAAAATCACATAATTGCTGTAGTGAATAGGTCAACTGGTTAATCATGTGTATGCTGGCTCTCCGACAAGCATGACTTAGTGCCATTGCCTGTCTTTCCCCATGCCCTCGTACATTGTTTCTTTTCAAATAATAATCCAATGTTCTGTTGAATTACTCAATCAAACCGCCCTCCACCAAACTTTCAGGCAGTGCATTCCAGACCGTACCCATTAATACGAAATGTGCCACTGTATACTGAATGCCTCATGCCACTATAGTCTGAACTGGCATTGTAAGCTGGCCACTGCAAGGAAAAGGAAACAAAGAAATGCACAATATGTGCAAGCAGAGCAACATAAAGTTTCACTATTATAATACAAACATTCCTTTGGGGGCATGAACGCTTATGCATCACAAATGGTTATTACTTCAGAATGACCACAAATGACCATGCAAGCTCATTACTTCTAGCTGCTATCAGGTTCTTGTGGACTGACTACCTCATCTCAAAACTGTCATGGCTTCCTCAGCATCTGCTCACCAGTGTTTGTCAGATTCCTCTTCATCCTTCAGGTGACTTGTGCATCTTGCCCTCTTCTAACCTCTCACCATGTGGTAGAGCTATGTTGTGCAGGGTGCATTAAACAATTACTGTTCTAGAAAACCAGTCTGTCAACAGGGTGTCTCCTGCAGAGCAGTCTCGCAACTGAGGCACATCTTCAGAAGACCAATTATCTTCCCAAGCATTGTTGTGCTGTTTGGCATCAGACTGAGCGTGTGTACCGGGCTCATTACCATTACCTTCTGGGGGTAGCACTTGTCACCCAGGAGCCAACTCTGGAGATGTTGTAGGGTAGTGAGCATTCAAACAGCCTCCTAGTTGTATAGAACCTAAGTGCCAATGGCATGTCCCTGGAAGGGGGCACACATCTGTAGGAATTGTTGCCTGTGATTACAAATGAATTGGACAGTGAGGGAATGAAATTCCTCTCTGGAATTATGAGTTTCATATGCATGCAGTAAATGGTGGCTTGTACCTTAGGGAACCCATCAATGGCTGCAAATCCCACAGCTCAGGCACTTTAGCTCTCTGGCCCCATGGCGCACTAGACAAATTGAATTGAATTCAAATACCAGATTTGAAACATTAACTATGTTTCTCTCTCCACAGATGCCATCAGATCAACTGAGTTTCTACATCCTTTTTCCTTTTTATTTTAGACCTCCAGTATTCACAGTATGTTGCTTTTATCAAACCAAACTGGTTCCCTGTAAAGAGCATCAGTGAACTCGCAAATACAGTGAGGTGTCGACTGAGAGACTCCAGTTGAGTTTTGAAAGGAGTCAGTGGCAAAGGTAAGAACAATGCACAATTTTAATTTATATTTTGTATGTGGTATTTTAAGAAGGGGATGCATGCTTTAGTTTTATTTTAGAGTGTTCTTGTGATTTGGTGATGAAGTCTGGAAATCTGCGGTTTACTCGCATTTCAATAACTTTAACTTGAAGAGCTGGGGATTAACAGTTCAGTGCTTTGAAAAAAGTAGAAAAGAAATAAAAATAAATATCTGATTAGTGTCAAACATCCGCGCACACAGAGAGGCAAAAGAATTGAGAAAATCAATACAGAGATAGTAGGAACTGCCGATGCTGAGAATCTGAGATAACAAGGTGTAGAGCTGGATGAACACAGCAGGACAAGCAGCCTTCTGAAGAAGGGTCCAGACCCGAAACGTCAGCTTTCCTGCTCCTCTGATGCTGCTTGGCCTGCTGTGTTCATCCAACTTTACACTTTGTTATCTGAGAAAATTAATGAGTCAGTTTGTGTAGATGTGCGCCATAGAGAGGATGTAAAGTAACTGACATTGAATTTAGGGAACTTGCACATTTTCTCCGAGGTTAAAGTTGTAGTGAATTTAATTCGCACCTTGTCTTAGGTTTTTCATGGATAGACAGCAGCTGCAGAAAAATAACATGTGGTGAATGGTCTAATACATAGAAACTTGCTGAAAGGAAACCAGTTACCACTGTACTCGACTGAGGGAGAAACGTCACTGTGGAGATCATCGTAACTCTTTGCTGTGTTTAAATGTTTATGATGATATTGCTGAGATAAAAGAAAGGGTGTGAATTTGAATTCATTTTTGGTGTTTGTACTGGAATCTTTCCAACTATTTCATCCAGTTTCATACAATTTGTTTTATTTCTTGTTTAATAAACGTGTTCTGCCTTATCTTAAAAGAGCTTGTAAGTGTGTTTTCCAACTGACTGCCATAGTTAAGAAAAAACAAAAGTTGGATCTAACAGGCCAGGTTTCACTCGGGGGTCTAACTTGACGACAATTAACATTAGCTGCAATCATGACGCGAGGAAGTTTTAGTGAGGTTGTGATCTTGAGTGCCATTGGCACAGCCCTTCCTCCCAGGCCGCACACATGCAGACCTTTCTGCTAGAGATCTCCCCTGTTCAGATTCACAGTTGTTTCTTTTACCCCACCTCACCAAGTTGCCTCACTGTGTTCACCATCTTTAATATCCAGTTTTCATTTTCCCCCTCCTCCCTGTTGTCCCCATGTCCCTGTTGTCCCATTAACCTCTGATCTGTGACCACTTCTGCTTCCCAATTTCAGTTTACAAAATGGTGCCTATGAATGGATTTGTGTTTTCAGCTGTATTTGTGACATCCTCATGAATGCTCAAAAACTTCCAAATGTCAAGGTGTGAATAACTAACCTATCTAAAGGTTTCTAAGAACTTAATATTGCACGTTTTGTCCATTGTTGGGAAACTGACATTTTGCTTCTCGCCAAAATGCTCGAAGCATTGGGTGGATTTGGACAATTCCACTCGAGGTCTCTATGATAGGTTGCATGAATGACAAAAAAAAATTGGCAGATGGCACATAATGTGGAATAATATGACTTAATCCGCTTAATCAGCAGAAAAAAAAATAAGGTATGTTGTTTAATTAGAGAAGTATTACAGAACAATGTGGTGTTAAAGGATCTGTGAGTCCTAATACATGACTCACAAGACATGAGAGCCCATTATGTATCAAGTGATTAGGAAGGCAAATTGAAAGTTGTTGTGCTTGGAAGTAAAATGGAAGATGTACAGTTGTAAAGTGTGTTGGTGAGACCATGTCTGGAGTACTGCACAGTTTAGATTTCCTTATATAACACAGGATACAATTGCTTTGGAAGCAATGCAGGCAGGGCGTACTTAATTGATTCCAGGAGTGAATGGGTTGTCTTATATGGGAAGTGTTCAGGTATCCATCGCAATTGAGAAGAATGAGAAGTGATCTTATTGAAACTTAAACTATTCTGAGGACACTTGACAAGGCGAATGCTGAAAAGATGTTATCTTTTGTGGGATAGACAGAACTGAGGGATTTATTTAAAAAAAACTCCTCAATTAAGAGGGAGATGAGGATAAATATTTTCTCTTTGAGGGTTGTGAAATTCTGTGGAATTTCATTCCTCGGAGAGCAGAGGAAGCAGGGTAACTGAATATTGTTAAGGTTGAGTTTGACCAATTCTCAACTATTTGTGGGGTAATGGGATTAACTTGGAAGCCCGTGTGATGACGTAATAATGATGTCAAAGCCGCGCGACTAAAGGAGTGATTGCTGAAATGGAACTGAAAATCAGACTTTGTCTGAAGATAATGTATGTATTAATCAAGCTGTGAACAATGAGATCTTGTAGAAGGTTCCATGATCTCAAACAGTGTACTTCTGGGAGACTGAGTAGTATTAGACCCCAAACACTGAATAAAACATTGACAAGAGAGTTGAAGGATATAGAAGAAGTAGGGGCCACAATCAGCATTTTGAATATTGGGGGATGATCCTCCTCCTAATTCTATGTCTGTATGAGATGACGGATTTCTGGTCTATCATGAAATCAAGTGCCTATGGAGAGCGAGTAGGAAGGTAAATTGAAGCTCAAGATCAGCCACAATCAGACTGAAGGGCAAAGCTGGTTTGCCACAATCAAATTGATTGGCAAAGCAAGAAAGTCTATTCCCGTTCCAGTCTATTGGATTGTGTTCTTGTTAATAGTTCTTAAATATACATGTGATGTATGTATATATTAAAATCTATACATATATTTTAATAATTAGTAGTTTCTGGAGAAATTAACTTATTCTGAATATTTTGTCTTACAAGCTGCAAATGGCTCAAACCTAGCTGTGAGGACTAAAACCTAGCTTAATGCGGAGTTATGTACTTGATCTATAAATGTCACTTGGATGCATGTAATTGTTTGTGACATTGATGTTCAAATCAGGATAGGAGAACAGTGAATGAACTATTAAAAGATCATCAGCTAAAGCAATAAAAATTCATGTAACACCATTGGCTTCTTTTGAGGGGACAATTATTATTTTTATGGAGAAAAGCCATGGAAAAGGAACTGAAATGTCCTTCAACAATCACTTGGTAGCCTACTTTATGTAAATCAGAGTAAAGAAAAGTGCATGGTAATTTCTAATTGGCTGCTGGTTAACAAGTTTTCACTCCATCTCAGCAGGCAGGGAGGTATTTTATTGAAATTGATGAACTAAGCCATGGGAAGTGGGGAGGGAGGTGGTGGTGGGGAAGAGAGGATGTAGTTGTATTGTCACTGGGAGGTGCTCTGGCAAGCAATAGGGTGGATCGTGAAGTTTGAATTCAGTTCATAAGCATGGAATTAAAGGCTAGTCTAATGGTAGTCATGAAACCAGCTGGTTCACTAATATCCTTTAGGGAAGGAAAATCTGCCATCCACACGTGGTCTGGCCTGCATATGACTCCAGTCCAGAAGAATGGGATGAGTCTTAAATAACCTCTGAAAGGGCTTTGCAAATTATAAAGTCTGAGAAAAGGAATGAATTTGGACAGATTACCTGCAATAAATCACAACATCAGAAACAATAAGGTGGTGCACCGAGCCCTGTATCCCTTCCCAAGTTTTTCTTACTAATGTCTGGGGCCTTGTGCCAAAATTAGGACTGCTGTTCCACAGACTAGTCGAGCAATAGCCTGACATAATCATTCTCATGGAGTCATAACTCACAGGCAACATCCCAGAGATCAACGTCACCGTCATCTATAATGTGGAAAATTTCCCAAGTATGCCCTGTATACAGTAAAAACTGCACAAATGCAACCCAGCTAGTTGCAGCTCCATTAGACATCAGCAAAGTGATGGATGGCGTCATCAACAATGCTATCAAATAGCACTTTCTCCACAGTAACCAGATCACTCATTGTCAGTTTGGACTTTACAAGGCCCACAGAACTCATTACAGTCTTGGAACAAATATGGACAAAAATGCTAAACTCAAGAGGGAAGATAAGGGTGACTACCTTTACATCAAGATGGCATGTGACCATATGTGAAGTCAATGGGAATCAAGGGTCAAACTCTCACTGGTCATAACTAATAGAAAGGAAGATATAATGGTATTTGGAAGGCACTTCTCTCAGCTCCAGAACATCACTGGAGGAGTTCCTCAGAGTAGTGGCCCAGTCTTAACCATCTTCAGCTGCACCATCAATGACCATCCCTCCATCATAAGATCAGACGTGGGATATTCGGTACATCATCAATGACCTGCCCTCTATCATAAGGTCAGTGGCGGGATATTGACTGATGACCATTCATGGTTCAAAACGATTCATGACTTCTCAAAGACTGAAGTAATTCATGTCCAAATGCAATGAGACCTCGACAACAATGTGACACGTAACAGTCACCAGCAAGATCTTACGATTGCTCCTTGACATTCACTGGTATTACCATCATGAAATCCTTACTATTAATATCCTCAGGGTTACTGTGGAACACAGACTGGTCTGAACAGGAAGTATAAATACTGTGGCTATGAGAGTAGGTGGATATGAGAATTCTATGCTGGGAATTCTGCAGTAACTTAATCCCACTCATTAAAACCTGTTCACTATTTACAAGAAATGGGTCAGAATGTGTGATGGATGCGCTCTCCACTTGTTTGTATGAGGGCAACTCCAACAAAACCCAAGAGGATAAACACCAAACAAGACAAAGCAGCTTGCTTGACTGACCCTTTCAGCACTCGCTGCCTCTAACGCAGCCACACAGTTTGTACCATCTACGATTCACTACAACAATTCACCAAGACTCCTTAGACAGCACCTTCCAAATCCATGATAACTGTCACCTAGAAGGACAAGGGCAGAAGACAGATGGGAACACTCTTCCCTGCAGGTTCCTTTACAAGCCACTCATCATCGTGACTTGAAACTAGATCATTACTCCTTTGGTGTCACTGGATCAAAATCCTTGAATCCATTCTTTACATTACCTACACCACATTTTTTTGTTTTATTCATTCATGGGATATGGTTGTCACTGGCCAGAATTTATTGCCATCACCATTGTTGAGAGTCAACCACATTGCTGTGGGTCTGGAGTCACATGTAGGCCAGACCAGATAAGGATTTCCTTCTCTAAATGTCATTAGTGAACCAGATTTTTTTTTCTACAAACAATCAGCAATGGTTTCACAGTTGTTATTACAGCTCTCTTTTAATATGATAGCTGTGTTTTTGTGTGACCTTGTGCTATAGAAAATTGCATGATAGGGAAATGTGATACTGTACAGCGGAAAGTTCACATTATCCGCTATTCATCAATTGTGTTGTAGCCAATTCACATTAATGAAACACACATTATAGCAGAAATACCTGGAGATGCTTAATCCCATATTTCTTATTGTAATCAAATTCAACCATTTGCAATGCAAGATTTGAGCCCACATTCCCAGAATCTCTGGATTAATAGTCTAGTGATAATACCACTAGGCCATTACCACCGGTTATGGACTTCAGTGGTTCAAGAAGGCAGCTCATTAATAGATTTTCAAGGTCAGTTAGAGGTGGGTAATAAGTACTGACTTATTAAACAACACACACAGCCCATGACTGAATAAAAACAAATTCAGTTTAACATTAATGGTGAGGAAATATTGAATTGCTCAATCATCATGTTTAATAATTGAAGTCATATAGGTGGGCAAATGATGTGCACATGGTTAACTGTCACCAATTAAACTCTCACTGGTTCTTCCATTCTGCCACTTGCATTCTACATTTCTTTCATTTAACTTTATATCAGCCTGATTAGATTGGTTAAGGTTTGACAGCTGGCTCTGTTTCTTGGTTCCCCCAGTGGGTATTTCTGTGTTTAACTCTGGGATAGGCCTTGATGGCATCCAAATGGCGTCTGCTGTGGTGAATGTCCCTTTTCCCTTTAGTTTGGGAAGGGGGTTTTGCCTCACCTCTTCCACATTCCCTGGACCACCACTGCCATCAGGTGGTTGTTCAGTCTCTGCTATACTCCTGCACAGCTCTTTCACTAAGTGAGGCTTCACCTTCCAACCAGGTTTTTGGCTCTACTTATCAACTTTAGTCCCCTTACCTGGCCATTTCTGGCCTTCTTTTGTACCTATTGGGCTAGCTCTGGCCATGTTAACTCATTCGGGATCGGATCTGACCTGACCTTTTCTGACACTTCCAACCGGATTTCAGCTCTTTTAATTTGTACAGTCATACACAGGAGCCTATAGATTAGGAGCAGGAGCGGACCATTCAGCCCCTCAAACCTGTACTGCCATTCAAAAATTCATGGCTGATTTGATTGTGACCTCAAATTGCATTCTCACAGATCCCTGATAATCTTTTATTCCCTTGCTTAATAAGAATCTATTTATCTCTGCCTTAAAAATATTCAAGAACTCTGCCTCCACCACTTCTGCAGGAGAGGCGATCCTGAGACAAAACAAATCAACAATTTTTTTTTTGTTTTAATTGCGTGACTGCTGATTTTCAAACAGTGACCCTTTGTTCTGGATTCTCCCAGAGGAGGGGAAACCTCCTCTTCATATCTACCCTGTCAACACCCCTCAGGATCATACATGTTTCAATCAAGTCACCTATTACTTTCTTGAACTCCAGTTGATACAAGGAAGCGTGTCCGATTTTGCCTCATTAGGCACTCCCTTCCCCAATTCCAGGTATTTGACTGACCTCAAATGATAGAGGCTTTACTGCTCTTTGTATAACTTCTGTGTCTTTCTTTATTCAAAGCCCCTTTGCTGTTCATGCTGATATAATTCCTGTAACTGGTCTTTAATCAGTTTGATCGCCATTAGTTTTACTGCCCCCTGCAGGCCTCTTGAACCTCTATCAGATCCCGAACTCTCTGCTACTTGCTGCTTACCCATTTTTTTAAGCTTCCACATCCTCTTCAGGGCTATCCTTTGCTGTTTGAAGGGTATATTTTGCTAAAAGCCAAATAATCCCCAGAATGATAATAAAATGGTAAAACTGGTAAATGTGACATATTTGTCTCAAAATGGATGTTCACTGTGACCAGTACATTAAGTTCCCAGTATTATTGTCTTTTGTTACAGGTTTTTCTCTCTGGGTTTCCCAAAAAAAAATCTGCCCCTGGCACTGACAAACTTGGGATACCCCTATGTTTATCAGATCCACAATGAAGTAAAATTTGACAAGTAGCATCTCTCTACTCTTTCCCACGAGCCCTTTCATCAGTAGGTTGGAATTTGATTTGCTTCCTGGTGGAAAATCTTTTATTTTTCCACCACAAGGTTGGTGTCCACTCAATGTTTTGAAGAGTGCTGACTTCTCTCTCTGGCTGTTTAAAACAGTTAATGGTCATTGTTGCTTTGGCCATGAACTTCTTACAGCTATATTGGTCAACAGTTCAAAATAGCTATTTGTCTGGGCCCTGCAATCCTTTGCTCCTCCACGCAAATCTGAATTGGAAGTGGCATGGAGTTTTAATTCTTCATGAGGAGTTCACTTCACTAAAGTTATCATAGATATCCTCAATTTTAAGTGCTTGTACGCACTGGTGAAAAATGAGCTGCTTAAGTCATTCACATACTAGGCATGTCTTGTCAAGCCATTTCTTGAAGATGCAGAGTTTTTGCCTATCTGCTTTTGGCATGGGTGCGCACTACAAATAGCTCTTTTTGCTGCCTCACAGTCAGTTGCACTCTCTTCAATTAAGAGAATATAAATTTTGTGAGCTTTCCTTGTCTGCTGCCCTGGGACAGCAGTGACTATTGCTGGTCTGGCCACTTTACCCAACATGCCAATCTTTTGAACAACATAAAGAAGGTGATGACCACTTCCTCAACAATCAAAAGGGGCAAACTTGAATACTTCATTTCTTAAGCTGGACGTGTAGCTGTGGTTTCCTCACCAGATCTTCCTTTCTTCTCCACAGCCCAAGCCATTTCAACTTACACTCCTTTTATTTTGTGTTTGGCGTATTCTTTCTTTATTTCATTCCTGTCTTTCTATCCTATCTTTTTCTTTTCCCTGGCAATTCTCCTTTATTTGCTGAAACTCCATTTCTGACCTTAACTGTTACAATTCTATATTTTTTCTCACCCCAGATCTCTGACTGACTTTGAAGAGCTGCCTCTGGACATCACTGACCAGACCCTGACTGCTGACTTTGCAGATTCCAGACTGATAATTACACAATTCCCCTGATTGCTTGTAATGGCCCTACAAGACTGACCGCTGCCAAATTGTTGGACTGTCATCGGAGAGACAAAAACAAAGTTGCTGGAAAAGCTCAGCAGGTCTGGCAGCATCTGTGAAGGAGAAAACAGAGTTAACGTTTCGGGTCCGGTGACCCTTCCTCAGAACTTGCATCTTAGGTTTGAGATAACAAGGTGTAGAGCTGGATGAACACAGCAGGCCAAGCAGCACCAGAGAAGCAGGAAGGCTGACGTTTTGGGCCTAGACCCTTCGTCAGGAATTCTTCAGGTCATCTGCGAACTAAGAGAGGGGAAGATAATTGGAATCATGAACAAAGCAAAGCAAATCAGAAAAAATCATTAAGAGAATAAATAAAATTACAGCAACTTAGCCAATTGCAGCAATATAACTGAAAATTCACTGATTACAATGGGATAATGTAACTTAAGTTAACAATACTGGTTTTGGTTATTTCCCTCTTTGTCACATTTAGTTAAAACAGATTATATGCGGTAAAGAGTTGGTTTTCTATTTCAAACCTCACTTGTCAAGGATCAGTTGATTTTCCTGGAGGTTTTTTTTTCCTGGATAATTTATCACTGTTAAATATTTGTGTGTAAACCTCTGCATAACCTTCACGTATTTGGACAAATGATCCCGACAGGTTTAGAACCGTTTCTTTGCATAACACCACATAATTGGCAAGGTCAGTTTGTGGTAGACTGCGTGGTTACTACATGCCGGCAGTGATGTTCAAATCCGTATCTCAAGTTTCCCTCTCGGGCAGAAGGGAGATTTATTGTCATGAGTTAAATTCTGAACTGCATATAGGTCGAGGAAAAAAATTCTAAACAAGCAGCTGTGTTGCTGTGATTCCATTTACTGCCACAGGCATAATACCTATTAGTCACAAAGTATGTTGTTTAATTGACTTAGGTTAGCCAAGTCCTAAATCCACGTCAGTCAAATGCAATGAAAACTTTTTAATTGTTTGCTAATTTTGATCCTTTTATTTTTAAAACAGAGTAAGCCCAAATATTTCTGAACTGGCTTTCCAGTTTATTCAAGTCCAACCTTACAAAAATTGCAGGAGCGTTTATAAAGATAGATGGTCTGTCAGATTTCACTGGGGTGTCTCCACATGCAGCAGTGACCATCCCTGATGTAGGCAAAGTGCCCACAAAGCTGAGAACATGTCCTGAATCGGCCACTTACGTAACTCAATTAGGCAGTCAGCAGGCAGCTTTTATGCTAGAGATAAAAGGTACTGCAGATGCTGGAGAATCCGAGATAACAAGCATGGGGCTGGATGAACACAGCAGGTCAAGCAGCATCATAGGAGCAGGAAAACTTGACGTTTCGGGCCTAAACCCTTCATCAGAAATGGGGGAGGGGAAGAGGGTTCTGAAATAAATAGGGAGAGAGGGGGAGGCGGATAGATTTCCTGCCCTGGCAAACTGACTCTGAAGGAAAGGCATCAGGCACCCTATGAAGCCTATCCACACCATTTTGCCAATCTTCCTGTATCCCAGCCCATTGCCAAGGGGCTAGCAGAATTCCAGCCAATACATATGAACTTCATTACCCAAAAATGCAGAATTACAGGTCATATAAAAATTCTGTTCAAATCTGGTGCTGGGATAACTGGGTCCCAGAATCACGTGCTTTTGCTTCCCTTTCCCTAAAAACAGGGAGAGGCGGTAAGCCAATGAGATTGCTTGAACCTCAGCATTGCTAGCAATTCAGAAGGTGACAAATGAACAAAGCAAAAGGTCTGACAATGATTGCAGGTGAAAGGAAGCCTGGGTCTGTTATGACTTACCCAGTCTACCATTACTAAACCAACACTGGTGAAAGTCATTCCCTCAAGGTGCAGTCAAATGTTTATGATGAGCAAACCAGTGAGATCATCTGTCAAAAATATCACTTATCCAGGAAATAGAGTCATAGAGTCATATTTTACACCATGTCCTCACCAGTCATCAAACATTCATCTACTTTAATCCCACTTTCAAGCATTTGGCCCATTGCCTTATATGCGCTGGCATTTCAAGAGCTGATCTAAATGGTCCTTAAGCATCTGAGTGTTCTTGCCTCTACCAGCCTTTCAAGCAGTGAGTGACAGATACTCAAAAACCTTCTGGGTGAGAAGGGTTTTCCTTAAATTCCTTCTAAATCTCCTGCTCCTTACTTTATAACCATGCCCCTTGGTTATTAACACTTCCACTAAGGGGAAACATTTCTCTTTATCTATCCTGTCCATTCTCCTCAGAATGTTCTAGATCTCAATCAGATGTCCTCCACTCTTCTCTGTTTAAGAACAACAAATCTGGCTTATCTACTCTGTCTTCATAGCTGAATTGCTCCTGCCTAGGTAACATTTTGGCGAATCTCCTTTGCACCCTCTCTAGTACAATCACCTCCTTTCTATTGTGTGGTGGCCAGAACCGCACACAGTACTCCAGCTGGACCTTACTAATGTTATATACAGCTCTATCATAACCTCCTTGCTTTTATATTCAGTATCCTAACTATAAATGTCTTCTTAATCACCTTACCCACCTGTCCTGCTACCTTCAAGGATCCATGGACCAAGATCCCTCTGACTGTCTGTACTCACTAGGGTCCTACTATTTACGGTGTACTCCCTTGCCATGTTAGCCCTCCCAAAGTGCATTATCTCTCACATTTCAGGATTACATTCCATTTGCCTTTATTTAGCCCATCTATATTTCTAAGATTTTACTCCTTACGGCTTAACACACCACAAATTTTCATGCCATCTACAGAATTACTGATCATACTTCCTACCTATCTAGATCATTAACGTACACACCAACAAGGAGGGACCCAGCACCAAACCCTGTGGTGACCTCCAGACATAGTCTTCCAGTCACAAAACACCTTTTGATCATTACCCTTGGCTTCCTGTTACTTGGCAACTTTGGATCCAATTTGCCAAATTGCCCTGGGTCCCATGGAATCTTAGCCTATTAAACAGACTACCATGCTAGACTTTGTCAAGAGGCCTTACTAATGTTCATGTAGACTAATCAACTGCACAACCCTCATCGATGTGTCCAGTCACCTTTTTGAAAAATTCAATTTTTAGTCATGATCTACCCCTTTCAAAGCTATGCAAATCTTACTTGATCAATCCTTGCCTCTCCAAGTGAAGATTAATTCTGTTTCTCAGAAATTTTTTTCAATAGTTTCTCCATCACACGTGTGAGACACACTGACCTGTAGTTTCCTGAGATATTTCTATCACCCTTCTTGAATAATGGTACCACGTTGACTATCTTCCAGTCATCTGGTACTGCTTCTGTGGTGAGAGAGGATTTAAAAAAATAATGTCAGAGCCTCTGGAATGGAAAACAAGCCATGATGTTTTGTGGCTGTTTTGTAATTCCATGACTAACTTTGAATAGATAGTTGTCGTGATCTTTGTGGCACATTAAATTCAGGAAAGATCACGCAAACAGAATGAGATGCCCTATATGGTATTCATATTGACCTGACCAAGGTATTTAACACAGTTATGGAAAATATTCAGCCTGGAGTCCGGTTACTAGTGGTGTGCCGCAAGGATCTGTTTTGGGACCCCTGCTGTTTGTCATTTTTTTAAATGCCTTGGACGCAGACATTGGTGGATGGGATAGTAAGTTTGCAGATGACACTAAAGTCGGTGGAGTGGTGGAAAGTGTGGAAGAATGTTGCAGGTTGCAGGGACACTTGGATAAACTGCAGAATTGGGCTGAAAGGTAGCAAATGGAGTTCAATGCAGATAAATGTGAGGTGATGCACTTTGGGAAGAATAATAGGAAGGCAGAATACTGGGTCAATGGAAAGATTCTTGGTAGTGTGGATGTGCAGAGGGATCTTGGTGTCCAGGTACATAGATCCCTGAAAGTTGCCACCCAGGTTGATAGTGCTGTTAAGAAGGCATACTGTGTGTTAGGTTTCATTGGTAGAGGGATTGAGTTCCGGAGCCGTGATGTCATGCTGCAACTGTACAAAATGCTAGTGCGGCCTCATTTGGAATATTGTGTACAGTTCTGGTCGCCCCATTACAGGAAGGATGTGGAAGCATTGGAAAAGGTGCAGAGGAGATTTACCAGGATATTGCCTGGTCTGGAGCGAAGGTCTTATGAGGAAAGACTGAGGGACTTGGGTCTGTTCTCATTGGAGAGAAGAAGGCTAAGAGGGGATTTAATAGAGACCTACAAGATGATCAGAGGATTAGATCGGGTGGACAGTGAGAGTCTTTTTCCTAGGATGATGACGTCGGCTAGTACGAGGGGGCATAGCTGCAAATTGAGGGGTGATAGATTTAAGACAGATGTCAGAGGCGGGTTCTTTACTCAGAGAGTGGTAAGGGCGTGGAATGCCCTGCCTGCCAATGTAGTTAACTCAGCCACATTAGGGCCATTTAAACAGTCGTTGGATAAGCATATGGATGATGATGGGATAGTGTAGGGGGATGGGCTTAGATTAGTTCACAGGGCGGCGCAACATCGAGGGCCGAAGGGCCTGTTCTGCGCTGTATTGTTCTATTAACTGTGAAGGCTCCTGCACAAATATGTTCCCCTGAAAAGATCAATGTCGTTTATCCATTTTGTGACAGAATGATGGCAAGTGAGGTGTAGAATGGAATGCTCTCAGATGCCTTTTATGTCACTAACGCCGCAAGTAAGTTGGCATAATGACTGTTTTTCACCAGGGTGCCCTCTCTCCTGCTTCATGTATTCAAAGGTTTCAGTATAGGACACCTTCAGTTCAGGATAGCTGGTAAACTCTTGAATCTGCAAAGGCCCATAGCTTGCATAAAGATCACAGTAAAACTACTAAGTGGGCTCTAATTTACCCCAGAGGACATCCAACTATTTGTTGACTGTGTTGTTGCTGCCCAGGAAAACTTCAAACTTAGAATGAGTCTGAAAGAGGCAAAGATGTAGTACTAATCTATCCCTAGCCACAAATTCCAAGTCCCCATTGACACAATCAGAAATACACCTAAATTCAACTAAGTTCTAAGTTTTACCATCGTGGGAGTATCTGTTTCAATAACATCAGTTTGGATGATGAAATTTCCCATTGCCTGGCAACAGATAACTCAACATTCAGCAGGGTCACTGATAGGTGGAAGCATGGTGCTGAATCTTAAGTTATTTTTGGCTAAGCGCCAGTTCTGCCACAATTTTTGCTCTGTTTTTCATTATGAGGGCAGCAAGGGTCCTCAACATATTTTACCAAACTCGCTTCATTAACTAACGACACTTATCCTTGCTTGGACGTGGCAGACAGGTAATTTTGTTGGCAGGGCCCTGGACTTGCTGTTGGAGGGGTCAGTGCTCAGACGGGACATCTTTTTCTCCCAGGACCACTAGAGGAGGCTACAGCACCAGACACTGCCAGCCTGGCCTGACATTGCAGCCTACATTAGAGCAGTCTCAGCTGTCTGGACGTCAACGTTCTTCTCCACCCCACTGCTGTAAGCACAACCGCTTCTCTTCAGTACCTCACACTCATATTATCTCTACCACTGTGCCCACCTCCCACCAGGTGTCATCCTCTACCACTCTCACTATTGCCTGCAATATTTTCCCTCACCCACTGTCACCCATCCCAGCCCCTGACACCATTAACCCTGCACTGTCCTACTCACTCCGACAACCTCCCCAGCTGCACAAAAATTAACAGCTGTCTCACACAATTTCATCTCCTGGAATATCTACTTCTCTCATTCCTTGAGGGAAACAACCCCCAAATAAGCAGAAAGAGTCGAGACAGATGGTGAGTTGTCTGATATTCAACTCCTCACCCATTATGTACAAAGCATCCTGGCTTTGGTGGTCCTAAATGGCTGCTGACTGTGTCCAAGTCTCTGGACTCTGATCAGAGGCTGCCCTTGTCTTACTGTGCCAGGAACCCCTGAATACAGGCTAGGTCCATTGGCTTGACCAAGGACTGCTGACAACCGTGACAAGATTCCTAGCTTTTTGTCTGCACTAAATGGCACAGCAATACTGTGAGCCTGGTGTCTCTGGCTCAGGGGACAAAGTATGAGGCAATGCAAGGCAGGGATGCTGTGAGCGTCCAGGTGGGCTCATAGTGAGTAAGCATTAAGAGATCAAGTGAAGAATCTGAAGATGCAGCCTGGTCCAATTCATGAGCTGCACGTGTGTCCCTAAGAAAACGTCATCCTTACAACAGAATTGCAGTGATAGTTACAATGTCCAAGATGCAGCATTGAAATGCAGAAATGTACAGTAAGTGAATTGAAGATGTGCCATGAGAGTTCTTAGAGACTGGCATATATTAGATGCCAATGCCTGTGGATGTATGTGGCTGGTGCCCATTGAGTGTACCCTGAGATTTTGGTGCCCGGTGTCCAACATGGAAGTCCTTTGAAGCAATTAGTGAGCTGAAATTGCCAGGTACACGCTTTGACTTCCATTTCAGCATAATCAATATCTACTTTATTCAGCATGTTTGGTAAGATAGGAAGTTGTATATTAATGAGACAAGTTATGCTGATGATAAAGCATTCAACAAGCTATAATTATCCTTGATAGGCAACTCACCATTGCCTAGTGAGAAACTCTCCCTGCCACCTGGCAGAAACATCAAAAATGCAACATCGAAATAGACTTCGCTGGACGTCTCGCACGATTCTGTCATTCAGGCATCTATATGATTACCCCTATGGAGGCTGTATTAAAACAAAGACCAGTAGCAGGTAATGGTTCTCACACTGCTTCTATATGAATGTTAGGCATGAACATCATACCAGTGTCACGTAAAACAAGTAGATGCATTCCACGTTCAGTGCTTATCTGTACCATCAAATATCAGGACATAATCCCTAGCACTGCAGCTCTTATAAGATACTGCATACCTGGAATTGAGAACATGCTATCACAGCTTAGTTTTACTGAGTTGACTAAATGGTTTGCAAGGAGGATTTCTGTACACCAGAGATGGTTTTCTACAGTAAGTTGAGCACAGGTTTGAGATTGTGCTCAGAGCTCAGCAGAAGAATGTTGGAGTCAGAAAATTTGATCAATAGTTGGGGTGAAGGAGTTCAGGGGTTGAAGATACCAGTATCCGGAGGTTAGAGAGAGAGAGCGACTTCAGGGCCAGCAACTCTTGCTTTCCGGGCAGTGATTGGTACTTTATTGTGTAGGTGATCTTTATTGCTGGCTGCATTTGAGCGAACCAATGTTGCACCAAGAACCTGAAGCAGATGTTAGGGCCCAGTTCCTATATGCAAATATATTTAAATGTACTGCAAAATATCACTCATTATGATGGGTCATGCAAATTTGATAGCATTTTCTGCTCATTTTGGCACATTGCCAGGTCGCATTGCACTAGGTTTTCAAGCTAGTCCTCAAAGGTTTTCGTCAGAGCAGTGACTCTGAGTTTGGAAATGCAGACTGAGTATGTTTAACATGCCTCAATTTCCAAGATGCATTCTTACTATTCAATCCAGTAGTATTTTCCTTCAGTTTATAGCACATTCTGGTCAGTTTCTTTTCAACTAAAATGGTAAAAAAAGATTTATGGAGATAAAATTGATAATAATTTCGCCTTGTGAGTAGTGCTGAAACACCTTGTTGCATTCGTTTTAGAACCTTTAAACATCTTATCAGGTAAGCAGATAAACAGTTTTCATAATAATATTAATTCGTTTAAAATTCATCGAAATCACATGAGTTAGGTGCAGGTTGAAAGGGCAGATGAGAATGAAGAGAGAAACAAAAGGAATTGAGGGACAAATAGCACAGAAGAAGCCAGAAGGTAGAATAGAAACAATGAGTAACAACAACATAGAGATGCCAGAGACAAGTAAAAGTGTGGCTATTATCTCTGATATACCGTGTGCAATCCGTTTTCATGTTTATAGGGATAACATTGTGACTGGGAGCAGGTAACTGAGTAAATATTTCAGAGTGATGGAACACTAATCCACACATTAGTTTTGTTATGTCTTAAATTAAATTTGATCTCATCTTTTAATACTTGCTTAATGTGTGGTATAAATGGAATGCATAATGGAATCAGAGGGGCATGACCAGCATTCCACTTGTGGTATTCAGCACTAACCAGGTCAGCCCATTCGTGGGATAGAAATTGTATCTATAACTGCTGTCATGCATTGAGATTCTGTAACCATTTTTTCCATGAAGACAATCCAAGCATGAATGCTGAAATGAAGCTTGTCTGGCAAGAAGTAATTTTCCCCGATTAGCTTCCTTTTGGATAGGCCGTCTAATGACAGGGAAGTTACTTCACCCATTCATTCTCAGTATTTACTCATTCTGGAGACATGTAGACTCTTGGTCTTGATAAGTTTCTTCATTCCTTGCAGGCTTGGAAAGGAAACTTTTTAAGTGTCAGTGGACACCTGAAGTCAGATAGACAACAGAAAGGCTGTGAGAAGGAAGTGGCTTCAGCATTATCAGTGAATCCATTTTTTCAAGTTAAATAAGAATTTTCATCAAGTTACTGAGTCTATATGTATTCTCTCTTTTTGTCATTGTACAAATGGAAATTTAATGAATGTGCCAAACTCATTTTCTTTATATTTTATATATCATGAATGAGGCACTTTATAATCCATAGCAAATAACCATATCCTCTCCTATTGTTAACCCAGTCTAGTTTCAGAGAGGTTAAAGAAGTACATAATTTTAACGCAAGGAGGTCTAGTTGACATCCCAAAAGAGCGTTCTTGTTGTACTTCTGAGCCCCATGAAAATGCTGTCAGATACAAAACAATTGGCATCAACAACCATTAAGAAGATAAGGTGGCTCATCAGCTTAAGAGAGCAACTAACAGTGCTGAATCCAAGGAGATGCTTGCAGAAGACCTGAGCATGTATTTTGCATTTTCAATTTGTTCTATTTTTTTAAGAACACATTTGTTACTTTTCTCTTTCTCAATCTTAAACATTTTAAATTTAAAAAATTAATAAAGCTAAATACAACAACTCATTCCACCTCTGAGCAGATCAGCTGCAATCACAAATACAACAGTGCTAATGTCCCATCTTGTTGACATGCTGTTTGTGAAATGGCGACAAACTTCACACATATGAGCGTAATGAAGAAGAAAAACTGAAAATGGTGAATATCTGAAATAAAAACTGAAAATACAATTTAATCAACATTGGCAAAGAGACATTTTATTTATTCTCATCTAATGAGAAAACTGTGAAAATAAGTGAATGCTCCTCATTAGTAGCATTGTGGAGTTAGTAAGGCATCTAAGTGGTTTGATGATCATTTCAGAGGTCCCAGTACAAATCAATTGTAGAAGTGTGGGGCACATAGACCAGATCAAATAACAACAGTAAAGGTTCTCTTCTCAAGTTGAAAGTTGAAGAAAGAGGATTAGGGAGAGCTGGGCTTTCAGCAGAAGCCCATATCTACCCAGGTTACTTAGGGAGTAAGTCTCCTACTTGAACTTCAGTGATAAACAGTGATGAACATCCTTACTGAAGTGTGCCCTCTTCATGCAATGCATTGCCAGTGGCTGCAAAAGGTGACCGTGCAGATAAACTTCAATGCACTAATTTTCTTCCAGGCTAGAACTGGAGAAATTTGCAACAACATGCAATTTGTCATATACTGTTGCACTTGGGAGATTAATGAGGCTTTCTATTGAAAGAAAGCTGACAACATTTAATTCTTTCCTGCTGGAGTACCAGGTAGAGTAAATATGTGGTTTCACGAGAATTGCTGGCTTCCCCATGGTGAAGGGAGAAATTGATGGTTAACACTTCACACTGAGAGCACCACATGTCACCAACAAGGTTGGGGGCTCCACAACTGAAAGGAACTCCGCTCCCTTGAAGATCCAGCTTGTGTATGACCATATTCAGTTCCTCAGAGAGGACAGCATCTGGTATCTTGGATGCAGTCAACATGCCTTCATTTTTTATCAGTTTACTTTTCCATCTGCATCTGAGGCACCATACAGCCAAAGAAAGTATACAGGGCCACAAAGCTATTTGTTAACCGCATGAATTATGACTCACATTCATTACCCATGTACCCATTCACAACATATATAAAATGAAAGCCATGCTGTACCACATAAAATATGACAGACCAGGCAATTAACATGCTGAAACAACTCCTACAGTGCTTGGACTGTGCAGCAGGAGCCTTGCAATACTCAGCAGAACATGCATCAACATTCCTGGTGTTTTGATGCTGGCTGCACAACCTCAGCATCCTGGTGGGACAACCTTTCCAACCAACTATTTGATGAGCAGCTGCAGAGCAGGAGGAAAAGCTCACAGAGAAAGAGTAGGAGCAGCAACATTCTAGACAACTCTTTGCTGGCCAAGCTATTTGTGAATAACTTATCTGACTATGATTCAGGAAAACACAACTCCTAATCCCCATTCAACAACAGCCCATACTTTCTCTTCCCTCTCCTACTGGACAGTACAATGCTTGATTGACAACAATAAAATAAATAATTGTGCAATAAACAGTGTAAAACAAATAGGTAATTTGATCTTAGTATTTGCACAATAGCGTTATAATAATAATTATAATGAAAAAGAAATACTAAAATCAGAATCATTATAACAAGCAGCAATTAATTATTAATAATGTAAAACAACCTGTCCTTATAATTTAATCCTTTTAGTCCTGGCACCCCTTGGTAAATCTGCACTGCACCTTTGCAAAGATGTGATGACCAGAACTGATCGCAGTACTCCAAACGGTATCTAACAATATTTTGCATTCCAGCTCTTTTCAGATAAAGGTCAAAATTCTATTATAACTCTTCTGTTCTGTTATGTCTTACAGCAGATATACCATGAACCAATAAGTGACATGCTCATGATGTTGTCAGCGCATGTATAATGGTATAAAGCATAGTCTACATTTTATTGAGCTCTGTCCCTCTTGTAGCATCACCTACAGAGAGGTGTGCTGCAGTATACCGAAATTGCTTAGCTTGAGCCCAGGCATGCAAGTGCTTGTAATTGGCGTGTACATGCTGTGTGTAAATACCAGAATTTGTAATCAAAGTTCATTGAATTCTTCAGCATGTGACCCATGTCTCATATTTATGTAATGAGAGCTAACATTGCGTGTTAGTTGCAAATCCTCTGTGTATCTCACCACCTCACATTATTTTTTTCCAACCTGTCCACTAGCTTGAAATAACTTCTGTACTTGACCACCTCACTCTTTTTGACTATCTAAAGCAGTGTCATGGTCCAGGCAAGGTAGGAAGGAAGGTCTGAGAGTGCGCACTCAGCCTCTGAAGGTTTTAGATTGGTGCACCAGACAACAACAGCCTCACCCTTAATGGTGAGGTTTGATAACAATGTGATAGCTGGTCTGAGAGAATAGTGCCATTATGGGTATCCACATGGGTCCTGTTAGTTCTTTTGTAGGGCGTGTTGAATATTCTGTATTCCAGTCCTACTCAGGCCTCCTCTCCCCAACTCTTCCTTGTACATCTATGATAGTATTTATGCCACTTTATGCTCTAACTTAGAAATGGAAAAAATAATCAATTTTTGCTTCCAATCTCTAACTTTCTCTGACCTTCACATGGTCCATCCCATTTCTGACACTTCCTTTGCCTTCTTTGGTTTCTTTGTATCCATAAGAATAGATTACCTACAAATATTCATTGCAAGCCCATCATCTCTCACAGTAATCTCAAATACACTTTTTCACATCCTTCCTCCCATAAGGACTCCTTTATATTATCCCAGTTTTTCTATTTCTGTTGTATTACTTCTGATGATCCAACCTTTCACAACATATCTTCCTTTCTCCTCGACAAAGAATTCCTCACTATTATGGTTGACAAGGCCCTAATCCATTCCCCTCCCTCCCAGAATTGTGACAAGGTTCCCTTTGTGCTCAATTTCTAGCCCAACAGATTCCACATCCAAAGGATCATCCTCCGCCATTTAAACAACAACCATCAAAATCCCACCAGTTGTCACATCTTGCCCTCCTCTCCCTTGTCAGCATTCTGACTATTCCATCCTTCATCCACTACTCTATTAAACCCAACACCTTCTCTCCACTGACAGCATCCTTCCATGTAATGCCAGGAGGTGCAACACCTCACTGATCAAGACTCCAAGCTGTCCTTTCAGAAAAATCATTTCCTCTACACTAGGGAGATCAAATGGACGCTGGGTTATTGCTTTGCTGGACAATTTCACTCAGTCCACAAGCTTGACCTTTCAGGTCATGAACTTCCAATTGCTCACCATTTTAATTCACCATCTTTTTTCATGCTCACGTTTATGTACTCAGCCTGCTGTAGTATTTCAGAGAAGCTCAATGCATGCTTTATACTTACTACCTTCTCTTTTAAGGAGACATGTTTCAGCTTCCTAGTCTTAACCTTAAGTTCAACGTCTACAGACCACGAACACTGACTTTCAAAAGGCCTGTCTGTATCCTTATCTACATGTTTTGCTTTCAGACAGAGATTATCTTTCTTTTACCATTAACACCAAGTCTATACCAATGCTCTGTTTCTTTGCTACAACCATAACCACTCATATTGCATTTTCTTCCGTAATATGGTTTTTAGTCTGTTCTGTCCTCTAACCTAGATCACCACTTTTGTTCTACCTCACCCTCTCTCCTTCTGACAGGATAATGCCCATCACATTTCTATCTCTTCCATTACAAAGAAGAGAAATACATAATTCAAAATATTAACTCTGTTTCTCTTGTCACAGATACTGTCAGACCTATTGAGCTTTTACAACACTTTTTGCTTTTATTTCAGATTTCCAGAATCTGGAAGTATTTTCCTTTTGTTGCATTAATTTACTTTCTATTATGCTACTTGCCATGCTACCCTGACTTAGTTTTGTCAATACAGTTATATAGAGAGCTCTCTAATTGTTTTACTTAAGGCATTATCAATTCAGAAAAAAAAATGCCACAAGCCAGTATAGATTTCTGTGGAGCATCATGCATCACTATGGACTATGATTTAAATGGTAAAAAAATTGCAGCACACTGCTGTGCAGAGGGACTTGGGTGTCCTTGTGCATGAATCGCTAAAAGTAGGATTGCAGGTGCAGCAGGTAATTAAAAAGGCAAATGGAAGGTTGTCTGCCATTGCTAGAGGGATAGAGTTTAAAAACAGGGAGGCTATTCTGCAGCTGTATAGGGTCCTGGTGAGGCCAAACCTAGAGTACTGTGTGCAGTTTTGGTCTCCTTACTTGAGAAGGGGGTGCAGAGGAGATTCACTTGGTTGATTCCAGAGTTGAGAGGGTTGGATTATGAGGGGAGACTGAGTAGACTGGGATTATACTCATTGGAATTCAGAAGAATGAGGGGAGATCTGAAAGAAACATAAAAGATTATGAAGGGAATAGATAAGGTGGAGGCAGGGAGGTTGTTTCCGCTAGCAGGTGAAACTAGGACTAGAGGGCATCGCCTCAAAATAAAGGGAAGCAGATGTAGGACTGAGGTTACGAGGAACTTCTTCACCCAAAGGGTTGTGAATCTGTGGAATTCCCTGCCCAGTGAAGCAGTTGAAGCTACCTCGCTGAATGTTTTTAAGGCAAGGCTAGATAAATTTTTGAACAGTAAAGGAATTAAGGGTTATGGTGAGTGGGCGGGTAAGTGGAGCTGAGTCTCAAAAAGATCAGCCATGATCTTACTAAATGGCGGGGCAGGCTCGAGGGGCCAGATGGCCTACTCCTGATCCTAGTTCATATGTTCTTATCACATCCTATCAAATGGAGTAATATGTTGTACACTCTGTGACTTCTGTTATTAAAAAAGAAATCACTGTCCAAGCCAATAGTTCAACACCAATTCCAATGGCTTTCATTTCTGTCAACTTTCATGAGTGTGATGACAGGTTTATAACATATATTATCAAATTTGGAATTTGGGTTGTTTTATGAAGAGAGGCATATGGATGTGGGCTAGTGCTGTGGTACTTATTAAAAAGCAGAGATCAGAAAATAATTCTGGAGCACTGATCTAAACTTTCCAGTTCCAAGAAGATATATTACTGCATTCAAGGACTTGGGAGAACCCCTGCAATGTTAATAGATAAGATGTTTATACTTTTGGGTTTATGACAGGAAGTGCATGCACATTAAGCCATTAGTTTGTTTTCAGCTCTGAAAACACCAAAATTTTTAGTTGAGAAGGTTCAATTGTCAAATTCAGACATATGTCTCAACTTTTTCCAAGCAGAATATTGTTCAATTCTGAAGAAACTAGTCAGTGAAGTAACAGAGATTTTTCTAGTTTATGAAGTCTCCAAGCCAGGTGAGTTTGTTATGTTGAAACATTTGTTTCATCTGAATTGTGAGAAGTTTATGCCATCAGACTCAGACAGGAATCATAAAATTGTCTCTACAGTTCAAGAGAAAGAAACTAGAAGAAGTCGGTTAAGTAGAAACATAAGCAATTAAGATAGGAGTATAATTTCTCTGACTTGAGTCTGCGAATTAGATAGTGCTGGAAGACTTGTATTAATGCATGTGTTAAAATTGTTCTAACTCCAGTGTATGTATGTATCACTTTTTTTCTGTTGTGCAATAAGCTTAGGTTATGTTGTTAAAGAACTTTTACAGTCTCATTTTCTTTAATGCTTCAGTAATTAATCATCATGTTAACTAACTAAACAATAATTAAGATACATACAATCTATCAAGCCAGGCCTTATTTGTCCAAAAGTACCATCAGTTATTGTCATAACAGGTGGAACCTTGTTGCATGCCAGCTTGCAGTTCATAGCCTATTACTGCTACAGCATTGGTTGGTTCATAACAAAAAAGCCTATGCATTATTTAGAGATAGTGAGAACTGGTGATGTTGGAGTCAGAGATAACACAGTCTGGAGCTGAAGGAACACAGCAGGCCAGGCAGCATCAGAGGAACAGGAAAGTTTTATTTTCTGGAGGGAGGAGGATAACTTCTTCAAGGTAGGCATCTTTTATCCTTCACGAATCCATTCTGTTTCTCTCTAATCAGCTCAGATTTGTCCACATCCCCCATCACATTATTCCCAATAACAGTCTCTAGTCACTTGCCCACAACTGACATTAAACTGAAGGCCCACAGTTTTCTAGTTTATCATTCATACCTTCCTTAAATAGTGGGGTCAATTGGCAATTTCCCACTTTAATCCTGTCTGCATAATAGAATTACACTCCATGCATTATGTTGACATTAACTCCATTTTGGACTACTTTATGTCAGTAGGGAGCATTTATTAAATCAATCCCGCTTGGTTTTGATCATCTCTTACAGAATGTGTGTGTTTTTTTTGCATTATCTATATCTGACTTTCAGTATGTTTTAAGTTATTGTGATGTGATGTTTCAGAGAGAATTTCTGGATTTTGACTCAGCAACAGTGAAGAAATGTTAATATATTTCCAAATGGGAATGATGAGTGACTTAGAGAGGAACTTGCAGATGCTGATGTACCCCTGCATCTGCTGCATTGCCTTTCTAGATGGTAGAGATTGTCAGTTTGCAAGGTGTTGTTGAAGTCGCCTTGGTGAATTGTTGCAGTGTGTCTTGTAGATGTTACACATTGCTGGCACAGCGTCAGTGGTTGAGGGAGTGATGTTTATTGTGGTGGATTGCTTTGCCTTGGACTTCTCAATTGTTTTTTGATGCTGCACGCATCCAGGCAAATAGTGAACATTTCATTATTCTCCTGACTTATGTCTTGTTGATAGTGGGCAAAGTTTGAGAATCAGGAAGTTGTTTTTTCCTTTGAAGTGGTCCCTATATATCTGTAAGTAGTTCACACAATACGCGTAGGCATGCATCACTGTGAGATTAAAGGGCTGGGCGGTTGGCAAGTTTGTAACAGAACCAGCTCGATGTAACTCCAGGCTTTTAAATAAATGGACGGAAAGTTCGGGCTATTGTGTGACTCAACTTTTGATTTTTTTTTCTACATTTCAACCTAGAAATTTCTTACAGCTGAATCCAGGTGACATTTGATGCGAGGGGGGGTGGGGGAGGTGGACGCGAAAACGATCACAGTTTAACACAAAGAATCCCATTATCGTCCTGAGTCTGTCATTTGAAGGGAGAGTGAATTGACATCTTGGTTCAAAATAGAGATACTTGACTGTTAGAGGTCAACGAATTCAGGTTGGGATTGCGTTGCATGGCTGAATGGGAAAACAAAAGGACAATAGACGTCCCTATTTCGGATTTGACCTTGGTACTGAATTGTAACAAGCTTCACCTCCATCCAACAGCTGAATTAGATGCTTCTTAGGAAAAAAAATACTTTTGTATCTGTTTTGTGTAGTGGCAGTCAGTTCGACTTTCGGAAAGAGTCTGAAATGGACGATGTCGAATCAATTGCTCGTCACATGTCCCCCATGTCTAGTTTCCATTGTCTCAGTCTAACTCCTTTGAAACTCCTCATTCCCTCCCACTCCACTACCATGGGTAACTTGAAACCATGGTCTTAAGCGTCCTCTGCTTTGCTGGGAGTAGGTAGACGCTGCTCCTCCCTCCTGTAGCTCGCACATTACACCACCTAGCCAGCCAGAGTTTATGTTGAGGGCGCTATTGATGAGGCGGGCCGCCAGGCAGCGGTCCTTTCGCTTGGACTAGTTGCCTGTGGAGGCGCTGCTTGTGCGCAGTGTTGGACCAACTTCCAATCAGCATCGGGGTACTCGGCTCGGGCATCTTTTAAAACTAAAACAGAAATTGCTGGAGAAACTCATCCTGTCTGACAGCATCTGTGGAGAGAGAGAGAAAAAAAATACAAGAGTTAACGTCTCGAGTTCAGTCACCCTTCTCCAGATCTGAAGTAGGGGCAACTGGACTCGAAACGTTAACTCTGTTTCCCTCTCCACAGATGCTGCCAGACCTGCGGAGTTTCTCCGGCAATTTCTGTAGCGTACTGTATTGTACTGCCCGTTATAGGAATATGTTATAAATATTAAGTTAAATAACTTTATATATCTTCATATGTGAGTTAAGGGAGAAATAAAACAAACCTATAGTAATCAGGTCCAGGACCGAGCCCTCTGCAGCATTGTCTGCCTTCAACTTTCACAGCTCTGGTCCTGGTCGGTAAATCAGAGCACTGATGGCAATAATACCACGCAATATTCACCTCAAATGTCCTCCCGTTTACAAACTGCTCCCAAGCTAATCGATCTCCGGAACACTCTTTAAACTAACTTGAATTCTAAACTTGGTGAGGATTTTTGTTTTCACTCAAAGGGCCGTGTGAATGTTGCACTCACTGCCCATATGTGTTATAGAGGCGGAAATCCCCATAACAGTTAAAAAGTATTTGAATGCAATGCCAAGGTATACAAGGCTATGACCCAAGTGCTGGGAATTGGGATTAGAATATGTGGTTGTTTTTGCTTGGTGTAGATTCGATGGCCCTTTCAGTGCTATAGACCTCTAAGACTCTACAACTGCAGACGTCTCAAATTCAAGACACGCAAGGCAGCATCGCACCGCCTGCTCACAGGAAGTCAGATTGGCTCTCGATTCTGGAACTGTTCTATAGTCACTTATACTGTAGTTTAATGCTGTTTTGGTGGCGATAGAATTTCAGCATGGATTCCGATTGAGGCGAGCGGTGTACCGAATGGACACGAGGTTTTCCATCTGTTTAATATTTAAATTTATTGACACAATGCCCGAATAATTCAGATGAGGAGTGCTAGGATTTCAGGAGAAAACACCAAAACTTATGTTAAAGATATCCGCTTGTGTGGAGAGATGAAAATCATTTTACAACAGTTTTTAGTTTGTAGTTTACCTTTCTAAATTAACAACAGATTTGAATAGAACATTCAATAGAATAGAATCGCCTTACTTGTTTGCCAGCCTCCCCACTGTCTAACATTGCATATCCTCATTAGTGAGTTGGTGGCGGGGAGTTGGGGGGGGGCGTTAGAAAAAGACAAACCTATGGTAATAATTCAGCCAATTCTCGGATAGTAGCGACACTTTCTGAGGTTGTCCATAGCCGGTTTATTACATTTCGTAAAACATTCGCAAGCCTAAAGAACTGCACAGTGTTTTACGGTGCTGTGGTTCCACCAGGGCTGTTTTATTTTCAGCTGATCGATAAAATATATTCGTACGCGAATAGTTTAGAAAAGATCAAAATAACCCAGTTCCTGATCCTCGGGGCTGCGCGCGAGATATTTGAAACCAGCCCTCGCATTTTGACTAGTCGTGGACCGGCGGCGGCTCAGAACCGAAGACAGGAGCAATTTTAACTGGAGACGACACAGCGTATTCTTGTGTCGACTAGCTACGTGAAGCACGCCAGTAATACTGTCCTTTTTGGCCTACAGGGAGCACACCATGCCATCCAAGATTGCCTGCTCGGCTTGAAATGTAACGCGGGACCAAGAGGTCATTTCTTGCAGGCAATGGTGCTGTTTCGGTCGAGTTCCCTTTCCTTTTTAGGGTATGAGGACTGGGTAGCGGAGCTGGCTCTGACTGACGGCCGTATTCCAGCCCCAATTAGCACCCAATAATTTATTAGTTTCTACTTTCAGATTATGCGCTAACTTTGCAAATATCCCAGCCGTGGAAACATTAGCCAGCGAGTGCTGCTTCTCAGATATCAGGCACCTTGGAACCGATTCATTTCACAGGCCATTGCAACAGTGCCTGAGAAAAGGCAGCTATGTCTTCTCAGTATCATATCCGGGTAAATTCAAAAATGCCGCACTTTCAGCGATTTGTCACCACGCTTTCTGCACCAGACAGAGAACTGTGATGTGCAAAGACGCATCATTCCTAAAATCACAGCGGCTCGTGTAATCTTGCCAAGTGAACTATTACGAAACAAGTTCCCATCCCATCTATTTTTTCTCACAATTCCTTCAACAAGTTTGCATTCAACACAAACCTGCCCAGATTTATGCCTCCAACGTCGCCACGTTCATGCCGACTTTATGTTCCGACCTGGTTGGGTCTACATGGCCTGAAATTGACATTTAACGGGCGGAAATTCACTGTTGGGCAATTTCATATCAAATCTTATTCGGCTCTGGTGCCACTTATTCCAGACCGTTCTCAGAGAGGCAAACCGCATCGAAACACTTGGGATAAAATGAATGGATTAGACGGAATGGGCGTCTTTAAGGACGTAACGACAGAAACATTGAAGGCAAAATTCTGACCTTGGCTCGTCAACCCGCGATTTTGTGAATGGGAAAGTGAGTGGGCAGGAAACGATCTGATCGCCACCTCCGAGCCGATAACACCATGCACACATCCCACAAGTGAGATCGGCAGGGCTTAGAAACACCGCGGACAACAGCCGCTTTCTCCGCAACCACCGCTCAGTCCCTGTTGTCATTGGCCTAGTCCCCAGATGAGAAAATACTGAATCTCACTCACATGGACCTCACATTTAAAAGAAATGCCTCTCAACTCCCCAACTTGTTCTTGATGCCAAATAAACAGTCAGTATCAGGCTGCGAAGGAAGCTTCGTTCGGATGTAAATCTATGTAAACGGTTCTTTTTAAAAATCATCAGTTGTAAGGACAGGGGCTAAGGGGGTGGCGGAGGAGCTATGTAGCTTTGAAGGGGACGGTGCGGTTAATATCGATGAGGTTCCAATGCTAAAGAGCCGAGTGAATACTCAATAATTTGTACACGTCAGCTCAGGCCCAGCAGAAACACTCAAAAGATCTAGTCAGTGTAACAGCCAGAGAGAAAGAACCCGTGGGAGGGGGAAGTAAGAAATATTTATTTTCACCACAATGAAAGGCCCGAACTCTAGATACAGGGCAAGGCCTTGCTTCTTGCAAGGGACGCCACTGAGCTGCTGGTTTCCCGGCAGCTATTCCTCCCCTCACTGCTGTCTAGGCCCTATCTAACGTTTTCTTCTCATTTCCGATTTGTCTCTTAAATAAATCACTTTTGTTATTGTTGAAACAAGACATTCATAACTAATGTACGTCTCCGCGTAGCCATTCTGTAATGTACAATATTTGCTTGTAAGTTCTACCAATTTGCTCAACCCAAGATGGCAATAAATGTCCACAGTCCAGCTCCCGGCTTCAATTCACTTACTCAAACGACAAAGTTTAATAAATGAACACACATGGAAATAAATTTAACGCATATTCACACGAGAACGAACCGTGTCGAAACAGTACAATTTTATACAGTCTCTTTTTTACAGAGGTAAATGAACTATTTTTATTCCGCCAATGACCAGACTCAGCGTGTTTGACAATTACAAAACAATTCTCCAGAACACCTCAGAAACACGAGAGGCAACAACAACAGAAAAGGAGGCCCCACAGAATTTATTAACTGCAGTTCATCTGTCAGAGAGAGAGAAAAAATATCTTGATGGAACTTGAAATTGGCATTCACAACGTCCCCACTTCCCACCCACCTCCCCCAAAACAGTTTGTTTCCGCCACTTTCAGAGGTCTTGAGTTGTCCTGACTGGGAATGCGGCAGTCCCACACAGAGAGCTGTAGCCATTACTGAAATACGTGCGGCTCCGGGACTAAGGCCTGGGCTTTTCAGGGAGAGTGGCAGCTTATCCCAGTTTAACTGCCCATTTTTAACATCGAACATTTGTCACGACGTCCCTTTAGTAGTCCTGTCACAATCCACACTGGAACAAAACAAAACTGCTTGCATTTTAATCACGACGAGCATTATGGAGTCTATCGGAAGGTCCCAGTGCAGTTATAGTCCACTTTTGAAAGCCCGGTACGCACATTCAAGGTATAGATCAAACAGAATTTGGTTCAGCCGCTTGGGTTTTTCGTTGATAAAAAAGAGAATGATTACTTTTCTGAAAATGCTCAACCACTCCAAAACCGCTCCTTCTTGTAGTGTCCCTCAGATGTTGGGGGTCTTGTCCTTTTCAACGTAGACAGTAACAATCAGCTTCCACAGTTTGTCAACCGTGTGAGAAGTTTGTAGTTTTAAAAGTAACTTTTTTTTTGATTGAAGCGTTTTGCTGTGTATAACACTCAGCTTAACAGAGGTCCACCACAAAGGGAGTAACGGCGAGCTGAAACCGAGATCAAAATCTGTTACACAGAGGAAGAGAAATGTTTCAGGTAGAAAATACAGGGAAGCCGAACGAGGTAGTTGGTGAGTGCTCTAAAACCAGTAAAGATCCTTGTTTTTTTCCTGGTGCGCCAGACCTGAGAATGTAAAAAAACAAAAAAAAAGTGGAAAGGATATATGAGCAGAACAGGGACAGATTTACAGAGTTAGAGTTACGCCCTGAAAGTTGGAATAAATAAGCATTGAAACAGTGAGAGAGAGTGAGCTCACACCGCAACACGCGGAGATAGTGATAATTGAACAGGGTACACCAAAAGCCGAGAGGAATACAGCGCCTGAGTACAGAGCATGGAACGAATTCATTTCTCATTTAACTGCTACAGGAACGTGTCATAAATCTGTTTTGTTTCAATGGTAGGAGAAATATACAACAACAATAACACCTTCATTTAGCGTCCTTAACATGATGAAATATCCCAGGGCGGGTAGCTGACACGGCCTTTTAGATCCCACCTATTGTCATTTAAACTTTTCACATAGTTAAATTTGTTTTAACTTGTTTCGAATTTCCTTTCGCTGCCATAAAACATACAAGTTAAAAAAGCTTCGCTGAAAACGACAGACATAAATCCCAATGTTTTCAAAGGAGACCCCTGCTGTAATGTCCGCAGATATTAAGATAGTTTAGAAATCAAGCTGCGCTGAAAATATAGACATGTCTAAACATTTCGTGTATCTCTTTCTCAGGGAAGACGAATAGGGATCACAATTGGCTTGCCCTCTGTAAGTTGCAATTAGCGCTTGTTGTAAAGTTTTGCTGATTTAATCGATCTGATAAAGATCAATATGCTGTCCACACACCCTCAATATTCCTCAGATCGCCTGAAGAGAAAGAAGGAGGATAAACTTTATCGAACTGTGAAAACAATTCTGAAAATGCAAATAACTTGCTACTTTTGGCTAACGTAACATTCAGTCAACGGCACTTTTCTGCTTAAAAGAGAGAACTATCTGCAGTCGGGACGTAAAGTCTCGCAATTTGGGTTATTAAATAATTCTGATTGCAAATTTAGAATGCTGCGTGCGGCTTTAACAAATGTTTCTGCAACTGAAGCAACGTGATGAGAATATTCACTGACTCTAACAGGTCATGGCAAACGCTGAATGAAACAGTCGCCGGAGGGTCTCCATTTGCCCCGGTTTATAGCTCCTTTCTTTGAATACTTCGGTATTTTACGAACAAGCCGCTCCTAAATGTGTCGACTTTCAGAAAAGGGTAACATCATTTCGGCGGCATCTATTTTCAATGTTTAACAAAACATTTGCCCTCGATAATTTATACCTGACTACTTGGTTAATTATAGTCTGTCAGGCACAACAGAACTGTTAATAACATACTTAACTGGACATATCTATGCGTTTTTCGTATACATTTATCGAATTGTGTTATATAGACAGCATTTTTTTGTGCAATGTCCACATTTGTAGTTGTACTCCTGCGCCCATGGTTTAATTTTACAGGGTTGAATCATGTTGGATACTTGTGACAGAGCTATTTCATTGACTGTTGATAAGAAAAAACATAGGGATCAAGTTACAACAACTGGGAAATGTGCAATAGAATGAGATACAGGTAAGGTTAGGAAAGGAATAGTGCTGTCTGTTAACACATTACCTCTTCATATTTAAAGCCGGTGTTTCAATCCAATCTAAACTAATAGGTCAAATATCTCCTCTCTATGCCAACTACAAAAAATAACTTTAATAAATTGCCACGAGACAATCCCCAAATATCTCAGAGGCACATGATGTTCATTCTTTGGTGTATTTCATGCAGAGGCCTTAGAATGATTATGTGCAGCAGGAGGCATTCTTGTAAAATTGGGATTAATGGGTGCTATTGTGCCAGAGAAACAGAGGCATCTAACCAGGGTTTGATTGATTCTGGAATACACAAATCTGGCACTGGCAGATGGCAGTAACACCACTTGCATGCAGCCAGCGCATTAATAACATTTAAGTGTTGGTTTTGAAAATAATTCAATTTAAGTACATAATCAATTCTCAACTTAAATTTAATCAAGTGAAATAAGACATGATATGAAACATCGGAAATAACTTTGCTGTTATTGACAAAATCACTGAGCTGTGAATTGCTTTTGTGCATGTACCACTCTGAAAGTAAGATGATTTGTTAGGATTTAGCTTTAATCTATGACACATTAAAACCTAAGGTATGAGACTACCTTTAGTAACTGCTTGATTGAATAATGATCTGGCTCTATCTTAGCCTTTTGCTTTTCTGGGGTCTTTATAAACTCTATTGTAATATTTTTAATATGTGAAACGTGAATATTCCTGATCACACTTGAATTCCTATGCCTTAAAATTTAAAATGTAGGTGTATGTTGAGCCAAACTCCTTGTATACTTCCAAACACATGCACAATTTCCTCTTAACTTTAATGTGATGTGTTGCTGCAAGTATAACATCAAACTATAGGGTGCATTTACATCTTTACTTTATACAGCATGGAGTTCTGGATAACACAACTGTTCACGAAAATGTTGCAAGCATGTTCCTAACCATAAGCCCAAATTTCTGGTGTACTTTTGACACAAAAAGCTAAAGCTGGTTTTACATTATACCTATATTTGGTACAAAGTGTAGAGGTAGTCTTAGTGACAATACTATAAATACTCAATTATTGTAAATATCTGTTAGCAGTGCAAAATATTTACCTCAAGGTGTCAATGATGGTTCATTGTACAAGATCAATTTTTTCTTCGAACAATTTAATTCTAAAAATTCTACACATAATCTATCATTTAAGAACATAAGAATTTATTCATTGCACAGTGTATTGATATTTTTCAGACTAATTCAGATGATATTGATCAGCAGAATTTTGAAAGGTAGGCAATTCAGTTCTCAAGGTTTCATCACATTTTCCTTCCTAAGTAGCATTCTTCTATAAATCAACTCTTGAATCCAAAGGTTTTCAATTACACTTTTTAACAGTTAGTACTGCCAAAGATAATATTCGTTTTCATTGGAACATGTACTATTATTATTTGCAATGAGTAATCATACAGCCTGACCGACAATTGAGCACTATTGTTCCTGACACCATCAGGCTGATTTTCACTTGGAAATCTAACAGAAAAAGTAAAGAATCCCCAGATTTTCATTAACATTTGCTGCTTGTGTCGCCACTAAAACAAAACCTTTCATTTCTTTGCTCACTTTATTTTAATAAAGGCCAACGTTTCTATTCAGATTACATCAGATTTGTCTATAAAAGGATATTTTAATGATCATGGTTTTTCTTTTAGACGTGCTCAATCCATACCAACCGGTACCACTTGAATATAGTTGTGTTAGTCATTTTTCCAGTCCTACATTCTTTTGCCTCCTAAAGAAGTACATTTTAGTACCAACATAATTGGAATACTTTTCTGAAGTATTGTTTTTAAGCTGTATCTTATTTGTTCATTGTTTGAAATAGTATACTCACTAGTGTTTAATTATTTCCAAAATCTTGACAAAACTCAAACTAAATGTATTAAGCCAGTTTTGTTTCAAGAGCGCTATTGCTATAGCAAGAATTCCATTTGTAATTTCTTGTAGTTATTGATAGATCCACTCTATGTTTCTATTATATTTGATTTTAATTTCAGATTTTTAATGGTCACATTTATTTACCTTTTTATAACATTACTGAAATGTTCCCTAGTTAGAGAGTAATCTTTATGCCAGTCAGCACAGAATAACGTCAAACTGAGATTAAATCCTGACAGGAAGATTAACCATGAGCGCTAAACAACAAAGTTTAATTATTTCTCCATACACATCACTAAATTTACATACAGACTATGACTGTTTCAACAAATTTGTTATTTCATAAATTTCTGATACTGGAGTTCACGGATTTAATATACATGCAATATCACATAGCATTATCTTTACCCTTAACTGACATCCATATCAAGGAGATAATCAATGAAAACAGAATAATTAGAAAACACCAAAATGTATGTACAAAATGATAATGTATGTCCGGTATGCAAACATGAAATAATAGTTTTATCTTGGGGTTCAGATAGTGAATAAGATTTGAAATCAAATCATTAGTCATCTAAATACTTTGATCAGATTACTATTATAATGTAAAAAAAAATTACTGTGGTAAAACATTCCACTATTTGTCATTCAAACCTAAATTACTGTCAACTGATCCTGCAATGCTCAGTCTAGTGTTATGGATTACTCTGTACATTTCACACAGCTCCAAGGAAATTGTTGATCACACTAATAAAAGCTCTGACAAGCAATCTGCAGAAGGAAGATTAGAAAATTAATTGATTCACTAGGATATCAATGTTCTTGTTCCTCCAAACTGAGAATTAACTGACCTGCATGATCTTCTTTCTCAGTAGATGTCAAATTCATTTATTTTTCACAGGTCCTGGACCTCAAAATTTCCAAATGTTACTTTTTGCAATTTTGTCCCTTGTAAGTTTCAGGCGTTTAAAACACAATTTTAATGCAATTAAATTGCTTTTTGTTATTCATTTCCTTAATTTCTCAGTAAAACTAAAACAGCATTTTAGTTGCTACTGTTTTTCAACAGAACTGAACAACTGTTCAGTGTTAAATGGTTTCCTCTAGATTGTAGAGGAATATCTAAATTCACAGCAATGTAAACCTCTTTAAATTTTCACCATTATGGGCACTGTGGTTGAGTAATATTTCCAAAATAAATTATAATACAAGCACCATGTTTGATAGCCTGGGCTAAAGGGTTGGGCCATAGCACTTGTCGCCTATAAGAGGACACTGCTATCATAGAAGAGATACAAAACTTATATTACATCCCTGGCAATTATTTAATTTAGGGTTTGTCCTCTGTTCTTTTTAAAGGTGCTCACTCACATAATATAGTTTCACGGGTGCCAACTCTTTACCAAACATCTGCCAGGAGTGAATATGGAGAACAATAGTTTCACTGTGAAACAGATCACATTTGAGTCTGATCCTAGCTTAATCTCACAAACAGAGTTCTGTGTTTTTCAGCAAGTATTGATTTTGATTCATACCAGGGCTTTGATGCTAGTCCTGGCACCTCCATAGATATTGACAATGAAATATGATGATCATAACCCACCCCCTGACTCCCCAGAGCCTGTCCATCGTTTCCCAAATGTAAGTCAGGAGTCTGATTGAATACTTTCCTCCTGTGTGAATAGTTCATTCCTACAACACTGAAGAAGCTGAACACATTCCAGGACATAGCAGCCCGGTTGATTGGCACTGAATTCACCACATTAAATATTCAATCTCTTCATCACAAATACCAGTGCACACAATCCAAAAAATACAGTGCAGCAACTCACTGCTGCTCCTTTGAAGCACCTACTGAACCACTGACATCAATTACCTTGAAGGACAAGGGCAGCAGATGTATGGAATCTCGAACAAGTGAAAGCTCTCTTATATCATCCTGGCTTAGAATTATATTACTGGTCCTTCACTGTTGTGGATCAAAATCGTCCAACACCCTTCCTGACAGCACTGCGGAAGTATGCACAGCACATGGACTGCAACAGTTAAAGTTGGCTCACCACCAGCTTTTCAAGGATAATTAAGAAAGGGCAACAAATTTTACTCTTGCTAATAATGCCCACATGCTATGAAAGAATAAAGAAAGTATTAAACCAGGCATCAAATCTGAGAGTTTTCTGTCTGCATGATTTAGCTATGCAGTAGATAGTGCAACTACATATAGACCATTGCAGAATTGCCTAATATTTATTGAAATGATTATGTCGTGCTCATTTTATTCTCTCTGTAACAGAATACACTTATGTATTCTTTTCACCTGATGATACAAGTTGCTTTTACATCAACAAAGCACAAACATTTTCAGCTGCATGCACTTTCTTGGAAGTATTTACCTGCATCCACATTGAGGTTGAGGGTTTGGCTCATGTCACTGGTTGGCCCTGTGAAGGCCCCTGTGGTCCATGCGGAGGCAGTGTCACTCTTGACCAGATCACACTGGGGTGTAGGGACAGCAGGAAACCGATGTGGCCTTACTGAAGGCACTAACAGTGAACTGTAGCGTGGGTCAAAAGGTGTACCCATCCCATATACATCATGCATACTAGGCCGTGTGTAGACAGAGCTCTGCGTGTTGATGGCACTGCCCAATGAATAATGATGGTGGTGCCAAGGCTCAGGTGCTCCTTGGTGCAGGTGAGTGTGCAAAGAGGCACTTGAATATGGGTCAGCTCCAAAAGGCAGCTCAGTGGGAGCTCCAGCTAATGTACTGCCTAGACTGCTACTTAGGCTTGCTGACATGGAGGGTTGATAAGCACTGTTCCAGAAAGATGGAGGGAAACTCCGCTGGTTCATTGGGAAGGCGCCATCTGGAAAGAGGGAAGAGGTAATGGAATTATCAATAATTATTAACAACAGTAAATACAATCAACTAGCATAAAAACTTCAGTTGAAGCCAATTACTGTGGAATTAATAAATAAACCTAAATTAACACAATTCTTAACAAATCAATTAGAATCCGATATTCGATGTTACTTGGTGAAAGTTATTTAATGAAAATAATTTTCCTCATGAAACGTGGTTTAAATGCCTCATCGATAGCACGGTTTAAATATAGGTACAAACAATTCAGGCAACATAATGTTAAAGAATCGCACATTTTCACTTTGCAAAATACCCTTCGAAATATTTTACGGAAAGTCTTCTCCCTTTTCTATGTTGTTTGACATGGAGAGTATCAAACATTTGACATTGTATCAAACCTCGATACAATAACGGGTTCCGTTGAAACAGGCATTACTTTACTTTCAAGGAATGAGATCAAATTCAGTTTAGGAATACTGTGTTCTGAAGAGCTATTTGAAAGTGGAACACGTGAGAATTAACAAGTTTATTTTGAAAACAAAAAACGCGTTGTTACATTCTTATTGCATTCAAAATTTAGATGGGGTCATTCTTTATGGGCATCTGAAAAGTCAAGTCGAGAATAATCGCTGGCCACTGTCATTTAAAACTCACTTTCGGTTGCCAACAGTAATATCACCAAAGAGGACAATGAACAAATGATAGCTCAAAACTCAGAAGTTCAACAATATGCGTGTCAATTTGTATAAAACATCCGTTCGCAATAAATGAAGTGGCTCCTCGGTGCTAGGGAGGCAGTGTTGCAAACTGTACAGTTTATGAATTTACAAACAATTTAGTGAAACTGTAGGGTCGGTCGAAAGTCAGGCGATTGCTACTTGCAACATTCACACCAGATACGTGACTGAAACGAATGAAACGAAAAGTTGAATGATAATATAGCACGGGGTGGGTGATATAGTGAAGTTTTAAGATTAACAACCCAGATGGAAGAAAGTCCAAGAGACGCTGTGTGTGACTGAAACCGAAGATAAAGTGGCTTGGATAGGCCATACCAGTCTAACCCTTGCTACAAGTGCACGATAAAATTGCAATGAGCACACTCGCGATTATCCAATATGTTATTTGCAGACAACGAGTCCAGTGAACAGATCTTGAAACGGTTACGTTGCGCTGTTAATTTATACCATCACTCTAATATCTAATTCATTGCGCACAGTGTTTACTTGCGTGAAAATCAAAATGTAATAGAATTTCCAACAGGGCATTATTTACAACTCTCCTGCGCGAGTTCGTCAATTTAACCGGGGTTTCATTTTACAGAACGCCGCAGGATTATTAACATAGCGAATGAAACTTATGCTTTCGAAGAATTTTTTTTCTGCCTATCTGGTTGGCAGAATGTTTAACAATTTGTTATCAGAAGTGAATTGCTGGCTTTCACTGAACCCACCTCGCCAAGAACTCGTGCTGCCTCTTGAAGCTTTAGAGTCGCTGCTGACAGGAGTGTAACTACTGGGCTGACTCAGTGCCCTTGTAAAATGTTCATCAACAACACTGCTAATGTCACCCTGGAAGTAAGTGAAGAGCACGCATCGGGAGCTAAGATATTCCGCTTCAGGTGGACGCTCCTTCTCGCTGCGCAATTCCTCCTCTTTGATTGCAGAACCGTGCACAGAAAATGACCCACTGATGTTCGTACTGTCCGCCGCTTCTTGCATTTTCGAGTAAAAGGCTAGTTTCTGCGAAAAAAGAGGGGGATCCGCATTTACAGCACTGCCATGGAGCAAGTGAATCAGCAACGACTGAATCTAAGGTTTGATTCTAAAGTTAGTAAGTGATAACTGCTTCTCCATGAATTGTGATTGTCCTGACAATCTATTCAACTCTATACACACAAAATAGCTATATTTGCAAGCTCAAACGCCGAGAAAGAACTGGTTCAGTCGCAGTGATTCTTGACGGCTCAATTTTTAATGAGTAACCCCCAACCCCCACCCTTTCCGATGCATACAGGGCCACCAAATTCCCAGGAGAGTTGGCAATCTGTTAAAATAAGAGCCGCGAGATTTCATCGCTATTTGGAATAGAGCAGTGGCTCAATGCACACAGTTACAGAGTTGGATATTTAACGTCAGAAGAGAGAACGGGTGAATGTCCGCCTGCTTGGCGAGGAAACTCGAAGTAAAAGTTTTGTTGCACATGTTGGCGCAACTTTACTGGGATCCGAGTGAACGGGTCGTTTATCAGCGCAGCAGTTCGACCTCAATCACAGCTTTCCAGGAAAGGTTAATTAACGCACGGAGCAATTTAAGGAATGCATGTTAGCGCTTTGCATAAATCAACTGCTAATTTGAATTAAATGCGGAAAAAAATAAATGGAATAACATTATCTGTATCTATCAAATGACTGGTTACCGCGGTGCCAACTTCTTCCACGTACCTGATGGTGGTAAGGACTGTAAGCTGCTGTAAAATAAGGCTGGGGACCATACACTTGGTACATAACATCCAGACAGCTCATGGCGAAGGTTGGATTTACCAACGGGGTTCAGGCGAGGTAGAACACACGCGATAAATCTTCACGGACGATCGTGTCCCACATTCGCGAACATCGCTGCCTGCCGTCAAAAGCGAGGTTCCGGCGTGCTGTCCCGTCTTGTCCTGCTGTCTGTCTCACTCACTCTCTCCGGTCCGACTCTGCAAAAAAGCAACACCAAACATTTAAAGCAGACGGACAGAGGCGCGACGTCACCGCACGTCTGTGCAAGGCAGTGACTAAAGCAGCAGACAGCAGAGAGGGTGTATAGCAAACAGGAACAAGCTAGCCAGGAGCATCGTGTCCCCCTTCACACCTCAACCCAACTCATTGTTTGCATAAACAACCAGGAAAAGCAACAAAAAATGTATTTCCGTTTGGTTTCTTAATGTCAATATTTTTCTTCAAATTATATTCTTGTAAAATTCTAATGAAATATATTTTCTTAGTTAAATGAAAGCATATCATTAGATTGAAATTACTCCATGTAATATTTTATTGACAATCAGCTGTCTTATTGTATCCTATGGTTAATATTGAGTCAAGCCCTTTACTGTAGTATTCCATTCTGTTGCCCGTGATTTTCTGCCCAAAAGCTAATACATACAAGCGAATACATAAAGAATGAGTTAATATATGTTTGTGTGTGTGTGCGCAGAGAGGTCATAATGTGCCGGAGTTCTCAAAGCAAAGTCTGTGCCCTCAGGGCAGTGAGACTGTGAGCAGAATACCGTGAGTCTTCACATGTCCTCCCTAGAATATAGCAGAACCCCTTCCCTATTGGTCTAGTCAGCGCCAGTACAATTAAGCGCACTATTATATAGGCTATTCAGCCCATCAAATCTGTTCTGCCATTCACTGACATCATGGCTACTTTCCTGCCTAATCTCTATAATGCTTAATTTACATACTGATTTTAAAAATCTACCTCAGCCTTGAATATATTTAATGCTCCAGCCTTGACAGCCCCCTTTGCTTTCACATTTGGCTACATGACATTTAAGTATGCCAGCTATCCGGCTAGGTATGTTCAGCACAGCACAGTTATCAGCCATAGGGCCAGTGGATAGATCTTCCTGCCCAGTAACCACTTTCTGGTTTGACGCATTTCTGGGTATTGACGCGTGTGTTATGGTGAGTATGGTCAGCCCCCAAACGGACATTGTGGGATTGGCATCTCTTCTCGTTGCAATACATCACAGAATTGGCTTGAGTTGCCTAAAAAAAAGTGTAAGCATTCAGTGATACTCTGCATCAATGGAAGACTTGCAATCCTGATCAAACCCTTCGCTCACTCTGCTTGTTTCATTCAGGCAGGATGGAATGAAATGTTTTCAGTCTTCTTTGAAGAGGTGTCTCAGTGACTGCGAGAATGTAAGCAGGCCGAACGACATTGGAAATAGCACCCGTTCCGGAAGACCACGAGATGTAAGAGCAGAAGCAGGCCATTCAGCCCATCAATTCTGCCCGGCCATTTAAAGAGGTCATTGTTATCAGATAACCCTCAACTCTACTTTTTTTTTGCCTTTTCTCTGTAACCCTTAATTTAGTTACTGATCTTAAAAAAATCTGTCTATCTCGGCCTTTTAATATATCCTATACCCCTGCCTTGACAGCCCTCAGTGGTAAAGAATTCCACCTATTCACAGGCTCTTTGAAGAAGAAATTCCTCCTCATCTCGGTCTTAAACGTGTGACCCCTTATTCTGAGATGATGTCCTCTGGCCAGAGACTCTCCGACAAGAGGAAGCATTCTTTCCACGTGGACCATGTTAAGTCCCCTAAGAACCCTGTATGTTTAATAAGATCTCCTCTCATTCTTCTAAACTCCAATAAGTACAGGCACGATCTATACAACTTCACCTCATTAGACAGTCCCTCATTCCTTCACACCAGCCCAGTTAACCTTCTCTGGACTGCCTGCAATGCCAGTATATTTTTTCGTTCAGTAAATGCCAGGGAACTACTCACAGTATTCCAGCTGTGGTTTGATATGTATCTTGTACAGTTTCAGCAAAATCTCCCTAATTTTATACTCCACTCCCTTTGGGTCAATAAAGGTCAACATTCCATTTGCCTTCCCTATTAATGTGCTGAACTTGGTGCTAGTTTATTGTGATTCACAGATGAGGACTCCCAAATTACTCTGTTCTCTAGTTTACTGTTGTCATTCTCTGTTTAAATAATATTCAGCTTCTCTATTCTTGCTAAAGTGCACAACTTCCCATTTGCCAACATGATATTCCATCAACCAAATTATTTGCCACTTGCTTAATATATTTATTTCCTTCCACAGACCTTTTGTCATCCTCAACACTTAGCTTCCCATCTATTTTTATACCATCTGCAAACTTGACTATAGTACATTCACTTTCTTCATCAAGTCATTAATGTGTATTGTAAATAACTTTTATTCCACTAGTTACAAGTTACCATACTGAAGATCCCCCTTATGCAAACTCGCAGTCCATTCTTGAAGGAACCTGGCACATTAAAACTCCCAGCCTAATGTCCTTTAGGGAAGGAAACTGCCATCCTTACCTGGTCTGGCCTACATGTGACTCCAGACCCACAGCAATGTCTCTGAACTGCCCTCTGGGCAATTTGGGATGGCAATAAATGCTGCTTAGCCAGCGACGTCCTCATCCCATTAATGAATAATAAAAAAAAAGCCATGGTCATTTTCAAGGCATTGGAACTACTGTGCTCACCTTGAACTGAGGCAGTAGTTGTGGTTTAGCAGATTTCAACCAGGACCTCCTTTCTGAAGTGGAAGTATCTTATGCACTTCCTCATTGAAATTCAGGTAGCAAATTTCTTTTGGAACTCTTTGGTCAGATATGGCCTCCTGTTCAGGGCATTTCTCTCCATTTTCGTCCTCCTTCTTCTGAAAGTTTATCCTGTTCTGTGTTGCTGTGTTCACTCTTCCTGCCACGCTTTAGTACCAAAAAATGTGGGAAACTCTTACATCTAAGTTTGTGAGCTAGTGATTTGTGAAAATTGCTCAAATCCGGAGAAAGTCCTTCTGCTCAAGCCAGACCATCCATGTAGCCTTTCAGAAATCTGAATGAAATAGAGAATTCACTAACCATTTCTCGAATTGCAGTAACAGCCAGTAAACATCAATCAGCAACAAACCTGTAAAGCGATTGATGATTTAGTGGCTCTTGTGGCATTGTGGTAGTGTACCCGCCAGTGAACTAGGAGGCTCAGGTTCAGGTCCCATCTGCTCCAGAGGTCTGTAATATCATCTCTGAACAAGTTGATCAGAAAATGTTTAAAGTGGTTGATGATCCCTTTAAATAGGCAATGTGGAGGAGGTCCTTTCTGCTACTAAAGAGTATCCAGCTGTGAGGGATTAAATAAAGGCGTCAGCAGGAATGTTGGATCCTAAAATTGTACCACTGGCATCAAATCAGCATTACGTTCTGAGTGACGTCACACCCTGCCCACTCTACAAACCTTCAGCGGACATTGTCAGCGTTGTATTAACTCCTTCAGCAAAACAGCATGTAAGCACCAAAATTGTGTGTCCAAGCTACAGATGCTGTTTTGAAGCCAAAACTGCACATTCAGCCTGTTAAACGAAAGAAAAAGGTGACACTGAGCTGATTTTCACAGTTGTGGAGACTTACAGAAAAACCCGTTCAATCAGTCCCACTTCGTTCCATTTCTCCCTAGATTAGCTTCATATTCCTTAACAATTAAGCATTTATTTCCTTTCTGAGAGTCATCATTGAATCTAAAGTAACAACTTTTCCCACATTCAGTGAAAAGAGGAGGAACAATTTAATGGAGCAAACTGCTGACTGTTCTGTGTCACTGAGAATGGTTATATTGTAGGTGTCAATTTGAGTTAGGCATAGTTTTAAGTTGCACAGCGAGCAAGCCAACTCTTTGTCACTCATATGCCAGCAGCTGAATGCAAATTCAATTTAATGTTAACATTTTTTATTAACATTAGAATATAGTTACAATTTATCAAAAAGCTTGATGAGGTCCACTTGGGAGCTTTCAATATCTTGCTTGGAATAAAATGCCATTGACAAAAGAGGTTCACAGTGGACGCCATTTCCCTAGCCCTGCACTCATCCCTGGAACATTTGGATAACAAGGACACCGACGTCAGACTCCTACTCGTTGACTACAGCCTCGCCTTCAACACCATAATCTCCTCCAGACTAATTTCAAAACTTCATGATCGAGATCTTGGCTCCACCCTTTGCAGCTGGATCCTCAGCTTCCTGACCCGCAGACCACAATCAGTCAAGATAGACAATAGCAGTCCTCCATGATAACCCTCAACACCTGAGACCCCCAGGATGCGTTCTCAGCCCTCTACTGTACTGCCTGTACACCCACAACTGTGTAGCCAAATTCCAAAAGAACGCCATCTACAAGTTTGCAGATGACACCACCGTGGTAGGACGGATGTCAAACAATGACGCATCAGAACACAGGAAGGAGGTAGAGTGCTTGGTGTCGTGGTGCAATGATAACAACCTCTCTCTCAATGTCGGCAAAAGAGAAGAACTGAACATTGACTTCAGACAGAAAAGAGGAGAACACGCCCCCACCTACATCAATGGAGCTGAGGTGGAGAGGGTTGAGAACATCAACTTCCTAAGAGTGGCAATAACTGACTATCTCTCCTGGATTTTTCACGTAGATGAAATGGTCAAAAAAGCACAACAACGTCTCTTCTTCTTCAGGTGGCTTTGGAAATTCAGCATGTCCATAAGGACTCTCAACAACTTTTACAGATGCACCATAAAAAACATACTATCTGGGTGAATAATGGCCTGACACGGCAACTGTTCTGCCTAGAATCGTAAGAAACCACCGAAGGTTGTGTGCACAGCCCAGACCATCACGGAAGCCAACCTCCTATCCATGGATGGTAGGAACTGCAGATGCTGGAGAATCTGAGATAACAAGGTGTAGAGCTGGATGAACACAGCAGGCCAAGCAGCACCAGAGAAGCAA
>JAHRHZ010000073.1:8422551-8494683 GCA_024137785.1 Ginglymostoma cirratum | reverse complement strand
CGTTTCGGGCCTAGACCCTTCATCAGAAATGAAGGGTCTTGGCCCGAAACGTCAAGCTTTCCTGCTCCTGTAATGCTGCTTGGCCTGCTGTGTTCATCCAGCCCCACGCCTTGTTATCTCGGATTCTCCAGCATCTGCAGTACCTATTATCTCTGATACAGCTACACTACAGGCAGCTTTAAACTCTATTCAAAAAATGGTTTCCCACTACATTTCAATGTACACTGAAGCTGTGTGGCACTTTTTGCACTAACTCGCTTGGATTCAATATAAAGTGTACAGTTTAATTGTTCTAATGAAATGACAGGCATTTAGTTTTGTTTAAAAAAGGTAACCTGTTGTTATGCCTCTATAATTTCCCTTCCTCTTCAAAGTCTTTGATCAAGTGTCTTCTCACAAATCTGTGAACATCTTTCCTGCAACTCCTAGTTTAATGAATCCATTTTAAGATTCTGTGTTGCAATAATGAAAACCACAAGGTGGCCTATCATTCCTGAACCTCCTAGACCTACCTCCGGCCTTGACCACGTGCGCCCCATGTTGTGTTTCTCCAATACTTCTCTTCTATTGTCCAGTTGAGTAAGTTTATCATCATCTGATTCTATGCTTAAATCTTCAGTAATAATCAGGCATGATGGCTCAGTGGTTAGCACTGCTACCTCACAGTGCTAGGGACCTGGGTTCAATTCCAGCCTTGTGTGACTGTCTGTGTGAAGTTGACACATTCTCCCTGTTTCTCCTGGGTGCTCTGGTTTCCTCCCACAGTCCAAAGCTCTACAGTAAGCAGATTGGCCATGCTAAATTGCATATAGTGAGCAGGGACATGTAGGTTAGATGGATTAGCCATGGGAAATGCAGGGTTGCAGGGATAAAGTCTGGGAGGAATGTTCTTTGGAGACTTGTTGGGCTGAATGGCCTGTTTCCATACTGTAGGGATTCTATGATTAGGATTTCCTTATAGATATTTTGTTAGGCCTCTTTTATTTCCCATCTACATGTGCTTTTAGGTGATATCATCTGAAGATATGTTATCACATTGCACACATGTGTTGCTGACATCCAGCTCTATCATCCTTGCATTGCTCAAGAGCTGTCCACATCTCTGTGCTGTCAGTCTACTTGACGACATAAGCTGAGATTTTCTACAATTCAACAATCAGAAGACTGTAAGACTATCTTTTGCATCTATCGCACAATCATGCACTCGTTATTAATCCCACAGCTGCTACTGTCCTAGCCTTAAACACACTGTTCTCAAGTTCTGCATTTCTGGCTTCCTTTCAAACCCTTGGCTTAGCTTCCATTTTCTCTCCATCACAAAACTGACTACTAGTTCAGTAACATTGGTCTGTAACATCCCTTTATCAGCTTATCCACTCCCTTATCTATTCCCTCATCCACGCTTCTGTTAGTTCCAGGCTTGACTATTCCAAAATTCTCCTGGCTGCTGTCTTATCTTTGATTCCTTGTAAACTTTAGCTCTTTCATAAATACTGTTGGCTGTGTCTTAAGTTGCACCAAGTCCTGTTCTCTCGCCATCCCATGCTTATTAATGTATAATGGCTCCTCGACCAGCAACACCTCAAATTTATAATTCTTATCCTCATAGTCAAATCCCTTTATGGCTTCACACTTCCATTTCTGTCCAGCTTCTACTAGTCCAACAAGCCTCTGAGAACTCTGCATTTCTTAAAATCTGATATCCACCATGTCTTTCATCTCATCATTGGGATTGTGCTTTCAGCTGCTCTGGCCTCAAACTCAAGACTTTTTTGGTAAGTATCCCCAGCTCTCAATTCCCACTTTACTTCATGATGCTCCTTTCTCAGCAAATTTTTGGTCATCTTTTTAAATTCTGCTTAGCTGACTATTAAGGACACACTCTAGTGTGTTTTCCAAGTCATTACTGTTCCAAATAGGATGCCACAAATTGTTAAGTTTCTACGTGAGAAGGGGTGCACTGACTGATCGTACTCAGAACAAGAGAGTCCTTTGTGGTTGGCTTGTCGGCTAGCTGACATCTAGTATTCAGTGTGAGGGGGTCCTTTGCCTGAACTAGTGATTATTAGTTCAATGGTCAACTGTGACCTTCACTGTGTACTAGTGCTCGAAAACAGGCTAGCATCCCTGAGTTAACAAGGTGTAGAGCTGGATGAACACAGCAGACCAAGCAGCATCAGAGAAGCAGGAAAGCTGATGTTTCGGGTCTAGACACTGAAGAAGGGTCTACGCCTGAAACGTCAGCTTTCCTCCTCCTCTAATGCTGCTTGGCTTGCAGTGTTCATCCAGCTCTACACCTTGTTACCTCAGATTCACCAGCATTTGCCGTTCCTACTATCTCTAGCATCCCGTACCTGGTTTCACTAGCACACACACACACACACTTATCATGGTTGAACTGCCTTTTGGTTCCTGTTCTTGTGCATTCTTGACAGGGAAAGACACGAATCATGTCTTTCTCCCAGACTGCTGTCTTGTCTTCCACCATGTTCATAGTCTGAGACATCTCCAAGGGGATTTTCATTGAGTTAATAGTGCATTTCACCCTTTTAAATCCATTCCTTTGAAACTTTCTTGATACCATATTTGGTGTGACATTCCATTGGTGTCTCTCTCTCTCTCTCTCTCTCTCAGGACAGACAATAAATTTACTTTTGCAGTCAACATTTAGCAATATGTCCTTTATAAATATAAAACAAAACACTTTTCATTCTTAAACTTTTATCTGTTCCTAGGTGATTGCGCTTATGATCATGAAGGTAATTTGGTGTCAAATCTTGTTTAACAATGTTTTGAGGCATTTTCCAAATAAAGATGTAAGTTATTGTTGCCAAGAACACTATCTTCTACCTGCTTTCTTTGTATGCTACATTCCTTGGGGACAGGAACAATGAATGTTTAGTGCATGAGTTATCTACTACCATTATACAGCAACCATATCCACTGAACATATTTCTTGTTTACATGATTTGCCACAATAGCACTTTACATTTACCTTGTACAATCATTAGCTGTGCCATTTATACATCTCCTGCTCTTCAACTAGTCACTGTGTTCTCCTTATCTTCTATATCCCTTTGCTCCTGGCTCTGCTCTTCCTTATAGGCTGTTCACCTCATAGAATCATAGAATGATACAGCATATATAAAATAAATCACTTGACACATCATGCTTGCATGACTGTTTCGCAGTTATCTAATTAAAGCCAGTCCCCTTTTCTACTCCAAGGCAAGATATTTCTTTCCTTCAAGCCTTCCTGTCCAGCTTTCTTTCAAACATTACTACTGAATCTGTTTCCACTAGCCTTTCAGGCAATCCTTTTAAATCACAACAGCTCCATGTGTAAAAAACAAACTTTTTTTTTGTGTTACCTCTAGTTATTTTGTCAACCATCTTAAATTTTGTTGTGAGCTTATCAACCTTTCTGCCCCTGGAAACAATATCTCTTTATCTATTTCTTGTACAATTTTGTAAATTTCTTTCAAAATTCTCCTTAAAGCTAAGCTGCTGTGAACAGAATACTAAATAAAAACTGAAAGAACTGCTGCTTTTGTTTCTGCATTACGAAAGCAGCAGTTTTTTTGGAAGCTCTGCGCGTGTGTGGGCGTCTGTGTAGAGAAATCAGAGTTAATGTCACTGGACCCAAAACATTAACTCTGATTTCTCTTCACAGATGCTGCCAGACCTGCTGAGCTTTTCCAGCAATTCCTTTTTTTTGTTTCTGCTCTGAAGAGAGCAGATTTTCTCCAATTTTTCCATATAACAGTAAGTCCCTCTTTCCTGGCACCATTCCAATAAATCCATTTTGCGTCTGAAAATGTGGTGTTCGTAATTAAAAACAATACTTCAGCAAAAGCATAACCAATGTTTTTAAAAGTCTAAATAACTTCATTGCAAAGATTCTCCATTACTTTACAGGTTAAGGCAACACTCCCAAATGCTTTGTTTTTACTACTTCCCTAAACTCTCTGGCCACTTTCAAAGATTTGTGGAGATACTGCCCCAGATCTGTTCATTCCATGATTTGTGTAGATTCTCCCAAAGTCTTCTTATTCCATGATTTGTAAAGATACTCCCCCAATATTTTTATTCTATGATTTCTGTAGATACTCCCCCATATCCTTCTTTTCTATGGTTTGCATAAATATCTCCCCTCCTCCACAAAAAAATTATTCCATGATTTGCATAGCTATTCCCAAGCCTTTTCATTCCTGCAACCTCATTAAAATAGGACTGTGTAGTTCATCTTGCCACTTCTCATCCTTTGAAATAAAATGCATTACTGCGCTCCTCTGTGCATTAAAATTTCATCTGACAAATGCCTGCCAATTTCACTTGTTTGTCTATGCTTAGGAAGTCTGTTACTTTCCTTCTCAGTGTTCATGACAAACTGGAGTTTCATATCATCTGTAAATATTGATATTATACCTGTATACCCAAATTCAGGTCATTAGTATATATCAAAAAAAAGTTGACCAAGTACCAGACTCTGAGGAACACTACAGTATCCACCAATGCGGTTAGTAAAATAAAAATGGTTTAACTATTCTCTACTTTCTGTCCTATGGCCAATTTTGAATTCATCCTACCCTTGGTCTGATGACCTTTAATTTTGGTACAAGTCCAGTGTATGGTACTAGGTCAAGTGCCTTTGGAAATTTCATGTACACAGTACTTTGTAGGGAGGAATAGAAAGTTCATACACATACTCCAAACTCACATCTGATATAGAGTCATAAAGTTATAAAACACAGAAACAGACTCTTTGGTCCAACTTGTCCATGCCAACCAGATATTCTAAACTGAACTGATCCCATTTTTTTTTCAGAATTTGGCCCATATCTCTCTCAGACTTTCCTATTCATGTACCCATCCAGATGCCTTTTAAATGTTGCAATTGTACCCACCTCCACCACCTCCTCTAGAAACTTGTTCCATGCACCACCCTCTGTGTAAAAACGTCATGCCTCAGCTCCCTTTTAAATATTTCCTCCTTCACCTTAAACCTATGCCCTCCGCTTTAAGACATCCCTACCCTGGGAAAAGGACCTTGGCTATTCACCGTGTCAATGCCCCTCGTGATTTTATAAACCTCTATAAGGTCACCCCTCAGCCTCTGATGTCCTCTCCCAATAGCTGAAACTCTCAAATCCCAGCATCATCCTTGTAAACCTTTCTGAACCCTTTCAAGTTTAACAAAATCTTTCCTATAGTGGGGAGACCAGAGTTGAACGCAGTATTCTAAAAGTGGCCTAACCAATATCCTGTAGAGCTGCAACATGTTGTCCTAACTCCTACACTCAATGTTCTGAACAATGAAGTCCAGCGTGTCAAAATCCTTCTTCACCACCCTGTCTAACTGAGACTCCACTTTCAAAGATCTATGAACCTGCATCCCAAGGTCTCTTTGCTTGGCGACATTCCCCAGGAACCTTTCATTAAGTATATAAGTCCTGCCCTAGCTTGCCTTATCAAAATGCAACACCTCACATGTATTTGAATTAAACTCCATCTGTTCCTCAGCCCATTGGCCTATCTGAGCAAGGTTCCATTGTACTCTGGGATAATCTTCTTCACTGTCTACTACACCACTAATTTTGGTGTCATCTGCAAACTTACTAACCATACCTCTTCTATTCACATCCAAATCATTTATATGAATGACAAAAGGCAGTGGATCTAGCATTGATCCTTGTGGCACAGCGTTGGTCATAGGCCTCCAGTCCAAAACATCAGCCCTCTACCACCACCCTCTGTCTCCTACTTTCAAGCCAGTTTTGTATCCAGTTGACTAGCTCACACTGGATTCCATGTGATCTAATATTACGAACCAGTCTTCCACGTGGAACCTTGTCAAATGCCTTGCTGAAGTCCATATAGATAATGTCTACCGCTCTGCCTTCATCAATCATTTTTGTAACCTCTTCAAAAACTCAATCAAGTTAGTGAGACATGATTTCCCATGCCCAAAGCCATGTTGGCTATCCCTAATCAGTACTTGCCTTTCCAAATGCATGTAAATCCTGCCCTTCAGAGTCACCTCCAATATCTTACCCACCATTGACATCGAGCTCACCAATCTACAGTTCTCTGGCTTTTCCTTATCACCTTTCTTAAATAAAGGTACCACATTAGCTACCCTCAGTCCTCCAGCACTTCACCTGTGGCTGTCAATGATGTACTTCTGGGATATCCCTGATCAGGTCCCAGGGATTTATCCACCTTTATGTGTTCTAAGACATCCTACACCTCCTCTTCTGTAATATGTGCACTTTACAAGACATGACCATTTATTTTTCCAGTTTACTAGCTTCCATGTTCTTCTCCACAATAAATACTGATGCAAAATATTCACTTAGGATCTCACCCATCTCTTAAGGCTCCACACATAGACAGCGTCGTTGATCTTTTAGGGGCCTTATTCTCTCCCTAGTTATTCTTTTGCTCTTAATGTATTTGGTGAATCTCTTTAGATTCTCTTTAACTCCAAATGCCAAAGTTATCTCATGTCCCCCTTTTGACCTCCTGATTTCACTCTTAAGTATACTCCTACTGCCCTTATACTCCTCCAGGGATTCATTTGATCTGAGCTGTCTATACCTGATATATGCCTCCTTCTTTTTCTTGATGACAGCCTCAAGTTCTCTAGTCATCCAGCATTCCCTACACCTATCAGTTTTGTCCTTCATACTAACAGGAAAATGCTGCCTCTGAACTATCGTTATCTCACTTATGAAAGCCTCCCACTTTCCAACCATCCCTTTACCTGCAAACAGCCTCCCCAATCAACTTTTGAAAGTTTCTGACTAATACTGTCAAAATCGGCCTTACTCCAATATAAAACTTTAACTTTTAGATCAAATCTATCCTTATCCGTAACTATTTTAAGACCAGTAGAATTATAGTCACTTGCCCCAAAGTGGACTCCACTGACACCTCAGTCACTTGCCCTGCCTTGTTTCCCAAGAGAAGGTCAAGTATTTCTTGTACACAGTTAACAAGTTCCTCTCCATTCAAGCCGTTAACACTATCGCAGTCCCAGTCTATGGTTGGAAAATTAAGATCTCCTATCATTCTAACTCTATTATTCTTACAGCTGTCTGAAATATCCTTACATATCTGCTCCTCAATATCCTGCTGACTTTTGGGGGTGTCTATAGTATAATTCCAATAAGGTAATCGTCCCTTTCTTATTTCTCAATTCTACCCATATAACGTCACTGGACATTCTCCCAGGAATGTCCTAAGTACAACTGTAATGTGGTCCTTAACTAAAAAAGCCACTTCCCCTCCTTTCTCTCTCCCCTTTCAATCCTTCCTGTAGCATCTACATCCTGGAACATTAAGCTGTGAGTCCTGCCCCTCCCTGCACCACCTTCCTGTAATAGCTATGCTATCCCAGCCGTATGTTCCCAACCTTGCCCTAAGTTCATTTGCCTTATCTGTTGGGCCTCTTGCATTGAAATAAATGCAGTTTAATTTGTCAGTCTTACCTCATTCTCTGCTAATAACCATCTCACATCACAATCAGAAAGCTGTATTTATGCTCTCCCACTTTGAGTTTCCTTTCTGAGTTTCCATTAATACATGAAGCAGAGTAAATAGATAATATTTCAGCAAAATATGGGTGCTTGAGATCCTGTGCTTGAGATTCTGAAGCAGAGTGGGATTTGGGAGTCCTAGTTCAGGATTTTCCTAAGGTTAATGTGTAGGTTCAGTTGGCAATTAGGAAGGTAAATGCAATGTTAGGATTCATTTCAAGAGGGCTAGAATACGGGAGCAGAGATGTGCATCTGAGACTGTAGAAGACTCTGGTCAGACCACATTTGGAATATTGTTGACAATTTTGGGTCCCATCTTTAAGGAAGGATGTGCTAGCATTGAATGTGGTGCAGAGGATGTTTACAAGAATGATCCTGGGGGTGAAGGGCATGTCATATAAAGAGAAGTTGAGGTCTCTGGGTCTGTACTTGACCAAGTTTAGAATGATGATGCTGTGATTTCATTAAAACTTACAGAATACTGAGGCATGAACAGAGTGAATGTGGAGAAGATGTTTCCACTAGTAGGAGAGATTAGGACCTGAGGGTACAGCCTCAGAGTGAAGGGTTGACCCTTTAGAACCGAGATGAGGAGGAATTACTTCAGTCAGAGGATGCTGACTCTGTGAAACTCATTGCCACGGCTGGCTGTGGAGGCCAAGTCATTGAGTGTCTTTAACACAGAGGGAGATAGGTTCTTGATTAGTAAGAAGATCATGGGTTATGGGAAAAAGGCATGGGAGTGAGATTAAGAAACCTATTAGCCATGATTGTGTGGTAGAGCAGACCTGTTGTCCATCCGATCCCAAACAGATGTTTTTTTTTCTAAAGTTCTCTAAATTTTTGCCCTACTGCCCATCCCCTGCTGAATTAGGTCATTAGCTCATCCACATTACCAGTTAACTTTACCTTGAAGACATTGGTCTGGACAGATTTGAGATATAAGTTGTAGAATAAGTTCCTCTTACTCCAGAACTTGTTCCAGTGTTCCAGAAACCAAAAGTCTTATTCCTGCACCATGTTGTGTTGATCTGTTGTATCCTTAATATTCTTAAAATTGCTAGTGTGTGTCACTGGAGCTTTCTAAAATTCTTTTGTGGAATGTGGGCATCGCTGGTTCGCCAGCATTTATTGCCCATCCCGAATTGCCCTTGAGAAGGTAGTAGTGAGCTGCCTTCTTAAACCGCTGAAGTCTACCTGCTGTGGGTTGACTTACAATGCCCTTAGGGAGGGAATTCCAGCATTTTGACCCAAAAACAGTGAACAAGCAACAAAATATTTCCGAATCAGATGGTGAGTGTCTTGGAAAGGATCTTGAAGGTAGCGGTTGTAGAGATTGTAACAAAGTCAACCAGGTGGACCCATAGAATATGAGTTCCCTGATTGGGGCTGTTAATCTGATCCAATCAGGGAGCTCTGGCTGACAGATAAGAACAGGAGTGTCAGACACCCTGTTCAGTCTGAGAGCTGGCTCTGAGGGAGCTGGATCAGTGTCAAGGACTCTCCACATGTAAATAAAAGGTGACGTGCTGATGGGATAAGGCTTCTGTGGTGTTATTTCAATGGTGTACCCACGTATCTGTTGTCCTCATCCTTAAAGATGTAAGTGGTCATGGATTTGGAAGGTACTGTCTGAGCATCTTTGGTGAATTTTTACAGCGAATCTTGTAGGTAGTACTCACTCCTGCTAGTCTGTGCCAGTGGTGGAGGGAGTGGATGCTTGTGGATGCAGTGCCATTCAAGCAGGCTGCTTTGATCTAGACGGTGTCAAGCTTTTTGAGTGTTGTTGGAGCTGCACTCATCCAGGCAACTGGGGAGTATTACATCACACTCCTGACTTGTGCCTTGTAGATGGTATACAGGCTTTGGGGAGTCAGGAGATGCAGTATTCCTAGCCTCTGACCTGCTTTTGTAGCCATCGTGTTCATGTGGTGAGTCCAGATGAGATTCTGGTCAATGATAGTGGGGGATTCAGTGATGGTAACACCATTGAATGTCAAGAGGCAGTGGTTAGATTGATTCTTATTGGTGATGGTCATAGTCTGGCATTTGTGTGGCACGAATGTTACAGTAAACTGGGGATTCATACCAATGATGTCCAATATTTTCAGTTTCTCTCCAGTTTTTGAAATGGTAATTACAGACCTCAACCCTTTCCATCCAAGTGGACCACAACATCTGATTGCTCCCCTTCTCCCCTCAAAATGTTTTACCCTCTCAGTGATAAAATTGTGCAACTATCTGGTAGTTAATGGTAAAAAATTAACAATTTGAAATATTATTTTCATCATTCTTTCTCTACAGATGCTACCTGGCCTGTTGAGTATTTCTGGCTTCTTTCATGGCTTATATTTCAGATTTCCAGAATTTGCGATATCTTGCTTCTACCGTTTTCTCTTGTATAATGGAAAGGCAATGTTATCATGAAAATCAGTAGAGAAAAATGATGTAGATATTCCAAGTATACAAATGTCATAGGAACATGGAATGTGTTATAAAGACTTAGTGAAAAGCAGCTGACACAGGATTTAGCAAAAAAAAATCATTACACTGGACTGAAAATGATACCAAAGAAGTGAAAATTAAACAAATTGCCCATGGGCTTGAAGCTGACATTGAACAGCGAATGGTATATATTCTGAATGACTGTTTCTCTAAATATTCATAAAGGGGAGACATAAGCTACATGGCCACCCCAAAGATTAAATGAAATTCCAAGACAAGTTAGTCACACTAAATGTAAATAAATTTCTAGAGCTATACGATAATAATCCCAGAGTGCTGAAGAAGACCGGGGAATAGATTACTGGAGCACTGACGATCATTCATTATACATATTTTCAAAGGCACAGTATATTAGAAATGGGTATCTGGTCCCCGTATCCAAAAAACAGTGGAAAAAGGTTTAATATTTAGAAATCAATTGCTATATTTCTTTCAATTATGATGCGGGTACAATTACAACGTTTAAAAGACATTTGGATAAGAGCACGAATAGGAATGGTTTGGAGGGAAATGAGCCAGGAGCAACCAAGTGGGACTAGTTTAGTTTGGAATTATGTTTCGCATCGACTGGTTGAACAGAAGATTCTGTCTCTGTGCTGTATGACTCTATAACACTATGTACATTTTTTTTAACAGTAATAACGCCCCTCCCGACAATGCCGTGGATGTACCTGCACGATATGGACTAAGCTCACTTACCATCACCTTCTCATACATAGTTGGTGATAACAACAGATACTGTCTCAGACAGCAATGCAATGAAGCAATGCCTTCATGTTGTGAAAGAATTAAATAAAACTTAGTTAACTGTGGTTGGTGTAGATTCAGAAGGGGACTATTCTGTGTGACCAAGCTCCTTGGTTGCTTTGAAGAAGTGATAACACAAGTCAGTCGTGGTAAGTCCTATAAAATGCTGTTCTGTAACTTCTTAGCGATCTTTGATGGAAGTCCATATTATTAGGTTGTTAACTAAAATGGAAACTGTGGAAACATAGGAATATAAAAAATGCTGGGCTTGTTTTCTTCATTCATGGGCTGTTGCTATCACTAGCTGGGCCAACATTTGTTACCCACCCCTAGTTGCCCTTGAGAAAATGGCAGTGAGCTGCCTTCTTGAACTGGTGCAGTCCATTTGGTGGCAGACACACAGTACAGTCCTGGTTGGGAGGGAGGTCCAGGATGTTGACTCAGTGACCCTGAAGGAACAACAATATAGTTGCAAGTCAGGATAGTGAGTAGCTTAGAAGAGAGATTGGAAGATAGGAAACAATTAGTACTTGTTGAAGGCATAATGTCAGTATGGGAGATTTCTGTGGTGAGTAACTCACCACTTGAGTTCTTAAAGCCTTTGCATTCCAGCACGGCATACATTGGAAAAGTTTACTTACTCTGTGTTTATCTGGAGCAAGGCAGCAGTGGATGTTCTGGGTCTTGTGTAGAGAACTACCACAAGGATGATTCCCAGTGCCAGGGATCAATGGGATAATAGTAAAAGGAGGTGACTGTGATGTGATCTTCTAGAATGATATAAGGCTGTTAATTGTGTATATTCCTTTTAAATTAAACTGCAGAAGTATATTAAGGAAACATGTAGAGGTTTAAAGTGGAAAAGGGGATTTTTAGGACATTTATTAGGAATTGTATCTTTGTAGAGTGTGATTAAGTGAAGTAATAAACTTTCAGGTAGAACAGTGGAGGCAAAAATCCTGAAGTCAATAAATAAACAGTCAGATGCGGTGATGCTGCAAACTCTCTGGATGGATGATCTATTAGTTAAATTGCTTCTCCCATAAGCACCACAGGACCTTTTAACCTTAGCATCACTGGGACAGCTTTGATTATGGATTAGAATAAAAATAACATTCATAAGAGGAAAATTAAAAAGTAGCACATGATCAACATTAGAAGATTAGACTCCGTGTTGAGTACAAATGAAGTTCAGTTGTGGTATAAATTGTGTTGGGATCTGTGAACATTTCACATAAAGAATGAGGCTGGGTGGGGAGTAGTGAAAAGACAGTGACAGGGCCAACACTGCTTATTGTGCGACTATGCCGTGCTAAATTCTAGTCCAAATATAATAATTGTGCCCTGTCCCTCTATCTCTAATTCAAAAGAACACAAGTAGCATTGTGGGTGTGCTATACCAAATGGACTTCAGCAGTTCAATAAGGCGGCTCACTACAGTTTCTCAAGAGCAACCCGAGATGGATGAGAAATGCTCGTCCAGCCACATCCCAGCAGCGAATAAAAAATATCTCAAAACATTTATGAAAATTTTGGCCTCACCTTTCAGCTTGCATTTTGCAGTCTCACCTTGAGGCTTATCAGCCCAAAGGATTAGATGCCCCATTAGGTTTCCACAGATACTCGTTCAATTGAAAATTTTAATCATTATAGAGAAGAATTACCGTGACATCTCAATTGACTCAAACCAACAGGCGAGTAATACATAGGAAACAAAGTTCAGTATTAATCTTGGCTGAGATTTTTCATTTGACCAAAGTAAGTTACAGATCAGGCTCCTCCATGGCTACAGCTCAGTCAGTCAGTGAGAAACAAATGAAGCAGCAGCTGGGTTGTTGTTTAGGCAGGTACTTTGGCAACATCAGATGGTGTTGTGTGGTTGAGGTAAATGGGTCTGCTCTAGACTCTGTCAGCATTATACTGATTTTACCTACAGATTCCAGATTGTACCTGATGAACAAAGCATTTCTTAAATTGCAGGATAACTCTCATGCACACAAAGTAATACACAAAAACACCACACATTCCAACATTTCGTTGAATGTGATATGTACATTTTCTAAGGGCAAACAAGCAACAGGATCATAACATCCCAGAACTAGAAGTTTTACCACTGATCTGACAATTAAAATTGGAGTTGGGAAAAATCAATTTCGACTGAACAAAAATAATACTTAATGATTTCTTATCAGTAGCGCTCACAAGGCACTGAAATCAAATGTACTTGTAATTGACCTTCAGCTAGCTGTTAAGCATTTGATATGAGCACAATTGAAAATGATGCATTGTTATATAAGACATAAGTACTGTACCAGCAGGTTTTTACAGCTTCTAATAAACAAAAATGAAGGTGAAAATTTTCAGTACTGTTTGTTGATTGGTGAATTTTATAATAAGATTAGAATACATTTACAATTGGTAATGTGAAGAAAGTAAAAGTAGATCATAAAAATAGCACAAACATAATTGATAGTGAAGACAATATGTAATGTCACCTGTGTACATGGACTCTTGTTTTACAAAATATGTAGGGATCAGGAGGTAGACTTTTACAAAACAAATTTCACACCATTATTAAGACTGTGAGATAATTTAACACACACAGACTAAGGAAAAAAATACTTCAAGAACCTGTGTTGTTGAAAGCTTCAGTAAAACCAGTAGCAGCAGAATGTGGAGGACAGTTGCCAAGAATCATCTTCTACAGTGGTCGTGCCAGATAATGACTTGCACTAAACTTGTACATATATACATGTGTGGTGTTCTAACCTCTCAGTGTCAATCTTGTAATATGAATAGAATGGACAGTAGTGTCTAAAGACTCAAAATAAGTTCTAAAATAAAACAAAATAAGTAGAGTATAGTGATTTTCTACGGCGATTTCCCTATAATGCAATTTTCTACGGTGATTTCCAATAGCATGATTTTCTATGGCATGAGGTCACACAAGAATGCACCTATCGTGTTATAGGGGAACTACCTGTATTCCAGCATTGAAATGACCCTAACCTATGTGAAATATAAAGGGTTAGTAAATATAATTTAATATGGTGGCAAGACATTATTAGCAATTTACTGGCCAGTGATTCACATATTGACAACTTTTTAAAAAATTCAGCCAGTCCATGCAGAAAGTAGCTGAGCCCTTCCAATGTAACAGACCAGGAATACTCCATTCTTCAGTTCTACAATGTTAAGGTAACCAAGTTGCGGACACACATTGTCTGCACTCCAAAACCTTAACATTTGCAACATAATTGATACAAAGGGGAAATATAATGGGATTCATTTAATCCATTTCTATCCAAAACCATGGTGAAATGTTGATGTCAATAGTATTTAGACAATTAGTTTTTTTTTCTTAAAAGATCACTTGCTTTTGCCAAAATAAAAACAAATAATTTCCCGTGCATCGCTCAAAAAATCAGACTCCTTTAAAGAACCTGCAGCCTGTCAAGTGAGTTAGAGTTCAAGAAATTGATTAGATTGTTAGTGTGTGCATGACCAGCCACAGCACAGGACAATTGGTCTGAAGAAGGCGAATAAATAGACACGGTATAAACCACCTTTTCCCAGTTACTGTCAGTCTGGTTCTGAAGAACAGTCACTGGGCTCAAAATGTTAACTCTGCTTTCTCTCCACAGATAGTGCCAGACCCATTGAGTTTCTACAGCAACTTCTGATTTTGTTTCAGGGCAACTTGTCCCATTTAGATCTCTGACTTGGGAAGCAGCAAGTCAAAGGAGCGTGTGAAACTGGACTGTTTCCATCCGAGCCAAGGTAAGTGTACGGGGGAATGTTGACCTCACTCCTAACATTTATAATCCAGTGAGTGTTCAGATGAAACTTGAATCTGCCTTCCTCCTTTCTCAATATGTATTTTCAACATTTTCTTTTTTCACTTGTGATTCAAATTAAATGGAAACAGCCGTGTAACTGCCTTGGAATGAACGTTTTCCAGTTCCAACACTGAGTTGTGGTTAATCAGTACAGCCTGGGTAGCCCGCTATCAGTGAACAATGTCATTTCCAAAACCAAATGAGTCAATTGCACTGGAAATAAAGGCAGCAGAAATATTTCCCTGCTATGACTGAGAAGTTGAAACTGATCGTTGATTTTTAAAATTGCAGTTTATATCATTTAAATACCCAGTTGTGGGATCAAAGTCAAATATATGGTGCACTAAAAATCCCCACAGCTATGTTTGGAATGCCCTCTCGTTATATAGGTCCACAAATGTAAAATGACTAATTCATTTTGATTAAGTGATGGATGCTGGGTGATTGAGTGATGGATGCTGGGCTGGTTACCACAAGAGCTCCGACCAGTCGGATGGCATTACTACATCTTTTATATCTGTTGGAATAAGCAAGCATCACTTACTTTGACGCAGATGCAACAGTGATACCACTGAAGTAAAATATTACTTCAAGCCAGTTTCTTCTAATCAATAAACCTGACAATTTTAATTTAAACAATGATTACTGATCAGTGGATAGAAACAGATGGGATGCATACTTTTGCTGTAAATATGATTTGATTCTTCAGAAGATCAATAGGCAAAATTACATTTGGGGAGCCATTTTGCTCAGTTTCTGATACTTAACCAGGACCCTACCATCCGTCACTAAATCCAACTGCTTCTTTAATACTTGAGAGTTTTTTTTATTTCTGATATCCCGCCTGGAAGACAGTAGGTTTTAGTTACTCTTTGCATAAGACTGCTTCCTGACTTTATTCAAGTTATTTTCTTTTAAAGAAGAAAATGAACAATCACATTTTTCCCATTCAAAATTAAAGTGGGACTATTAATTGAAGTGGTAAGAGAAATAATAATATCAGACTTGGATTCCATATTATCGTTATAATCACAACTCTGGAAGCATTTCTTTTATGATAGTGCACAATAAAATGCTTTATTTCTTTGTTTTCATTGCAGCAGTGAACACTTTATTTGCCACAAAACTACCACCAAATATCCTCATCCACCAGTTACCATTTTAACAATAGCTGCAACTTGTAAAGTTCAATGATGCACTTTTCTCCGCATCTGATGCCATAACTACAGAAATGCACTTTGATGTCTTAATTATGGTTATATATAGAGGAAACATACCAACTTCTTTACTGAACATGCCCCTTACTTTTGTAATTTGCAGTATCTTAAATATGATCATTGCACCACCATGTGTACACCACTAAGTCCAACAACCTATGTATAAAGTGCATAGCTAGAGAGGGATATGTATCTGGTGTTGCAAATATGTTTTCATACCTTCACATCCATATGTTTTCACTGTGCATTTTAGTAAGTATCCCTCAAAGACTGTCCGTTATTTACAAGGCCCAAGTCAAGAGTGTGATGGAATATTTTCCACTTGCTTGGATGCGTGCAGCTCCAACAACATTTATGAAGCTCAAATCCACCCAAGACAAAGCGGCCAATTTGATTCACATACCATCTACCAGTTTCAACATTCACTCCCTTCACCACAGTAACTGCAGTATGTCTTCACGATGAACTGTAACAACCCATCATAGCCCCTTAGACAGCATCTTGCAAAGCCATGACTTCAATCAACAAGAAGGATAAGGGCAGAAAATACATGAGGAAACCAGCAACGTTATGTCCCCTTCTAATATTCAAGTGTCTGTGTGCGTTTTCTCTGTGTGCTCCAGTTGGCTCCTATAGTCTAAAGATGTGAGGGTTAGGTGGATTAGCCTTACTGAAACTGTTGATCGTGTCTGGGGATGTGTCAGACAAGTGGATATTCACAGGGAATATGGGGTTATACGATATGGTAGGGCCTGGGTTTGGGTGGGATGTTTTTCAGAGGGTTGGTGCAGAGTCAATGGGCTGAGTGGCCTCCTTTCGCACTGTATTGCTTTTCCTTGAATATTGCTGGCTCAAGCTCCCAGAATTCTGTCCCTAACAGCTTTATACGTCTGCCAGCCAGTGACATCCACATCCCATGATTAAATATAAAAAAAGTTCCTGCTGATCAATTGCACTTTCAGGTTAGTCCTGTGGATATTCATATAATTATTTTAGACATTTTCCTCATATGTTTAATTTACATAAAAACACATAAATTCATGTGTAGACTATTGCTCTATTGGAAGCTGGGTTTGATAAGATGTTTTAAAGTGACTTATACCATCCTTTGTGAATCTTGTTTTTAGATCAACTAACCATATTTGGAGACTTTGCTTGAAAAGGTATTATGACAAATATTTATCTTTCCAAAAGACAAATGTAAATTAGAAGAATGTCCAAAAAATGAATAGGTCAACCTGACATTTATATTGATGTCCAGGACTCAAAGATTTTATTTTCCTATCTGCTGGCTATTGGTTATTGCAGGCATTTCTGAATGTTCACTAACTTAATTTTGAATTTTCGATCGCTTGTTTGCTCATGAGTACGTTATACTAATTGATGTATAGATGGTCAGTTAATTTTTCTTTCTTTGCACCAATTTTATATCCAAGATTGAAAAAATTGTCATCAGAAATTCCATTATATTCTCCCCATCTTCCTTCAATGAGTAAAAGTATAGCTGATCGACTACATCTTATTCACCTGAGAGTTCAACTATTTCTGTCAGAACCAATTGCAATCCTGCAGCTATCTCAAACAATTTTTATACATTTTCCTTTCCTGTCCTTTATAGAAGCTGATGTAAAATATTTATTTATTATCCCTGCCTTACTTTCATCTTTCACAGCTCTGCCATTCCTTTTACTATTTCCTTTTGCTTCTAACGCACTTACAAAAGCCCTATTATTTCCTTATATATTGATCTTGAAATTATTTCGTAAATGTATCTTTACATTGCTGGTCATGTAATGTGATTAAACAGTTCACAGGTTATCTAGTAGTTTGACTGACTGAGCTATGAATACTTCTTTCATTCTTGTCAACGTCTTTGTACTGTATTCTTATAGAACAGGATAATTGCATGAGTTAACGCAACCCATTTGAGGAAATTGCTACCCATTCCTTTCACCACCAGATGTGATTGTCCCATTGAATGTCAACCCAGAATTTAGCGCCTGAGCTCTGGTCTGCACTCACCGGGAGTATCTGGGACTCTATTTTCTGACTCATAGAAAAGGACACTGACTGGTTAGGCATCTCGATCAAGCATTAGATTCTCATGCTATTCGCCACAGTAAAATTAATGCCTAATGTTTGGTTTAAAGCTGCTCAAATACAAATGTGACAGGGAAATTACCCAGTCACAATGCATAAAACTGTCATTATGCAAATTTAATTCTACAAAACTGGTAAAAGCTAATTAATACAATTGAGAAAGCTGATAAATCAACAAATAACGTAGAACCCAACAAAAGAGCTAAGGGGAGATGATGGCCTAGTGGTATCATTGCTGGATTGTTAATCCAGAGATACAGGTAATGTTCTGGGGACCTGGGTTTGAATCCTGGGCAGAATTTGAATTCAGTAAAAATCTGGAGTTAAGAGTTGATTGTTGGAAAACCCTATCTGGTACATTAATATCTTTAGGGAAGGAAACGCTATCCTTACCTGGTCTGGCCTACATGTGACTCCAGACTCACAGCAATGCTGACAACTCTTAACTGCCCTCTGGGATGCGCAATAAATTCTGGCCTATCCAGTGATGCCGTCATCCTGTTAATTAATTTTTAAAAAAAATCTTTGAACAAAGCTATTTATAAGGTGACTGAGTAATGTAATCTTGCATTTGTGTATTGCCTCTAATGATACTAAAAGTAATACAGTGTTTTAGAAAGGTGTGAGCAAAATGGGCATAAAGCCAACAAAAGAAGGGCTAGGAGACATCAAAAACATAAATGGGGGGCATTTGTGTAGAATCTTTCAATCACTGGAATGAACTTTCACTCTTATTACTGGGGCTAAAATGGGCAATGGCAGATCAGCCAATATGGAAAGGGGCCAGATTCAGCAGTTCTTTGGAAGAACCTTCTTCGCTCAGATCCTAGCTCCAAGTGACCTGACATCACCGATGGTGCAATCTAGCCATTAGCATATAACATTTAAACACAATTTATTTCAGTGATGGGACTAAAAAGGAAACAAAGAAACAAAATGTGCCCACAGCAGGTCTGCTGCTGACTGTAAACAAAAAAAGGAGGAAAACTCAAATGTGGAAAGAAAAGGGAACAAAATGGTCACCAAAGTTTTGTCTGAATTGTTGAACTCAATGTTGACTCCTGAAGGCTGTAACCAAAAGATGAGGTGCTGATCCTCAAGCTTAAATTGAGCTTCACTGGAATACTGCAGTAGGCCAAGGGCAGAAATATCAGAGCGAGAGCAAATTGGAGATTAAAATAACAGACCACCAGAAACATGGGGTCAAGTTTGTGGACTAAATGTAAGTGTTCCACAAAATGTTCATGCAGTCTGCTTGGCCTTCCCAGTGTGGGTTTTTAAGGGGGTGCAGAAATTTCAGGAAATTATGGCACGCTACTTGTTGCCATTCCAGAGGTACTGATCCTTGGATTGACTGCAACATTGATCATTCACTCACCATCCTCAATGACAGACTAATGAGATGGCAGCCTTCAGTAAGATAATAAACTCATAAATGGCCAATTATGATTGGAAGATTGCACTGGGGTTTGAGTTTGTGGCAAGTTTGGGCTCAGGACTCCAAGTTGGTTTTGAAGCCTAGGGTGAAATAGAGTCCTTTCTGTCAGTAATTTAGGCCCTTGCTTAATGGAACTGGTTGATAAAACTCACAGGAACAAAAGTCAGATTAGCTCACCTCTGACATCTTACCACATTAAAGGTGCTATATAAATTCAAGTTGTTGACGTTGTTTTCACATGTTATAACAACATGCTGCAAACATTGTTTGTGACCTACGAAAATAAGTGAAATACTTTTCAATTTCTCCCTCCTAAAATGTCACAAATAGAGCAATTACTTTTGAATCAAAATTGTCGACCAAGCTTTTTCAATTGAAATGCTGCAATTGCTTTTGATGAACAACAGTCCCTATGGTCTTTGACATGGTTAGTGTCAGGGTTTCTACACTGTTGTTGCTCACCATTTCAATTTGAACCCTTCTTGTCTCTAAGTATGATTTTTTTCCATGTTTCACTTGGGCAGAATAGCACAAGATCAACATGGAAACAGAGGAGCCAGGAAATTAAATGGAACTTTGAAAATCAATACACCTCAATCATCAAATCAATAGCTACCTTGGGCGAATGGGTTTGAAGGGAACACTAAATTAGTTCAGTGTAATGCTCCACATGAATAAAAATTTTGAATTCCTTATTATATATTTGGCTAAAATCATTGACTAGCTTTGTTTTAACTGCCTGAGTGAATAATATGGAATTCAAAACATAAATAGATATTACTGAATAGTGTTTCAGGCCCAAGGGGCTGAATGGTCTACTTCTGCTCCTATTTCATTTGTTTGAATGCTTGTAAGTGCAAGAAGTGACAAATTTGAATGGAGTATTGGAACAGAGAACTGGATGTTCTTAAATATTTGAAGGTACAAGACATGTTAAGAAAACTGTTTATAAAGATCATGGGATCCTTGATTTCATAAGCAGGGGTGTACAGTACAAAAATAAGGAAGTTATGCTAAAACTTTAAAATCATTGGTTCAAGCCTCATTTGGAGAATTGTGTTCATCTCTGGGCACCATACCTTAGGAAGGATGCCTCGGTCTTATAGAGGTGTAGAAGATGTTTTCCAGAATGATACCATGACTGTGGGATTTCAGTTACGTACAAAAACTAAAGAAACTCAAAACTTTTGCCCTTTTGAGCAGAAAATGTTTAAAATGGAGATAATAGATATGTTAAAGTCGGGATAAGTTTTGATGGAATCCACGCAGGAAACCTTTTCCAATTACATTAGGGCTTGTAGCCCAACAATACTGATTTAAGTTGCTTGGTAAAAGAACAAGATATAATTCAAGGACTGTTTTTTCCACAATTAGTTGTTGTGATCCAAAATGCACTGACTGAAAGGCTGGTGGAGGCAGATTCAGTAGGCTGGATAGGCTGGGACTTATTTCACTGGGGTAGGAGGTTGAGGGGTGACATTATCGAAGTTTATAAAATCTTGAGGGGCATAGATAAGGTGAAAAGCAAGGCTCTTTTCACTAAGGTGGGGAGTTCAGAACTAGGGGGCATATTTTTAAGGTGACAGAAGAAAGATCTAAAAAGGATATGAGTGGCAACTGTTTTACGCCGAGAGTAGCTAGCATGTGGAATGACCTGCCAGAGAAAGTGATGGATGTATGTATAGTTACAATGTTTAAAAGACATTTGGGTAAGTACATGTATAGGCAAGGTTTGAAGGGATATGGACCAAACACAGGCAAGTGGGATTAGTTTATTTTGGGAATATGGTCACTGTGGACAATTGGACAGAAGGGTCTGTTTCCATGCTATATTACTCTATGATTATATAACAAATACTTGAAGTGATAATAATTACAGTGCTAAGTGGAAAGAGAAGTTAAATACAAAAGGATAGATAGCTTTTTCCAAGAGCTAGCTCAGGGATGATGGCTCAAGTGGTCTTCTTTAGTGCTATATCATTCTATAATTATAAGAAATGTCTTTTTTTGACCAGGAAAGATAATACTGCTGTGCCTTATGTTGGGAAAAAAATGAGAATTGAACGATAAATTGTGGTGAGCTACAACAGGGTGTAATCTATGCATATGTGGAAACTGGTCCTTTCTTTACTAATGTCACCAAGGAGCAACACATTGATGCAAGTAGGAGGCAGACAAAGATAGGCTCTTGGCAGACGGCAGATGTAAATGCGTGAGTGTGAAAGAAAATCATTGCAGCTCTAAACGGTACAATTTTAACATGGGTGCAAGAAGACAAAAAGACCTAGGAATATTGTGAGTAAATCTTCACAGCTGGTTTTACAAAACAGTTAAAAGGTGTACAACAGGTACATGTGGCTCATAAGCCAGAAAATTATGCTAAAGCAATATAAGATATTGGCTTGGCCCCAGTTGGAGCGTTGTATCTAATTCTAACCATTGACTTTTGGAAGGATATGAAGCTTCTGGAAAGGATGCAGAAGAGATTTATAGGGATGTTTCCAAGATAAGGAATTACAGTTCAGTAGATATACCAGAAAAGTTGCGTTTGTTATCATTGCAGCAAGAAAGAGTAAGAAGAATAAAAGCAAGATTCTGCAGATTCTGGAAGTCTGAAATGAATACAGAAAATGCTGAGAAACTCAGCGGGTCTGACCACATCTGTGGACAGAGACACAGAATTAATGTTTCAAGTCTGAAGGAAGAGCCGTATCAGATTCAAAACATTAACACTGTTTCTCCCTCTGAGAAGGCTAAGAGAAAGTTGGATTGACATATTCAAACTGAAGATGTGTTTAGATAGAGTAAGCACAGAAGAATTGTTTCCAATGGCGGATGAGTTGATAACTGGAGGACTTGAAATGACTGAAGAACCTTAGGCCACATGCAGTAAAACTGTTTTCTGCAATGAGTGCCCTGCCTGACAGAATGGTGGATACAGATATTTCGTAGCCTTCAAAAACAAATTGGATAGAGTGATTGAAGGAGAAAATATATCAGAGATGTAGGAAAAGAGCAGAAGGTTGGGAGTAATTGGACTGTTTCTCAAAAGAATCTTTACTGACTCAGTGAGCCGAATGGCTTCCTATTGTATTGTGCTATGTTTCAATTCTCATAAGCTTTAACATAATTCAGTTTTGAAGGAAGAAAGGAAGGAGGACTTGCATTTACATATGGCTTTAGGATATTCCAAAGTGCTTTACAACTAATGAGTGCAATGAACAAGCAGGATAGATAAAGACAAGGTAGTGGATGTGGTATATTTAGATTTCAAGAAGACATTTGTTAAGGTACCATACCTTAGGGTTACTGAGTAAGATAGGACCCCATGCCATTGGCGCTAATATATTAGCTTGGACAGAAGTCTGGCTAGCTAATAGAAAACAGAGCATTGAGATGGGGGACATTTTCATGATGACAACCTATAACTAATGCAGTGTCACTGGAAACAATGCTGGGGCCACACTTATTTATATATTAATACGTATCAATGACTTAGATGAGGCAAGTGAATTTAGGATTGCCAATTTTGTGGATGCCACAAAAACAGGCAGGAAGACAAATGGCAAGTGTGTGCCGAAGAGACTGTAGAAGGATATATACGGGTCAAGTGAATGGGCAAAAACTTAGCAGATGGAATATAACGTGGGTAGAAATGAGATTATGCACTTCAGCAGGAAGAAGAGAGGAGCTAAATATTGTTTAAATAGAGAAGTAGTACATGAAGTTGCAGCACAGGTAAATTTGACATTTCTCTTGCATAAATCAGAAAAAGTTCAAAGTGCTAACATCAATGTAAGTGGAGTAATAAGATAGGCAAATGTAATATTGGCCATTATTTCAAATGGAATGGAGTACAAAAGCAAATAAGTCTTGCTAAAGCTATACAAAGCACTGGTTAGATCACAGCTAGAATACTGTGAACTGTTTTGGTCCCTTTATCTAACGAAAGAAATACTGACGTTGGAGACAATGCAGAGAAGCTTCACTAGGTTGATCCTGGGAATGGAGGGACTGTCTAATGAAGAGACATTGAATATATTGGGTCTGTACTCTTTGGAGTTTAGACGGATAGATGACCTGATTGAAACATATCAGTCTTTGGGGCTTGAGAGTGCAGATGCAATGTGTGGTGCATGTTGCGTCTGGATATGAACTAGTCAGCCATTGGAAACGGTTTTATTGTATTTACGGTGTCTAAATGCATCTTCATTTTGAATACTTCTTAGTCTTCATGGAGAGAGAACCAGTTAATGCTTCAAATCAGTAAGACTCCCTTGTGGGAGTGTCTAGGACCAGAGGGCATAATCTCAGAGTAAGGGATCACACAGTTGGGACTGAGATAAGGATGCATTTCTTTTCTCAGAAGATAGTGAATCTGTGGAATTCTTTACCACAGAAGGCTGTTGAGACTGGGTCAATAAGTATATTCAAGACTGAGATTGACAGATTTTTAATCAATAAAGGGATCAAAGGTTATGAAGAAAAGGCAAGGAAGTGGAGTTGGAGGATTATTGGATCATCCATGATCTCACTGAAATGGCTGAAGAAGACTCAATGGGCTGAATAGCCTGTTTCTGCTCCTACGTTTAATGGTCTTATGGAAATGTCGTCACTTTTATAATTCGGGAAGCGCTGGTGTCTTATTTATACACAGCGTAATACATCCATATAGTAATGAGTTAATTATCAGCTGCAATGGTGATGTCAGTTCAGGGATAAAATAAAATACTCTAACTTGCTGCGGGAAGATTAATGACCACTTAGCTTTGTAATCAGGAAGCAGTTAAAAATATCTGGATGTTAATAGTGAGATACGGTTATTTCAAACAAACAGCAAGCATCATAAATCAACCAGAAAATCTGGAGATTCACATATCATGACATATCTCTTAATCCTTTGAATCTGCTTGCTCATTAACACACTATTACTTTTTCAGCAAAATTTGGCAGCTATGTATTCCTGGAGTTGGCCACAAATAAACAAGCTTCTATCTCAGGAGGTGAGAGTAATACCACCATAGCAGGGGTAAAGCTTATGAAATTGCAATACATTAATCAGATGTCTTATTTAATAAAAAGAAACTTTAAAAAAAGTTACATTACAAGAATGACATTGCTGTCTTTTAAAATGATGACTGATTGTTCCAAGGATAATATAACACCTATGTCAAAGAATGGTACAAGAGAGTGAAACACCAACCTTCCTTTGTAAAAAGACTGAAGAGAACTTTAAAGAATTATGTAACATTTGTCTGATGTATATTTTAGAAACACCGATGAATCCACTCTGACCAGAAAACAATCCAAGAGTTTCTAATCTGGTATAGAGTGGCAAAGCAGAAAATTTTAATAAGTTGGTTTTTACTAGAGTGTTGCTTTCGTATAAAGGAGTGACTGCAGCAACTGGTTAAAATCGATGGAACTGCTCAAGCAAAGCTTGGAACAGAACATGTCTGTCTGGGTTTGTGGGAATCACTTGTCTCCCTTGTACAGATTGCAGCAGATGAAGAAATCATCACATTACAGCAAACCCACATCAGGGCATCACCAAGGAAAAACAAAGATATTTGAAAACAATTTTGTTTCATAATGATTTGATATTGGGTCACAATGTTTATAACTTGAGAGGAATAATAAACAGTGCTGATGCATACACTTCCATATCATTAACTTGAATCAGTTTTCTAAACTGAAATACAATACATAACTGTCCTTTCATATCAACATGGAAGTTCCATAAAGTGATACGCATATCTGTAGTAAATGAAAGAGGGTTTCATATTTTCTTCCTAAACTGAGTCCCTTTGCTGCTCACAGCTGCCACAACCATTAATTTGAGAAAACCCTCACTACGTTCATTCTAGCATGGAATGATTCCAATATCACCACATTATATGATTAATATTTTTCATCCTGTGAACCCGGGGCTTTGATTTTCAACCCATATACAAAATAAGAGTGTAGACCACAGTGTGTCACTTACAACTGCACTATGAGCATGACTGCCCAGAATAGGCATGAAACCTATTAACCCATGCTTGTTATTGTTGGATTGGGTCAAAGATGGAGGGGAAAGCGAGGTAGGATATTATGATGTCAAAACGATACCAATGGAATTTTCAGGTTCAAACAGGGACTGTTAGGGCTAAGGGCTGAAAGTAATTTCCTGTAACAAATGTTCCTCCCAGTCCGGCTGCGAATATTGGCTTTCCCCTCTGTGTTTCCCCTGCTGTGAGTGTCGTACACAGCCACCACCTCCCAACCATAACCATCTACCACATGCATATGTACCTTGTCTTTAAAAGAGTTCAGTTTTAAAGACTCCATGTGCAGTGTGTATACAATGTTGTGACACTGCCTGCGAGTTAGTCTGCTATAGATTTGCACTTGATTATTACAGCATTACCACTAACATGATGACCCCTCCCCCAAATCTACTTTCCCCCTCAGCTTCATTTTGGAATGAAGACTTTGGATTTTACTCATGTTGTGCCATCCCTTTCCATTATCAGTGAGTGGCCTGCTAATACTCCAAATGCAAATGAAAATTTCTTGCTGAATAGGTAATAAGGCTAAGCACAGAAATTGGCCGGGTGGGAAATGGATGTATTTCTTAACCTGTCATCCCCTCTTCAATCTTAATCCAGCTTCTTTTTTCCACTATATTTTGAATTCAACATTTGACTACTCTCAGAACTGTGCACAATGCAATCAACAGGATGAATACTGAGATATGTGATTCGTCCAGATTAGTCAGAAGGTAGGAATGGACTATTAAATCAGAAATAAGTCATCAAAGTCATCTTGAAGTGGGTGTTGTAGTGAATTGAACCAATGGGTAGAATCTTCTGGACCTGTCCAGAGCTTTTGAATGGCTGGGCATGATAAAACGGCAAAATATCAGTGTCCTGGTGGGAGATAAACTTTTGGTATTAAGTTTTTAGACACTTTCAGTCAGTATTCCAAACCTAACTCTTTTGCATTCATTAGCAAGTTGTCAATACCCACTGAAGCACCGACTGCTGGAATTACATTTATGGGAACAAATTTGCAAGTCAGAATTGGGAAACAGTTCTGTTCCAAAACCTGATGGGGTATAAATGTGTACCTGGCAGGAAGACTCTTTCATCCAAGCTGCAGTGAGTGTAATGCTTGGATCCGTCAGAAACAAGTAGATTTCAGTTGTGACTGCTGACAAGGTCTTGGGGTAACAGCTGACCATTTTGATTAGCTTGTTAGAGCTTACAGTCATAGGAGCTCAGACTTCCACAACTAAACATGTTACGCTATTAGGGACAAAGGCTAAAGGAGCTCACTAGCCCAGTTGAGGTAGCCACAGTGGCTCACTTAAGCAACTGTGAGTGGGACAGACAAGTGTGGCTAAATTCAGAAGGAGGATCATCTTAAAAAGGCAGTAAATTGTATGGATCCTTAAAAAGAAATAGCATGAGTAAATTACACACTGTAAAAGGGGCTTGAACAGAAAAGATTGAAACCAAGGAGGGATGGCTGCAAAGGAAGGAAATCCAACTTAAATGGCCTGATCATGGGGAATGGAGAAAGAAAGCTGGGATGAAGAGGAATTATATGAGATGCAGGGGCAACAGGGGGGGAAGCTGCATGTTCAGGGTAGGGAGAACAATGGGGTAACTTGGTGAAGTGAACAGAGAGAAGCAGCAGTGTAAACAAATGAAGGGGAGTATAACGGTGAGGCTGGGCATCATAATGTCAATCATATCTGCATTTGGCCAAGAGAAGAAACGTCCAGGGAAACCATACATTGGCTGAGACTAATAGGGCATGATGGAAGCAGGATAGTGGTAAAGGGAGAGGAAGTGAAAAAACCATTAATAATAATAGGGGAATGAGGTTTAGTGTACTTGAAAGGTGGAGGATACAGAGAACCAAAAGAAATATTTACAATTATTTTGATGCAGCATTGTCTCCAAGTCAGGAATTTTGTGAAAATATATTGCAAAAAGAAGAGACCCTAGGTATGTTTGTGTATGTTTAGGCAGATAATACACCCAAAGGAGGAAATAAAAAACAATACTGGAGAAAGCTATTGTGCACTGAGTCCATTAAGAATTTGCATTGAAGACAAACTGAAGGCCGCTAACATGTAAAAGCTAAAACATGGCAGCTATGTCCTGTCATTCAATGACCTTTCATAAGTAGTTCAGAGTATGATTCCACAGCAGTACTCACAGAGGACAACTAATTCTCAAATAGCAGGACCATTTACAGGTCACCGTGTGTTAAAATCAGTGGTGGAGGATGAAATTCTATGAAAGATGAACTTTCCAATGTTTAATGTCTGCATCACTGGAGTTAATGGGAAGTTGGCATTAGTGGTCATATTGTACTATTTGCATCATGCATGCAGAGCAATATTTAGACAAAGTGCATAATTATTTTGCACATGACAACATCAGGAAAGAGATTATAGAGGATGCATCTCCCCCTATCCAGATAGTACCATGGCAGTTTGCATCCAGGGTAGGAGCAGGCTGAGAAAAGCCTAAAGGGTAGATTGATTTTGTAAAATATTGTAAAATAAAATGGAAAGCACGCATCACATGTTATATTTAATCTCCCCTTTCTGCCCGCACTCCCCTTGCTCTCCCACCAGCTCAGCAGACTGCTCCTCAAATGTGTTGAGCACCCTAAAGCCTGGCATGCCATCCCTGTCTGTGGAACATCACTGTTTATTCCCAAGCTTCTTCAGCAGAAGCGTATGGTCATTAAAAGACATTATTAGGGGTACATGAGTATTTTGCTTGCATTGACAAGGGCATATAAGGAGGTGAATCCCCAGAGCTATTATAGTCTCTGTGCAACACCTGCAAGAACAGTATGGTATGGGGGAAGTTATGAGTGACAGGGTTTTGAATGAAACCTGGTTGAATGCGTAAAACAGTTGGAGATGATGGAAATCAATAAAGCTTTATATAACCCAGTTCTGAGGAAGGGTCACTGGATCCGAAACTTTAACTCTGATTTCACTCCACAGATGCTGCTAAACCTGCTGAGCTTTTCACCAATTTCTGTTTTTGCTTCTGATTTCCAGCATCCTCAGTTCTTTTGGTTTTTAATAAGCTTAATATGATGTTTGTGTTTGATATTCATGTGAGGTGCTTGTCTCGAAGCCAGTTTTTGTGATGACCGAGTCCCAAACAAACCTTTGGTAGGAAGCTATGTGATGTATAGTCTCCCCTAGTTCTGATGTAATGTTAGTGAACTGGTGCTGGATCAGCTGCTGAATGTTGTAGTTCCTTTTCTGTTTGTAGTGTGAATCCTAGTAGATGGGAGAGAGGCAGTAGCACTGTGGTCTAAATGGTACAAAATGGGAAGGTGCAGTGAAGTGACAGACATTGATAGCATGCTGGGCATATGATGAGGATTCTTGGCAGCCAATCTTGTATTTGATGTTCCTGTGAAGTGGCTAGCTTACAACACCAACTCACTTATAGGGGCATCAGGCATTAAGTAGACCGTGAAACTTACTGTGGCAGACTTGCAAGATATCATTCATTCTGTTATGGCACTGAAACTAGTCACACCTCTGGGTGCAATAGGAACTGACCAATGTCACTTTAGCAGTTCCTACACTGTCCTAGAAATTGTAACCACATGACATAAAACTACACATAATTCAGCACAAAGCAAAACATAACAATGGTTTGAAATTTCCACAGGTTTTATCCCAATCTTCTGTTGTAGCCTAGTTGGGATATAGGCAAAACCTCTGACATATGGAATTCTTTACCACAGAGGGCTGTTGAGGCTGGGCTTTATATATTCAACAGTGAGACAGACAGATTTTTAATCTGTAAGGAAATCAAGGGTTATGGAGAAAGGGCAGGCAGGTGGAGTTGAGGATTATCAGGTCAGCATCGACCTGATTAAATGGTGGAGAAGACTCATTGGGTTGAATGGCCTACCTCTGCTTCTACATCTTATTGTCTTAGATACAGCTAGAATCTACGAGGGCTCCACTAAACTCCCTTTAAAATCACAGCAAGAGTTGCAGAAAGTAATAACCGCAGTTCAGTGCCAGCATCTTTATCTCAAACAGGATTTGTCAAAGCATATCATGTGAAATAAATAAATTTGAAAACATTTTTAAATGTAAAAGGGTCTTTTAGGTAGTTACAACTAAACTTTACAAAAAAATCATTAGGAACAAATTTGTTGTTGGATATGCTTTCAATTCTACATAGAAATATTATACCAGTATATTCATGCAGCAGATTCACTGTATTTCATTTGAAACATTTATACAAATTTCTTGACCTGAAAGTAATATATTACCAGTAATTCTTTCCTACAATTTGTTAAAAGTGAGATGAGCAGAATTCAGCAGATCTTCTTCTTGTCTTTTAAAGCTTATCCAAATTACTTTGTCAAACAATGACATAATTTCAAACTGGAAGAAAATATGAGTGGGTTTTTTAGTTCTCTGTCAACATGCAGATTGAACCCACAATATCCCAGCCTTTAATATGGATAGGGAAACAAAAAAAGTCCTAAGCAAGGACTCCCCCAGCCCACACACACATACACACACACACGCACACACACACACACAAACTTGGATCTGAGTTGCTGAGGCAACATGCATTTTTAGATGGATGCTGTATTCTGCTGCAATGAATAGTTATGGTCAAAGCTCCAATTTTATTTCTACCAGCCAGTTGACCAGGAAGCTCTCCCACTCTTACTGGCTGCTGTGGGGTTTATTGAGAGGAATTACAAATTGATCCTCAACCTACTTGGCCACATTATGAACACACCTCTTTTAGTCATCATGTCCTGGAGTTAGACTTAAACAAAGAACACTGGTAAACCTCCTAATGGATTCTTTCCAAAGATTAAGAACAAATCCTTTGCTATGTAACACAGTGTGGAGCTGGAGGAACACAGCAGGCCAGGCAGCATCAGAGGAGCAGGAAAGCTGACATTTGGGGTCGGGACCCTTCTTCTGGACCAGATTGATGCCCACAGCATAGAGATCAATCTGGTGTGTAATTTTCTGAAGAGGGGTCTCGACCCGAAACGTCAGTTTTCCTGCTCCTCTGATGCATTTTGTGTTTAATATAACTCAATAACTATTGAAATGGTAAATCAATTGTTTTTCTATGCTTTGCATTACTGCTTTTGCATTTGAACTACAAAATATAACATCACAAGTTGTTAATAGCTAAAGAAAATCATCTTATATTCATTTGCAGCTTAATAAAAAAAAGACCATTTATAACTGCTGTGATGTGAGGATTAAGGCTCTGAATATTATTCCCATCTGCTTGCCAGAAATGAAAATAGAAATGGAAACCATTTGGAAGTGATCTTGTATACACTGGTGGTTGAGACTCTTCCAGTGCTAATAAATGAGAATACCAATGGTAACATTAGACACACTACACATTCTCTGATCCCAACCATTTTGCAGCAAAGGCATGTTACATTCCTGCACCACCAATAATGAGGAGTTGATGGGTTAGAATGGAGCCCTTTGTTGAGTGTTAATAACAGGACAAAATCCACAGCACATTGTTCCTTACGCTCAGAGGTAAAGCTTGTCCTCAAATTGAGTCTGTCGAACCAAACTTCTCAACTATAAACCAAAGAACAAGCAGTAGCCTTTATGTTATTGATTAAACTGATGAATTGTGCCTCCATTTTATCCTTAAGAAAGTCTTCACCTAATTCATTGCTAAAGCTGAATTGTACATGGAGCTGTGCACAGCCTTACAGTGTCTGAAAAGATGGGGAAACAATGACCTGATTTTACACCTCTTGGTTAATTAATGACCTGAGATTTTGACATCTCCTCCTCTGAACCATGATGCGCCACATTTTACAGCAGCTATATTGTTCACTGAAGTCAGCCTTGAGTGGGAGGTCATTGAAAGTCAGAGTTCCAGATAAGTGGGGCAGCACTGCAGGGTCAGTCACACTGGTCTTAATGGTTTATGAAGGACAGGGATAGCTTGGAGGGGAGGAAGGGGGCTGTTCTTGGCAAGGGGTAAAGCAGCAATTAGGAGACCAAGTCGTCAGAATTTCAAATGGTGTTCCCCTTTCTGTTGAAGGGATATCTCCCTGTTTATTAAAAGAGGAGGAGCCTCCCTGCACTTTGAGGCTACAGACAGCTGCTTGATTGTGGCCTCGCTACATAATAATGGCAGAAGGCCCTTAAATGCTCATTAATTAGCTACAGGTAAGTTGAGGAGGACAAGATGGGGAGGGGGATATCTTTCCTTTTTGGAATCCCACAAGGGAAGTCATTTATGACTTTGATAAGAGCCATTAAAATATAGGGCTAGAAACCTGACAGGAACGAATCAAACAAGGAGTTCTGGGAAAGGTTAGAATGGATTGAAGATTCGACAACACACACAAAGACATCAGAGACAAAAGGGATTTTGGAGATGGGATATTCATTTGTGAGGACCTACTGCTCAAAAAGTTAATTTTTTGAGAAGATGGGTGAGTTAATTTTGGAGAGGGGGTAACACCTGAAGTGAAGGAACAGTTTTCAATATCAGCGAACACTGTCCACTGTTGAATGAACAGTAGCTTAATGAGAATAGGATCAAGGGAACAAGAAGCTGGTTACATGGACAAGATGAGTTCAGAGTGGTCATAAGGGGAGATATGAAAGAAACTACAGTAAGATTTCAGAGCAGGGTGAGGTTATAGGGTAGAGATTTCGTGGTGAGTGATATTTCAATTCCGGCGATCAGTTAATTTATATAAAGAACCCCTGAGCACCTTGATTAGATTCTAGCCTTTAACTCGATCCCAGGTATCTGTTATTCTATATATAAATCTCCTGAGACCGCACCCCCACCCCATCACTGATGCGCAGTGGCAGTAGTATGCACCATCTACTAGATAAAGCACATCAACTCACCAAGTAATTTCTAACAGTACCTTCCAAACCTGTGACTTCTACCACCTAGAAGGACAGGGGTAGCAGATACATGGGATCACCACTTCTATGTTACCAGTCCTTCATTGTCACCGGGTGGAAATCCTAGAACTGCTTTTCTAATGGCACTGTGAGTTTTCCTACACTGGATAGGCTGCATCAGTGCAAGAAGGTAACTCAGTACCATATTCTCAAGCCAATAAATGTTGGCTTCACTAGCAATACCTGCAAAATAAAACAGAGACCGTTGCAAGTTTATACATATGTGTCCCAGCAAAAAATTTATAACAAAAAAATAGCTGTAAGGCTGCCTTCTCATTGTTACTAAGTGACGGACTTATCTCTGATGATGCCAAAATTTGTGTGTCCCTTAATTCGATTAGGCATCTGCCCAGGAAAGAAGCCTGGGAGTCAGCAGGTCTGGATTGAAGGTGCTGGGTCTTCTTCCACAAAGAAAGACAAATCACCTCGGAAAAGGAACCAGATAGTTTGCTAACATTTAACACACTCCAAATTAACAAGAGGCTGAAACCTAAAGAGTATCATCAATGCTGTTACGGTAGTGTATAGTGAATATTTAATTGACCTAGGTTTTCAGGTCTATCTGGATCTTTGGAATAATTAACAAAGACAGATCTTGAAGCACCCTCTCTGGTATTTGTAACAATCTAATTGTATGAAAATTATTACAGTAGCATTGTTAGTTGTTGAAATTCATCATGGATATTCTTCCTGACCTTGTGAATGTATATGAGCAAACCCTTGATACTGCCCCTGACCTTGCACCTTTGACTTCAAAAGCCCCTTAAAAGTTGGAAAGAAGGTCCTTTCATTCCCAAGCCAACATGGAAATCTCAGAATCAGCGCAAACCCTTTGTAACTGTATTAGTTCCATTGGGATTGTGCAGGGAATGACGGTGGAAGCCTGACAGAAGTTTTGAGGAAGTGCAAGACCATTCGGATTAAGGCATGAACCTAGTAAACACAGAGTGTGTGAATTGTAGAGTGTGAGTGCTATCTCCTTTAGATTTTTGACAGTTATCGAAGAAATAGCGCAGTAAGGTAAAACATATTCCAGCCATTCCAGAAACCCTGGGCCAAGCTGACAGACAGCTGGCAGGCATGAACTTTTGACTGAAGCAATAATATCAGTGAAGTGGGAGGCTCATCCTTCTTGTTAGTTTCATGTGACAGTTGACTATAGTTTAAATCTTTCTGACTGTATAGAGTTAGATCGGGTTGGGGGAGGGACAGATCGAGATAGGAGCATTGCCCTTCCACAGAAGCAAGAAATTCCGTCAGCTCAAATGTGCTTTGGCGTTATGCCCAGCCCCTTGTTGAATCTATGACTATTACTCTGGGTCCTATTTCTAGCCAGAACCTTTGATCCTAAAAGCATGATTAAAACTATCAGCAGAGTCACTTAAGTATCTAAGTTGTATCAGCACATACTTTATCCCAACAAAGGTTAATTGTATCAAATTTAAAAATTATCTAGGATAAAGAAAGTGAACATTAGAATCAGGTGTAATCAGTTATCAGGTTAGGCAAATAATCATGATAAAGTATATATGTGAATATATATATTATATCTACACACACACACATACATACATATATATACATACACACACATATACATAAATAAGATTGTGATAAAGACACTAAACTGCAAAACATGTACTCATGAAGATGATGAAATAAATTGAAAAGGAGAGGCATGCCAATATGCAATTTCCTGAATGGTACATGAACATTTTATATCCATTATATGTCTATTTTTGAATATATACTACTTTTATCTACTTTCACTCCTCAGTAGCTACTTGGCGTAATTCATTTCTCTCCTTTCCAAACCATGGTGTAGAGGTGCCGGTGTTGTGCTGGGGTGGACAAGGTCAGAAATCACATGACACCAGGTTATAATCCAACAGGTTTTTTTGAAAACACAAGCTTTCGGAGTTTTACTCCTTCTTCGGGTGTCAGTGATGCCAATGGTCAGAGAGGAAAGCTGTAAACACTCAGTATTTGAAATTAAGAATAGGTAGTTCTAAAAGAAAAGCAAGCAACACTTACAGAGCCAAATAGAAAACTGCCAGCCTGTCCCTGTAAGCAATTTTTCAAAACCTCTAAAGTAGCCAGGCTCAGGGTTTTCTCGTTTCAACCACTTCCAGCTGTCTCTTTTATTAACTCAGCTTTAGTTATCTTGTTCTAATTTACCTCTGGTGCACTGTGAATTTAACCTGCAGGATTCCGGCAGTCAGTGCTACCGAATATGATTTAGGCAATCCAGTTTCAAAGGCCTTGACCGATGGATAGAGGGAAGGTCAAAATACAACAAGAACTTGGGGGTGTTGATTTTATGGTAGAAATACAGCAGCAAGAACTATTCTGCTCCAGTTCGCTGGTCTTGTGTCAATTCTGCCTAATAGTGATTTTAAAAATGAAGAGTTTCATAGATCTTCTTTTGAATTACCATTCAGATAAGAATAAATATGGAACACAGAGAGAACATGGAGAAGAAAATAAAAGATATTCTCACCCGGTCAAATAGGTAACATTGTCTAGTACTTGACAAGACTATGGGATTGCTTGGACGGAGAAAATATCAGATAATTGGCTGTATGAGAAAACACGTGATAAAGAAACCTGAAAGAATTTGTTTTCTTTCACTTAAATGAACTACAAAGTTAAGTTACGACACAAAAACTGAATTTGCTGGAAGCTCAGCAGGTCTGGCAGCATCTGTGAAGAAACAGTCAGAGTTCTGAGAAAGGGTCACCAGACCGAAATGTTAATTCTGATTTCTCTTCACAGATGCTGCCAGACCTGCTGAGTTTCCAGCAACTTCTGTTTTTGTTCCTAATTTTATAGCATCCGCAGTTCTTTCAGGTTTTGTATTATGATACACTTGGTTTTCTACTACTTCTGTGATCAGAATGTCTGGGCACTGACCTAGCTAAATCTCTGATATATTTTATATTTGTAGTAACGGTTTACATGTATATGATTTAACTGATTGCAGGTTAGATAAAGGTTTGTTCAGATTTTTCTGGAGGAGGGCTTTTTGAGTTGCATCCTATTCAGACTTGCCTGTGCATATCTCATTTTTGTAAAAAAAAACAAATTTTCATCCATATAGTTGCTGGAAGGATGGACCAAATGCAGCATGGTATCCCGGACTTTGGTGACCAATGGGGCGAACAGTTTATTGCTTTAATCAATCATTTCAGAGGATTGAGAAATCAGAAAAAATGGACTGAGAAACAGAGTTAAAAAGAGGCTGAAAGCAAAAGTAAGAAAAAATTCAGAAGCTGATGTTTGCTTTAAATTTCCATCAACAGTTTACCACTTGAAGGAATTAGTTTCAACTTTCTCATGAGTTCACTTCGTTGGGCAAGGAAAGTTAATCATTGATAATGTTAGTGGCATCTTTGTGCTGCTAATTAAAGTGCTTAACTTTCTGTTTGGTGCTAATGAGCAATTAATGTGCAAGTGTTACAAATGAATGAAACTTAAAAAACATTAGTTTTTTTTATTAAAATGTAACCGTTAGGGCCAATTACATTGACTGAATCTGCATCACGCAGGTTTTTTGGAGGGATTTCCGGTTCAAGGCCTTGTATCTTACCAAACTCACTGCGGTAACAATCTACTCCATTACAACGGCATCCATCATGTTAGATTCCAGTTCCATCTTTCCTGCACTGTTCCAATAGCAACTCGCTAGTCTACGGATATCACTGAAAGATCAGAATGCCTTGCTCCCACACCATCTTTGAAAGGCCATGAGCACCCGGACAAGACATGACAATCTAGCGTTGCCCCTCAACAGCAATGTCATGGCACAGCAGTCACAATGCCACATTGCCAGTGGCAAATCTGTCCCTGACCCATAGCAAGCCCATAGCTGAGATGTCCTTACACATACAACCTCAGTCTCTCACCTTAATGCTGTATGACCATCAGGCCACTTGCTTCACTTGTCTGTTGTTGCATTCCATTTGAACACCCTCTGCTATGGCATAGTGCTACGATGTTCCCTATGTTGATTGTAGACCTTCAGCTTATCATTGTGCATTAAGGGAATATAACCTATTATCTCTGATAACATTTAGGCAAGCAATTGGACAAATCCAAACATAAGCTTTTATTCACAGACTGCAAAAGTGAACATAAAATCAGTAGAGGTTGGGAAACAAAAACAGAAATTGCTGGGAAACCTCAGTAGGTCTGACAGAATCTGTGGAGAGAAAGCAGAGTTAACGTTTCAGGTCTAGTTATCCTTCTTCAGAACACCTCTTTGCACGTTGAGGTTCATACAAACTGAATCATGGTCAACAAATACTTTACAGCCCATGTTGTCTGCTGCATCAAGCTCTCATCAATTGGAACTGGGTGTTAGTGAGGTCCTACCAGGCTTGTTGGGCCTGACACAGCTGGGTCTGTCATGGACAAGGAGAGCTTTATTCTCCAGAACATCCTCGACCTCCTCCTCCTCGGAAGACTGCTCTTATTCCCCAGTTTCTCAACATTCAGCACGTCACTTCATTGTCTGCTCTGATTGTGCAGAGCGTAGAATGCCAGGGTGAAGACTCTGTTGGGCTGACATTGGAGGGACCTCCCCAGAACAAGTCAAGCAGCTCAACCAGATCTTCAACAGCCCTATCATCTGCTCAACCTGGTCAACGCATGAGTGGCGTAAATGTGTATTCCACATCAGGCAAGAAGATGAGCACTGGTATCATGAGCCACAATAACAGTGAGTAGACCTTGTCCCTCAGTAACCAGTCTTGTAAGGCAGATACATGAGAATGTTCCAGGATGTAACTGCCTGGGTATAGGGCACACACCTCCAGGAAGTTGTAACAGTGATCTCAGAACATTAATCAGCTGTAACACGTTCCTGAAGATGAATTCCAAAGTGTTGTGATGCAGCCCTCTTGGTAATATGTATATGCAGTCATACAAACATATGAATAAAGAAAAAGGGCAGGCCACTCAGCTCTTCAATCCTGCTCCCAGTTCAATACAGTCATGACTGATCCAATTTTAACTTCAACTTTACATTCTTGCATATCCCTGATAATCTTTCATTGCCTTGGAAATCAAAAACTTATCTACCTCTGCCTTAAAATATTTTAAAGATTCTGCATCCATTAGCTTTTGAGGAAGGGAATCCCAAAGACTAAATTCTCTCAGAGGAAAAAACATTCTTTTCATCTCTTTTAAATTTGCAACGATTAATTTATAAACTATGACCCCTAATTCTAGATACTCTCACAAGAGAAAATAACCTTTGACATCTACCCAGTCAAGTCCTCTCAGGATTTTATATGTTTCAGTTAAATCACCTCTGACTCTTCAAATTGCCAGATGATATAGGCATGGTCTGTCTAGCCTTTCCTCTAAAGGCATCCACTCATCCCATGTAGTAGTCTAATAAAGCTTCTCTGAACAGCTTCCAATGCTGTACTGTACACAATTCTCCAGATACTGTATCACTAATGCCCTCTAAAATTGAAGCATAACCATATTAATCTTGCATTTAATTACCCTTTTTGCAATGAAACATAACATTCATTTAGCTTTCCTAATTACCTGCTGTACCTGTATGCTAACCTTCTGTGATTCATGTACTGGAACACCCAGATCTCTCTGCATCTCAGAGCTCTGCAAATGTTCACCATTTAGATAATACGTTTTTTTATTCTTGCTGACAAAAATAGACATTTGCACACTTTCCCACATTGTACTTCAGCTTTTTGCCCACTCACTTGACCTAGCAATATCCCAGTGTGAGCTCCTTATGTCTTCTTCTCGACTCCCTTCCTACTTATTTTTGTGTCATCGGAAAATTTAGTTACCATACCTCCAGTCCCTAAATTTAATTTATTCACTTGTTGGACATGGGCATCGTTGTCCAGACAGCATTTAATGCCCCCCCTAGTTGCCCATCAGGAGGTGATGGTAAGCCGCCTTCTTGAAATCTTGCAGTCCACTTGCTATGAATTGAGCCACAATACCCTGGGGAAGGTTAATATCAGGATTTTGACCCAGTGAGAGTGAAGGAACAGTGATATATTTCCAGCTCAGGGTAGTGAGTGGCTTGGAGGGGAATTTGCAGGTGGTGGTGTCCCCATGTATCTGCTGCCCTTGTCCTTCCACATGGAAATGGCTGTGGGTTTGGAAGGTGCTGTGCATCTTACAAATAGTATACGTTGCTGCAACTTAGTGGTGGAGGGAAATTTCTGAAGAAGGGTTCTGATCCGAAATGTCAACTTTCCTGCTCCTCTGATGCTGCCTGACCTGCTGTGTTCCTCCAGCTCCACACTGTGTTGTCTCTGACTTCAGCATCTGCGGTTCTTACTATCTCCAGATGTTTGTAGATGTTGTGTCAATCAAGCAGGTTGTTGCTGAGAAGGTGCTGTTTGACAGCACTGTTGATGACACTTTCCAACTTTACCGATGATTGAAAGTAGATTGGGCAGTCATTGGCCAGGTGTATTTGTCCTGCTTTTTATGTAAGGACATTCCTGGGCAATTTTTCATATTGTCAGGTAGATGCTAGTGTTGCAAGTGCACTGAAAAACTTGGCTTTGGAAGTTCTGGAGCACAGGTCTTCAGTACTTTTGCCAGAATGCTGTCAGGGTCATAGCCTTTGCAGTATCCAAAGCCTCCAACTCTTCACCTGGAGTGAATCAAATTGTCCTATCCCAGATATCTGTGATACTGGGACTACCAGACGTGGTCAAGGTGGATCATCCGCTCGGCACTCCTGGTTGAAGATTCCTGTGAATGCTTCAACCTTTTCGTTTGCACTAATGTCTTAGGCTCTTCCACGTTGAGGATGGGGATATTTATATAGATTGCTCCTCCAGTGAGTTGTCGAATTGTCCCACCATTTACAAACGGATGTGGCAGGATTGCAGAGTTTAGACCTAATTTGTTGGATTACTAAACTCTGTCTATCATTTGCTGCTTATGCTGTTTGGCATAAAAGTAGTCCTGTTTGATAGCTTCACTAGGTTGACACCTTATCTTCAGGAATGCCTGCTGCTACTCCTGGCATGCCCTCCTGTAGTCTCCATTTAACTGTGGTTGATTCTCTGCCTTGATGGTAATGGTTGAGTGAGGGATATGCCAGGCCATGAGGTTACAGATTGTACTGGAGTGCAATTCTGTTGCAGTTGATAGACCACAGTGTCTCATGGATGTGCAGTCTTGAGTTGCTAGATCTGTTTGAAGTCTGTCCCATTTAGCACAGTGATAGTGCCACACAACACGTTGAAGGTTACTCTCAATGTGAAGGTGGGACTTCGTCTCCACAAGGACTGTGCGATGGTCACTCTTACCAATACTGTTATGGACAGATGCATATGCAGCTGGCAGATTGATAAGGATGAGGTCAAGTATGTTTTTCCCTCTTGTTGGTTCTCTCACCACCTGTTGCAGACCCAGTCTAGCAACGATGTCATTTAGGACCCAATCGGCTCAATCTGTAGTACTACCGCAGAGCCACTCTTGGTGATGGACAATGAAACACCCACTCAGAGTACATTTTGTGCCCTAGTCACCCTTAGTGCTTCCTCCAAGTGTTGTTCAACATGGCAGAGTACTGATTCATCAGCCAAGGACGGTACGTGGAAATCAGCAGGAGATTTCCTTGTCCATCTTTAACCTGCCGTGAGACTTCATGGGGTCTGGAGTCAATGTTTAAGACTCCCAGGGCAACTCCCTCCTGACAGTATAGCACTGCACCACCACCTCTGCTGGCTCTGTGTTGCTGCTGGGACAGAATATATCCAGGGATGGTGATGGTAATGTCTGGGATATAGTCATAATCACGGAGTCATACCTGACCAACAATGTCAGGCTATTGGTTGACTAGTCTGTAAAATACCACTCTCAATCTTGGCACTAGCCCCCAGATGTTAGCAAGGAGGACATTGCAGGGTAGACAGGGCTGTTTCTGCTAATGTCTTTTCTGGTACCTAGGTTGATGTCAGGTGGTCCGTTTTGTTCTATTTCTTTTCTGAGACTTTTTGTAGCAATTGTTACACATGAACGGCTTGCTAGGTCATTTCAAAGGTCAGTTGAGAGTTAACCACATTGTTGTGGCTCCGGAGTCGCATGTAGGACTGACCAGGTGAGTTTGGCAGATTTCCTTTCCTGAAGGACATTATTGAGACAGATGGGTTTTCCTGACAATTGACATTGGTTTCATGGTCATCAGAAAATACTTAGATCCAGATTTCTTTTTATTGAATTCAAATTCCACCATCTGCCATAGAGGGATCCAAACCCAGGTCCTCAGAACTTTAATTGAGTTTCTAGATTCATAGTCTAGTGATAATACCATAAGGCAATTGCCTCCCTTTCATCCAAATCATTTATCTAAATTGCAAAGAGCTGAAGCCACAGCAGTGATCCCAATGGCACATCACTCATGACGTCATGTCAAATTGAAAAAGACCCATTTATGCGGACTCTCTGCTTCCTGATAGCAAGCCAATCTTCCATCCACACCAATATGTTAGCCACTAACCCCCATACACCATGAGCTTTTATTTTTCCCGATAACCTATGAAGTGGCACCTTATCAAAGCCTTCTTGAAATCTAAGTTCCTCTTTATCTACAACATAAGCTACTTCTTCAAATAACTCAAATAAATTTATTAAGCATAACTTTCCCTTGACAAAATCATGTTGGTGCTAGCTGATTATCCAGGCGTCCACTAATAATATCTTTAATAACAGCTTCTAATACTTTCCCTTTGACAGATGTTAACTGGCTTATAGTTTCCTGCTTTTTTGCCTCTCTCTCTTTTTGAAAAAGGAGTTACATTAGCTATTTTCCTATCTAAAGGAATCTTCCCCAAATTTAATGAGTTTTGGAAGATTAATATCAACACATCAACTATCTGACTAGTTACTTCTTTTAAGACCCAGGATGAAATCCATCAGGACTTGGGGACTTGTCAACTCACAGTTCCAACAAATTATTCAGTAATTGTCACTTCTTGATTTACAGCTATGGGATGTTACTTGTATCCTCTCTAGTAAGACTGGCACAAAATATCTGTTCAATCCTCCATTACCGATTCCCCAGCGTCATTTTCTATAAGACCAACTTGTTAACTTTTTTGTTACTTTGTTAATTTTTTTAAATCAATGGCACCCTCCACCGAGGAGAACTCGGCTAAGTTCCTAAAACCTACTGTTTGGGCTGCAGCATTGACCTAGACCATAATACCATAAGGTATAGGAGCAGAATTAGGCCATTTAGCCCATCAAGCCTGCTTGTCATTTGATCATAGTTGACATGTTTCTCAGCTCCATTCTCCTGCCTTCTCCCTGTAGCCCTTGATTCCCTTACCCAATCAAGAACCTGTCTATCTCTGTCTTAAATACACTCAATGACTTGGCCTCTACAGCCTTCTGCGGCTAAATTCAGTCTGACCAGAGTCTTATACAGACTATATAATGTGTTATAGGTTTTCAAATTAAAACATCATTGAATGTTACCAAATATCACATTCAGGTGAGCTGCCAGAGTCCAGGAGTAAAAATGAAACGAGAACTCAAAAGTCTCTAAGGTTCACCTTGCCAAAATGTGGGTGGAAACTCATAATTGGAATGAAGAGATCAAATTTGTGAGATGTTAAACTGAAGCTGGAAGATTCACCTAATTTGTGCTTGAGAGGTAATGCTGTCACTGTGAAAGACAGCTAAGCAGTTTAAAATTAAAGATAACAAGGTGGAGAGCTGGATGAACACAGCATGCCAAGCAGCATCAGAGAAGCAGGAAGGCTGACTTTTCAGGAAGGGTCTAGGCTCGAAACGTCAGCCTTCCTGCTCCTCTGATGCTGCTTGGCCTGCTGTGTTCATCCAGCTCTACACCTGGTTATCTCAGATTCACCAGCATCTGCAGTTCCTACTATCTCTGAGACAGTTTAAAATTAACTTGTTTACAATGAAGGTGTATAGGGTTTTAGTATTTTGTTATAGTAAATGTTCTAAAACTATCATGATGACAAATTCTATTGTCCAGTTTAATACCTGGGACTTCCCATGGACTGAAGTGTTTAAAAAATGGAACAAAATTGATTTAAAATGGCCACAGACACCTGATCAAGTTTCAAGGTGGATTAAGTTGAAATTAATATATCAAAGACACTGAAACAAGTTAGCAAGAGCCTCCAGACTCATACCTCACTCTCCCCGAGAGAAGGTTAGCATGTTAAATATTTTTCCTTTTATTGTCTTGCCTTTTTGCACCTTGATCCTCAGCTAGAGATACCAGGCACAAGTAATTTACTGAATTGTGACACCACTTAACACAGCCACTTGGCCAGGAAGGCTGACACGGTTAGTGGCAGTCCTCAGTCAGGTCAAGAGAGATAAATCTTAGGTTGGGAGGTTCCACTGCAGTAAGTCTAGGGCAAACTCTGACACCAGACTCGTGGCTTGAATGTGGTTAGTCAGCCTTTTGGAGTGGTAGAGTCAGGATCCTGACTTTGTAATGGGCAAGGAGGCATGTGTAGGGCAGCCCACCACCCATCTTGACTTTTTCTGTCCTGTGGCAGGCTGTTTCCCTCTTTGATTTAAGGGAAATGAAAGTCAGTGCCACAGCTGTTGGGTGTATGTCCCAAGTGAGTGAGTGGGCAGTGAAGAGGGAGTGCAAGGTTAGTGTTGTGATGGGTTGGCATGGATCAGACCAATTAAGGAAGATGCAATAGTGAAAGTATAGTGTATGAGCAGTCATGGGAAGCGGGTACAATAGCAGAGATAGAGTGATCGTGTGGTAACAGAGAGAAGCTAATGAGACTATCTGATGCTGTCTCTTTATGGTTAGCAGGTAATAAGCTTGTTCCTTTTTCTAAATCAAGAAAGCCTCAGTTTCTTATGGCTACAGTAGAAAATAATTAACTACTTTTTAATTGGAAAGATGTAAGCTTTCTGCTAAAAGCACATAAATCTTTGTTGTGACAAACCAAGGAAAGTAAAAGAGGGAAATCAATTCACTCTTCCCCACTTGTTTTTAACACAACGTGAAATCTTGTTGTGTCATTCTTTCAGTTAGTAACTGGAACTTCAAAAATTCTTTCTAAATGTTATCAATATCTTTGGGGACAATAATAATATTAGATATTAAACCATATAGAATGAGTGACTCCATGAATTCAATGCCACACGACTGGAAGCAGATGCAGATTTGAAATTTTAGCAGGAAGTCTTTCTCTGCAACACAAGGAGCATTACACATGAGATGGAGTATTAAATAGAAGGTAAAATCATTTTAGAAATCATTTAAGAACTGGCTGGATGCTGTGTTGTGGAAGAAGCTCTGTAGTTTTATTTAGACATATGAGCTAAGATGGGCCAAATGGCCATTCTTGTTTATGGTGTTGTGACAGGATAAATATAGACTGAGATGATCATATATCCCATGGAAAAGAGTGCCTCATGCACTGCTGGGTCTAGGGAGCTGTCACCAGTGGAAACAACTGCCTGGGGTGAAATTGTGAAGATGTGAGGATGAACAAATATTTTGGAACTTTATTTAGTCACTTTTGGAATTTTGCTTAGGAGACTTAATAAGAATCTTGATAGTGTGGGTAGTTGACAGTAGACAAATTAATGGGTTTAATAGCATATATGGCATGTTTTATGTGATGTGCTTTCTAAAGTTCTTACGATAGTATTTACTATCTGAACCAAATTGAATAGTTATTCCCCAATTTTAAAATAACCTCCAGCCATCCTATTATAAACGTGATTGTCTTGAAACTTTTGATTATGACTGCTGTACAGCTACTCAGTATATATGAGAAGAATCTTGGAGCATTCAATGATAAAGGTTAGACTTCAGTACTGGGCATGGTGACACACAGTGTCTTTTGTAAGTCTCACAATAATCACCTACAGCTATATTCATCAAATGGCATCAAGTTGGTGCAGCGTAATATGTGGTCCTTGGTAACCTTTGGAAATTGTTCAAAAGAAAAAGAAAGGAGTACAAACCAGAATTTGTTTTGAAAAGGAATGTGAAAACGGGGACAGCTGTTGACAGAGAAATCAGATTAATTGAGAAGCAAGTGTAAGAGAGAGGATGGTATCAGTACAGTGAAGTTCTTTCATTGCACTGGCCTTTTGGTGGTGACAGAGCCAGCTGTCTCGTCTCTTTTGCCCTTCTCTGTCGGCCATCAATTTTCCACACAGGCTCTGAGCAAAAGCTTGGCTTTGCAGTGACCATACTTGGAAACAAGGTGCAATTGGAGAGTGGTATCACACAGCCAGAAAGTGCACTGTTAATATTAGAACAATATAAACAACTACAAACAAGAACAAGCACAAAACATGACTGGGGAGTTACAAGAATGTTTTAAGTGTCTATAATTAATAGCTTACTTTAAGTAACCAATATCCCATTTCAGATTTGAATCCTTTGAGATTCAATTAGCGTTCCTTTAAAAAAAGTATATTAACCATGAGTCTAAGCCATCAGGAATTGGTAATAGATTCAAACACATTTCCCACAACTCAGAACAGTGCTCGTTGTGTAGGGTTTTTTTTCAGTTGGCAGCAAATCAAGCTTTTGTAATGTTATAGTTGCATTGAGAGATGTGAAAATATTTCATTTTTTCATGTGGAGGGCTTTCACTTGTTGCTCATGTTATATTTTGTGTCCATTAAAATGAACTTCTCACCCTGCATGTAATGTGAAAAATGCTGTAACATTACTTAGACTAGTTCTCCCTTATTCCTTTAGATATCACATAATGCAGCAAGTTGTTTATAAGAGCTGAAATATTCTCTTTAAAATGTTTGGTTTTCAGCTTCATTACATTTTGGCTCAAACACTTAAGGCAATATGTTAGTATAAGCAATAAAAATACTCCCTAAAATTAGAAAGACATAGACTATAGTTTATCAGCTGTTACATACAATGTTAATGACGTAACATCACAGTCACAAGAGATAGGCAGCAATCCAGCATGCAACTAATAATAATAAAAATAATCAATTTGAAAACTTAAACAAGTTCTTATGTAATAGATACTAATTCTGTCTCAGAAATAGTTCCAAATTACTTTTCACATTTTCAGCAGGCGAAAAGTAAGGCAGTATTGTTATTATATATTTGTTGAAATTTAAAAAGCTCAAAATTCATAAACACATGTATCAGCTGCCCAAGTAAAGGAGATCAATTCATTAATCTCAGCACTGTAGGTGGTTGTCACTTCAGCGAGTTCTACATTCAGACAACATCTCTAATGATGGAGAGCAAAGTACACAAAAAAAATGGCTTAAGCATTTACAACCATATTCAACCAGTGTTTTACGTTTCAAGATACTAACTGTTTATATAATGATACATGAACTTCAAAAATATTTGACCAGTTGTGCATACCGATAAATACTATTGCTTTTTTTTTCTTTTTGACAACCTGTAAAATAGTTTGGATGTTTGAGCAGTGAAAAAGTTAACAGTATGATATGTCAGGTATGTTTGAGGAAATAACTCATATTTATGTTTGGGCGATACATCCTTCAAGAGCTAGGATTCACAGGGAGATGATTACTTGTAAATAACAAGTTGCTTCCAAGAACTGATTACTGCAACCTGCCTGGGAGTTAAATAATAGAAGAAAAGTCAATGAGAAATTACTTCTAGTTTTGAATATGCTCTGGAGTGTTGTTCTGTTGATAAATCAAGGCATGACTAACATTGAGTTGGAGCTTCTGGGATAGCCAAACTAAGAAGAGAAATAAGATGCTAGATGCAAGACTTCCAAATAAAGAACATTAAAACTAGGAGAGTTCTGACTTGAGGTGACTATGTTTAAGACACTCAATCACAGAATTATTACAGTGCAGAAGGAGACCATTCATCGCATTGTGCCTGCATCAGTTCTATTACCTATTGCTAATCTCCTGTGTTTCTCCCACTTTCCTGCACACTGTTACTATCCAAAAAAAAAAACATCCAATGCCATCTTGAATAGTTCATGTCCTCTTGAATACCTAGTGATATTTGTGTTGAATGGGAAGTCTATAATCTTGTGATGGTTGGAGAAGATCTGAAGAGAAAAACTTGCTGAAAGTAATCAGAAGGACCAAGGCATTTCAGCTGATATACAAATTTTGGAAACATTATTCACACTATGTGGTTCACCTTCTGCTTTTCTGATAAGTATCTGGACTTTTATGGGTGTAAGTCAAGTGTGTGTAGAAGAAAATATGGATTTAAGAAGTTTGGTTTAGAAATAAGCAACTATGTACATTATACTTCTAATATCTTGAACAGAACTACTTATTTATGATGGAATGATGTTATTGGCATTCATATTCTTTGATTTTTGTGCAGTAAAGTTCTTTTTCTTGAGCCTTGTTGCTTAATTCTTTTAGTAAAAAGCTTGATATCAGATTTTAAAAGAAGTAACAACATTAATAGCCCTCCCAAGATCATAACAATTGTTTCTGGTTTTGGCCAATGGCAAATAAAATAAAATTCTGCTGGTAACCCATTTTGCAAGATGTCCAAAACCACTTTCACAGCTTTTCTCAACTATTCTGTTACCTTTACAACAAAACTAATAGGATCATTGACTAATCTAATAATTACCTTGAGTATTTTTGTCAAATCTATTTTATTTATGTTTACATAACTGTTTCAGAAAATACTGGCATTTATCTATCAACTCTTATATTTTCAGGGTGTCTTGATGTGCTTCATATACAATTATTGACTTTGTTTAAATCCTTTGTATAAGAACCATCTCTCATAGCCACATTCTTTTTATTTGGAGGTATAATTGCTACAAATGGAACCAATCTAACATATAGAATAGCTGTCTAGTTCTTGACATTTCTTCAGATTTCAGACATATTGGGGGTAATTTTCAACCAAAGCTTCCAGTATTATATTTGTTGCAGTTAATTTGTACTAGTGAAATAAGAATAATTCTCATAAACAAAATTACTATCAGTAATCTATGAAGCTGCTTTGCATCACATGTCTATATTTTACATAAGGTTGAACTAAATAAGGAAGAAATAAAATAAGATTAAAAAAACTAAACTGTAAAACGCCTCTTTTAAAATTTAATATCTATCAAACTTCTTTTTCATTAGGAAAGATTATTATTAATGTGCCGAATTTAAGCCACTGTCTGCAACTGGTCACTTCTGATTCTCAACTGAGAGACAAGAATAACAAACAGTTCAGATTATTATTTATTACCTTGGAAACAGAAAAATAATTCATTACTTGAGTATTTTGTAGCACTTTTAAAATTCTGACAACATAGAGAGGTATTAATGTAAGATTGATAGACAGTTTAGTGTAACAAAATTTGATCAATAGCAATGGAATGGCCAAGACAAGTACTTCACAATGAGCCAGTATCTGGCCAGGCAGATGTTGATGGATTAAGGATATCTCCACTAATATTATAATACATTGCTTTCTGTTGTTTCCAAAGCAGCCATAAAATGCTGTACTCATTTTATTCCAAGTAATTAATTGTCTCAAGAATGCCATGTGAAAGTAATGAATAACTTTATTGGAAATAAATTGAAGATTTTATAGTTATTAGCTATACAAAATGCATAGGAAAAGATTGTTGTAAAGTACAACTTAAATTTGAAAAGTATATTTGAATATGCTAATAAGTGATAAAGCAGAAATTGCCACAGGTTGAGGAGCAGCAAACGTAATGTAACTTGTTCTTACTTATTGAAATAAAAGTATAGCTAATTTTGACATGAGAGACATTATTTATAATCCCATTTTCAGTTATTGAAATGTAGGAAATATAAGGCTAGAAGTTATTATCTGTAATGTTAGAGAACAAATGCTTGGCACCTGACCATTTAGTCTGCACTGACAAGTTGGTGCAGCGTTGGAGGGTGATTTGTTGTTAGAGTGTTCTGTTCTTTCAGTTAGGACATTTGACTAATTGTCTGTTGGTCTGCCTGTTTGAATGGATGTTGAGAACCTATGGCATGTTTTTAGAGGGAGGACAGGTAGTTTATACAAGCTTCCAGTTTTGCTTATAAGAGACAGCCAAAGCTATGCTGAAAACACAGTTTAATCTCAGTCAGGTCCATTGCATGTTAAAAGACGTTATATAAATGAAGTTGTGTCAGCTTATTTCTTTGCATTCCATTCCTTTTTGTAGCTGATATTTTAAAACAGATGGCTATCCTTCTTATTAAAGTATGGTAACATTTCCGTGAAAATAATGATCAAAAGAATGTCATCCAAGCCTGTTAAATGTTCCTTCAGCAGGCAAGCAAAATACTTGTAATTTGTAACTTCATATATGGTGGCAACTTAAGAAAATTTTCAGTATATTTCCTATTGGTCTCAATTATGACACTGTTATACATGTATCTAGGATGACTAGACTATTGAAGTATCTGGACTTCTATAACAGTATTGAAATAAAAAGAGACTGATTTATTAGGTAACAACAGCAGGTAATCACTTGAAATATTTTCAATTCTCATGCTGTTATACTTCCCTTTTTACAATCTTAAATTTGTCTGGCATGCTGGTACTTCAAAAGGGACTTTGGGCAATTGATATTTAAAATCTGAAATACCCAATTAACTACAGTTAAAAATAAAAGACCTACAAAAAGTAAAAATAATCCATGTATCAATAATAGATGTATAAAATTTTAAAAAGGCCTTCATTTACATGCTTGCAATGTAATGGCTTAATTCCATCCATGCCTACCTAGACTTCTGTTTACTATTAGTGTGTGCCAAGTATTCCGTCTAAATGAAAATATACACTACAAGAACCATGCTTGGCATCCCTAATAACAAGCTGCAGAAACTCTCTAAAGCATTGCTGCTATGTTGTGGGGAATCTTGAGAATCTTTAGCTTAACTTGCCATGACTTCAAGCCTTTGCTGGGAGCAGAGAGTAATGAAAATCATCTGTGTTGAATAGTATAATAGCACTTGCATCTGTCAATGTTAATGAATGTGTACAAGCTCCTGAGAGGACTGTTAATTTGTTTCTTTTTATCGGATACATACAAATTACAATGACAAACTACAACAAAATAGCCCTTAGAAGGATATTGTATATTTAGCATTGAAAGAGACATTCTACTTGTCTAATAGAACCTTGGAAAAGAAAGGAATTTGTAATTCAAAGCAATATGTATTTCAAGGTTGAAGAATAAATAACATACAATCGAAGTGTGATAACAGGCATGGGGCTGGATGAACACAGCAGGTCAAGCAGCATCATAGGAGCAGGAATGTGTTGCTTCAACAAATAATAAACTATTTGCTTTTAACAGCTTATATCTATTCACAAATATCAGGAAAATCTAACTCACTACATTGATGTCTTTTACGTGTTTCATGAATGTTCATAAATTTCTGTTTCATTGACTGCAATGGAAATGAAAGATTTAAAAAGTGGAAGAGTGTGCCTCTCCTGGTGTCAAGATTTACAAAGCACTTTGAAATGTGTCACCATGATATAGAAAATGTCCACACAGCAACAGGAGGAGTGGTATTATCCCTCGGCAGTTGATCCAGTGACCCGGGTAATGCTTTGGGATCTGAGTTCAAATCCCACTTGAATTTGAATTCAATCAAAAAAACATGGAATTAAGAGTCTGACATTGATCATGAAACTATTGTCAATTGTCAGGGAAAAATCCATCTGGCTCACTGATGTTTTTTAGGGAAGGAAACTGCCATCCTTACCTGGTATGGACTAAATGTGATTCCAGACCCACAGCAATGTGGGTGACACTTGACGGCTGTCTGGCAATTAGGGATGGAAATTAAATATTGTCCTAGTCAGCGATGCCTAGATTCTGTGAATGTATTAACAAAAAGAACCACACACAAAAACAATGAGATAATGACCAAATATTCTGAATCTGGCAGAAGGATAAATATTGCCAAGACATCAGGGTGAAGTCCCTTGCTTTTCTTTGAATGCACTGGAGAGAGCATACATGGTCTTGGCTGAACAGCTCATCCAAAAAGTGACATGTCAGACAGTGCAGCACTCCTTCAGTACCACACTGAAATGTCCACAAAGATTTTGTGATCAAGTCTCTACAGTGGGGCCTGAGTCACAACTGATGCTACAAACAAAGTTCAGCGAAGCTGCAGATGTACCACTTATCATGATCAATAAAAAGATAATTACTTGGTCAAATCAATTAATCTGACAAAGATTTAATTGCCCAGCAATTCTTACTTTTCTCTGTTCTTTTTGATCTCTTTAAGTCGTGGAAATGTATTTGACCCAGGCTGTGACTTATAGCTGCCCTAGGGATACTTCAGCAGTTTGAGGATATACGTGTAGTGTGTGTTTTTGTTTGTTTATTGAATAACAAAAAATGAAGAATGAAGACCTTCTTTAGGTCCTGTTTAGAAAATCAGCAAAATTTAATACTGGATAGAAACATTAAGTAAAGCAAAAGTAAAACAGAAAACGCTGAGAAAACTCAAGATAACAAGGTGTGGAGCTGGATGAACACAGCAGGCCAAGCAGCACCCTATCGCTTTCCTGCTCCTATGATGCTGCTTGGCCTGCTGTGTTCATCCAGCTCCACACTTTGTTATCTCGGATTCTCCAGCATCTACAGTACCTATTATTGCTGAAAAAACTCAACTGGCCAGGCAACATCTGAAGAGAGAGAAACAAAGTTAATATTCCAAGTCTGTGATCTTCCATCATTGCTACAGTGTAGAATAAGATTCCTAGAAAAGTGTAATCTTGTGATATCTAACTTGTATTTATCAAATAACGTTGATTGAAGGAGAACAGAAATCCTGAGCATTTATGAACTCCCCAGGTGGAATTCTTGAAAGAAACAAAAACATATACAGTATGAATAGTTGGAAAATAGTCCACAACTCAACATTTCACCGAATTCCCAATTAAATTGTATCCTGGGAGAAATGAGAAAGATTGATAAAGTTCCCCTGTCTCCTCCTATGCTGCAGGAATTGTATTTATGGAAGCCCTACAGTGTGGAAGCAAGCCATTCATCCCATCAAGTCCACACCAGCCCTCCACAGTGCATCCCACCCAGATCCATCCCATTTCTGCAACCCTGCATTTCCCATGGCCGATCCACCCAACCTCCACAATTTTGGACTATGGGAGGAAACCAGAACACCTAAAGGAAGCCCACACAGAGAATGTGCAAACTCCACACAAACAGTCACTAAAGGGTGGGATTGAACCTGGGTCCCTAGCACTGTGAAGCAGCACCACAAAGCCACCATGCTGCTCAATAGTATGTCAGAATCCAACTAGCTAATTACATACAGTGCCTATGGAGAGGAAAACAGCATTAACCTTTCAGAATGATGGTCTTTTATCAGAGGTTCCAATGAAAAGCAATTGATTTGAATCATTGGGCTGAATTTTCCCAGTCCCTGGATGATATGGGCAGTGAAAGGTTGGTTGGGAAAATATGGCAAACTCTGAAATATCAGATTTTTGATGTTGAGAAAGAAAAAGTCTGATTTTTCCCCAGGGGTTAAATGATGTAATGACCACTTTTAGAGGAACTTGGAAAAAGATACTGCTTTAAACCAAGGGAACTGTGGAAGACAATGTCACAATTTTAAAAGTAAGCTGTTTGAACTCATTGTTAATTGTATCTAGAATGCTGTCTTATTGAAACAGAGGGGGTGTTCAAGAAATGGTGCTCAGAGACAGACATTCAATTTGTTTTTCAATTGACTACTGGTTGTGGGCTTCAAAATGCTCAGTATAATAAAAATCACTTGATAGGCTCCTGAGCAGGTAGCTACAGCCTTCTGTTTGGAAACAGGGAAACAAGGGAAACATTTAATCAGTTAAAAGCAAGGTCGGGGATACAAGGGGCTGGAGACTAGAGGCAACATGTTGGACTGCAGACGGGACAATAATTGTAAAGGGAGGCTATTCATCATCCAAGGGTGGGAAATGATAGTGAATCAAAGGAGACAGGTTAATGTGGCATGGAGTTCAACAGTTACAACCAGGCTGGTGTCGACGAGAATGCCATACAGTGCACTGGTTAGTATAGCTAAGCTGTTGTTCTGGTGCCTCAGGGGTAAATGCCGAGAGAGGAAAACTTAAAGAGTTGTGTGGGAATGTGTAAAAATTCAGCGCTAATGAGATCGAAAGGGCTTGCAAGAAAGAAAGGAACATGAAGGTTTGGGGGTCCCATTGATAACCAGGCTGAACCTTGAATTCACTCTGCCTAGTGTTAGTGTGAGCTGCAACCCCATCCAAATCACAAACCTTCACTTGAAATGGAAAATAGCCACTGACTGGTTGGAGTAAGTGTTCTTTTTCTGTCCAAGCATGTAGGGCCTACTAGTGAGAAATGTGAGTGGCAATTGTCTTAATCAGCCACTTACCTAGTAAAAGTTTAAGATGTCTGTAATCATAGCAACTGCATGGGAAGCACACACAGTATCCAACTGTGGGGTACCAATCCAGCCCATAAGCAACCCAGACCAAGGCATTGGGCCTTACTAATTGATCCTAGTGATCTCTGTGAAGCAGAAAATTCAAAGTCACAAAGGCTGCACGAGGGCACAGATTTCCTCCTGCCTTATACGGTCGGTATTCACTGAAATGCTCTCCTATTCAATGCTGGCTTTGTTGGATGACGTGAGGGTGTGAGGTTTCAGTGATTCTACCACACTTACAATCTCTTAAGGTATTTATGCAGCATGGCTTGTACTGCATATTTCACTATAAACTCCCCCATGTCAAAGGTCCATATTGAGGAATTCTGTAGCCCTGTTTTGGCTCCTCCATTTCTCACAGTTGGGAGGGTTATGGTAAGCTGTCATTTGTGTGTGATTTGAATGTTGGTTGCTCACATTATTAATGAGCTGTTCAATTTCTGATGTTCACCACACAGTTTCACTGGGACCATGACCAACGGATCCAATCACATCGTCACTGTGGCTGCAGTGCTATGAGGCCCCAGAGAACAGATGATCCAGCAAATCCAGGACCAACAGCAACTTCCAGTGGCTTCTGAACAGTCTTCATATTAAGGAGTCACAGCTGAAGGATACAGAGGAGGTACAGGAGGCCCAGAGTTTATCATCTTTGATGCCAGTTCTTCCAGATGAGCATTACCTCTAAGGATGTGCTGGGACACTATCACTGAACTATGTCAGCTGCTGGAGTTGGAGCTGCAACATTAAAAATTCAGAGAGATGGGCCCTCTGATCAGAGGGGAAACCCTAATGTGTCCATACCTCAGGGTCACTTGTACCTAGCAGCAGCTACATTATTATACTACAATTTGCAATTTCGTAGAATTAAGTGTTTGGAAACCTCAGTATTCTGTGGGACATATGCAGAGGTTCTTACAAGTTTTATTCACACCAGGATGTTCCACAACATAGGGATTTCTAAGACTTGGTGCTGCAAACTCTATTGGACTTTGCTGCTATCCCGGAAAGCTGTTACATTGTTTTGAAGAGTCTGTGCATTGCCATCGTCTGGATCTGATGGCCTATAACGTTTGTTTCCTCCGATGACCACTGAGCTCATTGTCTGAATATTCAAGAATATTTTTGACATTTCTTGAACCTTCATACAGGGGTATTTTGCTCCACATCAAACATTATCTTCTGGCTTTTTTGTGAGTTATGAATAATCCAATGTCAATTCGTCATCTAGACTATCAATGTCACTCTGACCTAAATGATTTGGGCTGATGAGTGCAAGTGATATGCTCCATAAATCTCTGCTGGTGGTGTCAGATGTTGAAGGTTTTGGCATTGGCTCCATAACTCTCCTGCATCTTTCCTGTTTCCAGCTTCTGGGCACACAAGGATGGGAAGTGTGATGAGTCCATTACTATCCATTTTTTACTTTTTTGTCAGAATTATGCAAGGTGCCCTTCAGTTATAAGCTGTTTAAAAAGATGCCAATTATTTCTGATCTTTGCGAAGTTGGCAGTTTATATTTTTGTGAACGTAGGTCCCACTAAACCTTTGCAGTACTCACAACACTGTTAATTGAATGAACCTCATTGTCACTCCCTGCTGTCTTTCCTTCTTTCGTTTGTCCTTTTCAGGAAATGTGCACAATCTTTTTTCTACTGGCCAAAAGAATTGATGCTCTCAGTCACAGAGACTGGATATGTCAAATGGAGGTGTTGGTCTGCCAACCAACATGAACATTTGACGTAATGACCACTTCAAACATGACTGGTAGGTAAGACCATGTTTTCCATTGTTCAGACAATTAGTTATCTGCATTTTTGGTTTCTGCTCCTCTGAGGCTAGACAGTTCACATCCAAGAGCTGCCAGCTAGTCAGAGGGCTGGCAGCTTTTCAGTTGTTTGGACTGTAACAATCCCAAACCTATCACAATGATGGAGGCATTGAGTGAAGGTAAGTGGGTAATTTATCAGAGGCATATCAGACAGGCAAGCACCTACAAGGGCAGGGTATCGATTGCGAGGGCAGATAGGGGTGCCGTCCAGCAGGAGCGCTCTTTGCCCCTGGGGTACACTCCATTGGCCAGAGAGTGCCGGATTAGTCGGATCCCTTTGGCTGCCAGGTTTAACCAGTGCCATCCGCAGGAGACAAGATGCCCATCTGTAAAAGACCAGTTAAGGTGGAAATGGGGCCTGAAATGGCCTTTACCTACCTCCTGCCCTGCAGACGTTGGAAGGTGACAGGCAAGGAGTTTGAACCATTTCACCTGACATATTACCTGCCTGTCCCACTCCACTTCCCAACTCACTCTCAGCGGAGCATACAGTTCTGCCCAGGATATCGACAAATAATTGAGAATTTTCATCTCTTTACTTGTGGAATTCTCACTGGAGATATTTTGTTCACTGACGGGATGTTTGTTTTTATCCATTCATGGGATTTGATGACAAAGCATTTATTATCCATCTCTAGCTGTTCTCGAGAAGGTGGTGGTCAGCTGTCTTGAATCACAGCAGTCCATGTGCTGTAGGTAGATCCACAATTCCCCTAGGAAGGGAGTTCCAGGATTTTGATCCAGAAATAATGAAGGAAAGGTGACTTATTTCCAAGTCAGGATGGTGAATGAGTTGGAGGAGAACTTTCAGGTGGTGATATTCCCCATATATGTGCTGCTGTTGTCCTTCTAAATAGCAGTAGCTGTGGATTAGAAGGTGCAGTCTCGGGAGATTTAGTGAATTTCTGCAATGTATTAATATATCCTGCAGCTACTGAACATCAATACTGGAGGGAGTGAATATTTGTAGATGTGATGCTGATCAACCGGGTTGCTTTGGATGGTGATAAGTTTCATGAGTGTTGCTGGAGCTGCACTCACCCAGGCAAGTGAGGAGTAAGCCATCACACTCCTGACTTGTGCTCTGTAGTTGGTGAACAGGCCTTAGGGAGTCAGGAGCTGAGTTACTCACTGTAGGATTTCTAGCATCTGACCTGCTCTTCTAGCCAATCTATTCGTATGGCTGGACCATCATTATTTCTTGTAAATTGTGACCTCCAGAAAGTTGATAGTGGGGGATTCAATAATGATAAGGCCATTGAATGTCAAGTGGCAATGGTTGGCTTCTCTCTTGTTGGAGATAGTCATTATCTGCTACTTGTGTGATGCAAATTGAATTTGCCACTGCCCAAGCCTGGATATTGTCCAGGTCTTGTTGCATTTCAGCATGGGTTGTTTCGTTATCTGAGAAGTCGCAAATGGTGCCGAAAATTTTGAGATTGTCATCAAACATCTCCACTTCCAACATTATGATTTGAGGGAAGATAATTGATGAAGCAGCTGAAGATGGTTTGGCCTGAGACACTACCCTTCGGTACTCCTTCAGAGATGTCCTAGACCTGAAATGACCACAACAATCTTTCTAAATGGTGGCTATGACTAAACACCAGAGAGTTTTCCTCATCATTGCCTCTGACTCTAGTTTTTCTCAGGGTTGTGACACCATCTGTCAAATATAGCCTTAAAATCACTCACACATCTGTTGATGACTAGGCCAGTAGTTATTGTTCACTCCTAATTGATCTTGAGAAGATGGTGAATCATTGCAGTTCATGTGGTGTAGGAAGCCCACAGTGTTGTTTTGGAGGCTGTTCTATCATCTTTACCCAGGGATAATGAAGGAAGGTTAGTTCAAATCCAAGTCAGGATAATATGTGGCATGAAAGGGAACTTACAGTGGTGGCGTTTTCATTTATCTGCTGCTCTTGTCTTTCTAAGTCGTAATAGTAATGCTTGTAGGTTTTGAAAATAGCGTTAAAGGAACCTTGCCGAGTTGCTGCAATGTGTATTGTGGATAGGACTCATTCCTGTCATAGTGGAAAGAGGAAGCATTTAATGTGGTAGTTTAAGTGACACTTAAATGGACTAGTTTGTCTTAGATCGAGTAAGGATATGCATTCACTTAATTGTATGACTTAAGTTAATTACAATTATTGACTGAGACAATCTGAAAGCTCTTTCAATTCTGACCAGTCATTAAAATATTCCAGGTAAAATTGGTTTCACATGTTTTGCAGAATTCATTAAGTTTATCGCAGTAAGTACAAAACAATGAGACTTAATAAAATATTAGGTAGTAAATACTCAATGATAAGTTTTGGATCACATTGGAAAACTACTTCACAACTTCTGGCTGATTTGGGTGGGTTTCTCTTGTTTTGGTTTGTTGCTCAAAGTTCTTCCTCTCGTCTTGTCTTCCTTTCTGTTCACTAGATTGCAAAAGGTTACTGCTTATTAAACCTTGCCAGCAGAAACCCCATGCAAGTTAAGAGACATCTAAAGCCTGATTGGCTTGCCAATCAAGCAAGAATCTACAGGCCAGTTTAAGATGTTATAATAAGGCATATAGAAAAGTGCAAGGTAGTCAGGAAGCTTGACATGATTTTGTGAAAGAGAAATCGTATTTAACCTTTTTCTCTTTGATTTTGTAACATTTGCTGTTGATAAAGAGATGGATGAACTGCAGTTGGATTTCCAGAAAACATTTGATAAAGTACCACATCAAAGGTTATTGTGGAAAATAAATTGTCATAGCGTACAAGATAACATATTTGCATAGATAGAAGATTGGCAGGTAACAGGAAACAGGAGGCAACGACAGGACATTTTCCGGTTAACAAGAAATAATGATTGGTGTGCTTGGCATGGCTTAGTTCTGGGGCCTGAACCTTATTACAATAATTTGGATGAAGGTACAAAAGGTATGGTTGCCACATTTGCTGATGACACAAAGACAGGTCAGAAAGTAAATTGTGTACTTCAGAAGGCTTATGTGCAGGTACAGCAAATAATTAGGAAAGCTAATAGAATATTGTTGATTATTTTGAGGCGAATTGAATACAAATGTAGGGGGGTGCTAAGCCTCACAGGGCATTGGTGAGACTGCATCTGGTGCAATGTGACACAATTGTCTTCCTTTATTTAAGGAACGATACAAATGCATTGGAAGTAGTGCAGAAGAGCTTTGTTAGACCAGTTTTGAGAGGAAGATTGGACAGACCAGATTTATATGCACAGGAGATTAAAATAAAAGTGGTTGAGACATAAGAGATTTTGAGGCGTCTTGACAGGGTAGATGTGGAAAGAAGTTTTTTAATGGGAGAATCTAAAACTGGGATTGCTGTTTAAAATTAAGGTTTTTCCCATTTAAGGCAAAGATGAGGAAATTGTTTTTCTCACAGAAATTTGTGAGTTAGTTGAATATTTCCTTGAAAGGTGATAAAAGCAGTCCTTGAATATTTTTAAAGGGACAGGTAGATCGTTTGGAGCAGGAGTAGGCCATTCAGCCCCTCAAGCCTGCTCTGCCATGTAATAAATTCATGGCTGAACTGATTGTAACCTTCAAATCCATATTTCTGCCTACCATCGATAACCTTTTCACCCACTTTCTTAGCACAAATTTATCTACATCTGCTTTGTAAAAATATTCAAAGAATTTGCTTCTACAACCAAATCAAGAGAGTTCTAATGATTCAAGACTTTCTGAGAGAGAAAAAAAAAATCACCTGAGCTTTAAACAGTGAACATTGATTCTATATTCTCCCTTTCTTTGCTGGTTATGTATTTTAAAAAAAATCAATTTGGGTTTTCCTTGATTTCATGACAGTTTTTTTTTCATGTCTTTTCTGTTTCTCTAATATCCTTTTGAATTTCACATCTGCACTTTCTCTACTCCTTTAGGCTTTCTGAAGTGTTGAGCTGACAAATGCATTTTTTTTTTCCCTTTATCATTTCATGGGACTTGGATGTCATGGCCAAGCCACTTTTGTTGCCCATCCTGAATTGTCCTGGAACTGGACAGCTTGTCAGGTTGTTTCTGAGGGTGGTTAAGAGCCAACTACTTTGCTGTGGGTCAGAGTCATCCAGGTTGAGTATGGCACATTAAGTCTCGCTTCTTCAGTAAACGAATTACTGAACCAGATGGGTTTCCATAACTAATCTTTTTTTTCATAATGGACTGAGCCTAGCTTTCAACTTCAGATTTTATGAATTGAAGTACCACATACCGCTATGCTGGGCTTTAAGGTCATGGCCTCAGAGCATTAGCACTGGGCCTCTGTTTAACAGTCCAGTGACAGTAATCCTACATCACTGTCTCCCTTCTCTGTTACTCTGAGAATCAAGGGGTCAAGATTTTGTTTAATATTTTTTGTGGCATCATATTTGTTTGGAACTCTCTTTAACTCCTCCTTGATTACCACACCCAACTCTCCCTACCTCCCCCACCCCCACCCCCCACATCCTGTTCAGGCCTTCAAGTGACCTCATAGTAATGGCCACCACGTGCTTGCTAGAAAGAATGAATGAATGAGTAAATGAATGAATGAATGAATGCATGATTTTACTGTCATGTGTATTTTACAGTGAAACATACCCGTGAAAAGCTTCCACTGTCACCATGATCTGGCTCCATTTGAATAGTTAAAGAATAATAATAAAAGATATAGCCTCAAGAGAGTCCATAACCCATCTCTGAATGAAGCTCAGTACCAAGCTGATTAGGAATCCCTCCATACTTCTTGATGGTGACAGCTGGCTTTTTAGTAGGCCTGAAGAAGAACTAAGCTTTATTTTGCACAAGCCCATCAGCCACCTCTGTATTTTGCCTCAGCAAAGCCTTCCGTTTCTTTCCATTGGCCACAGCCATTTGAACCTAGTGACTCCACCAGTACAGACCAATGCTATTCTCCTGTCTGGTGGATGCACCAGGTTAGCACCTGACATCAAGGCATGGTGGCTCAGTAGTTGGCACTGCTGCCTCACAGCACCGGGGACTAGGTTCGATTCCACACTCGGGCGATTGTCTGTGTGGAGTTTGCACATTCTCCTCGTGTCTGCATGGGTTTCCTCCGGGTGCTCCCATTTCCTTCCACAGTACAAAGATGGGCAAGTTAGGTGGATTGGCCATGCTAAATTACCCATACTGTTCAGGGATATGTGGGTTAGGTGCATTAGACATGGGAAATGCAGGAATAGGGTAGGGGGATGCGTCTGGGTGGAATGTTGTTCGGAAGATTCGTTTGGACTCGTTGGTCTGAATGGCCTGCTCCTGCACTGTAGGGATTCTATAGAAGACCCTTTGTTCTGGACCCGGGCAAATCCCAAGGGAAACATCAAGTCTGTCCAATCCTGATAGAATTTTATACATTTCCATGAGATTGCCTGTCATTCTTCTAAACTTCAGTTAGTACAAACCCAGCCAACCCAATCTTGCCTCATGTGACAAACCTGCCATCCCAGGAATTCAACTGGGTGAAACTTTGCTGTGCTCCCTCTAAGGCAAGTATACCCTTTCTTAGGTAAAGAGATCAAAACTCCAGACAATTCTCTGAACGTGGTTTCACCAAGGCCCTGTACAGTTGCGGTAAGACTTCCTTGCTCCTGTACTCAAACAACCTTGCAATGAAGGCAAACATACCATTTGCCTTCCTAACAGTTGGCCAAACCAGCATGGTTGCTTTCAATGGCTGGTGTACAAGAATACCAGGTACCTTTTGTATTTTAACTTCAAAAATTACCAACTTGCCATTAGTCCTAAAGTCACAACATTGACTTTCCCAGGGAATTAATTAAATAATATGCTGCCATTTTGTTTTTATTACTGAAGTGGATAACTTCATAATTATCGATGTCATTCTGTATTTGTCACATATTTGTCCACTCACTCAACTTGTCTAAATTATCATGAAGCCTCTTCCTGACCTCAGTACTCACACTGTCAGCTAGCTTTGTGCCATCAGCAAACATGAAGCAATTACACTCGATTGCCTCATCCAAATAATTGATAAAAATTGTGAATTGCATGGGACCCAAGCACTGATCCCTGCATTATCCCACCTGTCATCCCCTTGCACTTCAAAAATGACTCATTTATTTCTAATCTCTGCTTCCCGTCTGTTAACCAATTCTCACTCCATGCTGGTATATCACTACTAATCCTATGTGTTTTAATGTGGAATCTCCTGCTTATAGCTGCATATATTCATGAGCTATTATTTGGAGGAAAATGTAATAGATGCAATTGTAGTGAACCCTGTGTCAATTGTTAATTTCAATCTAGAATTGAGATCTGAGGTGCCGTAAACAAGGTAATATCTATCTGCTTAAGATGTTCCAGTGTTGTGCCCATGCAACAGAAATGCATTCACTGTGAATATCTCCATCCATGGAAGGTGCGTTTGGAATGATAGATTTGCTTTTGTGTAGAAATGTCTGTTCATTATTTTGAAATAAACTTCTTGTTGTTAATGTTAGCCTGTTATCTTGGGCCAATTAAATACTGTGGTGTTATGGAAACTAATGCTTTCCTTCTGTGTGGGTAGGTTGGTAATTATTGAAGATGCTAATTAATTATTCTAATTTTGCTTGTTTGTGAGTCCATATAACCCATATGTCAATACATATAGAGAGATTTTATTTATTCCTTCATGGGATGTGGGCATCATTGGCTAAGTTAGCATTAATTGTCCATTCCATAATTGTCCCTGTGAAAGTGGTGGTGTGCTGCCTTCTTGAATTGTTGCAGTCCTTGGGGTGCACATGCTGTGATTCTGAAATAAAATATGGAGAAGGTCAGCAGATCTGGGAATATCTGTGGAGAGAGAAACAGTTTTAAGTTTTTGAGTCTGATGTGACTCTCCTTCAAAGCGAACTAGCCTTGCATGAACTATCCAGCTCCTTCACAGGTCAGTGAGCATTGGGTTGCATACCACATTACAATTAGCAGGCAACTTGTGTTTTGCCTACATCACTTTAAATGGACTTGGATGAATCCTGCATCATGACAACCAAACTGTTAAATTTCAGTGACAGGGTATAACCAACCTGACAATGAATTGCTTTAGATTATGAACACTTGAAATGAAGAGGATTAAATTATTTCTTAAACCATCCAGTTTAGTTTGGTTGTCTCTGTAAAGCTAGCACAGAAGAATGTTGTGACTCAATTTTTAGGCCTATATATGGATGAAAATAAAGAGGGAAAAATAAAAACCGTTGCCTGGTTATGTCAACTTGCGCAATGAGTTATTTATGTCTAGCATTCTGACTCCAGCTTACAATAATGATTTGAAAAAATCTTTGGACCACTAACACTTAAGTATGTCGTTAGACCACTTTGTTTATTTTCTAAAAAGTATTTATAAAAATATATTTAATGAAAATGAGGAATAATTGTTTCCAGAAACTTTCAGGCATCGTCATAGAGTATTTAGTGATGAGCTCAGAATTCTCTTTCTTGCTTTGGCTGCCTGCCAGTTTCTCAACACCTGCTTGGAAAGTGACTGCTCAATGGGTGCCCTCATAAATTATACATCTCTGTCTTGATGGCTCAAAGTTAGAAACTGCCCCGTAATTCTAGAACTGTGGCACTGAAGAGGACAGCTGGATAGAAAAACGGAGAACCACATCGTCAGACAGCAAGGCTGACTGGCAGTTCATCACAGTGTGGCAGGATTACTCGGTGCTCCTTCATGAAATCATCATAAAAGAGTGGGCTATTAGTACATATCATCAGGATGCAAATCTTTCATTCGGGATTGTACACAGAGACTCTGCAGATTAAATGGCAGCTGTTGCATGTTGGACTGTTGTCTGGTTTTCGAGAGAAAACATTTGGAAATGAATTATATTTAAGTGATGTGCTTTTAAATGAAAATGTGTCCAGCATCAGTTTGGAATAACCCGTAACTATCATTGGTCTGGAGATTTTGACAAATCATTATTGCCAGGAGAGTGTTGGCCACGAATAACTGTATGGATGAGGCCACATAAGTGCACAAAATTCTTATTTTCATGCCCTTATAGCCAATTCCACAGCAGCTGCAATCTCCCCTGTGATTCGATCTGAAATGAGGAAGGAGAACAACAGAAATTGAGGCAGTATTTGTCATTGAGGATGATTGACACGTTACAGTCCTGACCTTGATTGTCTTTCCTTTTATCCTACTGTGACCACTGTTGCCTGCCCTTCATTCTGTTGCTTCATGTCAATCAAAACAGGGTGAATATCCCCATTTGTTCTCCTAGAATATTTCCTTGCAATCTTCCTATCTCAGGACTGCTATGTGGAAAGTGCCATTGAAACTGTCATATCGAGGGAGAATAGATAGGGAAAAAAACTTCACAGTTGTGAAAGGATTAAAAACAAGGCACCATAGATTTAAATTAATTCTCAAAGGAAACAACAATAATATGAAAAAACGCTTTTGTTTTAAAATTAGGGTCTGGAATGCACCACTCAAGAGCATGGGAGGGGTAGGTTCAATCAATGCATTCAAAAGGGAGTTAGACAGTCAGTCATTTGGCAAGCAACAGTGTGCAGGTTTACAGGGAGAAGGCAGGAGCATGTTGTGAAGTGAATTGCTCAATTGGAGAATTGGTGCAGACATGATAGACCAAAAGATGTCCTCCTGTGCTGTTATAATTCTGTGATTATAGGTACATAGTGAGTCACACATCATCATGTCTTTGAAGCAAATGCAAGATGGGCATTGGTAGCCATTGTATAATTCCTGGTGTCATCAGGAGAATTGAGCTGATCACACATTTGCAGGAGTTGTCTTCTTGAGACAATAAAATACCGTAGATTTCACAAAGTATGTGGCTAGCATTTAACAGGCAGAAAGGTTGCTGCTGAATAGTCAACATATGGTTTTAGGCAGATTGTCTTAGTTTGTCTATTCACCATACTGTATCGTAGTAATGCTCTCTATTCTTTTTAAATTGGAAGCATATCTGAGACGTAAAACTGATTTTTAAAAAAAATCTCCCTTGAGATTCCATAACGGTCTATAGCACAATACAACATGTTCTACAAGAGGTACTGCAGACATCCTACTGTGTTTCTGATTATTACTTTCACTGATGTGTTTGATATTAAAGCATCAATTCATAACAGCTGGAGAAAGATTGAATCTTATTAACTTTCATTGTAAGGATGAACACTGATGTAACTTCAGAACGTTATCAATAAATGCAAGAAACACAATTTTAAACTTGTTTTGTATGTCATGCTTTTCTTGTACGTCACTTTTTGGTTATCATTGTACGTTTTAAAATAATTAATCAGTATCTTCAATGTTATATAACTGGAAATAGCATTAGTTTGGTGCCAATGCTGATGAATCCGTGCCTAAGACACAGATGAGATTAAATTTGGATTGTTGTTAGTTCAAAGAAACAAAGACAGACAATTTTGCAAGTCAAATGGATAACACATTAACCTGAGACCTGTTTCCCTTTTGGACGTAAGAGGTCCCATAATGCTTTTCAAAGAAGAATAGTGCAATTTTCCCTTATGATACAAATATTATTTTACCAACAATCAAGATCACTTAACAAAAACTTATGTCTTCATGATCATATCCTTATGTTGGATCTTGCTGGGTGGTAATTTGTAGCTGCATTTTCTACATTACATCAGTGACTACAACTCAAAAGTTTTTAACTACCTATAAAGCATTTTAGGATGTCGTGATATCATGAAAGGTTTAAATTATTTTTGTCTTCTTCAGTACACAGTAAGCCAATTGTTGAGCCAGAATTTTTCTCACAACTTTGTGGAAAACTAGCATTTTAAAAAAAGTTTGTCAGTCTACTACTGGGGCCCAGCTATTCCATTTCAGGGTGGACCTGGAATTGGTTGCCAATACCTCTGCTAGAGGCCTCATAGATGTATTCTAACAGTGGTCATCTAATATTATCAGGATTCCTCCTCACACTATGTCTCATCAATCAATATTATTTCTTCATTCTGCCCACAAATGTGGCAGCAGGCTAAGTTGTACCAATCAGAGCTCCACTCTGCTCACCAGTTCTCATTCTTTCTCTTTGTCTCCTTGTCCTTTCTTTCTCCCTTCTTCTCTCTCCCTCTGCAGTAATTCTCTCCTCCCTACCCCCTTTTAACTACCTACATAAGGAGTCAGGATGGAGCTGTGTCATGACCGGGAAGCATGTAGCGGGAGCTGAGCGTGTGGGTTTTGTCCTGCAGCAACGGCAAATCGAGCATGTGTCAGAGCGAAGGCAGTAGGTCAAGACAGGGTAGTGAGAGTGGGCCAGTGTGGCACTGGCAATGAGAACGGTGCCAGTGTGGCAGTGAGAGTGGCGAGAGCAGGACTCGTGGCAGAGGCATGGCGAGAGCTGGAAAGCCCAAAGTGGGACTCTGGCAGTGGAAGGGAAAGTTGGACTCTCTTAAGTTATTTTTTTTCTATTGTATTCTAAGTTAATGTGAATGGCGCCATGTATGTAGGACGAAGGTACACACTTTTCACTGTATTTTTACATTGAATACACGTGACAATAAATGATTCAATAAAAGAGTAGAAGTAAATAGGAATCAAGAGTTGTACAGGTTGAGAAATACCTGTTACAGTGCTACTTAAATAGATGTTAGCTGCTCTGTTGTAAAGTACGGCAGAGATTTGGAAACATTTTGATGGCAGTTCATAAACATCTCACCCCTTCCTCCACCCTATCTTCTGTATAAATACCAACCTTTTCCATGCTACCATCAGTTCTGAAGAAGAGTGTCTGAACTCAAAACATTAACTCTGCTTTCTTTCCCCATATGCTGCCAGACCTGCTGAGTTTTTCCAGCAATTTCTGTTTTTATTACTAGATTGAGTGTCTAAAGATGGAGATCCCAATTTCAAAACAGGAATGTTTGTGAAGAATGAAATACATAAATGCATGTGCATGTAGTTGGAAGTGGACAGTTGGAGGAGTCCACTACTGGGATTGAGTTGATGGATGTTTTGTAGCACTGCAGCCCACTCTGGAATGTGTATCCAACTCATCTCTCAGCTTCCTCATGCTCTCATCTTATTGTAAAGGTTAGCTATGCTTCTTTAGGTTTGGTTCAAGATTTTCTGAGGAGTAAGGCCATAAGGACAGCAATGGTAAACCACTTACGCTACGGGAAAGAAGCTCTGAAAACATTCAGAACTTTTTTTTCGTAGAGTTGGAAAGAGCATAAGTCTGGACCCAATAAAGCAGCACTGATCCACCGGGTGGCTCAATTGAGATAAACCTTCCCCCCCGCCCTAACTGCTGGGCTGAAGTCCAAAGCTCACTGTCAGAATGTAGTTGACGGCAGATTGAAAATAGTTTGAGCACCTTAAGGTCAGGATAAGGTAGGTAGCCTGACCTTTATCTTGGAAGTTTTATTTATAATTAATCGCCTTCTGCAGAAAAGTGAATAGAGTTCATCAAATTGTGTTTGGCATGTCAGAGGAACAAATTCTAAGGACTGAATGTTCTCATTGCATTTTCTGATTTGAATATTTATTTTATCTTTGCCAGAACTACACTCATCAGAAGATTGACATATATGTAACAGCAATAACTTCACTCACACTTAAGCTTGTGCATTCATGGCATGCAGAGCCAAGGGGTTGGTGCTTGGGTGAAGGTGTTTGGTGGGGAGGCTTGGCAATGGAACTTTGAATGTCTAGTTTCCTGAAATGAATCACTTGCTGGTTGATCCATTGTCAAGAGAAAATGGTAGGAGTAAAAATACCTACAAGATCTTTGGCACTCAATGCACAAAATCTCTGTGGCTTTCGGTCTCACTGCACTGGATGATGGGGAAATCCCCTTAATGGTGTAAATGGTGTGAGATTCCAACCAAGTTTCTGCACAGCCTGAGATCCATCTCCCGGAATTTGAATCCTCCATTCTTTGCATGTAATCATCATACCAAGGTCAATGAAATAGATTTACTAATAAATAAATGTCACTGATCAACCAAAAAAAAAAGTGGAAAGGAGAAAAATAGAGAACTGGCACAACAGTTAAATTGCTTTATGACAACACAATCTTATAGAGCAGGTCACGTACCTTTTTGGAGAGACCTGTGACAAAGTCTGTGACAGCATGAACTGGACCACAAGCATGTACACTGTCATGATGAGACCGTATGTTAGTGCATTTTTAGACTGAACATAGTTGGTATAGTTACTCAGCTTGGCTTTGTGTATGTCCGAGAATCCTCTTCCCTGTCATGCCAGACAGCTGCCACACAAGCTTATTTAGAACAACCTAAATGCTCTAGAGATCTAATTTGAAGTATACAAGACTAATTAGACCAGTATGTGTCATTAACCAATTTTGCTGCCTTTATTTTCCTTCTGGGTTTGAAGAGGTTTTTGGAAATATCATTTGGTCCTGTAACTGAGATGGTTTCTCTGCCATCCAAATTGCAATCACACTTACAGGAAAAGTCAGAAAATTTGGACAGTTTTTCCTGTATTTATAAAAATAGGTAACCAAATTTTAGTTTGAAGATCATGTGTATGTAGCAGAAATACTGACAATGTTACTTAGTATCCCACTTAATTTTTGCATGTTTGAAAATTAAACTTTGCGAAGTTCTGTGCTCTGTGCAACACAACATCAAGAAGAGCCAATACTAACCACAGAAAGCAGAGAATCATAGAAATTTACATCATGGGCAGAGGCTATTCAGCCTATTATTTTGATGCTGGCTGACAAGTAATTTCTAACCTAAGCCTACTTTCCAGCTTCGATCCATTGCCTTTTAGGTAATGGCAATTCAAATGCATTTCTGAGTAATTTTTACATTTGCCTCTATCATGCCGTCAGTCAGTGGGATAAACCAGCAAAAAAACAAAAGAACCGTGGATGCTGTAAATCAGAAACAAAAACAGAAATTGCTGGAAAAGCTCCACAGGTCTGGTTGCATCTATGGAGAGAAATCAGAGTTAATGTTGTGGGTCGAGTGACACTTCCTCTGAGCAGTAAAACTGGTTGAAGAGGCATGCTGGTCTGAGCACCAGCACTACCAGTACATTCATTTCTACCTATTCGTGTTTTTTCACTGACATTTCCTCTCTGGGTTGTATGTTTCCTCTGGCCTCAGAGTGAAATTCCCTCCTTCTCCTCCCTCTCATCCTAAAGCTATACCCTCTGGCTATGGACTGCTCAACAAAGGCAAAAAAGTATTCCCATACTGTCTGAATTTCAGTCTGAATTTCCCCTCTGCCCCCCACCCCTCCTGTAATTGTACACACTTTAGTTGAGTTTCCTGTCAGCCTGTTCTGTTCCAAAAAAAAACAACTCTGTCTAAGCTTTCATGATAACTAAAGTTCTGCAGTCTAAGTAACATCTTTATAAACCTCCTTTGTACCCTGTCTAATGAAGTTACATTTTGGGGTGGCATGGTGGCAATGTGGTTGGCAGTGCTGCCTCACAGCACCAGGGACCTGGGTTCAATTCCAACCTCAGGCAACTGTCTATGTGGAGTTTGCACATTCTCCCTGTGTCTGCGTGGGTTTCCTCTGGGTGTTCTGGTTTCCTCCCACAGTCCAAAGATGTGCAGTTTAGGATGATTGGCCATACTAAATTGCCCGTAGCGTTCAGGGAGGTGTAGATTAGGTGGGTTATAGGGGGATGGGTCTGGGTGGGATGCTCCAAGGTTCGGTGTGGACTTGTTGGGCTGAAGGGCCGGTTTCCACACTGTAGGCATTCTATTCACCTAGAGTGTGGTGACTAGAACTGCAGTACTTCAGCTTTGGCTTAAATAGTATGTTATGTAGTTTTAGTATAACATCCCAGCTCTTATAATCTAGGTCTTCTCTGATAAGCAAAAGTACTTCAGAAGATTTCTTGAACATCATGCCTGCCTGTCCAGCCACCTTCAAAGAAGCATGGCAAATTCAATTGAAGCCATGAAGCTTCTCCTTTCAAGCCTCTCTGTCATTCTCATGTGACCTTTTACATTGTAATAGTTGCACACTGTGTTTGACATTTACTCTTTCAAACACCTTACATGAGAATAATGGTGTTGGAGGTGAGCTCTAGTTATACCGTGGGCCACAAGATGCCAATTGCTGTCAAGGTCACTGTCACCCTAAATATCTATGTCCCAGGATCATTCTAGGGGTCCTGATGGTATCTTTATAGCTTTTTCCAATCAGTTGCACATTAAGGTGCTGACAGATGCCTTTTTTGGGAGTGCCAACAGATTCCGAACAGGTTGAGATCTACATGAATATAAAAGATCGGCAGCAGCAGCCGGAACTGGAACAGAGCATGACCAACGGGAAATGAGCAGCAAGTGCTTAAGTTCTTCTGTACTTAGGATGGACTGGTTTCTAAAATCTTAATGACAGCAGGAAAGAATTAAAATGATTTGCTGCTGAGTACATTTTTTTTCTCTTCCCTCTGTAAGTTTGGAGCTGAGAAACTTAAAAATTCAATGGGTGACTATAACAGGAAACACATGAATGAGAGTATGAGAGCAGAATAGGTCTCAAGGCATTAATTAAATTGGATAGTAGATTTATCTGGTATGGGGGAGGTTTAAATATTGTGTTAACTTATAGTTAATTAGATAAACTACTTAACATAATTGTATATATGAGCAGTATTTCTGAACTAACAATCTCATTAGCGAAATAAAACATAGTAAAGGTGGCAAGTGGGATGATGTTTTGCAGCAATAGCACGTAGGATAATCCACAGTAATTACATAGCAATTAGGAGTCTGTAGCTCATAGGACTTTGGCACAGAACTGATGAGGTGAGCTCTGAGCTTTGAACATTAGGATGCATCAAGGAGGGGAAGGGTTACTTGGCCACTTTAATTCAGGAGTAATGATGTTCTCAATGTTAGGTACTTCAAATTGACCTGACTGTCTTCATAAATGCTGCCTGATCGGCTGGGTAATTCCACAATTTTCTGTATTTAGTTCTAGTATCTTCAGTATTTTGCTTTGTTTCAGTATAAAAGGAATACTGTACCAGAGATAATTTTGAATGGAACATCCAATGAAAGAGGTGTCTGCTACCTCAGTCGAATATAAACAAATTCCATTGCATTATTTCAAATAAGAGCAGGGGAGATATGCCTGGTTAGACTGTTTATATATTCTTGACACAATATGTAAACAGTCCAACCAGGGGAGGGGTTATATAGAACCTGGTTTTGGGAAATGACCCCGGCCAGGTGAGTGAAGTTTCAAAGGGTGAAAATTTCAGGAGTAGTGACCATAATATCTTGAGCTTTAAGATATTCATGGATCAGGATAACAGCCGTCCTCTGGTGAAGGTGGTAAATTGGGGGAAGGTGAACTACAACAATATTTGACAGGAACTGGAGAATTTTGATTAGAGGCATCTGTTTGATGGTACATATACATCAAACACGTGGGGATATTTCAAACAGCAGTTGATAAGTGTTCAGGAGTGGCATATTCCTGTGAGAATGAAGGATAGATATGGCAATTTATGTGAACCTTGGATGACCAGGGCGTTATGACCTTGGTCAGAAAGAAAAAGGAAGCATACATAAGGTCTGGGAGGATGGGAACTGATTAAGCCCATGAAGTATATAAAGAAAGTAGAAAACAACTTAAACAAGGAATTAGAAGTGCTAAAAGGGGTCATGAAAAGTAGTATATCTTTCAGAGTGTTCTGTACCTTTTTCACTGATCTTCAGTCAGGAGCACCTTTCTCCATCAAATTCTTGCATCGGGAATACTAGTGCTGCTGTACCTTTAGTCAGATGATGGTTTTCTGAGAGCTTAGAGAATTCTGTGAGAGCCAGTGATTTTCTCTTTAGACCTGCTGGTTGTTAACTCTAACAGATGGCTCTCACACTGATTTTAAAATGCCCTCTTCTTTTATACCCTTGATGACCTATTACTATAGGATTGGTCCTAGGTTGTCAAAACATTCAGATTTTTTACATTTAATTGGTTTTTAGTCTTTAAGTGCCTGGTTTAATTTAGTTGGCTGACTTTCAAATTGGTTGTCTTAACAACAAAACAAACTACTATCTGAGTGGTTAACCACATAGCCTTTTGATTGAAGTTTCAATTTCAGGAGTTCTCTGTGTGTCTGCACTTTCTTTCTAAATCTCCAAGCCTAGAAAAACTCATCATCTCTTAGAGGGACCACACACACTTCCCCTATTATTTTATAAACATCAAATCCTAGTGTCCTGCCTTCCAATCCACAAGTACAATACCAACTTTGCAACAGTACTAACCTGAGAGAAGGAATTGGTAGAGGATGATCTCAGGGAAGGAGTGTTGAGTTTCTAAGCCAACTTGTTATTAAAAAGGAAGGGTGCTGTCCATCTTAAAAAATATTAAGTTACATACATTTCCAGGATCTATCCCAGAATATCGAGGGAGGCAAGAGAACAAATTGCTGGAGCATTGACAGACATCTTTGTATCCTCTTCGGCCACAGGTGAGATCCCAGAGGACTAGAGAATAGCTAATGTTTTCTCATTGTTTAAGAAGGGTAGCAGGGATAATCCTGTAAATTACAGGCCTAAGAGTCTCACGTCAGTGGTACGGAAATTATTGGAAAAGTTTCTCAGGATCAATATGCATTTAGAAACAAATGGACTTATTTGAGATAGACAGCATGGTTTTGTGCTGGGGAGGTTGTGCCTCACTAACTTGATTGAGTTTTTTGAGGAGGTGACAAAGATGATAAACGAGGGAATAGCAGTTGATGTTGTCTTCATGGACAACAGTAAAGCCTTTGACAAGATTCCTCATGACAGACTGCTGCAAAAGGTGAAGTCACATGGTACTGGGGTGAGCTGGCAAGATGGATACAGAACTGCTCAGTCTTAGGAGACAGAGTAGCAGTGGAAGGATGCTTTCTGGAATGGAGGGTTGTGACAAGTGGTGCTCCACAGGGATCAGTGCTGGGACCTCTGCTGTTTGTGACCCGCATAAACAATTTTGAGGAAAACGTAGCTGGTGTAATTAATAAGTTTGTGGCAGATACAGAGATTGGTGGAGTTGTAGATTGAGGAGGATTGTCAGAGGATGCAGCAGGATATAGATCAGTTGGAGGCACGGGCAGCAAAATGGCAGATGGAGTTTAATCCAGACAAATGTGAGGTGATGCATTTTGGAAGGTCAAGTCCAGATGGAAATTATAAGGTGAATGGCAGATCCCTTAGGAGTATTGATACACTGAGAGATCTGGGTGTGTAGGTCCACAGGTCACTGAAGGTGGTAGCAGAGGTAGATAAGGTAGTAAAAAAGGCTGATGGCATGCTTGCCTTCATTGGAAGGGGCATTGAGTATAAGGATAGACAAGTTACGCTGTAGCTTTATAGAACTTTGGTTAGGCCACACTTGGAATATTGCATACAGTTCTTGTCACACTGCCAGACTGACGTGGATGCTTTGGAGAGGGTACAAAAAAGGTTTACCAGAATGTTGCCTGACATAGAGGATTTTAGCTATGAACAAAGGTTGGATAGACTAAGATAACAAGCATGGGGCTGGATGAACACAG
>JAHRHZ010000073.1:8393978-8422151 GCA_024137785.1 Ginglymostoma cirratum | reverse complement strand
CGGGCCTAAACCCTTCATCAGAAAATCATTTTCTGATGAAGGGTTTAGGCCCGAAACGTCAAGTTTTCCTGCTCCTATGATGCTGCTTGACCTCCTGTGTTCATCCAGCCCCATGCTTGTTATCTTGGATTCTCCAGCATCTGCAGTACCTTTTATCTTGGATAGACTAGGTTTGTTTTCACTGGAACGTTAGAGATTGCGGGGCGACCTAATAGAAGTTTGTAACATTGTGAATGGCTTGGTTAGAGTGGAAAGTATGAGGCTTTTTTCCCAGGGTGAAAGGATCAATTACTAGGGGACACAGTTTCAAGGGGGGAAGTTTAAAAGAGATGTGTGAGGCAGGTTTTTCACACAAAGAGTGGTCAATGCCTGGAGCACACTGCCGGGGGAGGTGGTGAAAGCAGACACAATAGCTGCATTCAAGAAGCACCTGGACGAATACATGAATAGGAAGGGAATAGAGGGATATGGATCCTGTAAGTGAAGACAGTTTTAGTGTGGAAGGGCAAAATGTGATGGTACAGGCTTGGAGAGCCAAAGGGCCTGTTCCTGGGCTGTATTGTTCTTTGTTCTTGGTGTCCTACCAATGTTGATCCCTTAGTCAATGTCACAAAAAACAAGATTGCTTGATTATTGTTTTTAGGAACTTGCTGTGCATAAACTGCCCATCTTATTTCTTATGTTATAATAATAAATATACTATATTTTTACCTCATTACCTATAAAACTTAGAATGTTCTATGATGGCAAAAGGTGATGCATGAATGCAAGTATTCCTTTCTTTTACGGTAAGGTGCTTGTGATCAAATACTGGCTGCAACTTGAAAGTGTGAAATCTGTTTCTTTTTTGAAATGCCCATGCTTAGTACCTACAAGGCTATCAATTTTTTTTACTACTTCACGAGAAGTGGGTTTTGCTGGGTGGGCCAGCATTTATTGTTCATTCCTAGTTGCCCCTGAGAAACTGGTGGTGAGTTGCTTCTTTGAGCCACTGGAATCCATTTGGTGTAGGCACACCCATAGCATTGTCAGGGAGTGAGTTCCAGGATTTTGACCAAGTGACAGTGAATGAATGGTGATTTATTTCCAAGTCAGGATAGTGAGTGGTTTGGAAGGGAACTCGCAGGTGGTAGTGTTCCCATCTACATCCTGATGTTGTCCTTCTACATAGTAATGATCATGGGTTTGGAAGACTGTCATAGAAGATTCAATGAGATTCTACAGTGCATCTTGGAGATATTGTTGCTGCTGAGCATTGGCGGTGGAGGGAATGATATTTTGTGAATGAAGTTGAGTGAAGGGGCTGCTTTGCTCTCGGTGATGTCAAGTTTCTTGACTGTTATTGGTGCTGCACTCATTCAGGGAAGTAGGGATTATTCCATTACACTCCTGACTAGTACCTTGGAGATAGTAGACAGGCATTGGGGAGTTAGCGGAGGAGTTACTTGCTGCAGAATTCATAGACTGTGACCTGCTTTTGTGGCTACATTCTTAACATGGCAAATTCAGTTGATAACCTCCAGGATGTTAACAGTGGGGGATTCAATGATGGTAGCACCAGAGAATGCCAGGGGGCAGTGGTTAGATTGCCTATTATTGGCTGTGGTCATTGCCTGACAGTTGTAAGGATATTTTCCAGATCTTGTTATATTTGAACATGGACTGCTTCATTACCTGAGGAGTCATGAATGGTACTGAACAGTACAATCATCAGCAAACATTCCCAGTGTTGTTGCCACACTGCAACATCTTGGCTCGGGACACAGTAAATTCTGGAATTCCAATCTTCAGGAGCATTTCCAGAATGTTTTGGTTAATGTTCCAGGGGCATGGGTTCAAATTGCGCCACAATGATCAAATTTGTATTCACAAAAACCTGTAGTTAATAGCTAGTCTACTGGTGATCGTGAAACCTTTGTCAATTTTTTTGTCAAAACCCATCTTGTCCACTCAAGGACCTATTTAGAGAGGAAAAATCTGCCATCTTCACGTGGTCTGACCTGCATGTGACCCCAGATCCATAGCAATGTGGTTGACACTTAAGCACCCTCTGAAATGACCTAGCAAGCCATTCAGTTGTAACTACCTGTTTCAAAATCTAAAGAAAGGAATGAAACCAAATGGACCACAAGGTATCGGAAATGACAATGGCATACATGACCCTGTCAACTGTGTAAAGTTCCACTTCCTAACATCTGGGGACTTGTGTCATGCCTGGGAGAGCTGCCCACAGCCTAGTCAAGTAACAACCAGATGTAGTCAGTCATTCTCAAAGAACTATACCTGATAGGCAATGTCCCAATCAACACCTTCAGCGTCCCTACCTATGCCCTATGCTACCATCAAGATAGATCTAGCATAGGTGGCAGTACAGTGGTTGGGAAGGAGTTGGTGTGGGAGTCCTCAACATTGACTATGGGCCCTAGGAAGCCTCATGGCATCAGGAAAATATGGGTAAGGAACATACTATCCTTGACCCCACACCTTAGCTAATGAATCATCACTACTTCACGTTAAAGACTAATTTGTGAACTTACTAAAGATGACAAGGGCACAAAAAACAACTCCGCATGGGGGAGATCTCTGTGTATCACCAAGACTGACTCTAGCAATATCATTCTTAAAATATAAATTCATCAGGTGTCAGAAAGGAGGTGGGGGAGGAGACAAAAGAAATACAGTAATTATCACTAGAGAAAAATTTTAAAAATGTACTAGGGAAATTAATGGGCTTATGAGATTGAGGTCCCCTGGGCCTGCTGGATCACATGCTGGAATATAGAGGAAGTAGTTACAGTGATAGCGGATGCCTTGGTGGTAATCCTACAAGAAACCTTAGATGCTGGAAATGTCCCAAAGGATTGGAAAAGTGCCAATGTAACACCCTTATTCAAAATGAATGAAGACAAAAATCAGATAACTACAGATCAATTACCTCCATGTCTATCAATGGAAGGGTACTAGAATCTTTGATAATGGACGTAATAACAGAGAATTTAAAATATATATCATAAACAAGCAAAGTCAGTATGGTTTCATGAAATGGAAATCCTTTCTAACAAATTTATTTGAATTCTTTGAGGAGGTTAGAAGCAGATAGAATAAAAGGAATCCAGTAGATGCAATATATTTGGATTTCCAAAAAGGTATCATCCCCTGGCGTGGGAGTAATGCCTCTCTAGTGAAGCATGGACAGCTCATGCATTGCTGTGCATTGAAGCAAGATCAGAGGCTTTCTCCCAAAAGATACTTGGTGCTTATGGCCTCCTGGTACAAGGCCTAATCCCACGTTTCAAAAACTACTGTAACACCAGTTGGACCACTCACTGTAGATTGGTTAAATGGCACCTAAATTTCGGAAAGCTTCATAAACATTATTATTACATCGCAGCCACGTGAGATAATTCAGCAACTAACTTGTAGATAGTTAATGATGCCTTTAAACAGTGCTGCCCTTCTTTATGTTTAGCATTATGATCAGGTGTAAATGGTTAAGTCAGGGTGTTGTCTGCAGGATGAAGTCCAAAATTGACAGTGACAATGACAGATCTGTATTGCAGGCTGAATTGCATCATCTTGCAGGTTTACATGTCACTGATAGGTGTGCACACAGAAAGGGTTTTCCAAAATCAGTATTCTGAGTACACCTAGTCAGAAGCATGCTCCAGCATCTTGGAATCCATTTTTAATCCTGATGTGATTGCTTAAAGTCTGTAAATGAAGTGCTTTTTGACCCAACTTAGTACCAAAAACATTTGAAAACAAGGAGAGAGCCATTCCAAACAGAATCGTGTTGTGGAGCTACTGTCACTACTGTCACTATGGCAGCAGTTGAGTCTGCTCTGAGCTGTTACCATAACAGCACTGCCTCACTTCATGCTTGCTGGAATGACATGTTTTTTTTCAAACAGTACATTGGCTAGCTGACAGACACTGCTTTGCCATAGCATGGTCATTAACTTACGGTCATGACTGTCTTTGTCAGCTTAGTTGTTGAAATCACAGCAGAAGCACAGTGATTGTGTTCAAGTCATGCCCAACAGCAATGACAATCAAGCATGTAAGCCAAGGTCTTATTTACTAAAGGAGATGGTTCATACAGGCAAAGGTCAATTTACAATAGCCTGAGGAGAGGTTTGTCCTAAGTGAAGTGGAGACACAAAAGATAAACTCAGATATTTCATAGTTTGTGCAATGTGTGATTTTGAATTGCTTTGTTGAGAATATTCCAGAGAGTAACCTTTTATCTGAAACATTCTTTCATTGAATTGAAAGCTATTAATTGCTGACAAATAAAACCAAGAGTGTTACTTTAACACAGAATTTACTCTGCAATAACACTAAGGCCATCTGATCCTTTTATTTGTAAGGCTTTAACAAGCGTTTCAGTTTACACTCAGAATTTGAAAACATGGAACCCCAGATACTATTCCACTAAAGTTAATTCTTTAACTGAAGGATGGATAAATTAAAATAAAGCATTATCAGTAGATCCATAGAGAAACGCATTCAATGTGTCTGTGTGCCTAAACCAATTGTTGAGAAAGATTGATTTTAAAATGGCCACCCAATCAAATATATCATTCTTTAAAAGCAAATGATAAGCACAACAACAAAATTGAAAGTAAATATAGTGCAAGCATGATACTCTGTATTCACTCAAATCTGGTAACATGACTGACCTGAAAACATAGCTAACATAGTGTGACTTTTGACAACGAGAGAAATGTATCCTTGACCTGCTTCCTCGAGCAATAGCCAGGTTCAATCACAGAGAGAGACAAGATTTGCTGCTATATACTTATATTATGTAATAAAAACTGCAAGTGTTGGAAAAAGCTCAACTGGTCAGTCAGCAACTGTGGCGAGACGAAGCGAGTTAGCATTTGAAGTCTGATATGACTTTTCTGCACAACTACTGAGCGTCAGTGATGGAAGGAATAGATTCTTGTGGATGTTGTCAAGTTTCTTGAGTGTTATTGGAGCTGCATCCAGTATTTATATGGGCAGTACAGTTCAGTCTTTGGTCAGTGATAACTTCCAGGATATTGATAATTGGAGATTCAGTGATAGTAATGGCATGGAATATAAGGTGGGATATTTTGATTGTCTCCAATAGAAAATTGCCATTGGTGTGAATGATGCTGGGTACTCACCTCGCCATTTTAATGTTAGGATTAACCCGGGCATGGATTACAACATTTAAAAGACATTCAGGTAAGTACATGAATAGGAAAGGTTTGGAAGGATCTGGGTCAGGAACAGGCAGGTGGGACTAGTTTGGCTTGGGCTAATGTTCGGCATGGACTAGTTTGACTGACGGGTCTGTTTCCATGCTGTATGACTCTATCACTGAAAAGTGTAGTGATGGTAACAAAGTCAGCCAGGTGGACCTCATAGTTTATGAGTTCCCTGATTGGGGATGTTAATCTGGTTGAATCAGGGGGCCCTGGCTTACAAATGCAAACAAGAGAGCCAGACATACTGTTCGATCTGAAAGCTGATTTTGAGGGAGCTGGATCAGTGTTAAGGACTCTCAGCATGTAAATAAAAGGTGACTTTGTGATGGGATACCAGCCTCTGTGGAGTTATTTCAAAAGGTACTGGAAAATAGTGGAAATTTTTCCAACCTCTCACATATTGGGAGATGAAAGGTTGCCCATGTCCAATTTGAAAAAGATTATGAATCTAGATTTGGAATTTACAAATGAACCATAGTTCAGTGACTGACCTTTGACAGCAAAGAGCAGAAAGAAACATAGATTGATACACCAATGATACTGAAAGTTCTTGTTTCCTTTTCTCTCTCCCTCAATCCCAAAAATAAGGACTATAGAAAAAACAACTTTGGAAAATCATAGTTCACTCAGAAATCAAGATTATCTTCAAAATTGATACTACAAATAAAACAGGACAACAGCTAAAGTGTTGAGACTCAGATTTTACTCTCATAATTTAATAACTCTAAGAATGTGAAACTTAATTGCCTTTACCACGCGTTTGCACTAGATACGGCTATCCCTTTCTTACCTGTAAGCTTATTACCCGTGTCTGCTGTCACTTTTAATAATTTTCCTTCAGAGTAGGTAATAAAATCACTCTTTCTTTCACTCAAGAAAACCTTGTAACCAATTCATTTCAACCCAGTTAACTAAATTTTAATTGAAGTGTGATAGCTGTATGCTGAAGAAAAGTATTTGTTACGACTGAACAAGAGGGGTTTGAAAAGAAGAGCCGATCGCTCCTCCAAACCTGGTAATAATAGATTGATGGCCTTGTGCATAATTGTGACTCATTGATCAATTTTTTAAAAAATGTTGTTGGGAAAGAATTATTCCTTCAAAAGCTGTTAAAAAAGCAACTGAAATGATTTCACTGAGTCCATGTTTGAAATTTAAACGTTTATAGAGCAGGACAACAAAAAAAAATTAAAACATCTAACAGCTTTGTCCTTGGAAGAAGTAAAAAAGATAATTAACTGCTTAGAGGTGAAGTTCTGCCTGAAAGGCAGGAAAATAGAAATGGTGAAATGTGTGGTAAAACATAAAAAGCTAAAACCTAAGGATAATGAAACAGATAAATTAAAACTGGAGCAGTGCAGATTTGAATTAGAATTCCACCATCGAAAAACGGCAAGAATTCCAGGAATGGAAGAAACAGAGAGAAGGACAGGAATAGGAACAGACAGAAGAAAGATGGATTCTAGGCAGGAAAGAACAAAATAAAAAGTGAATTGAAATTCAGATTGTTTGAGCAGAAAAGTAAGATGAAAAATCAGCTCTGGTGAGGAAACCACGCCAAACCAAAACTTACGGAGTGAAGTACTCAAGTTTTCCTGTTTAATTGTTAATTTTAATGATGAAGAGGGGAATGCTCTCTTTAAATCTTTTCAAAGATTAACACAGCATGTGAATTGGATTCAATCCATGCGATATCAAGAAATGTCCAAAGCCATTGAATCCTGATAATATTCTACGAATAGAACTGAAGACTTATGCTCCAGAGCTAATTGTGGCTCTGTTCAGCAGTTCTGTTACAGTGACAACGCTGTATTAGGGGAATACTCTCCATTGATTGGAGTCGTACTTAGGTTAAAGGAAGATCATAGAATCCCTTCAGTGCAGATACAGGCTACTTGGTCCATTGAGTCTGCACTGATCCTCTGAAGACCATACAACTCAGACCCATCCCACCACTCTATCCCTACAACACAACATTTACCATGGCTAAACTGCCTAGCCTGCGCAACCCCGGACATTATGGAACAATTTAGCATGGCCAATCCAATCCACCAAACCTGCATATTTTTACACTGTGGGAGGAAACTGAAGTACGCAAATGACAACCTGTAGACACAGGGAGAATGTGAAAATTCCTCACAGAGGATTACTGAAGGCTGGAATTGAACCTGGGTCCCTGATGCTGCGAGACAGCAGTGTTAACTACCATGCCATCGTACCACCATGCCAATAAGTTGTTTGTGCTGGTAATATTAGGCTGGTACATAAATGTTGTATTTGGAATTCTATGGGAAGTTTATTACTCGCCACTGACAAGATTAGTCATGTTGAGGATTTCAGAAAACAGTATTGATGGTGACTTGCCATGAGTTAAGATTGTGGTCTCTAAGAGTTTTAATCTTTGTAGATTGCAGGATGCATTTATAATGCATTCTAGCAGAAATTGGAAGAGGGGGTAAATGGTAGGGAGTGAACAGGTGTCATGAATTTGAGACAGGCACAAGTTTACAGTGCAGAGTTATCGTGCTCCTTTGGAGATAGGGTTTGAAGCTAGAACTGGAATAAGATTTGAGGACAAACATCTGGCTGGCTCCCCACACGTTTTCACATTGGAGTGATTTTACCAGAGGCATAGTCAACGTAATGAGTTACCCAACCAGTTAAATATTTAGGCCACTTGGGAAATGAACTGTGTGCACGATGCTGCTTCTATCAGGGCCTAATTAATATCCAACAGGCTCCTTCTGTTGGCTGAAGTCAGCCATTAGGTGGATGGAGCCTCCTGGCAGCCAAAAGGGCCATTGGTGATTTCTCTCAAACCCTCCAATATGGTGCTGCAGGGAACTGAGGGCCCAAAGCAGCAGCTGCAAACAGTCCTGTACAGGAGCAGCTCCTTCAAAATGATGGTCGACAACGGTCGTCATTCTTTCATATTTCAATTTATGAAATTCCTCATCTTGATGCATTTTCACTATACTCTGGTGTGTCAGCAGCACCCACTTCTCCAGGCATTTCTGCTGGCCATCCACATCTACGAATGCTGTTAACAGTTTGGGAACCTGTTCTTTATCCTTAACTGGACAGTGAGCGTGAAGGCAGCATTGGTTGTCTCCCAACCCATAACACTGCGGGTCCTTGTGGTCAGAGGACTCCATTGGAGTCAAAAGATGAAAGCTGAAGACCTTCAGGAGGTGGCAATTTTCTGGCCCTGTATTTCTGTTTCATTTCCAATTTTCCAAAATTGCAGTTTGGAAGTGAATGTTGCTGAGATGGCCTCTCTGGTTTCTCATCGAACAAATAATTTGAGGTGTGTTTAAAGATATTCCCAGGTCAGAAATTCCACTTGTGACCAGTATCCTAGTGCTAACAGAACTAATGCCAGTACATATAAACTCCATTGTTGGCTCGATAAGGATCTGAAGTTGACTAAATCAATCCAGTTAAGATTGACTACCTTCCAAAACATTTGGTTCTTTCTAAGCAGAAGAACATTTCCTCATCTTGTTCCTTTGGCTTCTTCTAGATCATTAACCATCAGTCTACAGTAGTGGGTAATGACTCTGAGTAACAATCATCCAGAATGGGAAGATTTGACACAGCAGTTTGATTTTACTAATTAGATGGCAAATAAAATTTTGTCTGATACAAGCTTGTAGTTAGGCACTGTAGTTTATAGTTTGAGTATTAAGTTTAAATTATTTGAAATACAGTATGTATATTTTTTGTTAATAATGTGTGAAAATTATTTCCAAGTCAGTTAATGCTGCCTCATTTTGTACAAGTAATGGGTTTTTCTTTTATGTCTGAATGAGCACCACCTTTCCATGCACCAGAGCTGAGGTGACATTATTCAAGCTTTCACTCAATTGCTTGGGAAACTGAAAAATATGTGTCTAACAATAAGCAGATAGTATTCCGCCTTTGATTGATATTAGAAATCCACTGAGAACAGAATGGCTTTGAAAGAATCATTAATGAGGATCGACAGCTTAAATATTTCATTAAGATTAACATAACAAAATGATGAAGAAGATGAAGCACACACAAAACAAGCAATAAAGAAAGAAATGCTGAAATACCTGTCAGATAATGAGAGACTTGGTGGGACTCACTTGTATTAAAGCTGCTATACAATCAGAATGCAAAGATTCAGGATAACAGGCTATAATTAGTATTCACACCACTCATAATTGTAGATATTGATTCACAGCGTTATCATTGGAAATAATTTTAAGATCAAGGATTAGCAACACTTCAAATAAAAAAAACTTAATCCTGTTATATCTCACTTATCTCTGTAGTAAAATAAAACTGGTACAGAAACTGGAACAGATAATATGTATTGCTACTGGATTGAAAGCTAATTCAAATGAGGTATCATTAGGCAGCCTCTTCTTATTTTGATAGATTAATAGAAATACATGTGGGTTCTTAATTAACATGCACTTTAGTTCTGCAGCATAGTGAACATTAAGAAGTGATGAATAGCTTCAGTCAAAAAAAGTGATGATTATCAGATTGATCTATTATTTTCTCTCCAAATTCTTCCACTCCCTTCTTCTTCTTTAAGACTCTTCCTTTAACCCAGATCTTTGACCAAGTTTTTGGCCATCTCTTCCAATAGATCATTTATTCAGTATAATTTTGTATCAATATGTCTCTGTAAAGTGGCTTGAGCTGTGTTTCTAAAGTAAAGGTGTTATATTACTCCAGGTTGCTATTACTGTCGTTCTGGCTCTTGTTGTTCTGTGTTCCTTTTAAACAGATTTATCATAAATGATTTCTGGTTGTATAATCCACTTATGCTATCTTCCAGGTAAGATCAAAATGTATCTATTAATGTATTTTTCTTTCTTTTTCAAACAGTATTTGTGAAGCTTTGTGTTTCCTTTATTTAGAGTAAGAAGCAGATGCATTGCAGACTGCCTGTGCAAGTAATCCACTCCCATAGACATTTCACTTTCTGCTTGCTCCACTGCTTAAAACCAATTGCATAAAATTCAGTTGTTAATTGTCTGTATTTTTGTCCCTATGGGTACTTTTTCAGTTGTAAAATGAAATCTGTATTGCACAGGCACTCTTCTGGAGATAGTCGCCTCCAAAAATCACATCGGAACACAAATTGTTGAACTGCTGTGACACCCTGCAAGCACACCCCAGGATGCTGGTATCTGTAGTTTTGGCTTCAGTCTTGGACTCTATTACAGTCCTCAGACATTGGGTGGCTTTTGCTTGTGCTGAGCCATTGACTATGAGAAAAGATGGGCTCCAACTCTGTGCAAAGACCTGCCCAAAGTTGGTGCCAGACTTCTACATTCTCCTTGGCATTGATTGCAGACCTGTCAAAGTGTTGAGCATTTGAATGCGCAAAACCATCAGTCATCTTCTATTGGACACTCATTGATAGATTAATTCAAAATATCTGCTGCAGAACTTGTGTCCAACCTTCTGGCAAGTTGGCAACTCTGTTACCCTTGTTGTTTGCCCTGACTGCAAGATTTTCGTTCTCAGTGTCTTACCCAAATGCTGATCCCACATTTAAGCTGCATCCAAAAGTACATGCAATGTTCATAGCTGAACTGGTAACAGTGAGCATGAGAGCAAGTGATGTTGATTTGTATTCAACTGCATTTTTGTGTTCATCAATCTTCTCTTCCACTGGTCCATATTGCAGTTTTGGGTATTTGTAAAGCATAAGGGGAGAGCTACAATGCGATGGAAGCAAGGGGAGGATGCAAGGTAAATGAGTGCATGTTTACGTTATTAGCGATTTGAAATTTCCAAAGAGATTGTGAAATGAGGGCAAATTTATTTCTGAGAAGGAGGATTAGATATGAGCAGAACCTAAGTTTTAGTGGTTTCAGTGCCAACACTGACCATGACTGACTGCTCCAATGATATTGACTAACAAGCCTCTTGGCTAACAAAGAATTTACAGGTTATCAGGGATAGGCTGGAATGTACACGTGAAGACACAATCAGATCAGCTGCAACTTTATCAAATGGTAGAAAAGGTTTGTGGGGCAAAAAGTCCTAGTCTTGCACCTGATTCACATCTTCTTATATAAACATGTACTTATGTGAGATCATTGAATTTTATGCATTACCATATTCAGGTTTTTTCAATGCAGTCTTGACATTGAATCTTTAACTATTGTATTCCAAGACTTTGTCTGGAGGGCCTTCTGAATACTCATCGATAGGTGACATCTTTGCTTCTCTGCAATTCTTTAACTGATTTCCAGTGCAGAACTGACAAATCATGGAATCTGCTCAAAACCAAAAAATAATATTCTTCTTGCCCACACTTTTCTCTGCGATCTGATCCAGCCAAGTTACACCTCCTCTTTAAATGTTAAATGTTGCGTTTAAGCAATGGAAAACCAATTTTAAGTCGTGCTACCCTGTCATAAGTTTGTGGCCCTTAGATGCTTGTGTGTAGACTGTAGAGTGGAGTTTAGGCAATGTTATGGATAGGAGATCCTATGTACTTCCATGAAATATATAGGTGAAATAACTCCACAGAGGCCTTTATCCTGTCACTAAGTTATCCATACTACTTGACACTGGTCCGGCTTCCTCATTTCTCAGAATGAACAGGACGTCTGACACTCCTGTTTATATCTTTCAGCCGGGGCTCTCCATTATTAAACCAGATTAACATCCCCATTCAGGGAACTCATATTCTATGAGGTCCACCTGACTGATCTCTTTATAGTCACCATATTCCTCCCCCATCTAAGTTCAGGGACGTAGGCTTGTTCTTTTTCTTGTAGCCTGGGGTGTTTTCACATGCCTTGGATATGAGCAACATGTATTGAACTGTAGCCTGTCTCTTGCACCTGGAGCGTCTCGGAAGAAATTCATCCTCTTCTTCAGGTGTTAAAGATGTCGGGGCTGCAACATTTACCATGTCCATCTCAGACTCAAAAGTTTCTTCAAAGTTAAATGGAGGGAGAGAACCCACGGGTTCCCGCAGCCTTTCTGGCTGTTCTGAGGTAATGGGAATGTCTTGCTCCTGCCCTGTTTGTGAGTTTGCAGCTCTCATGTGGTCCACATGCTTATTCAGGAACGCTTCTCCCACCCAAATTTTGTATGTCTCAGGACCTGACCTCACATCAAACATGCCTCTTACCCATGCAGGTCCATTTGCGTGGTTTTGGCATCAAACTTTGTCCCTTGAAGTAAAATGGCTATCTCCCTTGGGGGAGTCTTGTCCAGCATTTGCATTACTGATGCCATTGCAAACCCCACCCCACCCACTAAAGGTTCTGGGAAGATCAGATTTAATCTGGTGCAGTGTCTTCTCCCTAATAGAAACTCTGTTGGATCTATCCCTGTAGTTGCATGAGATAGTCTGATAATCAAATAGGTACTGGGACAGTTTAGTATCGAGTGATACTATAGGCTGTTTCTTTAAACATGCCTTCAATGTTTGGACTGCTTGTTCCCCTCGACCATTGGATAATAGATGCTTTGGTGCCACTCTTAAATGCTAAATGCCATTCGACTTGTGGAAATACTGGAATTCCTTGCTGGTAAGTGATGACTCGTTGTCTGTCACCAACACTTCCACGAGCCATGTATTGCAAAAGATGTTTGTGGCTTTTCTATCATCATTCCCATGTTTGATTAATGCACTTATGCATATCCAACCACTTTGAGTGGGTATCCACCATGATCAAGAATGTTGAGCCCTTGAAAGAGCTGGCATAGTCGACGTGTAACAAAGTCCAGAGTTTACCTGGCCATTCCCACGAATGTGGGGGAAGCTCCTGCTGGTGATTTTTGTCTTCATTGGTGCTCTGGGCACTGCCCCACTAAACCAGCTATGTCTGCATCCAGTCCTGGCCACCAGATATAACTTCTCACCAACATCTTCATTTTGGACGTCCCTGGATGACGCTGGTGGAGTTCAGCCAGTATCTGATGGCGACCTTTGCTTGGGACAATCACTCTTGCTCCCCATAATAATATGCCATCCTTGATTGTGATTTTGTCTCTCTGGGTCCAAATAGGTTTCAATTCTGGTCGTGATGGCCCTTTTGTTTCCCCCATCACCACCATCTGTTTTAGTTTTGCCAGGACCGGATCTTTTTGCGTCCACAATATGATATTGTCAGCAATGACCAGAAGCGTGCCCAGAAAGTTTAAAATCAGAATGGACTCTTCCAGCGGTGACACTGCTGGTGGTGTATATTCCAGTGGCAGGCAGCTCAAGCCATCTATATTTACAACTTAGCCTCCCGGATGGTGTTCCAACTTGTAAATGCATGCCCTTAGAATGACAGCCCTCCACTGAATTCGACCTGAAGCTATGGGTAGCATGGCCTCGTCCACTTTGATTAGCTTTAGCAGGGGTTTGTGGTGTGTTATTATTCTAAATTTACATCTGTAAATGTATTGTTGGAACTTTTCTCACACAAAGATGACCTTCTCTATCTGGGCGTAATTACACTTTGCATCAGCTGAAGTCCGGGAAACATACGCCATAGGGCATTCCTCTCTATTGGGCCATCTACAAGCCAACAGTACCCTAATAGTATACAGGAAGGCATTGCATGTCAGCACCATATCTTTCTTGGGATCATAATGTGCCAACAGCTTCAACTATGATAGCTGATTCTTCATTTCCTAAAGGCTGCGCCTTGACTATAAGACTATTTCCAAAACTGGCACATTTTTAATAGAGGATGGAAGGGTGCCAGAATGGAGGCCAGGTTACATATGAAATTTCTGCAATAATTCACTTACCAAATAGTCTGTCAGCATTTCATTAAAGGGTTAAATCAAAGTCACATGCCTCTGCCAGTCATCTTAACCTTGTCAAAAATCCCAACACAGATTCCCCTGGTTCTCAAACTGTTGAGTAAAACCAATAGCTTCTCAGAATTCGAGGAGGCTTGGGGTCATAATATTCCTTAACTAAATCTAAAAAGGTTTTAGTTTCCGGTGCCTCAGGAAACAGTGGGCTCCAAAAACCAAAAAAAGCTGTAGGTGCACAAGCTGTCAGGAGAATTACTCATTGCTTTTCATCCAAGGCAGTACAGTGAAACATTTCATGTTGACTTCAAGAGTGCACTGAGCTTTACTCTCTTGCCCACATACAGTGGATGTCCATTATAATGTGAATGTTGGGGTCCAAAAAGTGTAATTCCATTATAGCTAGACCACATTGATATGAAAATAAAAATTTCATCCTATTTTTAACTAACAAAATGAAGATTTGAATTAAGATTTATCTCATTTGGGAATCATGAGACTCCAAGCTATCAGCAAGTTTGTGATAGATTGAATAACATTAATGACTTCCATTGTACGATTCCAGCTGAAAATCACCTATTATATTCTACACATCATGGAGCAAATGACTGCAGATAAAGATACAAATAAGAATTGTTTGTAACTGACAATCCATCCCTAAAGTAGACACAGACAATAATCAACAGCTAATAGATATATTGCAAAAGCTATGTTGAATTGACCAGGACAAAATATTGAAATTATTAATTACATTGATGTTATTAATAAATATCAGTTAAATTTAGAAATGAGTTGATATTGTGAAAGAAGATGAAAGGAGTGGGAAAGCATATTAGGAAAGAAGGAAACCTCAACATTGCAACAAAAAAACAGCAGAGGACTCAATAAAGATATATCAACGAAGCACCACTATCTGATCTCTAAGCAGTTACCAAGCAACTTGAATGGAAGGTCAGACTCAAGCAAGGTGAAGGGACAAAGAAATGAGGTATCCTTTTAATACAACAAAGAGAGCCTGAATATGTTGGATTCAGTGACAAGAATTGAGAGCTTTAGGATTCTTTCAATTTTTTTCTTTACTTGATATATATAAAAAAAACGCACAGTTGCTGTTTGAAGTTGATTTTGTTTATGATTATGCAATTTATCTGAAATAAATATTTAAATAGAACTGTAAGTATTTAAGCCCTTTAAAAATGATTTTTGTTTTCTACATCTTGCGTAGATAATTGCACAGTTTATTGCACACAGCTGCCATACCAAGCAATCTACCTTGTGTATTGTGTGGAAACTGAAAGTAGATAATTCTTTTTTCTACTTCATTTAACTTTGCAATGATGATTGCATTTGGCCATTCTTAACCTGTTGGAGCACAAAACCTCAGTTTTAGTATTTCCTAGGATGACTGCATAGACAATTGATCATCCAAATAATAGGCTTGGGCGAATTGTCGATACTCTGTACTCTTTTCGCAGGAAAGTTTGCGTCATTGTCTTTACTTTTCTACTGAGTTAAACTAGTTCCTTATGCATATATGCACACTTATCAAAATTAACACAATTCTATCATTTTTTTCATTCATTCATGGGATATGGGTGTTGCTGGCTAGACAGCATTTTTTGCCCATCTCTAGTTGCCCTTGAGAAAGTGGTAGGTAGGAGAATTCCTGAACAGCTGCAGTCTAACTGCGCTGGGTTGACCTACGTTGTTAGGAAGGGAATTCCAGAATTTTGACCCAGTGACAGTGAAGCTATGGCAAGATATTTCCACATCAGGATGGTGAGTGGCTTGGAGGAGAACTTGCAGTTGGTGGTTTGGAGGCAGTAAGGACTACAAATGCTGGATGGCAGGGTCAATAGATGTGAAGCTGGAAAAGCACAGCAGGTCAGACAGCCTCTGAGGATCAGGAAAGTCAATGTTTCAGGCTCAAACCCTTTGTCAGTTGATGGTGGTACCATGTATCTGCTGCCTTAGTCCTTCTAGATGGGAGTGATTGTGTGTTTGGAAGGTGCTATATGAGGATCTTGGGTGAATTTCTGCAGTGCAATTTGTAGATAGTACACATCGCAGCTACTGAGCTTTGGTGGTGGAGGGAGTGGATGCTTGTGGATGTAGTGCCAATCAAGCAGGCTCCTGGATGGTGTTAAGCTTCTTGAGTGGTGTTGGAGCTGCACCCATCCAGGCAAGTGGGGAGTATTCCATCACACTCCTGACTTGTGCCTTGGGGAGTTAGGAGGTGAGTTACTCGCCACACTATTCCCAGCATCTGACCTGTTCATGTAGCCACTGTGTTTATGTGCGAGTCCAGCTGAGTTTGTGATCAATGGTAACCCCCAGAATGTTGATAACCGGGGAATTAATTATGGTAACACCATCCAATGTCATGGGGCTGTGGTTAGATTGTCTATTATTGGTGATGGTCATTGGCTGGCATTTATGTAGCCGGAATGTTACTTGCCACTTGTTAGCCCAAGCCTGATATTCTTCAGATCTTGTTGCATTTGAACATGGACTGCTTCAGTGTCTGAGGGGTTGTGAATCGTGCTGAATATTGTAGTCAATGAACATCCTCACTTCTGACCTTATGATGGAGGGAAAGTCATTGATGAAGGAGCTGTATAACTCTATAACTCTGTGATGCTGTGATAATTCTCCTCTCAGAGGCATCTGGGCCCTACACCTGGACCCTGCTGGCACCCCCCTGACCCAAGAAAGTTCAAGCAAAGGGAGGTCCACTAGCCTCTATCAAAAAGACTCTCAGCGTCTCTGGCTGTCCATACATAAATGCCCCAGGATCACCCAACCTAGCAGCCAAGGCCAACATTCACAATTTCCGAGCAGGCTTCCTCCACCCAAGCTGTGCAACCTCGGACACCACTGATACAAAATCGGGAAGGAGAGGAAGAAGAAAACTAATTGAGGGAATTTTAGTGGTGCAGTGACATTTCATTGTATCTGAAGTATCACACCTGTATAAGTTTGATTGGGTAACTCTCTGTGTAGCCCCTAATGTAAATGTGCCAGTGTGATGCGTATGTTCATGTCAACTCAGAATGTACCATGGATCAATGTCTACTATGCAGCATGTGGAAGCAAGATAAACTAGGCACATATCAGACTATCAGTTCTGTGGATACTGTTGCTACTTATACTGAAACATCCCTCTTCATTCCCTAGGTTCAAAAGTGCTGGAGTGAATAAGGTGGTCAGACATATCTTGGGCAAGGAGATGTACATTATACAGGGAGCCAAAGCATTGGGCTCATCAAGGATTAGTGCCCCAGAGGTCTGTATACAATGCATTGGTTTATGTGGAGTGTTCTTTCCCTTTAAAGGGCCTCACATTCTGCAGCCCCCTTACTCACAGATGAGACACTTACCCAGCAAACTCTGGGTCTGATTGCATCCATTTTTTTTCCCCTTTGTATCTTTGGAATTCCAGCACAAAGGAAGATGTCAGTGAGCGCTCTTCAGCCAGTGCTCTTCTAGCCTCCACCTCAACATGTTTGTGAGGTCCCAAACATCCAGATCCCCATCCTGCAAACACCTATGGCTTCACAACTCCACTGGTTCCCACCAAACCTGCCTACATGTGTCTCATGGCAACACCACTATCATCCAATGCGGATGCCAGGGTGTCCATTATAGTGGTTGGCATGTGCGTACACAATTGGTGTCAGAAATGCACCACACACCTGCTGTATTGGTGCTCAGGGCTCATGTCTGAAACAAGCATCAGGCTCTTTGCCATTGTAAATCAAAAGCTAAGAGTCTCTTTTTGCGGCATCTTTCGCAAAGTTGTGCAGGCCTGAATGTAACTGGAAAAGACGTGACATTAATACAGTCTAAGCGATGGTGCTTGAATTGGGGTGCAAACCAAGAAAGGTACATTTTCTGATCTGTTTCTCCCTTATTTTCTCTGGAATAATTATTTTTCAAATTACCTGATTTAGTTCGGAAACAATGAAAACAGAGAATGGAGGCAAGGTGTTGTGCCTTACGTTGTCCCTGAAATGCAGACGATTGAGTTTTCTAAGTGATCCCTTATTTCTGCAAAATTCAAAAAACCAATGGAAGCGCTGTATAGTTAAAAGAAAAAGTAGTTTGAAATGCCAAGTGAAAGAGATAATGCTGTGTCTTCCGTAGTTTTGTACTAAATAATCTACCACACAGGAAATAATAAATTGCCATTTTGTAGAGTAATCTGGTGCTATTTTTAACATTAAACTATATAGTGGTGCACGGCTTATTGAAGTACCCTCACTTAATTGTTTCTCGTCAATGGTTGGATCATTGATCTAGTTGCATATTCTAATATTTCGAAACGTCATATTCCCAGAGTGACTTTAGCAACAAAATGGGCCTATTATCATTTTTCTTCCAGATGTTTGCATTTGGTGAGCCTCTTTGATCCCTGCACCTGTCTCGGCTCAGCAGTTGGTGCAGTAATGCAAAAAGACCGATTTCAAAATTCAAACAAATGGTGGCTAAAACTAAGCGAGCGGTGTGAAAATGAACAGCCGGGCCTCCTGCATAAAGAAGTCAGTGTTCAGAACAGAAGCACTTTACACCACTAGATTTAGAATAAAAACTATCAGCAGCAATACCTACTCAATGAGTGTTTATGATACGATTAATAAGACTGCAAATTATACCCAACTGCTTAAGGCAAACATGCTGGGCTTATGACTTGAAAATGACCCTCTGCCACAATACTTAAGATCCTTGATGAAAGCCTTGCCTAACCATATGCCACTTACAGCACATAGCAGCATGTTCACAGGGTGATATGCACATTCATCAGACTTGGCGTTAAACTAGGAGTTATAAATACACGATATGTTTCAGCACACCATGCTCTTGTGATAATATGGTTAGAAATGTGAATATTAATTTTTTTCTCTGAAAATATATGGTTTTAATGCCCTATAAGCTTGTAATGCTGTGATAAACACTTGAAGTAAAAGATCTTCATTTCAGAACTATCTTGGTTAAGGGCCTGAATCAATGTCATGAATAACATTTTTATCTTGTTTCATATAAAAGTCAAAGTATAAATTAATTTAGAAAATCTTTTCTTGACCATTTTGAGAGAAGTCAATAGTAATAATAAGCTTATCCAGCAATATAATGCTTTTACTAAATTGCCCAGAATTTCATGCTGCAAAATCTTGTATACCATCATATACCATGTCAATCGATCATAAATATAGGGAAGATGGTAATTCATAACCCCAGGGCAATATTCTGAATACGACTTTATATCCACAGTGGAAACCGGAATAAAAAGCTAACGTAGTGGTGACAATGTCACCACTATTGACTGCCATAAAATTCCATATGGTTCGCTGATGTCCTTTAGGACAGGATATCTGCTACCCTCATCTCGTCCAGCCTATATGTAACTCTAGACCTGAAGCAATATGATTGCCCATCTCTAATGACCTATTAAGAGTCAATGAATATTGCCCTAGCCAGCAATGCCCACATTCCATGAATAAACATGCTAAAAAATTATTGCAAGCCACATCTTGAAGAGTATAATTTAAAGAAACAATGTGCACGTGGAACATTTTGCATTAACTCGTAAATACCCAAGACCACAAGCAATCGTAGAATAATATCACTGCATTATCCATAATCATGTAATGACAAAAGGTTTGTGCACTCCCGTCACAGTGTAGACATTTAACTTGGATGTTGATGCATAATGGATGGTTTCAGATTGGCTGCTGATTACAGTCAGCACATATTGTTTAAATTAATTAGCTATAGTGGAAGTGAATGTTTTAAAGACTGCACCATTTTCTTTCTGTACTTCTAATGGACCGGAATGAGAAAAGAACTGTTTAAAAATCTAGATTTCTGAAGGATTGCTGCATGGTTTGAAAGCAAGTAACCTGACACTCATTGTAAGTACTAGTTACACAGCTGCTTGTTTAGGCAGTGGTTAAAGTGTGGTCACAGACAAACTGGAGCTGATGGGTTGTCAAGTTTTGCTTAGTACAGGTAGCTGATTAGTTTGCAGACTGATGACTAGTTATCAATGACAAAGGCCTTTTGCTTGTCAATACCTATGTGATTGGTTCTTGAGTAGCTGAACAGCTTGGGACAAGACACAGAGTAGTCATCAGAATTCTATTAGCTCAGGAGCTTGTTCTATTCTCCACAGTAAAAAACTCTTCAAGCCTGAAGGAAACCAGTTTATTTCCCCTCCAGATGTTGCTGTAAGCTTTGACTTTTAATTAATACAACAGAGAACTTTTATTAATGAACCAGACACACTGTGCCTCCTGCAAGCTAGCATGAGCACCCAGAAAAGAAAAACTCAGAAGTAGTATCCTGATCCAAGGAAGAAATGTCTCAGCAAATTCTGTGTAAAGAGACCACTGAACTGTTTTCCTTGTTCTCCTTCTGTCTACAACCCTACTGTGTGTGCGCATGCGTGCACGTGCGTTTATTTTTTGGGGAGTTTATAAGGGGGGGGGTACAGTTGAATTATTGGAAATGTATGCCATTAGTTCATAATTGTTTACCTGTAGCTAAATTCAAATTAATTGCACTAAATAATAAGTAAAAAACCTTGACCATTCTGTCAAACTGGGTCTAAAAGTCAGTCAACTGCAGGATTTTGCATACTTTTTAAAATCTTTAGCTTTTGTGACAACTTTGAGAATAGTAGGACTTCTTTTCCTGCACTTTACCCCAGTGAAGCATAACGATATCAAGTACTGCCTATAATGAGTGCTAGCTTCGATACCATCTTCTATTTTCCATCAATCACCACAGGAGTATTTCTGCTTGAAAACAAAGTGGCAGATTCAGGCAACCAAACTCAATGCGCAGAGTGGCTTGTTGAGTGCCACATAGCTGGTGAAGGCATATCTTTTCTGACCTGCTGAAATACTTTTTAATTGGTCCATGGCACTGTTTGCATGGGAAGCAATGGGTCTACACAACCTATGCTAATGAAAACAGACTTCTGTACCTCAAACCTCTAAGGCATGAGGTACTACCAGAATAAGTCTAACCGTACATAGTAGAAAGTTTGCATTGAATGTAGAAATCCCTTCAGTAGTAGGAGATGGAAGGAGAATTAATTTAAACAATACAAAATATGCAACATTAAGAGAAACAACCTTATGTCAAACTAAATGTAATAAAGCCAATGAAAAAAAAATAAAAATCCCACAACTGTTCAAAATACTGATAAACATAGCTTTATGATAAAAAAACAGGAAGCAAGTAATTAATTTTTTACAGCAGGCAATGTAAAATGCGGGAGATGGAATCCCCTCAGCCTACAACTAAACCTTGGCAAGATTGGGACTTGGGTTGACAAGTGGTAAGTAATACTTATATCATGTAATTCAGTGCTGTTATCCAAAAAAAAAAAATGTTTTTGACCTTCAACAACATCACCATGTGCAAAGTCATTAATATCCTGAGTCTATTCATTATCCAGAAGCTTAGTTATTCCAGCTGTATGAACAATTTAACTGGTTACAAAAACAGAGCTGCATCTGAGTCATCTGTGTTGAGGAGTTCAGGTTCTGAGAGCAAACAAGAAGCAAGAGCAAATGCGAAGTCTATTATGAAGGATTTAGCCACAAGGATGCATTCTGTGGCAGTACTAGCTGCGTACATTGTTCAAAGGAGGAGAAAGAAGGATGGTTCTCAGGAGAGTATAACTAACTTCTACATCTATAGCCTCTGCCTCTACTGATAAATCCCTTAACAAAAGAGAAATGCCTTGACCCGGATACCTCCACATCTGTTTAGTATTCAGTTGTTACTTCCACTTTGAAGGGAAATCTATCACAAAAGCATGAGAATAGCTCTGTTTAATTAGTGACTGTAAAATATACAGTTTTAATATACTAGTTAGTTGTCCTTCTGACATGGATACAAAACACAGCCCTGTAGATATTCAGCCTCTATAATTCTCAGGAAGAGCTGAAAAGAAGAAACAGAATTGTCTCTTTCAAGAAATGTTAGTCTATTGTGTATTTGGGAAATCCACGTAGAAAGTTATTTACAGCACTTAATTGTTGTATTATGCATTCCAATCAGTATGTCAGTATACCTTTAGAAGGCATGCTCATGCTATCATTACTTTTTCATAGCATCTGACCTGAGGGTATGAAGATCTTGTACTCCATTTTTTCCAGGGATTATTTGAAGCATGACATGCTACTGAAAACATGTTACTCTCTGTTATAATCAATAAAAGAGCCTGAGAGTTTATTGACCAGTTTGTTGGAAGACGCAACAGCAAATGACAAGAGTGTCCCTTTTCTGAAGAAGAAATGTCAGAGCGGCTCATTGACTCAGCCATCGCATCCCCACCATATAAAGCCTTTCGGAAGAGTCTTCTGGGCAAGAGGCAAAAAAGCCATACCACTGACAGATTACTAGAAGATGAACACAAGTATGAAGCCATTGTGGCCAAAGCTATTGGTAAAGTCAGTTAAGTTCACCAAAACACCAAAATCTGTTTCAGATGCAGTTTGGGCAATACTTATCTAAAAGATGTCCAGCTTTTCTTGAAGTAATGTAAAACACGTATTTCCAAAGGACATTGGGCATGCATATGCAGGAAATCTAATCTCACAGGACTAGCCAGACCCCAGAACAAAACACAGGTGACCAACAAGATGGGACAACACTACAACAGTGGCAGCAAAGGAAGTGTTAAGAAATTGTACAAATACAAACACATTAATGAGATTCAGAGTCAATGGAGTGAAGGTTTCAGAAGATGACCAAGCTTTCCATTTGGTAACCTCCCACGCCACATTGATGCTATACAGGGATCAGAATAATTGACAATCATTTCAGGCTGTAGGACATCAAAGACAGGTTAGCGCATATTTAAAGCTTAAATTGACACAGGAGGTAGGGCCAACATGTTACTACCATGCAAACTGAAAGACACATACCTCAGCAAGTTGCATTGCACGGTACAGTCAATAAGAAACTGTCTCATAGTGTAAAATGGATTATCAATTCCATATATTGGCAGAATTACATTTCAGTGCCATTATGGAAGCTCGTCTTTGCTTCCTGAAATCTTCCCCTTGGTAGGAAGCAACAGGTCAGTATGCAAAGATCCTGGTATAGTCATAATTCACTAGATTCAAACCACACCAAATGTGGTGGTACACATCACATGTGAGAGAATACAAGCAGTCAACAATCTCCATGGCTATGACTTTGAAGTGAGGTACAAGCTATGTACCAGAAGATGACATCTGATGCATTGAGCATGTTAACCAACCAACAAAAAGACCAATATTAATTTTCTGGATCTACACATTTTCTTCCAATTTTGTTATCAAGAGTATTATTTTTAAATTGGATTTGTTACAATTTGGCCAGAACCAGTGTGAGCAGTTGCAATTAGCAACTGCCAAAGATAAGCTTCAAAAGATATTTATTCAGGGGTGGCCTGACATTATTAACGAAGAGAAGAATCATTCATATTGGCCATACAGAGATGCGTTTGGTATACAGTGATGTCATTTTCAAGGATAATGAAGTTTTCATTGCAAAAACATTATGCCAAGATATCCTTCCCACATTACACTAGCGACATATGTGTATTGAATGCACAAGAAGTCTAGCATGTGAATTTGAGTACCAGCCAGTGATAAATCAGGATATTCAATGACTCTTGAATGCATATGAGGCATTCCAAAAACATCACCCAGTAGTGGAAAGGGCCTCTACATCCAAACAATGTTCCATCCACTCCTTGGACAAACATCGCAGTAGATCTATTCACAATGCGTGGAGACGACATGTCATTGTGATTGATTACTTCGCTATGCTTCTCATTGTTTTACATATTAACATTAGGAGAGCAATGGTTGTTGACACAATGAGTGTTATTTTTAGTTTATTCAGTATATGGAATAGATAGCATATCAAGACACATGTGCTAAATAGGCAGTGATCCATATCACACTATCAACCCACTGTCCATGTTCAAACAGTGTCTTTAAGTGTCAAACAATAAAGCAATGTTTTTCCACTGCATTTGCTGCATTTTTTTTGCAACACTGTTGGAGAAATGATTACCCATTCCCAGCCCAATTTAAGTTCAGAGGCAAGTGTGAACGTCCTTGTCCAGCAACCAATTGTCTAATGATTTGAAGATGTGGGACATTCTTATTGGAATATACAGGAGAACGAAAGAAATATGCAGCGAACAAGCAGTTAGAGAACTACCAAAATTGCACATTGGACAGATTGCAAGTCATAAATGCAAACGCAAGTACTTGGATACCAGCAAAGTTATTGAGAACATGTAACCAGCCCAGTTCATATGAAGGCATAACCAGTCAATAATTAATTAAGTACTTCAGCTATCAATTGCATTAAGTGATTTAAAAATTGTTGTCGTCTTTAACTTGATTGCAATAATTCTTTAGGCTGAATTGTACATCTTTTTGGATAAGTGTCAGTTGTGTCTGGTTTTTTATAGGGTTTTTCACTGTGAGCCACAGTGAGATTTCTCAGTACATTATAGCAAACTCATCTCACTAAATACTTATCTGTCTATGGCATCCCTCTCATCCAATTCTAGCCCCATCTTACCAAGCGCCGTTCCCAGAACTGATTGTCATCCAAAGGATACCTGCAGGAAGACCAGCATCCCTGGTGCCTGTGCCACATTTAGAAGACAGTTGTGCACCTAAATGAGCACTGGCATTTCCAAATATTGTACCGTGTCATAGATAGTCTTGAAGATGTCAGAGAAGGGAAAGGTGGCACCGTGATTCTCCAATAGGGACCTGGAGGTCCTGTGGAGCAGGTGATGCAGATGATGAGGTTCTCTTACTGACAGACCAGAAGAGGAGGCCACAACACCAGACACAGACAGCTTGGTCTGAGGTCATTACTTGGATGAATGACGACTATATAGTGTGGAATGGCCAACAGTATTGAAATAAGGTCAATGACCTTCTCTGCTGTATGAGAGCAAATGCCAAACTCTTATCTCCACTATCCAACATTCATTTTATCTCTACTAACGCACTCAACTCCCATCAAGCTGCATGCTTTGCCACTTGCCGTCAAACACCCAACCCCTGCTCCCTCCCCAACCTCCCAAGCCACTAACTCAGCATGGCCCCTGCACTACCTGTTCACTCGCCTGGCATACCTCACTGCCGTTTGATACTCTGCATCAGCACTGACACAGTCACCTTACATAATCACTTCCTTTCTCTCATTCCAGAAGGAGATTCCCCATAATAAAGCAGAAATGGCCTGGAAGCATAGAGCAATGTCCAAAATCAGACTTCATCCCTCCTGTGAGAAAAGATTTGTGTACCTTGCAAAAGCAGACTGGAACTTGTCATGTGAGGATGTCAAGACATTAATGTCCTGCCAAATGAATTAGTACCACGCTTTACTCCATTGCAACTCTTACATTAACCCTATAGTCAGTGTTATTCATTGCATACCTCTTCTAACCACTAACCATGATAGGTTCTGTCCTTTGTCTCTTGCAGTTACCAATGGGATATCTACAATCTCAGTGGAGAACTGGGCTGCTCCATCAGGATCCTCCTCCTTGATCACTGAGGACAGAAGTACTGAGACTTGACAGGAAACATGAGCAAGGCTTCTGCCTCCTGTACGCCCCAGCAGCTGAGACTCTGATTTTTCAATAGGAGTCTCAGACATAGACAGTTTCAGAGCACAAGCTGGTGAGCCCCTCACAGTAACTCTCCACAACTGATTGAGAAAGAAATGCCCAGGCAGCTGGCACTCGGAGGACTGTCAGAGACCAAACACCTGTTCAGCCTCAGGTAGGAGACGGCGCTGTGGTGTTGGCAATCAGGGAGTTTACTAACACGCTCATGGAGGAACAGGAGCGGCAGGCAGGAATGTGAGGGACAATGGCTTTCATAACCAAAAGACTTCGGGCGTGCAGCCTACTCTATAAGGACCCAGCTGCTCCAAGCAAGCCACCCTTTGTCTACAACTGCACTCCACTGTCCCTGTCATTAGTCCTCAGGATCAAAGGCATAGTGAGAGGGAAATGGGGAATCTAGCAAGCTCTCCAGGGGTCCTTCCTCACAAGGTGAGGGGACAGTGCCAGGAAGCATCCAGACAAATGAGCAACTGCACACAGCCTCCTCAGGAGTCTCCTCTCGGAACACTCCAGAGGTAGGTTGGCAGTCTACCTTCACCCTCCCTATCTAATTAGCATGATAAGACAAGGCATTGATGGGGTAAGCATGCAGTTTGATAAGGGAACAAGCACAAAGAGAGGAAATGAGCAGCTCTCAGGTGGAACCTCGTCCATCCCTGTGCGGGGTCCCTGACCCTGTCTGCAAAGCATCCTTGCAGCAATCTGTCAATTCTAGCTGCTGGTGTACGCTGCCATGCAGATCCATGTTTCCTTAGTGTCCTCCAAATGCATCAGGATGGTGGCAGGAGGATCCTGAGGTTTTGGCAAATATGATGCAAATGTCTATGGATGAGGAGTGTGTTTGGCTGGTGCCCATGGATCATGCCCTGAGGTGTTGTTTGGTGCTGAGCAACATGGAGGCTGTTCAAAGCCAGCAGTCAGCTGAGGTCGCTAGGTGCCTGCTGTGACTTCCATTTCAAGAATTCTTGATGTCGAGTTTGTTCGATGTCTTTGGTAAGATGGGAAGCTGAATAGTAACGAAGAGATTTGTGCCATTAATAAATCTTTAACAAGCTAAAATCCCTCTCTGTTGCTGAGAAAATCACCTCACTGCCCAGGCTATGCATAAACGATGCAGTGAGTTGCCCTCCATGTCAAGATAGACCTCACTAGAGCTCTCACATGATTTTGCCACAAATCTCACCATTGTCGAAGTCATTCATTACCATAAGATTCTGTCCTCTGTTATTGCTCATGGCTTCAAATGACCCTTCAGTTTAAAATTTGCTTTGGTTTCATATGATCCTCAGAAGTCACAAATGTGACAAGTAATTCAGAGATTAAGATCATATTTGTAAATCCAGCTTTATGTGTGCATGTTATTAGAGCTGTTATTTTTCATAAGGATTCATTTCAATTTTTAGGAAGCACTAATATATTATGGAAGCTGATATTTGCATTACATCTAGAAAGAAGTTATAGTTGGAATTTTCCATTTGCAGTTTAAAAATTGGGCCTCTAGTATCTCGGAAGTTGTCACTTCTGCCAATGGCTCAAGATTGTACATTGGTGCAATTTTCAGCTCATTGCACATGCAAGCGAGTTGTAATGCAAGTTAAGTGTTGAATCACATGGTGAGGGTGGGCAGGAAATTCTCATCCTTGCCTGGAGCTTCTGAGGATGAAGGTTCAGATGCCATTTTTAAAGAAAAACAGGGAACCCCTTCAGTCTCTGCAATCCTGAAGCATCACAGGAGCCAATGTTTGTTGACACATCTTAGTGTTGACTCAAGTTAGCCCCAAGATTTAGTGAGACCTCATTACCAAGGGAGGTTGTCTTCTTCAGGCATAGTGTCAGAAAGTTCACTCACTAGACCCTAGCAGCCTGGAATGAGGATGCAATGCAGGTGAGAACCAGTGGTCCCCACTGGCTTAAGTGCAGGAAAACGATGAACAATATCCTGCATTCTGCAAAAATGAGTGACATAGTCTACTCACTGTAAGCTTATACTCGTAGGGACATCATTCAGTCTAACTGTACCACTGCACAGGCTAGTTACATACATGCCAGCCTGTGCATCTGATGCATGATATACACAGAAAAACTGACACTCACCTCTTGCAGTCAATGTTCTACTTTCCCAGCACTTCACTTCTATTCACTTACTGGGAGGGCTCACCCACTGACATGGTTTTGCTGGATGCTAGTAAAGTGCTCATGCACCTACTGCCATCACACTCAATCCTTCTCTTACTCTTGATGTGGGATAAGCTCACCCACAACAAGACAGAAAGAACTCAGACCATCAGAGAGGTGCCAGATGTCCGACTCCTCACCCTCTGTGCGGAGGAAGGGACATGTGACCACTGTGAAATAATCAGATCCATTGCTTGAATCTGATTTACAGTAACAAAAACATTTTATTTTTTACCAAGATAACGAGCGTGGGGCTGGATGAACACAGCAGGTCAAGCAGCATCATAGGAGCAGGAAAACTTGACGTTTCGGGCCTAGACCCCTTTT
>JAHRHZ010000073.1:8365043-8388978 GCA_024137785.1 Ginglymostoma cirratum | reverse complement strand
CATTTCTGATGAAGGGTTTAGGCCCGAAACGTCAAGTTTTCCTGCTCCTATGATGCTGCTTGACCTGCTGTGTTCATCCAGCCCCATGCTTGTTATCTCGGTGTTTCCAACAATTGGCAATGGATTTGTGGTCATCATTAGACTCCTAATTCCAAATTTTTAAATTCAAACCAAGTGTATGCAATTAATCCTCCATTTATCACTTTCTCTTCATCATTTATTTCTCTTAGAAAACAATATCCAGCCCCATGAACGTACAATGCCTTCCCTGATTCACCATTCAAATACCTTACAACAGAGTTCCCATTACAATGGGAACTAGCCTTGATGTTAGTCTTTCATTGTCTTCTATTATGCGGAGGTGGCTTTTCTCATTTGTTTCATTTACTGTTTCATTCTAATTGTAACAGGTATACAGTGACAGACTTTCAGGATGGATTCAAATCCTCAAACCTCTCTTCATAGTGGCATTACGTAATCAAACAATGATAAAGTGAAATCTCCGATATTTAATTGAAACAAATTTATATTTCAAATATCTGTGCTTTTCTTCATTTTTTTGAGTAATGGTCAGAAAACCACTTTTTTGGAGAAAAAGTTATGAGATAAACTGAGCAATCTCTGCATATTTTATCACATTGCCAATGCTCCTTAATGCAACTTAAACACACTATTACCCTTTAACTGGCAACTGACCAGAAACTGAATGGTATTAGCCATATAAATACTGTGGTTATGCAACAGAGGTCGGAGGTGCAGATAGTAACTCACCCCCTGACTCCCCAAAGCCTACCCACCATCTACAAGGCACAACTCAACAATGTAATGGAATTTTCCCCACTTGTCTGGATGAGTGCAACTCAACCAACACTGAAGAAGCTTGACACCAGGGAGGATGAATCCATCTACTTGATTGGTATCACATTGACATACATTCACTCCATCCACTACCAATGCTCAGCAATGGCAGTGCTTTCAATCTATGAGCCATCACTGCTCCTTCAGTGCCACTGGGCCAAAACTGTGGAATTCCTTCCCAAGTAGCATTGTGAGTCTACCAAATGAAGTGGATCACAGTGGTTCAAGAAGTTAGCTCACCATTACTTTCTCAGGGGCAACTAAGCACAGGCAATAAATGCTGGACAGCCAGCACTAGACACATCCCAAGGGTGAATGAAAAAAAACTGTGCTCCAACACAGGATGGTTATATTATTGGTGACTATTACTCAAGTTATTAGTCAGTTTTAAAGGCTTAAAAATTAAAGTACAATCTCCATGATTTAAATTATACAGATCAGTAATGACTCTACAATCGCATAATAGCTAAGAATTTTGATGACTTTGAACTGATATTTTTCAATCAGGACTTTTTCAGTTTGCTTAGATTTATATTGTTTATAACGAAGCAGCATTTCAAAATATTACTGTTGGATAATTTTGTTTGTATAAACAGAATATCCAGAAAGAAGCTCAAATATAAATGGTAGAGGCAGTGTAAAGGATTTGTTCAAACATCAGCATAGCTTTGTGTCCATAAATGTTTAAAAAGACAGTTTTAACTGAATTATAAATTGTATAAATAATATGTTTTAGTTTTCCAAGGTTCAACTAACCGTTTATTTGAATCTGTTCAATAAGCACGCGATTTTTTTTATAAGTAAACTCAAGAGCAACACAAGTATGTGTGCTATTTTCAGCGCACGAGCAGAAACGCAAGCTTTGTGTGGATTTTTGAAGGGAAACATTCAGAAGTTGCTGGAAAAGCTCAGCAGGTCTGGCAACATCCCTGAAGAGAAACCAGAGTTAACATTTCAGGTCCGGTGACCCTTCCTCAGAACTGATGGTAGCTAGGAAAATGTTGATTTATATGCAGAAGATAGGGTGGGGGGAGGGGTCAGGCGTAAATGATAGTATGGGATAGAAACCAAAGAGAAAAAAGACAGATGGATGGACAAAGGAGTGGATAATGATCTGGCTAGGAGGATGAATAGCCATTAATGGAAATTGTTAGTGGCTAACAATAGGTATTGTGTAATGGCAGACTATGTGATAACAAGACCTGGTATATGGGGTAGGGGGCAGGGACATGGGAGAGTTCAGGCCTTAAAGTTATTGAACTCGATGTTGAGCCTGGGGGGCTGCAGGGTCCCCAAGCGAAAAATGAGGTGTTGTTTTTCCAGCTTGCGCTGAGCTTCACTGGAACACTGCAGCAAGCCAGAGACAGAGTTGTTGCCTGGGGAACAGAGTGGTGTATTAAAGTGGCAGGCAACTGAAGCTCAGAGATAGTAAAAACTGCCGATGCTGGAGTCAGAGATAACACAGTGTGGAGCTGGAGGAACACAGCAGGCCAGGCAGCATCAGAGGAGCAGGAAAGTTGACATTTCAGGTAAATACCCTCCTTCCTTTCTGAAGAAGGGTCCTGACTGGAAATGTCAACTTTCCTGCTCTTCTGATGCTGCCTGGCCTGCTTTGTTCCCCCAAAAGAAGCTCAGTATCCTTTTTGCAGGCAGAACATAGATGTTCTGCAAAGCAGTCACCCAATCTACACTTCATTCCCCAATGTAGAGACCACGTTGTGAGCAGCAAATGCAGTAGACTAGATTGTGGAAAGTGCAGGTAAAGTGCTGCTTCACCTAGAAGGTATGTTTGGCCCCTTGGATACTGAGCAGGGAGGAGGCAAAATAGACACCTTCAGCAGTTGCAGGGAAGGTGCCATAGGGCTGTTGGGGGTTTGCTGGGGGCAAAGGAAGAGTGGACCAGGGTGTCCACGAGGGAACGGTCCCTGTGGAAGGCAGACAAGGGAGGGGAGGGGAATATGGATCTGGTGGTGGCATCTCACTGGAGATGGATGCTGATGATCTCCTGGATGTGAATGCTGGTGGGATGGTACGTAAGGACAAGGGGAACCCTATCGCTGTTGCGGGAGGGAAGAGATGGTGTGAGGCAGAAGTGCAGGAGATGGGTCGGACCCGGTTGAGGGCCCTGTCAAAAACGGTATTGGGGAATCCTTTGTTGAGGAAGAATGTGGATATTTTGGAAGATGCTTTGTTGAAGTTGGCCTCATTGGAACATATGTGACGGAGATGGAGGACTGGGAGAATGGAATGGAGTCTTTACAGGAAGTGAGGTGTGACGATATGTAGCCCAGGTCGCTGTGGGAGTCGGTAAGTTTATACTGGATATTAATGGTCAGCCTATCCCCAGAAATGGAAACTGAGATGTTGGGGTAGGGAAGGGAGGTGTCAGAGATAGACCAGGTGAAGGTGAGGGCAGGGAGGAAATTGGAAGCAAAATCAATGAACTTTTCCCATTCTGGACGAGAGAGGGAAACAGCACCTGATATCACTGACATAATTGGAGAAAGAGTTGTGGGCGAGGGCCGGAATAAGACTGGAACAGGGAATGTTCCACATACTCCACGAAGACACAGGCTTAACTGGGGCCCATGATTTACAGCATCCACAGTTCTTTCAGTTTTTATTCAGATGGTAAATTATTTATTCCAATTACTCAGAAAATATAGCTAATTATACATTTATTGCTAATATGGAAAATGAGGGCCAGGTTGTGGAGGGAGAAAGAAATCATCCACTGAAGAAGATGGTAGAAATCTAATTTTTTTTAATGGTGTCAAAGAGTGCATATTCACCACATTATTTTTTCTTTGCATTAAATCATATTTTATGAAGAGATTTACAATTGTAATAGCAGGTCCTCCTAGAACTAATTTAAAGTGCAGTGACCTTTCATATCAACTGTAGAATGTCATCAATATAAGACAATTATGAAGGAGGTGGAAAAACACCAATTACCGTTAATTATGCAGCAATTTCTAAATAACTATTTGGGTAAGGCTACTGTTTTTTGTGTGTTCATGCTGATAAAACAGTGCTCAGTGGATTAAGGATTGTGGCAATTCAAATAGTAAGTCAGTAAGAAAAAATGGTCATCATGTGCTTGTGAAGGTCTGGTTAAATATTGACAATAAGAAACATGCACAAAATTGTGCAGGAAGGAAATGAGAGGATAATGAGAATTAACCTTCTTTGAAATTTTGTTTTGAGAGTTATAAGACCTGAATGTATATAAATTAATCCAAAGATCAAATCCAAATTTTGATGGACACTGCATGTGTTTCTTGCACCAGCTGTTACCAGGAAACATGAAACACTTTATTTTCCATAGGTCAGAATCTCAGTAGCTAGTAATTCCCATGATTAAAGTATATTTTCAGCAGGGGTCAAAACACTTATTTAAACAATTTGAGAAGTTTCTCCCACTTCTACTTGCAACTTGAAAATTGTATTTCATCGGTTTCAGGATTGTCTTGATGCTTGATGCCAGTTTTCCCATGTTTTCCTTATATGCTAACATCTGGATTAATCCATTACATTGGAGACTGTGCTCAATCAGGATTAAGTGTAGCTCGCTTCTTGTGTTATCCTGCGCTAATACATGCTAATGAGCAGAAGCTATTGCAGTGGAAATTTCTAACAATGTGTTGATATCAGAAAGCGTGTTTGGTAGGTAGGATCTGTGGCCTTATAAACAGTGGTGTAGAGTATAAAAGCAAGGAAATTATGTTCAGCGTTTACAATCACTAAGGTGATAACTCAGCAGGAATGTTCCTACCAATTCTGGATGCTACACTTTAGCAAGGATCTCAAGAAACTGAATTTAATGTGGAAACCATGGCAACCAGGCCAACTTAATTGTAGGACAGGCCCCTGTAACTGAAGAAGTTACAGCTTATTTGAGACAAGATGGCAGCCAAGCATTCTGTCAGCTTTAACAACAACCAAAACAGAAGTTGCTGGAAAAGCTCAGCAGGTCTGGCAGCATCTGTGAAGAGAATTTCAGAGTTAATGTTTTGGGTCGGGTGACCCTTCCTCAGAACTGAATCTTATTCTGTCAGCTTTGATGGACTGTGGGAGTTAATATCATCCATTTCAACATGTGAATGTGGAATAGGAGTGAGTCAAGTAATATTTAACTGGTGCTGCAGATTTGGGAAAAGATGTCAAACTGTCAAGTTCAGAAAGTTATAGGCTCAAATGCTACACCAGAGACTTGATCACATAACCCTGGCAGTACTAAGGGAATATTGCAGTGTCACAGATACTACCCTTCAGATGAGACATTAAACCAAATCTAAGTCTGCTGTCTTAAGTGTTAAAGATACCATGGCTTTAATTGCTAAGAAAAGCAGGGACATTACACGAAATGTGCTGTATAAATACAAACTGTTTCTCTTTACTGGTGGAGATATCTGAGCTTGGTTTAAAAAAAAATCATTAGAAACAATTAATGTGGTCCCATAGAGTCATAGAGTTATGGATTAAAGAAGCAGTCTTTCAGTCCATTGAGTCTGCACCAACAGAAAAACCATTACTATCTACACTAATCGCTCTTCCCAGTACTTGGCCCATTGCCCTGAATGTTACCACATTGCAACTACTCATCCACATGCTTTTTAAAGATTGCAAGTTTTGCCGTCTCTACTAGTCTCCGAGCCAGTGCATTCTAGGCTCCCATCATCAACTGGGTGAAAATCTTTTTCCTTAAGTCCCTTCTAAATCTCCTGGCCTTCATTTTCAAATTATACTGCCTCGTTATTGACTCTTCAATTGAGGGGACAGCAGCTTCCTATCCACCCTGTCTATGACCCGTACATATGCATACACCCTGCATGTCCCCCTCAGACTTCTCTGCTCCAAAGGAAACAACGCGAGCCCATCCAGCCTCTCTTCATAGCTAAAATGCCTCAACCAAGCAACATTCTGGTGATAACAAGGCGTAGAGCTGGATGAACACAGCAGGCCAAGCAGCATCATAGGAGCAGGAAAGCTGACGTTTCGTCCCTAGACCCTTCTTCAGAAATGGGGGAGGAGAAGGGGGTTCTGAAATAAACAGGGAGAGAGGTGGAGGCGGATAGAAGATAGATAGAGGAGAAGATAGGTGGAGAGGAGACAGACTGGTCAAAGAGGCGGGGATGGAGCCAGTAAAGGTGAGTGTAGGTGGGAAGGTAGGGAGGAGATGGATCAGTCCAGGGAGGACGGATAGGTCAAGGGGGTGGGATGAGGTTAGTAAGTAGGAGATGGGGGTGCGGCTTGAGGTGGGAGGAGGGGAAAGGTGGTAGGAAGGACAGGTTAGGAAGGCGGGAACGAGCTGGGCTGGTTTTGGGATGTGGTAGGGGGAGGGAAGATTTTGAAGCTTGTGGAGTCCACATTGATACCATTGGGCTGCAGGGTTCCCAAGTGGAATATGAGTTGCTGTTCCTGCAACCTTCGGGTAGCATCGTTGTGGCACTGCAGGAGGCCCAGGATGGACATGTTGTCTTCAGAATGGGAAGGGGAGTTGAAATGGTTCACGACTGGGAGGTGCAGTTGTTTAGTGCAAACCGAGCATAGGTGTTCTGCAAAGTGGTCCCCAAACCTCCGATTGGTTTCCCCGATGTAGAGGAGGCCACAACGGATACAGCGGATGCAGTATACCACATTAGCAGATGGGCAGGTGAACATCTGTTTGATGTGGAAAGTCTTCTTGGAGCCTTGGATGGGGGTGAGAGGGGAGGTGTAGGGGCAGGTGTAGCACTTCCTGCGGCTGCAGGGAAAAGTGCCAGTTGTGGTGGGGCTGGAGGGGAGTGCGGAGCAGACAAGGGAGTCACAGAGAGACTGGTCCCTCCGGAAGGCAGATAAGGGTGGTGAGGGAAAAATGTCTTTGGTGGCGGTTTCGGATTGCAGATGGCGGAAGTGTCGGAGGATGATGCATTGGATCTGGAGGTTGGTGGGGTGGTACGTGCGGACGAGGGGGATTCTGTTTTGGTTTTTATTGCGGGATGGGGGTGTGAGGGATGAGTTGCGGGAAATGCAGGAGACACAGTTGAGGGCGTTCTCGACCACTGAGGAGGGGATGTTGCGGTCCTTGAAAAACGAGGACATCTGAGATGTACGGGAGTGGAATGCCTCATCCTGGGTACATCTCAGATGTCCTCGTTTTTCACTTGCACATCTGCTAATGTGGTATACTGCACCTGCTGTTCCCGTTGTGGCCTCCTCGACATCGGGGAAACCAATCGGAGGCTTGGAGACCGCTTTGCAGAACACCTATGCTCGGTTTGCACTAAACAACTGCACCTCCCAGTCGCGAACCATTTCAACTCCCCTTCCCATTCTGAAGACAACATGTCCATCCTGGGCCTCCTGCAGTGCCACAACGATGCTACCCGAAGGTTGCAGGAACAGCAACTCATATTCCGCTTGGGAACCCTGCAGCCCAATGGTATCAATGTGGACTTCACAAGCTTCAAAATCTTCCCTCCCCCTACCACATCCCAAAACCAGCCCAGCTCGTCCCCGCCTTCCTAACCTGTCCTTCCTCCCACCTATCCCCTCCTCCCACCTCAAGCCGCACCCCCATCTCCTACTTACTAACCTCATACCGCCTCCTTGACCTGTCTCTCCTCCCTGGACTGACCTATCTCCTCCCTACCTCGTCATCTACACTCACCTTTACTGGCTCCATCCCCACCTCTTTGACCTGTCTGTCTCCTCTCCACCTATCTTCTCCTCTATCCATCTTCTATCTGCCTCCCCCTCTCTCCCTATTTATTTCAGAACCCCCTTCCCCTCCCCCATTTCTGAAGAAGGGCCTAGGCCTGAAAAGTCAGCTTTCCTGCTCCTATGATGCTGCTTGGCCTGCTGTGTTCATCCAGCTCTACACCTTGTTATCTCAGATTCTCCAGCATCTGCAGTTCCTACTATCTCTGAAACATTCTGGTGAATTGTCTTTGTAACCCCTTCCTATAGTGTCGTGACCGGAACTGCACACTGTACTCCAGCTGTGACCCAAGAAATCAATTCGAAATCAACCCCAAGACTAGTAGGGCTGAAGGCAAGAAGCTGGAACGTCTTAAGATTCCATGAGGTACAAGGTAACTAATTCTATTTTCCTTGACTAGATCAGCAGATACCTCCCTGCTCTTACAATCCACACCATGACTGATAAGGGCAAGCATCCCGTATGCTTTCTTAAACACCCTATTAACCTGTCCTGCCACTTTCAGGGATCTGTGGACAAGTTCTCTGATATCCTTCTCTTCCCCTGAGCTTCCTAATGTACTATAATTCCTTGAATATTCCCTTGTCTTAGTATTCCTTCCAAAGTGCATCACTGTGCCACTAAGAATAGGTCGGTCAATCAAGTCAAAGTCACAGAGTGGCCAAAAAGGGGTAAAAGAAATAGCTGTTCAGAGCTGCACTAAATATTGTTTATATCTTTGGTCAGGACTACCTCAGCCGGAGTTCTCACTGAAAGGAGTTTTCATGAGAAAGTTACCCACAAATTTGGCTGATTACATCATAACCCTGAATTGCTAAAGGAAGTGGGAAGGATTTGAGGGCAATTTTATGGGACATTAAGATCACCTTGGCTGTTTCAGAAAGAGGAGAGGTCTGAAGAGAGTGCAGCTGTCATGATAGCCAGAGCAGGAAGTTAGTTGTCATTTGTCTAGAGAGAATGAATTTAAGTGGAAAATGTTTCGTGTGGATGAGGAACTTGGGGAGGGAGGAAGTTAGGTAAGAAACTTGAAAATCGCATCAAGGTATGGGAATACCTGAGGAGCAGTTTGGTGAGGTGGGATGAGGGGAAGGGGCAGCTGATGAAGGTGAATGGATGTTTGAAACCAAAAAGTGCTGGAAATCGCAGCAGGTCAGGCAGCATCCATGGACAGACAGCAAGCTAATGTTTTGATTCTAGATGACTCTTCATAAGAGGATGAATGGGTATTTTATGTCTCAATGCCAAAGAAACTCATAAACTCTGTTGTTAGAGGGAAAGATGAAGCAGGAAGAGATTTTCAGCAGTTATAAATTCCAAGACGATCTTGTCTAGGCATTGGAGAATTGGGTTCAACACAGCAAGTATTCAAAAACTGGACAGTACCCTGGAAACACCCATATGGAAAATCAAATTAATCTAGGAAGATAAAACAAAAAAAACTGTGGATGCTAAAGATCTTAAAACAGAAATTGCTGCAGAAACTCAGCACACCTGGCAGCATCTGTGGAGATAAAGCAGAGTCAATGTTTCAAGCCTAGTAATCCTTCTTCAGATCTCCTGGGAAAATCTGGGAAGATGCTAAGTGGTTAAGAGCAATAAATTAAGAGTTGCTAAAATCTTCATCCTTTGTCTTTAAACTTGACACTTCACACTCTCCCGGTCAGTCTCCCATAATCCACACTTCAAGAACATGAGCTCCTATGCTAACTCGGTCGCCCACATTCTAATTCACAACAGAGTTCATTCAACTATTTATGCCCTGCTCACTGACATATATTCAATCCTGATCCAGTAATGACTCAATTTCAAAATGTGCATTGTTGTTTTCAAATCCTTCCCTGCTCGCGGAACTTCCTGTTTCTGCTGATCTAGTCAAGGAAAATAGAATTAGTTACCTTGTACCTCATGGATTCTTAAGACTTTCCAGCTTCTTGCCTTCAGCCCTACTAGCCTTGGGGTTCATTTCTAATTGAATGTATTAGCAACAGTGGTAGTAGGCTTTATTTCAAACTTGTTCTTTGTGGATGGTGAATTGGGCAATCCCATAATTGTCGTTCTGTTCATTTGTCCAAAGAAAGTGGCGCTGGGCCTTTTCTTTGAAATACTGCAGTATGCTCCAACAAAGTTATTATTGTGCATTCCAGTAACCATGTTGGAATAGTAATATATGTCCAAGCCAAGATGGGATGTGATTTGAAACTGAAATTGGGAGTAATGATATTACCATACCATTGCTGCCCTTGCATTTAATGATAGAGAGTGACAGCAGAGTTACTGTGCTGCAACACTCTCACTCATTGTACACCATTTCTGTTTCCAGCAGCAGGAAGAGCGGGAGCTTGGACCAGGGGCCTGTCCGGAAAGGATGAGTCACTGATTTAAAACTTTAAAAGCTTACCTCGAGCGTCGGAGCTCTCCATTTCTGTTTCCAGCAGCAGGAAGAGCAGGAGCTTGGACCAGGGGCCTGTCGGGAAAGGGTGAGTCACTGATTTAAAACTTTAAGTAGCAGCAGCACCTCAGAAAGCAGAGGTTTCTGGGAAAGGAGGGACATTTTTTTTCCCTCTCAGCTATATAAGTGAGTGTTTTCTCAATACTCAATAGTTAGAGGGTCAGATAGAAGGTTTGTTGGGAACGAAAGAGACTCACGGTTGGTGTGTTGTCTCCCAGGTGCCAGGGTCTGTGATGTCTCGGATCGTGTCTTTGGGGTCCTGAAGGGAGAGGGTGACCAGCCCCACGTCGTGCTCCACATAGGTACCAATGACATAGGTAGAAAGAGGGATAGGGATGTAAGGCAGGATTTCAGGGAGCTAGGGTGGAAGCTGAGAGCTAGAACAAACAGAGTTGTTATCTCTGGTTTGTTACCCGTGCCACGTGATAGCGAGGCAAAGAACAGGGAGAGATATCAGCTGAACACGTGACTGTAGGGATGGTGCAGGAGGGAGGGTTTCAGGTATATGGATAATTGGGGCTCATTCTGGGGAAGGTGGGACCTCTACAAACAGGACGGTCTTCACTTGACCCAGAGGGGTACTAATATCCTGGGTAGGAAATTTGCTAGTGCTATTCTGGTGGATTTAAACTAGCTCAGCAGGGGCATGGGAACCTGTGGTGTAGTTCCAGTACACAGGAGGGTGAGAGTAGGGAGGACATGGACAGGATTTCACCGTCACAGGAGTGTGCTGGCAGACAGCAAGCTGGTTTGAAGTGTGTCTACTTCAATGCCAGGAGTATCCGGAATGAGGTAGGTGAGCTTGCAGCATCGATAGGTACCAGGGACTTCAATGTTGTGGCCATTTCGGAGACATGGACAGAGCAAGGTCAGGAATGGATGTTGCCGATTCCAGGGTTTAGATCTTTCATAAAGATCAGGCAAGGTGTTAAAATAGGGGGAGGTGTGGCTTTGTTAGTCAAGGACAGTATAAAGGTGGCTGAAAGAACTTTTGACGAGGACTTGTCTACTGAGGTGGTATGGGCTGAGGTCAGAAACAGGAGAGGAGAGGTCACACTGCTGGAAGTTTTTTATAGGCCTCCGCAAAGTTCCAGGGATGTGGAGGAGAGGATCGGCAAAAAGATTCTGGGCAGGAGTGAAAGGAATAGAGTGGTCATTATGGGAGACTTTAACTTCCCCAACATTGACTGGAAATACTATAACTCTAGTACGTCGGATGGATCAGTTTTTGTCCAATGTGTGCAGGAGGGTTTCCTGACTCAGTATGTCGAAGGGCCGACAAGAGGGGAGGCCACACTGGATCTGGTACTTGGTAATGAACCAGGCCAGGTGTTTGATTTAGTGGTAGGTGAGCACTTTGGAGAGAGTGACCATAATTCGGTTACGTTTAGTTTAGCGATGGAAAGAGATAGGAACATGCCACTGGGCAAGAATTATAGATGGGGGAAGGGCAATTATAATGCGATTAGACAAGACTTAGGAGGGATAGAATAGGGTAGCAAAATGCAGGGGATGGGGACAATCAAAATGTGGAGCTGGTTTAAGGAACGGATATTGTGTATCCTTGATAGGTATGTCCCTGTCAGGCAGGCAGGAAGTGATAAGGTAAGGGAACCGTGGTTTACAAAAGAAATTGTATCTCTTGTTAAGCGGAAGAGGGAGGCTTATGTGACATTGAGACGAGAAGGTTCAGATGAGGCAATGGAGAGTTACAGATTAGCTAGGAAGGATTTAAAGAGAGACTTAAGAAGAGCAAGGAGGGGACATGAGCAGTCATTAGCAGGTAGAATAAAGAAGAACCCTAAAGCTTTCTTTCCGTATGTGAGGAACAAAAGGATGACGAGGGTAAGAATAGGGCCAGTCCAAGACAGAAGTGGGAAGTTGTGTGTGGACCCTGTGGAGATCGGAGAGGTGCTGAACGAATATTTCTCATTTGTTTTCACTCGGGAAAAGGAGGATATTGTAGAGGAGAAGACTGAGATACGGGCTATTAGACTTGAAAGGATTGAGGTTAGTAAGGAGGAGGTGTTATCAATTCTAGTAGGTGTGAAGGTAGATAAATCCCCTGGGCTGGATGGGATTTTTCTGAGGATTCTCTGGGAAGCTAGGGAGGAGATGGCGGAGACTTTGGCCTTGATCTTTGAGTCGTCATTGTCTACAGGTTTAGTACCAGAGGACTGGAGGATGGCAAATGTTGTGCCCTTGTTCAAGAAGGGCAGTGGAGATGACCCAGGTAATTATAGACCAGTGAGCCTTACGTCTGTTGTAGGAAATGTTTTGGAAAGGATTATAAGAGATAGGATTTATAATCATCCAGCAAGCAACAATCTGATTGGAGATAGTCAACATGGATTAGTCAAGGGCAGGTCATGTCTCACAAACCTCATTGAGTTTTTTGAGAAGGTGACCAAGCATGTGGATGAGGGTAGGGCAGTTGACGTGGTGTTCATGGACTTCAGTAAAGCCTTTGATAAGGTTCCACATGGTAGGCTATTGGAGAAAATGCGGAGGCATGGGATTGAGGGAGATTTAGCAGTTTGGATTAGAAACTGGCTTTCTGAAAGAAGGCAACGAGTGGTGGTTGATGGAAAATATTCAGCCTGGAGTCCGGTTACTAGTGGTGTGCCACAAGGCTCTGTTTTGGGACCACTGCTGTTTGTCATTTTTATAAATGACTTGGACGCAGACATAGGTGGATGGGTTAGTAAGTTTGCAGATGACACTAAAGTCGGTGGAGTGGTGGACAGTGTGGAAGAATGTTGCAGGTTGCAGGGAGACTTGGATAAACTGCAGAATTGGGCTGAAAGGTGGCAAATGGAGTTCAATGCAGATAAATGTGAGGCGATTCACTTTGGGAAGAATAATAGGAAGGCAGAATACTGGGTCAATGGAAAGATTCTTGGTAGTGTGGATGTGCAGAGGGATCTTGGTGTCCAGGTACATAGATTCCTGAAAGTTGCCACCCAGGTTGATAGTGCTGTTAAGAAGGCATACGGTGTGTTAGGTTTCATTGGGAGAGGGATTGAGTTCCGGAGCCGTGATGTCATGCTGCAACTGTACAAAATGCTAGTGCGGCCTCACTTGGAATATTGTGTACAGTTCTGGTCGCCCCATTACAGGAAGGATGTGGAAGCATCGGAAAAGGTGCAGAGGAGATTTACCAGGATGTTGCCTGATCTGGAGCGAAGGTCTTATGAGGAAAGGCTGAGGGACTTGGGTCTGTTCTCATTGGAGAGAAGAAGGCTAAGAGGAGATTTAATAGAGACATACAAGATGATCAGAGGATTAGATAGGGTGGACAGTGAGAGTCTTTTTCCTAGGATGATGACGTCGGCTTGTACGAGGGGACATAGCTGCAAATTGAGGGGTGATAGATTTAAGACAGATGTCAGAGGCAGGTTCTTTACTCAGAGAGTGGTAAGGGCGTGGAATGCCCTGCCTGCCAATGTAGTTAACTCAGCCACATTAGGGCCATTTAAACAGTCCTTGGATAAGCATATGGATGATCATGGGATAGTGTAAGGGATGGGTTTAGATTAGTTCACAGGTCGGCGCAACATCAAGTGCCGAAGGGCCTGTTCTGCGCTGTATTGTTCTATGTTCTATGTTCTATGTTTAACCACTGACTGCAACCCCTTCTTGCAGTGTTGCAAACAATTCCACCACCTCTTTGGTGAAATGCCCAGCTCCCCTAGAAGATACTTCCTGAATCTTTGAGGACAAGTTTAGTGAGACTTCAGAGGAAACATCGACAAAGCTGCCTCCTGTCCCTCATACTTGCCACCCCCACCTACTAGTTCAGATGCTGATACCTTGGTGGGACGTTAGGCTTTGAGAGTGTGTAAGTGCAACCCAGTGAGCAGCTCACTGTGTCATCTCATCAGCTGGCCAAGGAGGAAATGCCCTTGCCCACTGTCACTCAGAGGACAGTGAGAGACCAGGCACCTTCTCAGCCTCAGTCAGGAGAGGACACTGCGATGTTGGCAATGAGAGACTTCATCCACATACACAGGGAGGAGCAGTTATGTGGGATACAATGAGTTATGTTACCCAGACGCTTCAACAATGCAGCGAACCATGAGGGCACAGACAGATTTGCAGCTGCAGCTCCCTGCCCTGAAGACTAATTTGCTAAGTTCCATTCGAACAAGCAACAGGGGCCACTGCTGCCCTCACCTCCAGCCCCACATCACCCCTAACCAACTGACCTACTTTCCCCATAATTTCTGTGGATGGACCAGACTCACTCACCGAGCCCTCTCAGCAGCCTGACTGATCTATCTTGGACGAGAAGTGCCCAGACCCCCAACTGGTCACTTCCAGCACTGCATTAACCCTATCCTTGGACTGACCACAGGGCTAACTATTACCTACTTCCTGGACTGCAGAGGCATGGACCATTTGAGCAATATCGGAGGCTGCCCTTGACTTAGTGTGCTGAGTCCCCCTAACTGACTGATGGATGCCTCCATGGACTTTGGTGATGACCACTCCCCTAAGACTTTGAGACATGGCTGCTTGCTTGTTGCACATGCAATGTGCTCGCCATGTAAGGCAACGTCACATGGGACAGGTTTGAGATTGATGTAACTCACTACCATTCAGAAAGATGTATGCTCCCTTGACTGCTGACCAGCAAGACAAGCTGCCTAGTTGTAGAATCATTGAATAATATAGACAGAAGAGGCCTTTGGAGTCTGCATCACTAAAAATATCCTACCACTTATGCTGGTCCTGCTTTCCCACACTCAGCGCATAGACTTGAATATTATGACATTTCAAGCACTCATCCAAGTTCTTTTTAAAGATTGCGAGGTTCCCTGTCTCAACTACCCTCCCATGCAGTGCATTCCAGACTCCCAACACCCTCTGGGTGAATATGTTTTTCCTCAAATTCTCTCTAAACCTCCTGCCTTTGAAATTATAGCCCTTCCTTACTGACCCTTCAAATAAGGGGAACAGCTGCTTTTTATTCACCCTACCTATGCCTCTCATGATCTTATACACCTCTATCATGACCCTCCTCAACCTTCTCTGCTGTTAAAAAACAAACCCAAGCATATCCAGTCTCTCTTCATAGCTGAAATGCTCTATCCTGGGCAACATCCTAGTTAATCTCCTTTGTACCTTTTCCAGAGCAATCACATCCTTTCTATACTGTGGTGACCAGAAATGTACACAGTACTCCAGCTGTGGCCTAACCAAAGTTCTGTACAGCTTCAAAATAACCTCCCTTCTCCTAAAATTTATGTCTTGTATGCTTTCTTAACTACCCTATTAACCTGTCCTGTCACTTAGAGAGATCTACAGACAAGTGCCCCAAGATCCCTCTGTTCCTCCGAGCTTCTTAGTGTCCTGCCATTCATTAAGTATTCCCTTGTCTTGTTACTTCTTCCAACGAGCATCACCTCTCATTGATCAGGGTTAAATTCCTTCAACCACTGATCTGCCATCTGGCTGCATGACTGTGTTAATTGTCAAGGAAAGACATAGATAGTGCATGAATGTGGTTTGGATATATGTGAGTGAGCACTAACAGAGCCAACAACTATCACAGATATGCAGCCTGGTCCAATCTATGAACTGGGTATCTGTCATAAAAACACAAGAACATAAGAATAGGAGCAGGAGTAGGCCATCTGGTCTATCGAGCCTGCTCAGCAATTCAATAAGATCGTGGATTCAAGCTCCGCACACCTGCTCACTCACCCTTAATTTCTTAACTGTTCAAAAATCTATCTTTGCCTTATCTTGTCCCCATGTGCTAAGTGTTCCTGCAGTACCTTTTTGATGCTACTTGCCGGTGTGCTCTGCAATGCAAGTTTCTGCAACAAGAGCACACTATCAATATACTGGAGAGGTGCCATGAAGCTTGTGGATGATTGGTAAATGTTGGATACCAATGGATAGAAGGTGTGCGCAGTCAGTGCCCATTGATCGTGCCCCAGGCTGCAGTTTGGTTGAGTGCAAGATGAAGGTCACTTGAAGCAAGCAGTGAGCTGTATCTGTCAGGTACATTCTCCGGTTTCCAGGTTGATTTTCCTCGATATCTAGTGTATTTGGCAGTTTAGTATGACCGAATGCTAAACATCAATGAGTAGATTTCTGTCATCAAGAAAGCATTTAACAGGTCATAATATGCCTTAATTGGAAACTCCCCAGGTTGTGAAGTGCATAAAAGATGGCATGAGTTGTTCCTGATATTGCCATGCTAGATATTTCATTCAATTCTGCCACAAATCTCACAACAGCCCACATCACTCACACCCTGTAAGGTTCAATACTCTGTCCCTGTCAGAAAACATCTGCACATCTCTATGGCACAGCATTCTGCTCTGCTGAAGCAGTTGACATTGTTTCAATAAGAGACTTGTTATACCACTATGCATCTGAATATCCAGAGGTGGCATAACATTACAGACTAAAGGCTACATTTTGGGTTTTCCTTGCCTTTAATGTTAACACAATTCAGCACATATCCATGAACTAAGCATGGCAAGATCATACTTATTAACAGTATCATTGATAACTGACAGTTGCAACATGATGGAATGCACACTTGTCTTGATGTATTATTATGGAAATTGGCAGTTCAATACAAATAAGCATTTTGGCTGAATAAGTCTGTGCCTTGAAGCTGCCATATATTGGTTTGGAAGTATTGGAGGGGTACCTGTTTGTGACTTTGTAATTGAACCTTTTTGACATGAAACAAATCACAGAAGTTTACTAATTAATGTTCTTTACTTAACATTGCATATTTTAGTAGTATCATCAGCAAATAAATTGATCTTCAATACCACTTCGGGAACTGATTCAGACTTAAAAATGCAAATTTCACTGCACATCAATAAAATATATGAGCGTGTTCAGTGATGAGAGATTACCTACCACACTGCTTTCTTTAGAGACGATATCCTGACAAAAGACAAAAAAAATCAACAGATTACAGTCATCTGCAGTCTGTCTACGTCAGACATTGTCAAAAACATGAATTGTGTTGAAAACATGTTTTTATTTCTTTCTTTCCCTTAATTTCAGCATCTGCATCTATAACATACAAATGATTAATATTGATATATTTTACATAGTCAATTGCTTATACAATAGCAAATGCAAACATTCAGTACAACAGTTTCTTAGGAAAGTCAGTGAAACCTTAAAAACCAAAGGCATAGTTTGAGAAATCATTAATAGTTGCTTCAGGTGAAATTGTACTTTGAACACAGTGTTATAGGAGCTGAAGGATGCAGACTTCTGTGTGTTGATCGGAACTAAAGAGGCTCACTTAATGTTGGAATAAGTAAAGCAGTACTTCCTGTCTGATTAGTGTCAAAGATAACTGTGAAACCCTAGCTACAGCTCCTTTCTATAAATAGGAGGACTGAATAGGTCCCTGGTAAATCTAGCCGTTGGCAAATAATTTCAAACATCAAGTAGTTAGCCTTCATGTTCAGTATATGTTTTCTATGCTAAGTATAAGGACATTAAGCTTGGAGCAGCCAACTACCACTCAATAAAACATCAACTATATTGCAAACATTGTGGCAGAGAAAGTAAATGCTTCACTCAGACATCATTGGGGAAATACGTAGTGCTTCCTGTCAATAAACAGAACAAGCATACAGGAGTTTTGTTATGAAATTGTTTTAGGAATGATGTAAAAGGATGCTTATAGCAAAAAGTTTGCCACATGCAAGATACTTTGGACAGCTGATCTGACAAAAAAGCACTTTGGCAATTTTTACATAAGGGAAGAGAGTCATGCTTTACTGAAATAGCACTCTGGAAACAAGCTCTGCTATTTCTGGAGTTGTCACAAAAGTTTTATAAATGTTGGAAAATTCCCCAATTTACATGATTTTCAGATTAAGGCCCACAGAAAGCATGGGGCATGTTTCTGCACAGAAGAAGATTAAAATTTAGTACAAGTAATTAAAATCTAGCTATCGATAAACAGTTATAAATCATCAGCATTTAACTTTCCTAACTAAAACTTCAATCCTTTGTGAGCTACCCTTTACACAGACAGATGTACAGCCAAGGGGAAATACACGGATGGAGGGAATAAATTGAAAAGACAGTTCAGCGTTCTCTGTCCACAACTTCTATTCAGTTGGTTCACACTGATCTGAAAGTTCCACCAGACTTCCCTTTTCCAAACGCTTCCACTAGTATGCAAGAGGGACACAGTAGCTGGTTCACTAGTAAAATGTCTCTGATTTTTCAATTAAAAGTCACCACTTACAGCTGAAGGGAAGGTTAACTGGTTTTCTTCAAATTTCCTATTTGTTTTACTTGCCGGAAACAATGAGTCAGCCCCTGTGCTGGTGGAGATCAAATCTTTTCTCTGTGATTTGTTCCAACCGCTGAACTGTTCAGCTACCTGAAAACCAATCGCATATTTGTTAGGCAGAAATGGGCTTGTCATTAATCACTGGTCACTAGGCCATAGACCAATCAACTTCTTGTTGCTCAACAAAAGCTGCATCTATTTACATAAGCTCTCAGCTCCTGTTTGCCTGCAATCACTTCAGTTATTGCTTTTTCAAACAGCTTTTTATGGTCCTTGACATGAGTGACAGGTTATTTGGTTTTCAAAACGAGGTCGTTCTTTCCAAACACAGAGTTTAAATGAATTCTGCTCATTTCAGTCCACAACTTTTAAAAAGCATGAAATTTAAAAAACTCCTTAAATAAAGAAACCAAAATTGCACACATTATTCAAGATGTGATCTTACTAAAGCCCTGAATAACTGATGCCTAAAATTCATCCTTCTAATTTGATTTCATTTCAGACGAAAAGATAGCAACCCTTCTTGGTTACGGTGTGTACCTGCATGCTAATTTTTTGTGACTCATACAATAGAACACCTAAATCCTCAGCAATTCAGATTCATTCTCCATTTAAGTAGCATTTTGCTTTCTCATTTTTCCTACCATGGTGAATCACTTTACAATTTTTCACAATATACTCCATCTGCTGACCTTTTGCCCACTCATTGAATTCATCTACATCCATCTGAAACTTTCCTTATGTCATCTTCATAATATATCTTCCATTTTTTCTTAGTGTCATCTCTGAATTTAGCTTTTATGCCTCCATTCTCCTCAACTAAGCCATTGATAAAACTTCTAAAAATTGAAGGCTCCAGTAGAGGCTCGACTTGTTATATCTTGCCAATCAATCAGACACCCACTCTCTGTTTTCTGCAAGTCAGCCGATCTTCAGCTTATAAACTTACAAACAATGAGTTTTTATTTTCTGCAAAATCCTTTAATGTGGCACTTCGTCAAATGTCTTCTGGAAGTCCAAGTATGTCATGTCAACCAGCACCCCTTTATCTATCCATGTTACTCTTTCAAAGAACTTCAATAAATTGGTTAAACGTTATTTTGTTTTGTTGAAACCCTGCTGATTCTTATGTACTGCTTCAGGTATTTCTAAGTCCACAACTATAATTTCTTTAATGATCAATTTTAATGTATTCCCCACAACAGATGTCAAGATAATTGGCCTATATTTTCCTGTTTTCTGCTTCATTCCCTTCTTGAAAAGAGTTTTATTTGCTACTTTGTGGTCAGATAGAACCTTTGCTGAATCAAGGAAACTTTGGAAAATTAACAACAACACACTTACTACCTCATAAGTCACCTCTTTTAACACCCTGGGATGAAATTCATCAGGAGCCCTAGGCTTGTCAGCCTGAGCTCCATCAGTTTGCTCAGTACCACTTTCCTTGTAATTGTAATTTCACTCGATTCCTCTCCCCCTTCCACTTCCTGACTTACAGCTTTTACTGGAAATTTTTAAAATATTTTCTACAGCGAAGACAGAAGCAAAATACTTGTTCATTTTATCAGCTATTTCCTTACTATCTACTATTGACACCACATTCTCTTTCTTGAGAGGACCAATGGTCACTTCATTTATTTTTTATTAAATGCCTGTAGAAAATGCTGCTGACCATTTTTTTCCACTCCTGGTGACCTTCTCATACTCTATTTCTTTTCCCTGATTTAACTTTTTAGTCATTCTCTTCTGTCTTGAAATTCTAAACAATCATCTCACCTGCTACTTATCTGTGCACAGTAATCAACCACAGATGGTGCAATTTCCCTGCAGAATTTTTCTTTAGAGAAGGAATATAGAATTTCATCTTGCAATGTTTTGGATAAATTGAGAATTTGAAGGAATTTTCATCAAAAAACCTGGCAAGATTACAAAGTTGCTTGATTTATTATCTACCCTTCTCTTTGGCTTCCCTATCATCCAATTCTAGCCCCATCTTACCATGCAGCATTTGAGTACCCTACAAGTGGATTGTAAAATCATAGGGTTATTGATATTTACAGCACAGAAAAAGTCCCTTCAGCCCATTGAGTCTATGCTGGTCAAAAACAAGCATTCTAATCCCATTTTTCAGCATTTGGCCCATAGCCTTGTATACCTTTGCACTGCAAACTCATATCTGAATACTTCTTAAATGTTATGAAGTTTCTGTCTCTACCACCCTTATAGGCAATGAGTTCCAGATTCCTGACACTGTGCAGGTAAAATAACTTTTCCTCACATCCCTCAAACATGATTTCTCATTCACAAATCCATTTTTGATATGCTCAATCAGATCATTTTCATTCACACTTGAATGAACCTTTACAATGGTTCCAACATTCTCCCTACTACTGTTGTAAGGTTAGCAAGCCTGTAGTTTCCAGTTTTCTCTCTTGCTCCCTTTTTAAATCATGGGGTGACATTTGCTACACTCAAATCCACAGAATTCATTCCAGGATCTGCAAATTTTTTGGAAGAAAATCACCAACACATCAAATATCTCTACTGCCACCTCCTTTACACGATAGGATCCAGACCATCAGATCCTGAGGATTTATCAACTTTCTTTCGCATTAATTTCTCTAGTGCAATGTTCTTCCTACTGCTAATTTCCTTCAACTCCTTATCTTGCTTAGTCATTTGGATTTCTAATTCTGGGAGATTTCTTGTTCCCAGTTGGCTCCCTAGCATACTGCTCTCGAAAACCATTCCCAACCTAATCCAGAAACTTGTCCCTTACAGCTTTAGTGCTCATTTGGCTTACCATTGATGAGCAGATTTAAGTTACTCATGCTAGATACTTTGTATCATCAGTGGCTTATAAATAACTCCAACTGCTGCAACTCGCTAATTCTGATGTTCCACCCAAACAGATTCCACCCATTGTTCTTTCAATCTAAGATCATCCTTTACTAAAGTATGGATCCTATCCCATATTGTCAGCACAATTCCACCCCTTGTCTGTCCTACATAAATTTTGCAAATTCATGAATATTCAGTTCCTAGTCCTGGTCACCATGCTCCCATGTTTCTATAATCTCAGTTAGGTCATACTCATATATCTCCTTTTGTGCCTTTAGATCGTACACCTTGTTACACATGCTGTGTACATTCAGGTAAAGTGCTCTTAACTGTCTTTTTTATATCGTTCTGTTCTTGAAGCATATTTGATGCTTGGCTATCTTTCTGTGGTCATCTAGTCACCCCAATATCTTTTTGATTATCTGTTACCAACTTCAATTCCTGCCATTTTGGGTACGGTTCCTATCCCAATCTACTTTAAACCTACTGCACCAGCACATTTCTCTGCAAAGATGTCAGTCCCAGTCCGTTATGGTGAAATCAATCCAGTTTTACAGGTCCCCATCTGACCAGAAATCATCCCAATTCCTCGGAAATATGATGCCCTTCCTCTTACACCAGCTCTCAAGTCAACACAGTCAATCAATCAGTTCTTCTCCTCTTATGCTCACGAGCTTGTGGCACTGAGAGTAATGCTGAGATTCCTGTTTTTGAGGCCCGGCCATTCAATTTTCTTCCTAAGTCCCAGAAATCTGCTTTGAGGATCTCATCTCTCTTCCTACATTTGTCACCATTACCCATGTGGACCTTGGTATACCTCTCCCAGCAGGATGCCCTACAGCTGCTCTGCAACATCCTTGAGCCTGGCACCAAAAAGGCAAAACATAATCATTTTTAATGCCACAGAAATGCCTGTCTGATAACCTAATAGTGGAATCCCCTGTCACTATTGCACCTCCATTTCTTTCCATACCTCAGTATAGCATACAGCTGAGTTTTGTGCAGCCAGTGACACTTTCTGCAGATGTGTTTGTCTGGGACAGATGATGGGTCTATGGCCACACATACCACAGGTGTATACTCCTCTGACCTGCCATCCCACAACACTAAAAACGCCTTGATTCACTTCGAATAGCTCCAAGTTTACTAGGAAAACTTAACAAGCTATTTTTCAAAAGTAAAAAAGGAGAAATAAACATTACCATAAACCGAACACCCAAATTCACTTTAAAGATTCAAAATGCTATCTAATTCTACTCACCAATCAGTTGCTGTTCCTGCACTTGTGACATCATGATGCTGTTGGTCTCAATGCAGGTACACCTCTGCACCTTTTTCCTTCTCTTGCTCACCTCTCACTCCAGAAACTTTATTTCTTTCTGTAAAACTTTAATTGGAGCACCTCTTTTCCCAAAATTCCCATTTTCACACCAATTCCCAGGTACTCAGTCTCTTTCTCATTCCAGAAAAGTCTTCGTTACTCTGACCATGCAATTTAATCTGACCGTGCAATTTGAACAATTCCTTCATATATAAAGAGAGACCTCTAATGAGTCTCTAGATTTTCTAAACTTCCTGTAACAGTAGCTAAGACCTAGTTCAGGAAGGAATTTCAGGTGTTTGAAAGGTAGCAGTCATTAACAAGCAGCTTCCTTTTTAATTTCCTTAAAAGTTCTAAATCTAATTCTGACTTTCATCTATAATTAATTTTGCGTTAAATTTATTCGTTAAATCTGATTTTGATCCAAATTCCCAGATACTTATTCTGTCTGCGTCTCATTCTGACAAAGTCTATTTCACTCTGATTGTGTGTCTTAGTCTGAGTCCTCTTCCACCCAAAGGGATTCCACATCCTGATCTCATGATCCAAGGTTATCTCTAATATTGCACAAATTCCATGCCTGGTTAAGAGTGCTACCTCTCCACCTCTTCCTGTTTTATCTTGGATGTCATAAACCTCTTATTATTCAGGACCCAATTATTGTTATCGTATAGCTATATCTCTTGTAATGGCTAACCATTCATAATTATTTACTTAAATGTGCATGATCAATTTGGTTTACTTTTTTATGAATGCACTGTGCCTTCAAATATAGAGTCTCTAGTTTTGTATTTTTGCTATCTTTTGTAACATCAAGTCTTCATTGTTAGTTTATTCCTAGTTTCTACCTCTGCCTCTTCCTGCCATTCTAGGCCTCTTTCCCCATATTACTATTTTCCTCTCTTACCTTTATTTACCATATCTTTCCACATTTCATCCTTAGTCCCCACCATTTAATTGAGACTTTTCTCAGTTTCCTTTGCTTTGGGGAAATGAAGAGTAGACCAGATGACCACTTTGCAGAACATTATGTTCTGTCTGCAAAAATGACCCTGAGTTTCCAGTTGCCACTTCAACACATCACCTTGTTACCTGGACAAAATATTTGTCTCGGCATGCAGCAGTACTCCAGCGAGCCTCAGTGCAAGCTGGAAAAACAGCACCTTATTTTCCGCTTGGTAACTCTACAGCCTTCTAGTCTCAATATCGAGTTCAAAAATGTTAGGACTTGAAGCACTTCTCCCATGTCCTTATCCCAAACCCCACCACTAGGCCTTGTTATCACATGAGATAATAGGTACTGCAGATGCTGGAGAATCCGAGATAACAAGGTGTGGAGCTGGATGAACACAGCAGGCCAAACAGCATCATAGGAGCAGGAAAGCTTGACATTTCGGGCCTAGACCCTTCATCATTTCTGATGGGTCTAGGCCCAAAACGTCAAGCTTTCCTGCTCCTATGATGCTG
>JAHRHZ010000073.1:8129906-8364643 GCA_024137785.1 Ginglymostoma cirratum | reverse complement strand
GTCAAGCTTTCCTGCTCCTATGATGCTGTTTGGCCTGCTGTGTTCATCCAGCTCCACACCTTGTTATCTCTTGTTATCACATGGTCTGTTATTGTTAGCCACGAACATTCAGTCCCCATTAACAGCTATTCACCATTCGAGCCTGACCATTATCTATTCCTTTGTCTGTCCAACTGATCTTCTCTCTCTTTGGGCTCTATCTCCACCTATCAGTCACTCCTCACCTCCCCCGCAGACACCCCTCCCAATCACCCTATCTTCTGCACAAAAAAAACAACTTTTTCCGGGTTACCATCATTTCTGAAGAAGGGTCACTGGACCTGAAACGTTAACTCTGATTTCTCTCCACAGATGCTGCCCAGCCTGCAATTTTACCAGCATTTTCTGTTTTTGTTTCTGATTTCCAGCATTCGCAGTTTTTTTTAAGGCTTATCATTGGTATTAATGCAAGAAATGTATGGCACAACACTATGAAGATAATGGGTAGATTTGTCATTAAATGGTCCATACCTCCATCACCATCACCAGTCTTCACCCAGTGAGACAAGTTGTAGACCAGTTTTTCTTATGATATGGTAAAGGGAAAGATTTATAAAAACATAGAAACATAGAAGATAGGAGCAAGAGGAGGCCATTTGGCCCTTCGAGTCTGCTCCACCATTCTTCACGATCATGGCTGATCGTGCAACTCAGTAGCCTAATCCTGCTTTCTCCCCATAACCTTTGATCCAATTCACCCCAAGTGCTATATTCAGTCGCCTCTTGAATACAGTCAATGTTTTGCTACCAACTACTTCCTGTGGTAATGAATTCCACAGAATCACCACTCTTTGGGTGAAGAAATGTCTCATCTCCATCCTAAATCATCTACCCCGAATACTCCTTGTTCTGGACACACCCACTATGGGGAACATCCTCCCTGCATCTACCCTGTTCCATTCATGTAGAATTTTGTAAGTCTCTATGAGATCCCCCTCATTCATTTGATATGATGAAAGTGGATGGTAGAACAATTAGTGGTGATGCAGGAGATGTGGTGAGGAGCCCCCATTGACTGTCTCCATTAAATGAATAAGAAGCACACAGAGTAGAATTGTTAGTAGTTTGGGAGAGTGAGGTGGGAAAGAGATGTTAAGTGGATATGATGCACGCAACAGTGAGATTTTTATTTCATGAGCTTTGGCGAGAGGTATAAACAGTAACAGAGTTAGGTTAAATGTTGGCCCTGTGAATGTGAGGTAGCACAGAGAAGGTGGTCGTACTTACTCTTGAAAACAATCATTGACTATCTTTCTGCATTGCTAGGCATTCTGTTTTTGGACCATATTTCTGCAGGAAGAATTACAGTCTTTATTTCCACCACCACGGCCATCAGCCCCTCCAGGTCCCTGTTTACAAAGTGGGGAGCTAACAAGACTTTGAGTTTTTTGCTTCTTAATAATACTCCAGCACCATGGTATGCAGGGCAGTTCCTGTCTCACCGTGTCTGAAGTGGTGCGCACTCGGGCTTCAAATTTGGACCAATGGTGGATATACTGAAAGGCCTGACAAGGGGGAGCAGTTCTGTTTCCACTGCCATGCGATTCCGTGAGAAGGGCACCAAGAGCCTCATTGCATAATTTATGAGATGAAGAACTGAAGATTGCATGAGGAATGTCACTGTACGCCATTGCAGACCAGGTGTCGTGGATCTCACTTGACGAAACATTATAAACGAGAATGAGAAATTCAAACCACATTCTGCAATGTCTGTCAATTGAAAAAGTGAGCACATGATATAATCCTGATGGTTATCATTATAATATTAACACTGCTTGACTGATTTAACAACCTATAATTATCGCGTTAAGAGGTTGGGATGGTAATGCTGTAACTTCACACTTTGATTGACATCTCCAAATTGCTATTAAGGGGTTAGCTATCTTTGATGTGGGGCTATAATAACAAATGTTCATTTTTACAAGTGTTTAAGTGTTTGTTGATATTTAAATGTATCGACTTGGCTTTTAATGAAAATGCTTTCTTTTAATATTGTGAAATCTGCAATATATACTTGGAACTATATTTTATTTAATCTCAGCACAGCCCTTCAGGTATGCTTGCAGCAAATACAGGATGAATTGGCATGAAAGATGTAAGGGCAAAAGGTGGTGGGTTGGCATATGGGATGGTGTATTATGGCACTAAATTGGCCTAGCACTTTAACAGACCATGAAGATCATAGCAATACCCATTGGCAGTAATACTTCTGAGTCTTCTCTATAATAAACATTAGTCTTAAATTTGCATATTTATTCTGCCTGAAGCCTAATTTTAATGTCTGCCCAGACTGCCTAAATAAACAACCCGAGACATTTAGTAATGGAACAAATATTTGTGTAGTTGGAGAGCATGCAGTCAGGCTGCTAAATTGGTACATTTTAAATTCAATTTTTCATGTAAAAGATTGGCCCAAATCATATCACCTTCCACAAAACATGTGAATAATTGATGTTAATATTAATTGCCTCTAAAATGTTTGTTACATGCTGATGTGTGTTTGTTTTATGCATTTTGTTAAGCAAACAAAAAGTTACAGAATCAACAATCTCTAAGTAGCAAACATACCATAACGCTTCCAAAATTTGTAGCACTTTGTTAAACAGATAAACTTAGTAGATATTTATGCTAATTTTGCTGATTCCACAACCACAGACAGCACAAATTCTGGAAACCTCATAACTTTGAACAAATAATCTTCCCAAACTATCTTACCTAAATCCCATCAAGAAACAAAATGTTTTGTCTATAATAAATCAAACATGTTTTAGTGCTTTGAAGTTGCTTGGACTGTCCTTTGGCTTAAAGCACCTGTAAGAAAAAGTATGTAAGACATCAAAGCAGTTTAAAAAAGTCTTGAGTAGCCTTTGTATATAGAAGATAAGGTAAACATAGGCAACATAGAAGAAGATGACTGGCCAGTATGAATTGAAATTACGACAGGGTCAGAAAAGTAACCTTAGGGTTTCCTCCCATGTCAAAAAGATATTTAAGGAGTGAACAAGTTCAACAAAGGAAGTGAAATTAAGGAATCTATTTGTAAAATCTTCTAGTCAAGAGCCTTGAGACCTTACATTGGGTGAAAAACTATGTGCTGAATTGTATTAAAACAATGGTTCCCAAAGTGGACCATGTATCCCTTGGGGTACAGCATATGGCCCCAAGCTGTACTTTTCCCTCAGAGGTGGATTTTCAAGGACAAGACTTTTTCTCCAAACTAGAGGCAATCCCAAATGCTACTGTCTCTGGTGCTCTGGCTCCCCACCTTTCCTAATGACATATCGTTTTGCCTTTTAGCGGCAATTGTGGAAGAGAAACAGCTTGAGACTGAAGGAGCAGTGAGAAGGCGAGTGTTCGGTACCAGAGCAGCAGCTGCAGGTCAGCACATTATCTGAAGGAGGTGGCTGCTTGTTGCACACCCCGAGGGAGAAGTGGGTGGTAGTCTGGAGGATGAGTCAGGCCCAGGGGAGAGGTGGGTGGTAGTTTGGAGGATGGGTCAGGCCCGGGGAGAGGTGGGTGTTAGTTTGGAGGACGGGTCAGGCTGCTGCCTGGCCAAGGCCAACATCCTGTTGGAAGACGTCTCACAAAGGCACAAAGAGGTCAAGGAATCGGTTAAGGAAACGGGAGGACGAGCAAAAATTTATGTTTTAATTACCTTTGCCCCTAGATGGTTCTTGGAAATAGTAATAGATATCACAAGTGCCACGACCAGAAAGCATGTGGTGGGAGCTTAACGCACAAGTTGTGTCTTGCAGTGATAGTGAATTGAGCGTGGGATGGACCAACAGCAGCACATCAAGAGTGGGCTCGCGAGAGCGGGCCTGTGAGGAAGTGACAGCGAGAGCAAGCCTGTGAGGCAGCCCAGAGTGGGACACAGGCGGCGGCATGGTGACGGCTGGAAAGCCCAGAGTGGGACTGCGGCAGTGGAAAGGAAAGTTGATCTCTCTTAAGCTATTTTTTTCTTTCTTATTCTAAGTCAATGTGAACAGCACCATGTACATACAGCAAAGGTACACACTTTTCACTATTTTTACATTGAATACACGTGACAATAAATGATTCAATTCAAGTGTCAAACATAATGCAATTCATTACTTCATCATTGAAATTCTAATTACATTCACAATTGTGCACTGCGATGCAACAAAAGGAGAAATAGCCAGTTGTTTTGAAAAATGTGGTATTCTCAAAGCAGAGGATGCAATTTATTGCATAAATGTTGTTATTAACCCATCTTGTGCTGAAGGTTTCTTTTGAGGTTTACACAGTGTCCTCGATGGAAAAAAAGATTCAGAGTGCTGTATGTACATTTAAATAAAGTGATCTAATGTTCTCATTACTAGTCACTGACCAATCTTCCAGAGGCCCAAGCCTTGGAAATATAGGCTCAAATCCCATCATAGCAAATTTAAATTTTATGAATAAATCTGGAATGCAAAGCTAGTATTGGTGCCATGAAGCTACTCGATTGTTGTAAAAACACATCTCGTTAAATAGTGTCTTTTAGGGAAGGAAATCTGCCAAGTTTACATGGTCCAGACTACATAGGACTCTAGATCCACAGTAATGTGATTGACTCTTAACTGCACTATGAAATGGCTCATCCAGCCATTCAGTTCAGAGAAATATTATTTTTATTGAAAGAACCAGGAGATAGAAAGCTTAATTCAAAGAATCTCATTGGGAGTTAAGAATCACAGCAGAAAAAGCAACCTGAAAATGTATGAAAACTTATTGGAAACAATATTAAGGAAACAATGTAGAAATTTCTGAAATAGACATAAACATGTAGATAAATGTGAGTTAGAAAAATGCAGATTAGTTCTTAGTTGTAGCAGCTTGTTATTTTATCTACTCCAGAAGATGGATAACAGATGTTATTCTACTGTAAATATATGCCAATTATATCACTGTGAAATTATTCACTTTTTATTGTTTGTTTAATAAATGTGTTTCACATTTTAAAGATTAAATAGTGTCTCATGTTATGTACTATGGCTCTCAAAACTTGGAAGTAGAATATTATTGTGACATGAGATAATCTAATAACTATAAGCAACTGCACATTGCTGCCATGTACCAAAATCCTACCTCAGTGGCAAGGATTCACATTCCCAAATGTTTGGGCATTTGGAGTTCATCCAAAATAAAAAGATCACTGGTACAAGGGCCAAAATAATATAATGTAAATAATCAAAAGCAGTGAAGATTTAAGACTGTAATAGTTGTCTTCTTCTGCAGACCTTTCTGTACACTTCACTAATGGAGGTGCTAGTTTGGCCTTATGCCAGATTGCTTCCCAAAACTGCTATGTTATATGAGAAAAGCAGAAAGGAAGGAAGAAGGAAAGAAAATCAATAAGTAACTCAAGAAGCTTGACACCATCCAGGACAAAGCAGCCTGTTTGATTGGCACCACTTCATAAGCATTCAGTTCCTCCACCACTGACACTAGGCAGCTCAGCAGCAGTCTTTACCATTCACAAGTTGCACTGCAAAGTTTTCCTGTGGTCCTTAGACAGCACCTTCTAAACTGATGACAACTACCATGTGGAAGGACAAGGGCAGCGGGTACATGGGAACACCACCACCTGCAAGTTCCTCTCCAAACCACTCAACCCACAGACTTGGAAATATATCGTCATTCCTTCATTGTTACTGGGCCAAAATCCTGCAATTCTCTCCCTATTTGTGAGTTGTGAGTTCACCTGAATCAAATGGACTGTGATGGTTCAAGAAGGCAGCTCATCACCACCTTCTCAAGGGCAACTAGGGATGGGCAATAAATGCTGGCCAAAAAAGTAGTGCTGCATTTTTAGAGGTTTTGTCAAGGGACATTTTCAATTGAACTCCTATCCACCTGTTCAGGTGATCCAATCGCCACTTTTGAAGAAAATTACAGGAATTCACACCATCAAAACTAAGCAGTTGTCTGACTACTGTTTCGGATCTTATGGTGCACAAATGTTTACAGTGCTTGTTAGATTATGGCGTAGATTCTAGATCAGATGAGCCTCTATCTTCAAGACAGTTACCTGACCTCATGGCATGTGCTGTTCTGTTATGAAGGTATCCACCTCACCTTCAGTCACTCTCTGTGTTATGGAGTCAGTATAGTGTCTGAAGTCATTCATTTATGAATAAGCATCGTACAGTAATATCAGTGAGCACAGAGCCCAGAACATGAACCCAAACTATCCCTTCCATAGTGTCGTATGAACGATGGTGAGAAAAATGGGAAAACAACGTGAGAATGAAAAGATCAGACAGTTCCCTAATTTTCCTCTCAAGTCTTAAATGGAGACTTCAGAATCTCACTATTGAGCAGCAAAATCCTCATTTCCACGCATTTGCAACCCATTAAGGGCCCCAGTCACCTTATTTATATGCCCCTTCTAATTCTCCTCTACAGAGAAACTTGACAATGCCAAGTGCTGCCATGGAACTCACTGCAGGAAAGTGGTGGCTGTGACGCATTGAATGCTTGTTCGAGCCATCATGCAACTTGCTTAACACTGTATCTGCATCAAGCAAGTAGTCATGTCTGGAAGTCAAAGGGGACCATTCCTTGGTTGGCTGAAAGGGGATCATGGTCAGTTAGCAGCCACTGCCCAGTCGAAGCAATGTCCATTCTCAGTCAGGCAGTTGGCCTGACAAGAGTCAAGGGATCAATGTCTTGGCAGTCTGAGGGATTGACCCATCATCAGTTCTGTAAATCAAGTGTAATCAGTCTGGGGTTACAGGTAGGTGATCTGAGGTGCTCTTGAGATATCACTAGGGACTGGATCATGATCAGTCAGGTCTGTCCTGCCAGTCGTCAAAGGGGATAGGCCAGAGTCAATCCTGGGATTTTGACCAATAACCATCAGGGGACTTATTAGTGGGCTGCCTATACAATCCTGGGTAAAATGAGAAATGGGAATAGGCTCCATTCAACTGATTTCATTGAAGGAATGCAGATGGAATTCGAAAGCATTTCTAGATGGAAGGGATGGTGGGGTGGAGCTTATAGTGAATTGGAGAGGGCTAGCTGCTCTTGAAATGGGCATTCCAATGAGTTACGATAACTCTCGTCTCTACATGGTGCGGGGTATAGGTCTAACAAGGACAGGGGAATTTTCAAGTCCTAGGCCCTTGGGTTAAGCAGGAACATTAATAACTATATAAGGGGGCTCAGCCAACTGCAGTAATTCAGTAATACTACCCATAATATGGCAATATGAGCTTTAGCAACAGGTCATTCATCGTCTAAGAATGCACATCAAAAATTATAGCCTCATGAAATCATTATGCTGTAGGTGTTACCTGCTTCTTGTCATGTCAGCTAAACAACAAAGCACTTAGATGCAGCACTTGCTGTTCCCATTTCACAAACATATTCCATACCTAGCATTTTTGAGTCAATGCTTTGCAACTGCCATAAACTGAACTATAAGTGTTCAAGCGTATGACCTGGGATCAGTAGGGGAATCTTTCAGGGTTGTGCAATCATAGCGACTTACTGGCGGCATTCTACCCCTAATATAGCATGAAAATTTTATTAATGCAATTGGATATGGAGTCATGACGAAGACGTTCTTGAGAAGCCCCCATGCCACACTGTGAGGGCAAAACATGAGGCTTCATTGTCATGAATGTGAGGACATAGGAGTTCCTCCAATAAACTTGTGTTATCTTTCTGACATTCCCCACTGACTATCTGCTCATGGACCTCACTTGGTGATCACCTCAAATGGAACCCTTGCTGTTTTGGTGCAACTATGAACATAGTTTACAAGTGACAGGTGGGTAGGGTGCCTGTTAAATAGGGTGTCTAGGTGCCACATATGTAGGGTGCCAGGTAATTGTGGTACCAAGTGTGTAGGGTGTTAAGATGTCAGGTAGGTAGGATGCCAGGCAGGTTGGGTGTCACATTGGTAGAGAGTTAAAGCACAAGTTGTGTAAGCTGTTGGTAAACAATAGAGTATTTAGGGTAGGTGAGGGGTTTTTGGGTCCAGTGAGGAGAGGGACAATGGATGTGTCTGGTCCAGTCGTGGGAGAGGGGCTGGTTGGGTTCCTGGACAAGGGGGGCTGTCAGGTCCCAGGTGAAGAGTAAGGTATTGCATTCTGTGGGCTAGGAGTGTCCTGGGTCTGTTGATGGAAGTGCAGTCAGATCAGGGTCTGGATGGATGTGTGGAGTCCAGGGAAGGTGTCATTGTGGTTGGATGTTAGGTTAGGGGCTGTCACTTTAACAGTTAATCAGGACTTAGGCAAAGTTTTTAACTGTCAACATTTTCTTGAGCGACTGTTTACTTAAATGGAGTGGTACCCAAAGGCTCCAGTTTAAATGGATAAGAGGAATTGCCCTTAAAATCTTCAATTTCCCAGACAATTCCATCAGGGATCCTGCAGGGTCCCCATGCATAACTCTTATCAAAGCTGTAGGAACAACTATATGACCATTAGAAATTCTAGATCATTGTCCCTGTATCCTGCAAACTGATGCTTATTAACAAAGAAATGACCTCACCATAAACCCAACAATTTAGACTGATTTAGAAGGACTTAAACATCATATTAACACAATACATCATCTATTCTCTCAAATCACTTCTCTGGCATCAGTTGACTTCAGTGAGGCAATAAGTATTTCAAGAAAAGTAAACAGAATGATGCAATTTTTCAAAGAACTTCATTTGAGTTTTCAGTTGTAATATATTCCTTTCTTTGTGTCTGCAAAACAACATGCTTAAATGATAGACATTGGTTTGTCTTGTAAGTATGCTCTGTTGCTGTGTTGAGTTTCAACAAGAATCTACTGTCAGTGTAGCAGCTGAGCAACGTACTGGAGATCTGCAATCTAACAGTCTCCAAAAACAAACAAAACAAAACGTTATGACTTAATCTGCTGGAAAGATTGTATCTGTTAAAATGTGAACTGTTATTATTCATTCTTTAGATGTGATGCATTGTACTAAATCAGATATTGAGATGTACATGAATTAACAGCTCTTTTTACTTAATTATTTACTTGAGTTTAATTGCTGTTGGAGCACTACAACATCAATTACTTGCCGGTCTGGGAACATGGATGCATACTTGTCTCCTAGTTAACCATTTTTGTTGCTATGATCCCAGATTTGTGCATGTTCATCAACTACATGATGAACAGTCTCTTTCAGCATGTTGGAAAGAACAACACAGGTCAGTCAGCAATGACTTCGAGACAGTAATGACTGCAAATGCTAGAAGCCAGAGTCAATAGATGTGAAACTGGAAAAGCGCAGCAGGTCAGACAGCATCCGAGGAACAGGAAAGTCAACGTTTCGGGCCAAGACCTTTCATTAGGACTGGGATGGGGAGTGGAGACCAGAAATGAAGGGGGGGGGGGGGGGGGGGGGGGGGGGGTGGGGGGTAGGGTAAGTGGGCTGTTGACAGGTGGATGCAGGTAGCGGATTATTGTGGATTGGTCAGTGGAAAGGATAGAATGGATAGGTGAGTAAGAAGATGGATAGGTTAGGTCAGGTCAGGTCAGGGTTGCGAGGTGGAGCGGGAGGGCTGGACATGGGATAAGACTGGGGCTGGAGGGATTTTGAAGCTGGTGAAGTCAATATTGAGGCCATTGGGCTGTAAGCTCCCAAGGCGATATATCAGGTTTTGTTCCTCCAGTTTAGGTTTGGCCTCACTCAGACAGTGGAGGGGGCCAATGTTGAACATGTCAGCAGGGGAGTGGGAGGGGGAATTAAAATGGATGGCAACCAGAATTTTGGTTGTATTTTCCATTGTGCAATTTCTCTACAACTGGAAGCCTCTGAGTATCTCCATTTGAATCTGAGATTTGGGATGGTTCCAAAGAAATTAATTGCAATAGTTACTTAGGAAAAGTTAGGCTATTGAATACCTAGTCTAACTCTTGATTAATCATTAAACTGACCCCATACTTATTTCACACACCCCAGCTACACTTCTCTCAGACCACTTACATACTCCAGACCCTGGTGACTCAAACCCTGATCTGCACCCAGTCTGATGACCCACAACCCAACTTGCCTCAGGACCTGACTTCCCCTCCCCTGTCTAACCCATCCCACAATACCTGATGTAGTGCCACTCTCCTACTCACATAGAACATGATAGCGGCCCAGGATCCAAATGTGCCTTTCACACTTCTCCCACCAACGGAACCAAAACAAACTCCGTTGCTGCTGGAACCGATCCAACCTGACCGGCATCAGCACAAGACATGCTGTCTCCCACCCACCCTGACCTACCTGAACCACCATTTACTTTGCCACCTTTCATCCTGGCCCACGACCCTTGCCATGCTACCTCTAAATACCTGGCACCCTACTTATCTAACATAAAACCCCCTATCCATCTAGCATTCTATCCAAAGCACCCTATCCCCTGCTCCCCCCACTGCCCTCACCTGCCCCTACCCCGCCTGCCCCCAGCTGGCAACCTACAATCCTGGAATGTTAACCCTATTCCTCCGGAATTCTACTTCTGGCATTCTACCCCCTCTCCATCTGGCACCTTTCCTAGCTGGTATACTACCTTCTTGGCATCCTATGCCCCCTACCAATCTGGCACCCCACCCATCTAGCACCGCACCATCACGCTTCCCTTATATTGACAGGTTGAAACCAAACATCAAAGTTGCTGTCAGGACATTTAAACTTCAGAGAACAGCAGCTAACTGCTCTGAAAAGGGGGTATGGCTTATCTTTTCCTGACTGTTCTGCTATATTGAGGAACCGTAAGAATGGAAGTATTGCTTTGTATTTTTGAGGGAGCCCTGAGTGGATTTTCCTATCAGAAACATGGAGCTCCATTCTTTTGTAAATTCATTCTTCTCTCCAAGAAATCCAGCCCATTGTGTACAATTCTGGATGACTCACTATAAGAAGGGCATGAATACTAGACAGAGTGCAAAAGAGATTAATGAAAATGGTCCAGGGTGAGAAACGTCAGATCTGAGGATAGATTGGAGAGGCTAAGGCTGCTTTCATGGAGAAAAGAAGACTAAGAGGAGATCTGACAGAAGTTTACAATATCGTTAGGTGTCTGGATACAGCGAATGGAGAGAAACTGTCCCTGCATATAAGGGGATCAAGAATCAGAGGTCCCAATTCTAGGACACAATTCTAAAGTATTTTGTAAAAGAAACAAATGTAAGATAAAAATAAACTTTTTCACATAGAATTCCTAGAGTGCAGAAGAAGGCCAATTAAGCCCATCATGACTGCAACAAACCTCCCACCCAGACTCACACCCCCTCCAAGGGGTTTTTTCCATGGCTAATCTGCGTAGCCTGAACATCCTTGGATTCCAAGGGAGAATTTTTTTTTGTTTTTGGCATGGCCAAATCACCTAACCTAATCTTTGTACAGTGGGAGGAAATGGAACGACCCAGCAGAAACTCATCCAAATATGGGGAGAATGTGTAAACTCTGCAGAGGCAGCCACCCAAAGCTGAAATCAAACCTAGGTCCCGGGCACTGTGAGGTGACAGTGCTAACCACTGAGCCACCATGCTGTGCCTTTAGTGAGGATTATTGTCTGAAACACTCTGCCTGGAAGTGTGTTAGAGGCAGATTCAACTGATGGATTCAAACGGGCATTAGATAATTATTTAAATAGAAACAATGTGCAAGGTTACAGGGACATGATAGAAGGTTGTCACCAAGTCAAAATACTCAGATAGATGGTGTAGACACGATGCACCAAATGACTTCCTTTTGTACTGTATCATTTCTTTAATTCTGTGATCCTGTTTCCACAAATCGATCTCTGGCTCTGAGCATCAGACAGAGACTGAAGGAAGTCCCTTTCATTATAAAACTTGGAAGTTTTGAACCAAGAGGGGCAATGACTTACATGCACATCTTATACATATTACAAGCAAGAGTAAAATTGCTGGTTACAGGACAGTGTGATTTTGACTATCATATTTAGGTATTGCTTTTTGATATTATTCATCTTCGAAGAACTGCTGAGCTGAACTCTTAAACAATCAAAGAAATATGAGGAGCTGAATGAATGTTAATGGTCGTGCGTTCTCGAAAACAAAAAATTATTTCTGATTCTTATTGACATCTTTACTGTTTATTCCCCTTTTCAAAAAGTGTCAGCTAAATGCAGCAGAATTCTGCACGATGATACTCTTTCCATATCTCCTTAAGTAGGACAACAACATCTATAGTTAAAGAAGTAAAAAACAGGAATTGGTTTCATACCCTGTTCCGTTCCTTCTTCAAGCTTTGCTTTGTTTCCTAGATGATGCTGAAAGCCCTTTAAATCCCTTTCCATTTCTGCTGCTTCGCTAAAAGCAGGTGATTAAGTTATTGTCCTGGTAGCTTCCTGCATTACTCTTCAGCTTAGCTGTTGCTGTAACCTGAGTTTCTCCTGGTATGATGTTGACTATTGGTATCTGCATAAGCAAATCAGGTGCCTGAGGACACTGTATCCACGTTTGCTGACAATACAAAATTAGGTGGGAAATTTAGGTATGATGATGACACAATGGATGCAAATAAGTCACAGGCAGGTTAAGTGAGTGGACATTAAGATGGGGAATAGAGTATATTGTGGCAAATGTGATACTTTTCACTTTGGCGGGGAGACTGGAAAAACAGAATTTAAAAAAAAGCACCTCAGAGCTCTGTACGCAAAAAAAACTTCAAGATAACTGACTCAACAGTAGCTAATTGTCTGTGGTATACATTACTTGGGCTAACATACATAAAGCCATTAAAAGGCATTAGCCTAATGTGACTGTCATCACATTTGCATTCCCTTGCTTAGGTCTGCCATTTTATCCACCCTCCACCAACCAACAGTCAGAAAGAGTGACAAATACTTCTAACGAATCATAGAATCCCTACAGTGTGGAAGCAGGCCAATCAGCCAATTGAGTCCACATCGACCCTCCAAAGAGCATCCCATCCAGATCGACCTCCCTACCTTATCCCTGTAACCCTGCATAACCCATGGTTAATCCACCTAACCTGCACATCTTTGGACTGTGGGAGGAAACCACAGCGCCCAGAGGAAATTCATGCAGACATGGAGAGAATATGCAAACCCCACACAGACAGTTGCCAAGGATGAAAATGAACCCGGATCCCTGGCACAGCCTTTCTTAGGGTCAGAAAAGAAATGCTCTCACCTTATATTCAAGTCAGAATGGTGTTTAATTTTGAGGAGAACTCATGCTTCTAAACATTGTTGCTCTTGACCTTCTTTGTGGTAGAGATTGTAGGACTTGAGAAATCACTGTAGGTAATTTTTATTGCAGTCACAGTGTGTCAGTATTGAAAGAGCTGAATTGATATTGAAAGGTACTGAATGCTGTGACAGTGTCACAGATCAGGCTGTTTTGGATAGTTTTCATCCTGATTGTTATATAGGCTACACAGATACAGGTGAGTGTTCACAATTCTATGAAACATTTGACTGAAACTCTGTGGATGGTGAAGAGTCTTTGAGGAGCCAGAGGTAAGCCAAACACCTTCAAGTATCTGCCTCTGAACTACTGTTCTGATATTGTCGTTATATGTGCTGTAACATTTTGTCATTAGTGACTTCCAAGATGTTTTTGAGGAACTTGAAATGGTGGTCAAATGGAAGTCATATAGATTGCACAGAATCAAATCTGTATTTGATACTTGGAGTCATTTAGATATCTATTTGGGATTTTTTTAACGTTTCAGTGTAGTTCAGTTTTTACTTTCTTGCCTGTGCCAGTTGATTTTCTCTTTATAGTTTGGTTTAGCCACATAATGTGTGGAGAATTGCTCCCCGCTAATATTGACATCAAAGACTGAAATTGTTTATAACTCATTGAAGTACTGGAAAAGTATTTTTAAAATCTATTTTACAATGTTCAAGATTGCAAACACGCAGCAACAAATTAGCAAACCACTCAATTTCCACAGATGTTTTCCCAACTTAGATACATTGTTTAAGATCCCATTGTCTGTTTGCAGTTCTCTGTCCAGAAGTCTGATTAAACTGAAACCTCATAGGATGTTGCTTCCACAATAGCGCTTTGCTCTTCTGCTACTGACAACCTGGTCTCCACTTTCTTAAATTTTATTGTCTTGAAGCTCGATGACTGCAAGTGTGACATGAAACATTTCTGTTTGGTAAACAAGTGGAAAGAATGGGTGTGAGCTTTCAGCTTCCTGTGCTAGCTCTTTAAATGCATGACTGGGTATCACCTGTCTAAAACAAAAATAGAAGTGGAGTAAATATCATCTTCCAGAATGGAAGCTCAGCCTTTGAGATTAAGAATCTTTTTTTAGATTAAGTGCATTGTTTTTACAAAGGAAACCAGCTTTTTTTTTTCTCACACCATTCTCTTGCTAAAGCAGCTGTTCCTAGTTTCTGGCAATTTCTAATACCAAGCAAAATCCAACATTCTTCCACCAAGTCAATTCTTAAAAAGAAAATTCTTTCAGTATGAGTAATCCAGGATTAAACTTTTGAGAGACATTTGCTCCTTCATAAGCAGATCAAACTATTCCAAAATGTCTTGTTTATGCAATTAAGATTCCTTCCAATGCATTTTAGCCTTTTTGTAAAAATTACTGTCATTTATGCATTCAAACAAGACTCTTTACTCAGAACAAAACAAGAAATCACGCTGTTCCTACTCAAAAGGTAGCCACACAGGCCTCTGTGCAGAGTTACGTGGCTTTCTAAGGCTCAAGTTACTTTCAAGAATTTCATGAGAATTGTTGAATTACAGCACAGAAACAAGCCATTTGGCCCAACTGGTCTTGCTGAAATTTACAATCCATACAAGTGTCATCACACTCCAATTACTTTTTCTTAACCAGTCCTCAAAATCCTCTATTTTCTTCATGGTCATATGTACATCAAGCCAACCTTTAAATGTGTCAATGTTCTCTGTTTCAACCACTTAATATGGCAATACATTCTCAACAGTGTCTCGTAAATAAATTATTCTTTGATTCTTAACCTAACCTCTTTGTGGTTACTTATATTACTGCTTCCTCATCCTGACTCATTTACAAGTGGAAGCATGTGGGTAGAATTGCCTGTGAAGGTGTATTGTAACATTGAGCCTGAGGTAATATCTGCTTACGGGTACATTTTACCTGCATAAACTAGCTTTTAGATTTCCGAACCTCACCAGCACCCATCAGAGTGCAAGGTGTAGTGCAAACAAGCCAAAATCAGCATTTGGACATGGGGAAAGTTTGAAGGTCACTCCAATAAATATGAAAGTTAATGCTTCAAGCCATTTAATTATCATTTATGCACATTAGGAATGGCAGATTGATTTTCATCTTCTCACACTACTTCAGGAACGATAATGGCCACAAATTGGTCTCCATTGTCTTTCTTGGAAACAGTCAGCAGGTCTGGCAGCATTTGTGAAGGAAAAAACAGAGTTAATGTTTCGGGTCCAGTGACCCTTCCTCAGAAAAGTTCTAAGGAAGGGTCACCGGACCTGAAACGTTAACTCTGTTTTTTCTTCACAGATGCTGCCAGACCTGCTGAGCATTTCCAGCGACTTTGTTTTTGTTCCTGATTCACAGCATCCTCAGTTCTTTCGGTTTCCATTGGCTTTCTTGTTAAACTAAAATTGAGACCAACGTCATTTTTAAAAAGATCTGAGCTAAATCCAAAGATTCCTTTAAGGTACTGCTCCCTAATAGAACTATATATTTATTGTACCATCGACATACAAGTATTAAATGAGTGTGTTTCATTGCTTCTGAATTTGTTATCAAACTGAATGAGTAAAAAGACAGATAGGTGACAATTACACATGGTGCCATTTTCACAATTTTACTGGTACTATTACACTCTAAATCATTCTGATTTCATCAGTATTCACTTTTAGTTAAGAAGTGAACACATCCTTTGACAGACATTCCCAGTACAAATGAAGGAAAACAACATGACTGAAGTACTAAGTATTTTGTATCATTTTTTACAAAGGAAGTAATGTCACCAAGGTCATAGGTAAACAATTAAGGTAATTAAGTCACAGGATGGGCTAAATATTGGTAAAGAGCAGATAAGGTGTCTTTGGGATGAACACCTCTAAGGAATAGTAGGCCCATATGAATCTTTATTGTTTTCCACCAACTCTAGGCTCTTTGACCACACTGAACCATCTTTCAACCAGAACTCTTTAACTTCCACATTGCACATTATCCTTACAAGCAACGCACATTGATAATCCCAGCCCGGGTATGAATATTTCTATTTTTGTCTATCAATGCAAGCATAATGCTCTTGTACCCATAATAATGCCTTTTAAGGCTTCTCTCCTTCTGCAGGAGAGGAACATACATAACAAATGCAAACATGCATAGACTGGGGGAGTCGGGGGGCAGATTTGGGATGGGGGGAAGGAAGGGAAGTCTGATACAAGGCTCTTGACCCCATTCAAGAAGCAGGCAGTCAAACTGGCAGGAGAACAGCTTCTGTTTTTATCCCCTGTGGTGTTGCGCCGTAGCTGGAGAATGTACAATCTGTCTAACAATTTTATGTTCGGGCTCTTTCCATATGCAAAGGCCTATGAATGATCCTGCACAGTTGAATATACAATAACCACTATCCCAACATTATTAGCACTGCTGGTGATTGTTACGTGCCCTTCCAAAGGTTAACGAATAACAGGATATGTTTGGAGTTTGCAGTTTGCAGCTTCAAAACCATATTCATCCATACTTAGCAGTGAGTGCCTCCCTTCAGTACAAAGGTCTAAACTGAGTACCCCCACAAGTTTCTTTATCAGTTTCTGTTTCGATGGCCTCAGATGGTTGTGTTTCCACTGTTCAGTAACAAATGCAGACACATCTGGGGCCCTCCCTTTTCCACTGCATATTTTCAGAATGCCCTTCTTAAAGCGCAGTTGATGAAGATAGTGGCATTTATTTTTCTTCAATTGCTTCAGTCTCTACCCTTCTTCGACTCCCATTACTTGTCTTTTTGCTGCTGACGCCCGCTCTGTGTTTCTTCAATCTTCCCTGTGACTACCAGCTCTTTCACTGTCTTGCTAGACTTTGCAGCTTTTCTCCTGATCCCTTTCCATTCAAATTGCCATACCTAGCCTCACGCTTACACTGCTCATTATTCAGTTGCACTGTTCTGACTCCGTCCCCAACATACTCAAACACTGTCATCCTCACCCCTGCATCTCAGTTCGGTCTCTCTTATTCCCCAAGTATTTCCAATTACCCTGACTACCAAACCCATTCTCTGCCTTTTCTTTTCACACAGTCCACTTTTTCTGTTAATCACCATTTTTAATTTGTTCCTCCATTTAAAGTGAACTCAGACTGCCTACCCACAAGGTTTGCAAGAACCAGCAATGTGACTGCCTCACTTGGGCAGCCTGTTGAGCTTGGTTAGCCTTTACCCATAACACTGTAAGCATTTACTTACAAGAGGGTAGACTGCATATGGCTGAGACTTCTCATGAGTTGCTTGACCAGATCAGGCTGCATCGTTTACATTGTAAGTATTTGCGTAAGGAAACAGTTTATTCATGAAGAGCCAACTCAAGCCTGGAACATCACCTCTACCTCTCCAGGTACAAGCCTCTTGTTTCCATAGATGTTTTTAAACAACCTAATCACCAATGTTGTGACATACCTTTGAAGCATGTGGGACTTGATCCTGGGCCTTCTGGCTCAAAGTAGGAACGCAACTATTATGTCACAAGTGGTCTGTTTCACATAGTTGGGCTTGCAAATGCATAAGACTATAAGACATAGGAGCAGAATTAGGCCATTCAGCCCATTAAGTCTGCTCTGCCATTCAATCATAGCCGATATGTTTCTCAACCCATTCTTGTGCCTTCTCCTTGATCCCCTTACTAATCAAGAACCTATTTATCTCTGTCTTAGGGGCACTCAATGACTTGGCCTCCACAGTCTTCTGCAGCAATGAGTTCCACAGATTCACCAACCTCTGGCTGAAGGAATTTCTCCTCATTTCAGTTCGAAAGGGTCGTCCCTTCATTCTGATGTTGTGACCTCAGGTCCTCGTCCCTCCTACTAGTGGAAAAATCTTCTTCACATAAACTATCCAGGCTTCTCCGTATTCTGCATGTTTCAATGAGATCCTCCCTCATCTTTCTAAACTGTACTGAGTACAGGCCCAGAGTCCTCAACCACTCCTCATATGACAAGCCCTTCATTCCTGGTATCATTCTTGTGAAATTCCTCTGGACTCCCTCCAAGGCCAGCACATCCTTCCTCACATATGGGTCCAAAAAATGCTCACGTTTCCCATTTTTGCCTAATTCTAGTGGACTGGTTGTAATGAGCATTCATGATGTGCTAATGAATGTAAAACTGGTTCCTAAGGCTGAGGGTCAGGAAACGTAACCTCCCTGAATGTTTCTGAGAATACTATTGCAAAACCTTCACTTGCAATTAGGAAGCTGAATTTATGCCTCCCACCTACCCTTCCTAAAGCTCCAGAAGATTCTATCCATTGACTTTTGTTTGCAGGGCACAATTTCAAAATTTTCAAATGAGACAAAACTTGAAAGCATTGTGAACTGTGAGTAGGCTATTAATAGACTTGAGAGAATATGTGTTGGTGAAATGGGTGAGCAGGTGAAATTTGATGTAAAGAAGTGTGAAGAGGAATGTTTTGATCTGAAATATGAAGAAATAATATAAAACATAGGGAACAATTTTAAAGGGAATGGAGGAGAAGGTCTGAATTCTGATAAACCTGTGTAAACCACTGGCTTTCCTTCATGAGGAAAATTGCATCTAGTTCCATGCGCCACACTTTAGGAGCCATTAGAGTTTGTGCAGAAAAAAAAATTCAGGAATCGATCCTGGGATGAGCGATTTCCAATATGGGAGAATATGGGTCTATTTCTCTTGGAGAAGGGAAGATTAAGAGGAGATGAGACAGAGGTTCAAAATCATGAGGAATCACAACAGAATAATTGAGCAGAAACTGTTTCGATTGGGGTAGCACAATGGCTGAGTGATTAGCAGTATTGCCTCACAGCGCCAGTGACCCAGGTTCATTGTACTCTTGGGCAACTGCCTGTGTTTGGAGTTTGCACATTCTGCCTGTGTCTGCGTGAGTTTCCTCCGGGTACTCCAGTTTCCTCCCACAATCCAAAAATGTACAGGTTAGATGGTTTGGCCATGCTAAATTGTCCATAGTGTCCAAGGATGTATCGATTAGTTGGATTAGCAATGGGATATTCAGGGTTGCAGGAATAGGGTAGGGGGGTGGATGGGATGCTCTTCGGAGGGTCAATGAACATGCGATGGGCTGAATGTAGGGACTTTATGATTCTATCAAGGATGTGTTGAGAAACAGGTAACACTGTTTTAAAGTGATTAATTAAGAATCAACTGCAACATGAGGAAAATTTTTCTTTTTTACGCATCAAGTGGTTAGGATTTGGAAAGCACTGCCTGACAGCATAATGGAGGCAGATGTAAACTTTCAGGAAGGAATTGAATAATTACCTGATTAAGGAAAAGAAACTGGGAAAGTGGAGCTAACTGAGTTGGAATTACAGAAAGGTAGCACGGACATGACATGTTGAATGGCCTCACTCTTTGTACAATGGCCAGTCATCCTCACTTAGAGAAAGTAAACTTAAATCAATTCCAGTTGCTAAGGATAGCTACTGCAATTCATTAAACTGTCTTTGACGGACTGTGTATTCTTAAGGCTTGGTATTAATTAGTACCAAAACTTCCATTCTTTATAAATGATATGAGGCTTACAAATCAGGGAATGATGTGGGTGCAAAATTTCATTGAATCTGTTCTAAGGCAAAGGTTTCCAAGTGTTGCTGTGATGACATGCAAACATTCAAAGCTCATTGGTAGGCAATTGTAGCAAGAATTGAAATGAATAGCGACAACATTAATAACGATGTGTAACATGCAAAAAAAACCTGGCATTTATAATAGAAACAATTATGTCAAAATTAATATCAGTGTTTAATTGACAACGTCCTTACCAAGTTAATTACACAAGTTATTGTATGAGGCTGAGGCACCACATTACAAGCATTCATGTCATAAATGGAAGTGCACAAAAGATGTCTGTTGAATCCTTGGGCAAAGAGAACTTCTCCCTTCCACATTGTTTATGTTATATTATATTTTACGTGACCATGACACACTGAACTGATTATGTCCACCTTTTTCTTTGCAATTGATGTCAAGAAAGCAGGCTTTGTTGAACATGCATACTGAGGAGCCTGCAGATGGACTTTATTTTCGATCACATGTTATGTGTTGAAGGTTTCTTTTCTGAGTTTTCTTTTTAAATGAACACAATTATAAAGGAAAGAAGCCATTAAAATAGGATTTAATTTGAATCATTTGTACACTATATAAAATACAAATTATCAAACTGAATAAATGCAACTGTAGAATAGGTCTTACCCCCTATTGAAGAAACTAATTAAAAAATAGCTTGATGTATAATGATAAAGGAGAATCATTACTTTTTTTCTAATACAAATTTCTACTTACATGATGACAGTTATGATTAATTGAAATTTAGTCCTCATCACAATCCAATTCTAGAATGTAGTATATTCATTTTCTTATTTCATCTGCAGCACAGATTTTCCTTTATAATGTTAAAACCAACTTCACTTACAAAACAGAAATGTCCTATCAGTGGTAGTCCATACGAAGCAGCTTGAATTAGTGGTACAACATTTCAGTACAATGGGTTGCTCATTGGTTTAGGAACAAAAGAAAAACACTCGAAAATTAACCTGGCATATTGCATTTCTAATACGTGGGGAGTAGTCCGTGGCTTCCTGTATATTACAAAATGTGTTCAGGCACTTACAAGAATCAAAATGTACCAAGGTGGTAGCAAGTTTAAATTTGAATGAAAATCCTAAAAACAGATATTAATCTTTCTGACTTCATGCACACCAACAGAAACCAATTTAGCAGAACAATACCCTAACTGTTAATAAGAACAGAAAATGTTGAAAATGTTCTGCAGGTCTGGCAGCATTAATGGAGAGAGAAACAGTGAAAACATTTCCAGTCATGGTCTTTCATCAGAATACTCAATATCCAAGCATCTTTGTGTCACTGAAATTGCAATAAATCTAAAATGGGAATGCTCATGGTAATACATCCACACAAAGATGGAGAAAAAATTTTGTTTAAAATTCACTTGTGGGATGTGGGCATCGCTGGTTGGCCAGCATTTATTGCCCGTCCCCAGTTGGCCTTGAGAAGGTGGTGGTGAGCTGCCTTCTTGAACTACTGTAGTCCACCTGCTGTGGGTTGACCCACAATGCTATTAGGGAGGCAATTCCAGGATTTTGACCCAGCTACCGTGAAGGAGCAGTGGTATATTTCCAAGTCAGGATGGTGAGTGGCTTGGAGGGGAACTTGAAGATGATGGTGCTCCTGTATATCTGCTGCCCTTGTCCTTTTGGATGGAAGTGGTCGTGGGTTTGGAAGGTGCTATCTAAGGATCTTTGGTGAATTTCTGCTGTGCAACTTGTAGATAGTACACACTGCTGCTACTGAGCATTGGTGGTGGATGCTTGTGGATGCAGTGCCAATCAAGCGGGCTGTTTTGTCCTGGATGGTGTCAAGCTTCTTGAGTGTTGTTGGGGCTGCACTCATCCAGGCAAGTGGGGAGTATTCCATCACACTCCTGACTTGTGCCTTGTAGATGGTGGACAGGCTTTGAGGAGTCAGGATGTGAGTTACTCGCCTCAGTATTCCTAGCTTTTGACCTGCTCTGGTAGCCACTGTGTTTACATGGTGAGTCCAGTTGAGTTTCTGGTCAATGATAACACCCAGGATGTTGATAGTGGGGGATTCAGTGATGGTAACACCATTGAATGTCAAGGGGCAGTGATCAGATTGTCTCTTATTTATGATGGTCATAGCCTGGCATTTGTGTGGCATGAATGTCACTTACCACTTGTCAGCCCAAGCCTCAATATTGTCCAGATCTTGTTGCATTTGAAAATAGATTGCTTCGGTATCTGAGGACTCATGAATGGTGCTGAACATTGTGCAATTATCGGCGAACATCCCCACTTCTAAACTTATGATGGAGGAAAGGTCATTGATTGAGCAGCTAAAGATGGTTGGGCCTAGGACACTACCCTGAGGAACTCCCGCAGACATGTCCTGGAGCTGAAATAACTGACATCCAACAACCACGATCATCTTCTTACGTGTCAGGTATGAGTCTAACCACCAGAGAGTCTTCCCCCCTGCCAATGCCCATTGATTCCAGTTTTGCTGGGGCTTCTTGAAGTTGGGAAGATGTTTCCATTGTTAGGAGAGACTAGGACCTGAGGGCATAGCCTTAGTATAAAGGGAAGACCTTTTAGAACGGAGCTAAAGAGAAACTTCTTCAGTCAGACAGTGATGAATCTATGCCGCCTGTGCCACTATCTGTGGAGGCCTGTTCATTTAGTATATTTAAGATGGAGATAGACAGGTTCTTGATTGTCAAGGGGATCAAGGGTTACGGGGAAAAAGTGGAGAATGGGGTTGAGAACCTTATCAGCCATGATTGAATGGCAGAGCAGACTTGATGGGCTGAATGGCCTAATTTCTGCTCCTATACCTATGGTCTTATGCTACACTTGGTCGAATGCAGCCTTGATGTCAATGGCTGTCTCTCTCACCTCACCTCTGGAGTTCAGCTCTTTTGTCCATGTTTGAACCAAGGCTGTAATGCGGTCAGGATCTGAGTGGCCCTGGTGGAACCCAAATTGGGTGTCACTAAGTAGGCTATTGCTGAAATGCTGCTGCTTGAAAGCACTGTTGATGACACTTTCCATCACTTTACTGATGATCAAGAGTAGACTGATGGGGCAGGTATTGGCCGGGTTGGATTTGTCCTGCTTTTTGTGTACAAGACATACCTGGATAATTTTCCACATTGTCGGGTAGATACCAGTGTTGTAACTGTACTGGAACATCTTGGCTAGGGGAGTGGCAAGTTTTGGAGCACAAGGCTTCAGTACTTTGGCCAGAATGTTGCCAGGGCCTGTAGCCCTTTGCAGTATCCAGTGTCTCTAACCGTTTCTTGATATCACATGGAGTGAGTTGAATTGGCTGAAGACTGGAATCTGTAATGCTGAGGACCACTGGAGGAGGCCGAGATGGAGCAGCCATTCAACATTTCTGGCTGAAGATTGCTGCAAATGCTTCAGCCTTATCTTTTGCACTGACGTCTTGGGGTCTTCCATCATTGAGGATGGGGATATTTGTGGAGCCTCCTCCTCCAGTGAGTTGTTTAATTGTCCACCACCATTCACAACTGGATGTGGCAGGACTGCAGAGCTTAGATGTGATCCGTTGGTTGTAGGATCACTCAGCTCTGTCTATCAATTGCAGCTTACGCTGTTCAGTGGTTTCATCAGGTCGGCACCTCATCTTCAGGTATGTCTGGTACTGCTCCTGGCAATGCTCTCTGCTGAACCAGGGTTGATTCCCTGGCTTGATGGTAATGATTGAGCGGGGGATATACCAGGCCATGAGGTTACAGATTGTGCTGGAGTACAATTCTGCTGCTTTTGATGGCCCAAAGCGCCTCATGGATGCCCAGTCTTGAGTTTCTAGATCTGTGTGAAGTCTGTCCCATTTAGCACGGTGACAGTGCCCATAGCACGATAGAAGTTATTCTCAATGTGAAGGTGAGACTTTGTCTCCACAAGGACTGTGCGGTGGTCACTCTAACCGATACTGTCATGGACAGATGCAACTGCAGCTGGCAGATTGGTAAGGATGAGGTCAAGTATGTATTTCATCCTTGTTAGTTCCCTCACCAACTGCAGCAGAACCAGTCTAGCAGCAATGTCCTTTCGGACCCGACCAGCTCGATCAGTGGTACTGCTGCTGAGCCACTCTTGGTGGGGACATTGAAATCCCCCTCCCAGAGTACATTTTGTGTCCTTGCCATCCTCAGTGCTTCCTCTAAGTGTTGTTCAACATTGAGGAGTACTGATTCATCAGCTGGTGGAGGACTGTATGTGGTAATCAGGAGAAGGTTTCCTTGCCCATGTTTAATCTGAAGTCATGAGACTTCATGGGGAACAGAGCCATTGTTGAGGGCTCCTATGGCAACTCCCTCCTGACTGTATACCACTGTGCCACCCCCTCTGCTGAGTCTGTCATGCTGGTGAGACAGGACATATCCAGGGATGGTGATGGCGGTGTTTGGGACATTGTCTGCAGGGTATGTTTCTGTGAGTATGACTATGTCAAGCTGTTGCTTGACTAGTTTGTGAGACAACTCTCCCAATGTTGGCACTAGCCCCCAGACGTTAGTGAGGAGGACTTTGCAGGGTCGTTAGGGCTATTTCTGCCGTTGTCCTTTTCAGTGTCTAGGTTGATGCCAGGTGACTTGTCTGGTTTTATTTCTTTGAGACTTTGTCGTGATTGGTACAACTGAATGGCTTGCTAGGCCATTTCAGAGGGCAATTGAGAGTCAAACACGTTGCCATGGTTCTGGAGTCACATGTAGGCTAGACCAGGTGAGGGTGGCAGATCTCCTCCCCTGAAGGACATTAGTGAACCAGTTGAATTGTTCTGACAATCAACAGTGACTTCATGGTGATCAGCGGATTCTTAATTCCAGAATTGAATTAAAATTCCAACATCTGCCATGACAGTATTCGAACCCAGGTTGCCAGAACAATAATGAGTTTCTGGATTAGTAGTCTAGCGATAATACTTTCGGAGAAAGTAATTGGAGAAAGAACGTTCCTTTGAGGCCAGAGTTTGAATTGGAAGGACCTGCATTCACCCTCTCCAGTGCAGACCCATCTTCTTGGTTTGTGAATCATTATACGATCTCATTGAGAGTTCCATTGTTTACAGAGAACTCATCAGTGTGAGCAAAGTGCAGTTGGTGAGACACCATAACGGGGCTAAAATGTCACAATGATTCAAAATAAAAGTTTTATGAAATGTCTTGATCAAGAGTCGATACTATCGTTGAAGAAAACTTGAAAGCAAATTGTGTTCTTGGTCAGGAGCAAGAGATTGCAGGATGTTCGGCAGTAGGTAACTTTACCTTTTATTAAACCTTCTATTTATAAGGCAAGGCTTAGTATGAAGCTGAACACAGTAGAAGTGGTAATTTGTCATGTACCCTGTGTCTTCTGTCATATGCTGCATATGCAAAAAGAAAGAATGATCAGCATTGAATCCTGCAGTAGACAAACCTGCCCGGGAAAGTGAGGTGATAGTTAATTTCAAATTTTCAGTAATTTGCCACTGTGAGCCTACCCAAGACTTTGTTTGAGATTAGATATGAATTATCATCACATAGTTCCTGCTTTGCATATATCAGAGCAAGAACATTATAACAAGTAAATTCTTTTGTTAATTATTCAACCATTTGGACCAAGGTTCAGAGTAACAATTAACAACAAACATCTATTGCCATTTTCGACCACTTGTTTCACACTTTAGTTGGTGTACTGTGTTAAATATCATGTATATAAATGAGTATAGGAGTTGGGAGATCATATTGTGGCTGTACAGGACACTAGTTCAGCCACTTTTAGAATACTGCAATTCTGGTCTGGCTCCTATAGGAAGGATGTTGTGAAACTTGAAAGGGTTCAGAAAAGATTTACAAGGATGTTGCCAGGGTTGGGGCTGTTGAGCTGTAGGGAGAGGCTGAATAGGCTGGGGCTATTTTTCCTGGAGCCTCGGAGGTTGAGTGACTTTATAGAGGATTATAAAATCATGAGGAGCGTGGATAGGCAAGGTCTTTTCCCCAAGGCGGGGGTGTCAAAAATAGAGAGCGTTGGTTTAAGATGAGAAGGGAAAGATTTAAAAGGGACCTGAGGGACGACATTTTCACGCAGAGGATGGTGTGTGTACGGAATGAGCTGTCAGAGGTGTGGAGTTCCCTTTTAGGATATTCCTACATACTTGATACAAATGCAATACGCCGACTTCTGTGAACAGCCACAGTTTATTTAAGCAAGTACAAGCTTCCGCTGGACCACTTCACAATCTTCGCATGGCTTGCGGAGCCGTGTGTCAAGCGATGCTCCCCAATAAGGGAACTGTCCTTCCTTTATATAGGATTTTACATCAGAGTCAGTCATGTATGCAAGATACAGTTTTTGACTTCCCCATAGTCATATGCCTAGCAACAGTGATAGTACATGACTTAATCACCTAACATTAGAAACAAAGGTCAGCCACCCAAAAACAATATGTACAACTGGACAGTTCCTCACTTCTCAATCGCCGCTCTAGACAGTTCCGTATCTTTTTAGCCTTAGTTCAACATTTACAGAGAGTAGTGTATAATTAGATTACTACATTTTGTCTGCGAGACAGAGGCGCCCATGGCGCAGCTTAGTGCCTAATTTCTTACATGTCAGCAGAACAAATATTACCCCTTTAACATTTCATTCCCTCCTTTTATCATTCCATGATAACCAACTAAATGGGGGCTGAGCAAGGCGCCGCCAGCTTATTCGTAAGAATCTTACAGCCAGTATTTTAGCAAGTTATTAACACATAACAGACAATGATTATAACAACAAGAATTACCAGCCCATGCAGTAGATAGGATCCCCAGGATCCTCCCGGTAGCCACCCCAGCCAGTTAACTCCTTTGTTAGGACCTTGTCTGAAATCATCCAATTGTTTCTTAATAGAATGGATGGCGTGGGTCATGTTGTATCATTCGTCCGGAACGTGGGCGATGCATTTGTCTCCTACTATTGGACAAACTCCCCCCCTCGTTGGGCCAATTGATAATCCACTGTATATCTAGTCTGTTGTGCATAGAGCCTTAACTCTGCCAATTCCCAATTAACCGCTTCTAGTCCCCTCACTGCACTGTTAGTTAACCCACTAATAGTTAACAGGATAGTTAACCCACAAATGAGGTAATTCGGGTTCTTCGCTGTTATTACTCCCGCCGATCCTCCGATGGACAACGTCCTCAGGAACCCGTAGCTAAGGGAAGATCCCCGAGTTACTGGGTCCTTCCAATCTGCACAAAATTCCTCACTAGTCGTTCGGGTAACTATTCTGCAGCGGATGTGTGTTTTCTGTGGGCGTGGGACAGTAAATTGTCCTATCGTCCCTACAGCGAATAGGACAGGGAGAGCCGGGGTGGCCGTAGTAAAGGTCCTGTTGAGAAGGAACACAAGCCCTTTTTTGGCCCGGTAGCGTTTGACCGCTTTGTTATTGGCCCTCGTGAACTGTTTATATCTCCAGTTTCTTTCCTGGCTGGAATTTCCTCCGGATCTGATCAGTTGGTAATCGTAAAAGGGATATGACTAAAAGGCAGAGCTGACATGGCTTCCGTTACCATGCCCACAAATGAACTGTCTTCCTGCAGTAACATTTAAGCCCCTTTCCTCATCACAGGTGCAGGTGAATATTCCATTGTTCACCTGGCAATGTCTGCGGGCACATTGTCTTTGGGCACAAGAGGCATTCGTGGGGACCAAAGCATATGCACAACCCCAAACCCATCCTGAGAAGCAAAGTGGAAAGCTCATGGGATCAGAGCAAATTCTACCATTTCTTCCCTGGGTTCCTGTGCAGTTAGCAGACTGAGATCTATCTGAATTTATCAGCTCTATGCACCGTCCTGATATCCCCCTTCTAAGCCTCCCGCTTTGACCCACACAGGAGGCATCTGAAGTATCTGTGGTGTATAGGTTGAGGGAGGTCCACCCACGGATGGCTACAAGTAAAGCCTCTACTGACTGGGCAAGCGGGTAACATACAGTTCAATTACCATGCAATGCATATGAGCCTTATAAAACAAGTTGTCCTCCAGGCCTAATACCACGAAGGCGGACATGATACTGCAGAGTGCGAGTGTAGTCTTTAGGCCATCTGAGAGCCCCGTTGTTTACAGTCACTCAGATGGATCCAGCGACTGGGTCCTCGGATTTTGACTGCCGTTGGCGTCTGAAGGAATATTTGGAATGGTCCTTTCCACCTGGGTCCGAGCTTAGGGCGATCCCAGTCTTTGATCAGCATGAGGTCTCCCGTTTGCAGTCTGGGGGGTTCATTCTGGTCGTCTGAGCTGTGATCCGTCGCTTGTAATGGTGGTCTGAAAGCATGCTTTGCCTGTGAATGGAGAAACTTAAGAGACGATGTTAGCTGCTGAAAGTATCTTTGCATTTCCTCTCCCATAATATTTAAGTCTACGTGGGCAGGTGGGTCTGTGTCGGCATCCCAAGGGGTCCTACTAGGTCAGCCATAAATTATCTCTGCCGCCCAGAGTCCAGTAGTGGAATGGGGTGTTGTTCTCATGTGGTACAGAGCTAAGGGCAAAACCTTTAGCCGGTTAAGGCCGGTTTCAGATGTTAGCTTAGTCAATTTAGCTTTGAGAGTTCCGTTAGCTCTTTCCACTCTCCCTGCCGCCTGGGCGAGGTAGGCACAGTGGAATTGTTGTTGGATGTGTAACGCATCACACAATTCCTTATTGATTTTTCCTACAAAGCGGGGGCCATTATCTGAACTAATTTGTCGAGGCACTCCAAACCTTGGTATTACTTCAGTTAGTAACAATTTTACCACTGTCAAGGCTTCGTTATTTGTCATTGGGAAAGCCTCTATCCATCTACTGAATAGATCAACAATCACAAGACAATACTTATAGCAATATACACGTGGTAATTCAATAAAATCTAGCTGAATACATTCAAATGGTCAACCTGGCAAAGGTGTTCTTCCTAGTGAGCATCTCACCCCCTGACCAACATTGTTTTGCTGGCATGTCAAACATGACCTGACGATTCTGGGCAGCCTCAGCCAATCAGGGGTGCCACCAGGTATGTAACATAGTATTACTCATTCCCTCCTTGCCAAAGTGGGTATCAGTATGAAGACAGTCAATAAGCATTGGTAACAAAGCATCGGGTATACACACTTGGCCGACTGGAGTGATTCAGAGACCTCTTGATGCAGAGTGCGAACACCCATGCGTCTTCCATAAATCTTTTTCTGGGTCAGGGGCGTTCCCCCTGTAAACGCTGCACAGTGACAATGTCTGGTATGCCTGTTGTTTTCGAGGCAGGTGAGTGATTTAGTGCCTGCTGGTTCATAGAGGAGACAATATTGGCAGACCAGACATGTCAGGAGGTACCTCCATTTTATTCCCACATGATAAACCGGCTTGACACTTCAACCCTGATTCCTCATTTTGTCTCTCCTTTCTCAATCTTCCCTGTTCTGCTTTACTCATACCATAATCCTTACACTGCCGCTTCAACACCTGCCACGACTGAGGGTTTCCCTCATGATCACATTCTCTAATCCCTCTCCGACGTGCATTATTCTCCCAGCTGGCCTGCTTAGATTTATTCGTTATTTCCTCAGCAGTCTTTCTCCACGTGGATATCAAAGTTTTCCATTTTGTCCCCATATTACGTTTCCAAATTGCCTCTTCCACTTTTATGCATTTATCTACTTCCCAAGTTCCCCCTATTGGCCAAATTTCATTTCCCAATTTTTTATTTAGGCATGCCGACAGACGTCTGAACCGTTCTTCATTTTCGGGGTCATCCTAACATAATCGATGCAAAGGCATTCCGACACCCGACTTATCCAACGTCTGTCCCATTGTAATGCTTCAACTTCCTACTTATCTCTATATACTAGTCCAGTGTCCTTGGTCTCCACACCCACTTCAGGGTCCTGACCTTCACGTGGAGGATTTCCCCTCTTAACAACCTGTCTAAGGCAGGGTGGTTGAGACAGACACTGTAGTTATCCTTTACCTTAGGTACTACGTTCTAGGGACTCGAACCCCGGTATTGGAGGACTCTAACCTCCGAATTCCTGACACTTAAAGTTGGGAGGACTCTAACCTCTGAATTCCAGGGGGAATCTAACCTCCCTGAGACGAACTCATCAGCGTACAAGTGCTTAGGTTATCTCAGAGATTCCGTCACTACAGAGTTCTAGGGGATGAGGGGTCGACTGAGTAGTAGGTTAATGAGAGAGATCAAGGTAAATCTTACCTTGTGGGCCCATCCATCTCACGTTACTGTCACACAGGCGCTCTAGAAGTTCCATATATATTGAAATCCCATCCTCGTTACCAAATGTGGAGTTCCCTTTTAGGAGATTCCTACATACTTGATACAAATGCAATACGCCGAATTCTGTGAACAGCCACAGTTTATTTAAGCAAGTACAAGCTTCTGCTGGACCACTTAACAATCTTCGCAGGGCTTGCGGAGCCGTGTCAAGCGATGCTCCCCAATAAGGGAACCGTCCTTCCTTTATATAGGATTTTACATCAGAGTCAGTCATGTATGCAAGATAGTTTTTGACTTCCCCATAGTCATATGCCTAGCAACAGTGATAGTACATGACTTAATCACCTAACATTAGAAACAAAGGTCAGCCGCCCAAAAACAATGTGTACAACTAGACAGTTCCTCACTTCTCAATTGCTGCTCTAGACAGTTCCGTATCTTTTTAGCCTTAGTTCAACATTTACAGAGAGCAGAGTATAATTAGATTACCACATTTTGTCTGCGAGACAGAGGCGCCCATGGCGCAGCTTAGCACCTAATTTCTTACATGTCAGCAGAACAAATATTACCCCTTTAACATTTCAGAGAAAGTGGTGGAGACTGGTACAATTACAACATTTAAAAGGCATCTGGATGGGTATATGAATAGGATGGGCTTGGCGAGACAAGGTCCAAATGCTAGCAAATGGGACTAGATATATCTAGGATATCTGGTTGGCATGGATGAGTTGGACCGAAGAGTCTGTTTCTGTGCTGTATACCTCTATGACTCTATGAAAGTATGGCCCTAAATTGGGAAGTGAAAGATTTAATATGAATTTTCCAGTCTAAGCTTCTGTACAATTATCTTTTCACAATTCTACCTTGAAAAAAGTCCTGTGGATTGTAATCAGTTTGTTGTAGATTGATTGGCCTTGGAAAGTCAATTTTTTTAAAAAAAATACTTTTTTTATATGCCAATATGAATGGATACGATGGAATGCATCTTGACTTTGATGGTATATAAACGATGATAGCGATTATAAATTTCCGTTGACTTACTATCAAGCATTTTACACTATTGCACAAAGTCAAGATATATTGCAATATGTTTTTCTCCCAAGCAGGTCAAAACTTGTTCAGGAAAGGATGATGCATTGACAAGCAGTATTTTGTTTGCTCTGGCGTATTCATGAGGAAAAATATGACAGGTTGAAATGGGATGTACAAGTCAGCAAAGAGGATAAGAGGGTTGAAATTGAAGGTACGTTTAAAAAGAATTCTAAAGAAATACACTTGTGCAATGTAATAATATATTAAATAGCAAGCTTCTTGACAGAATTGAGTGAGATAGATGTAAGGACATCATTAAAGGTAAGCGATCATTTAAAAAGGCCATCAAGAAGACAAAATGACTTATTCGTTTTAAATCTGATTCATTACACTTAAACACAAGTAAACAGTGTTGAATTTTTATGAAACATTGATGGATCACAGATAGATGATGGGATTCAGTTGTGAGCAACAAAAACATTCTGCGGGAACGAGAGAGACTCGCGGTTGGTGTGTTGCCTCCCTGATGCCAGCGTCCATGATGTCTCAGATTGTGTTTTCGGGATCCTTAAGGGGGAGGGGAAGCAGCCCCAAGTCGTGGTCCACATAGGCACCAACGACATAGGTAGGAAAAGGGACGGGGATGTAAGACAGAAATTCAAGGAGCCAGGGTGGAAGCTTAGAGCTAGAACAAACAGAGTTGTTATCTTTGGTTTGTTACCCGTGCCACGTGCTAGCGAGGCGAGGAATAGGGAGAGAGAGCAGTTGAACACGTGGCTACAGGGATGGTGCAGGAGGGAAGGATTCAGATACCTGGATAATTGGAGCTCATTCTGGGGTAGGTGGGACCTGTACAAATGGGATGGTCTGCACCTGAACCAGAGGGGTACCAATATCCTGCGAGGGAAATTTGCTAGTGCTGTTCGGGATGGTTTAAACTAATTCAGCAGGGGGATGGGAACCTGACTTGTAGCTCCAGTGTACAGGAAGTTGAGAGTAGTGAGGTCATGAATATGGTTTCAAGGTCACAGGAGTGTACCGGCAGGCAGGAAGGTGGTTTGAAGTGTGTCTGCTTCAACGCCAGGAGCATCTGGAATAAGGTGGGTGAACTTGCCGCATGGGTTGGTACCTGGGACTTTGATGTTGTGGCCATTTCGGAGACATGGATAGAGCAGGGACAGGAATGGTTGTTGCAGGTTCTGGGGTTTAGATGTTTCAGTAAGATCAGGGAAGGTGGTAAAAGAGGGGAAGGTGTGGCATTGTTAGTCAAGGACAGTATTACGGTGGTAGAAAGGACGTTTGATGAGGACTTGTCTACTGAGGTAGTATGGGCTGAGGTTAGAAACAGGAAAGGAGAGGTCTCCCTGTTGGGAGTTTTCTATAGGCCTCCGAATAGTTCCAGAGATGTAGAGGGAAGGATAGCAAAGATGATTCTGGATAGGAGCGAAAGGAACAGGGTAGTTGTTATGGGGGACTTTAACTTTCCAAATATTGACTGGAAACGCTATAGTTCAAGTGCTTTAGATGGGTCAGTTTTTGTCCAATGTGTGCAGGAGGGTTACCTGACACAGTATGTAGATAGGCCAACAAGAGACGATGCCACATTGGATTTGGTACTGGGTAATGAACCAGGCCAGGTGTTAGATTTGGAAGTAGGTGAGCACTTTGGTGATAGTGACCATAATTCGGTTACGTTTACTTTAGCAATGGAGAGGGATAGGTATATACCGCAGGGCAAGAGTTATAGCTGGGGGAAAGGCAATTACGAGGCGATTAGGCAAGACTTAGGATGCATAGGATGGGGAAGGAAACTGCAGGGGCTGGGCACAATTGGAATGTGAAGCTTGTTCAAGGAACAGCTACTGCGTGTCCTTGATAAGTATGTACCTGTCAGGCAGGGAGGAAGCGGTCAAGCGAGGGAACCATGGTTTACTAAAAAAGTTGAATCTCTTGTCAAGAGGAAGAAGGAGGCTTATGTAAAGATGAGGCGTGAAGGCTCAGTTAGGGCGCTTAAGAGTTACAAGTTAGCCAGGAAGGACCTAAAGAGAGAGCTAAGAAGCGCCAGGAGGGGACATGAGAAGTCTTTGGCAGGTAGGATCAAGGAAAACCCTAAAGCTTTCTATAGGTATGTCAGGAATAAAAAAATGACTAAAGTAAGATTAGCGCCAGTCAAGGACAGTAGTGGGAAGTTGTGCGTGGAGTCCGAAGAGATAGGAGAGGCGATAAATGAGTATATTTCACCAGTATTCACACATGAAAAAGACAATGTTGTCGAGGAGAATACTGAGATACAGGCTATTAGACTAGACGGGATTGAGGTTCATAAGGAGGAGGTGTTAGCAATCCTGGAAAGTTGGAGAATAGATAAGTCCCCTTGGCCGGATGGGAGCTATCCTAGGATTCTCTGGGAAGCTAGGGAGGAGATTGCAGAGCCTTTGGCTTTGATCTTTAAGTCGTCATTGTCTACAGGAATAGTGCCAGAAGACTGGAGGATAGCAAAAGTTGTCCCCTTGTTCAAGAAGGGGAGTAGAGACAACCCCGGTAATTATAGACCAGTGAGCCTTACTTCGGTTGTGGGTAAAGTGTTGGAAAGGATTATAAGAGAGATGATTTATAATCATCTAGAAAGGAATAATTTGATTAGGGATAGTCAACACAATTTTGTGAAGGGTAGGTCGTGCCTCACAAACCTTATTGAGTTCTTTGAGAAGGTGACTAAACAGGTGGATGAGGGTAAAGCGGTTGATGTGGTGTATATGGATTTCAGCAAAGCATTTGATAAGATTCCCCACGGTAGGCTATTGCAGAAAATACGGAGGCATGGGATTGAGGGTGACTTAGCAGTTTGGATCAGAAATTGGCTAGCTGTAAGAAGACAGAGGGTGGTGGTTGATGGGAAATGTTCATCCTGGAGTTCAGTTACTAGTGGTGTACCGCAAGGATCTGTTTTGGGGCCACTGCTGTTTGTCATTTTTATAAATGACCTGGATGAGGGCGTAGAAGGATGGGTTAGTAAATTTGCGGATGACACTAAAGTTGGTGGAGTTATGGATAGTGCAGAAGGATGTTGCAGGTTACAGAGGGACATAAATAAGCTGCAGAGCTGGGCTGAGAGGTGGCAAATGGAGTTTAATGCGGAAAAGTGTGAGGTGATTCACTTTGGAAGGAGTAACAGGAATACAGAGTACTGGGCTAACGGTAAGATTTTTGATAGTGTGGACGAGCAGAGAGATCTCGGTGTCCATGTGCATAGATCCCTGAAAGTTGCCACCCACGTTGATAGGGTTGTTAGGAAGGCGTACGGTGTGTTAGGTTTTACTGGTAGAGGGATTGAGTTTCGGAGCCGTGAGGTCATGTTGCAGATGTACAAAACTCTGCTGTGGCCGCACTTGGAGTATTACATACAGTTCTGGTCACTGCATTGTAGGAAGGATGTGGAAGCATTGGAAAGGGTGCAGAGGAGATTTACCAGGATGTTGCCTGGTATGGAGGGAAGGTCTTATGAGGAAAGGCTGATGGACTTGAGGCTGTTTTCATTACAGAGAAGAAGGTTAAGAGGTGACTTAATAGAGACATACAAGATAATCAGAGGATTAGATAGGGTGGACTGTGAAAGCCTTTTTCCTCGGATGGTGACGGCTAGCATGAGGGGACATAGCTTTAAATTGAGGGGTGATAGATATAGGACAAATGTCAGAGGTAGATTCTTTACTCAGAGAGTAGTAAGGGCATGGAATACCTTGCCTGCAGCAGTTGTAGACTCGCCAACTTTAAGGGCATTTAAATGGTCGTTGGATAAACATACGGATGATAATGGAATAGTGTAGGTTAGATGGGCTTCAGATTGGTTTCACAGGTCGGCGCAACATCGAGGGCTGAAGGGCCTGTACTGCATTGTAATGTTCTATGTTCTATGTTCTATATGTAGAAATTGCTGGAAAAGCTCAGCGGGTCTGGCAGCATCTGTGAAGAGAAGTCAGAGTTCATGTTTCAACCTGAGACCTGCTGAGCTTTTCCAGCAATTTCTGTTTTGTTTCTGATTTACAGCATCCACAATTCTTTCAGTTTTTATTCAGTTGTGAGCACTCCATTAAGGAAGATTTGGAGGGTGCTAAGATTAATAAGAATTATACCAGAAAATAAAAGGTTACAATCATGATGAAGCGACAACAGAATAGTTTTTTTAAACCCTGAATTGATAAAGAAAACATTAGAAAAAGGATCTTTTCCATCGATGCTGCTTACATTGTTTTTCATCATTGTGCAATTGGAAATTTAGATGATGGCACATATGCCATACCTGCATGTTATTTAAAAAATTGAATAGTTGAAGCCCCAACACAGATCCTTGCAGGATGCCACAACCTAACAGCCATTATCAACGTTCTTTGTTTCCTGATATCAGCCAATTTCCTAACAGGTCAAATAATCAGACCTCAACATCATGAGTTTCAGCTTTAGCTAACAGAATTTTATCAAATGTTTCAACAAATATAAATTACATCCACAGGCGTTCCCTGTCTGCCTTTTTAGTCACACCCTTAAAAAATTGCAGTTAAATTTGATAAGCATGAGGTGTCCTTTACATATCCATGCTGGCTCTATCTGATCGGTAGAAAATTTACACAATGTTCAGTAATTCTAGCCAAAATACTTTAGTCATTTAATAACTTGGAGAGGCAAGGTTTGATCAGGGATGGTCAGGATGGTATTGTCAGTGGGAGGTCACGCATGACAAATTTGACAGATTTTCGAGGAACTGATCAAGTGTGCAGATGATGGCAGTGCTGTTAATGTAGTTTATATGGATTTCAATAATATTTTTGACAAGGTTCCACATGGGAGACTGATAAACAAAGTAACAGCATGTAGGATCCAGGGTAACTTGGCAAGTTGGATCCAAAATTGGTTCAATGACAGGAGACAGACAGCGATAGTAGAAGACGATTGGTGGGACTGGAGGCCAGTGTCCAGTGGCGTACAACAGGGATCAGTGCTGGGACCCTTATTGTTTGTGATATATGTATATAAATGATATAGAGGAGAATGTCGGGATGGGATGAGGGGGAGGGAGGAGGGTGTATAATACACAAAGAATGGTTGAGTGGTTAATAGTGAGGAAGAAGATCATAACAAGACAAGGGAGTATCCAACAAATGATAGCACACTAGGAAACTCAGAGAGATGGAGGGATCTTGGGATGCTTGTCCACAGATCCTTGAAGGTGGCAGGTCAGGTTAATAGGATAGTTATGAAGGCACATGGGATGCTTGCCTTTTTCAGTCATTACTTAAATTATAAGAGCAGGATGTTAGGTTGGAGCTGTACAAATCTTTGGTTAGGCCACAGCTGGAGTACTGTCTGCAGTACTGGTCACCACACTATAGGGAGGATGTGATTGCACTGGAGGAGTTACAGAGGAAATTCACCAGGATGTTGCCTGGGATGGAGCATTTTGGCTATGAAGGGAGGCTGGATGAGCTTGGGTTGTTTCCTTTGGAACAGGGAAAGCTGAGGAGGTACCTGATTGAGGTGTATAAGATTATGAAACGTATGATCAGGGTGGACAGGAAGCAGCCATTCCCTTAATTGAAGGGTTAACAATTAGGAGGCATAATTTTAAGATTAAGGGCAGGAGGGTTGGAAGAAATTTGAGGAAATTGATGAGAATCCTGAATGCCCAGCTTAGTTCAGGTGGGAAACCTCACAACCTTTCTAAAGGTATGCAGACGAGCACTTGAAATGTCATAATATTCAAGGCAATGGGCTAAGTGTTGGAATGTGGGATCAGTGTAGAATAGTTGGTGCAGACCCAATCGACCAAAGCCTCTTCTGTGCTGTATACTCTGTAACTTTATGATTCTATGCAGATGATAGGCTATTTGGTCTACAGTTTGATGTACTCTCCCAACCGTCTTACATAGAATGACAAGTCACATTTTCTCTGTCTAATATTATGACTCCTAAATTGGGGGTGAACTTTGAAAGATTATTGTCAGGCTATCTGCATTGGTCTCTGTCCTTCCTTTCAAATCCTGGAATGTAAACCATCCAATCCTAGTTTTTAGTGACATTACTCTTTTCATTACATTTACTTTAAGGGGAGTCTTGAGTCCTGTGTTCAGCAGCACAAATCTAGGTTTATTGGGAGCTCCTTACCAATGCAGCCTGGGAAACATCATTGGAGACACTGTTCTGAGGGAGGGTCGCCAGGTTCGAAAAACAGTAACTCTGATTTCTCTTCACAGATGCTGCCAGATGTGCTGAGCTTTTCCAGCAACTTCTGTTTTGTTTCTCGATTACAGGATCTACGGTTCTTTTGTTTTTTTCTCTCTCTAAGACACTCCCCCTTTCCCAATCTGGTCATAGTCCATTTACACTTTCTATGTTACAATGATTGCGTGCCACATTGACTTCAGTACTTGCCACACTACCTCTGACCATTATGCCCCTGCCCAGACATTTCCCAGCTGCATCATACTGAGTGGGTGCTGTTTGTACCTTGTGAAGCTGCAACTGTTTATTTTTCCGAGGTCATAGTGACTAAATAATGTTTTGCAATTGCCCCATTACAGTGCTACCTGTTTTCCAGTGTCTTTTATGAGGTTATCTGTTTCTGCTTTTTGTCATACATCATTCAATCATTTGTGTTTATACCATTCATCATATGCCCTCTGGTCCTTAGTATTTACACTATGTGTCACTCAAATCCCCCCGCTGATGGGATGGGAGCTTCTCCCTACTATCTACAGTCATTTATCTAAAAGAATTCAGCTAAATTTCCTGATGCTAGTTTGTTAGTTGCACTTATAATTTCAACATACCTACAGGCATAATATCTAGTGGCAATTACTTAAAAATCCTTTGATTATGGTGAAATCAGACTTTCCCATCTACACTTTGCTAAATAAAAAGCTTAGTCTTTCCCACTAAGATTTCAATGAGACACTACTTTATTTTATCTGGTTGCCATGAGTATGATGGGTATGATTCTGCCTGTGGAAATTGCTGCCTCAGCTATCAATTCGCTTCAGCCAGGGGCAACTCCAACAACACCTCTCTTTAGGCCCTTAGTCTAGGTGCTAAGCAGGCCAACATCTTCTGGCATTGACCCAGGTGAAAATAACTCCACGAAGACCACTACCCCATCACCAAGTCTCCCTTTATTTACACCTACATGACACAGACGCAGCTAGCTCAGAGCCAGCTCCTAGAGAGAACAGGGTGTCTGACACTTCTGTTTATATCTGTCAGCCAGGGTTCCCTGATTGGACGAGATTAACAACCCCAATCAGGGAACTCATATTCTATGAGGTCCACTTGGCTGGCCTCATCACAATCACTAAGCCAGGCAATAAAACCTTTGCTGTATACAACAAATGCTGGCGATCACAGCGGGTCAGACTGCATCTATGGAGAAAGAACAAGCTTTGGTTTTGAGTCTCGATGATTCTTCATCAGAGCTGAAGTGAAGTGTGGAGGGGACAGCATTTATGCTACAGTTTGTGGGGGAAAGGAGCGGTACTGGGCAAAGTGGGTGCAGAGTGCTGGAGGTGAAAAGATGTTGGTAGTTCATATAAAGTGATCAGAATTCTCATATTCTGATCACTTTATCTGAACTATCAACATCTTTTCTCCACCAGCACCCTACACCCACTACCCCTACAACCCCCACAACAACCCCCTCAAACTGTAGCATAAATGCTGTCCCCTCCATTCTTTCCACAAGCTCTGATGAAGAGTCACCTAGACTCAAAATGTTAGCTTTTTCTCTCTCCATGGATGCTGTCTGACCTGCTGTGATCTCCAGCATTTGTTGTTTTCAGTACAAATTCCAGCATGTACAGTAATTTGCTCCTACAATGAAACCTTTGCCACCTGCTTTTCAGTTTATTTCAATTGATCGTTGTCATGTCTATTCAACCCTTAATGATTAATCTTTGATGTTATGTTTTGAAGAGATCATTTTTAAAATAAATCCGCATTGTTCAACAATCGCAAGCTGATTATACGTATAATAAAGTTTAAGATTGGCTCATGCTTAACTGGTGACATGTTATGCATGGACTTAAAAGATTCTCCAGCTTTTTCTTCATTTTTACCCAAGCTTTGAATATTTCTTCAGTCTTTTGCCCTCTGTATCTCCAATTTTAATTTTTACTTCCTTCTCAATACCAAAAGTCAGTTTTTCTACAGACTATGTGTCAGTGCCTTATCATTTAAATTATGTTCTTGTGCTTTTCCAGGTCACACTAATTATTTTGTCAAGTAGGTGTATGTGTCTCAGACTCATTCTTCAGTGCATTTTCGCTATTCATTCCCGTGTGTTAGTTACTTTTGATGTAACAACCACCACTGCACACTGGCATCAGTTTCCTAAGATCAAAAGTAACTGGAGGATACCTCTGTATCCTCCTTGCCTGGTCAAGTGTTCCACGAGGTGGTCAAATCAGCCAACTCATTTCCCTTAAAAAGAACCTACAATGGCTTACTTACCTCTAACAGAAAACTATTAATTATCTCATTCTGCATACACGTTGATTTCATTGGATGTATTCTATTTAACCACGACCAAAGTGATTTATTTATAATTTCCATTTGATCCTGTGTCACTGTTTTCCTGTTCCTATTCTTTTATTCTAAATGTGGCCCCATTTATTACAATCATAACTGATTCAGGAATTCTGGAGAAACTTTACTGTCCAGAGTATAAAGCACAACAGCTTTGCAAGAGTTTTGAAAGAGACAAAACAACATTATTACTATATGGTTTCAAGCATTACCAGATTTTGCTTGTTTAGTCTTTCTTAAAAAATGTACATACAACTTGATCAAACGTAACATGCTAGGTTATATTCGACATTTGTTATTTCAAAATTATTCCAAATTCAAAGTTGACAACAATTGACTCAGGTTTCTTTTGTGTATAGTCCTGCAGAGTCATTAGGGTAACAGGTTTCAAGTAATTTCTTCCAAAACAATCTATCCCAATTTGTCCTGGCACAAATTAAAACTGCCTAGACTCTTTCCATTGGCTCTTGTTTTAACTTAAACTTTAAAGATTTAAATCAATTTGAATAGGATTAGAATTCGAATTCGAATTTCTTTATTGTCACATGTACTCCATTGTAGAAGTACAGTTAAAAGCTCTTACAATGTCTACCTCTTATGGTGCCATCTTAGGTACAAATACCTAGATACAAAAGAGGAATAAAAAGTAGTTGTATTGCTTTACAAAGTTAAAAAAAAGTTAGAAGTAAGACATCATTAAAGGATTCACTTTACAGACAGGTTAAAAAAAGATTCAAATAAACATTACATTGTAGCAGCTCAGTGCATGGCCTCCGCATGTGTTCTGACTGCCCGCACCAGACCCCAGTCCAGCAGCTGTGCCCGCTCCAATCCAAGCCTCTAGTCTGCTCTGTACTGGCACTTAGCTGCTCCAAGGTAAGTTCCAGGACTCCGTCCCCTCGCGCTGCTCTGGGGCTCGCAGCCGATGTGCTGCTCCAGGGCTCACAACCTGTGCCTGACGCTGCTCCAGGATTCGCCTCCGGGGCTAAGGGGAGAGAAAAAGAAAAAGAAAAGAGAAAAAAATAAAAAGAAAGAACAAGAATAGGTGGACCAGTGGAGCCCCAGCAGGAGGCTTTTAACATTAAATTGAATTGCCCATTCCATGTCTGAACTAGCTACTTGTATCAAGTAATTTTATCAATCCTAATTTCAGAAACAATTATTTTCAGGACTGTTTGTTTTAAATAGTTCTCTTATATTCAGGATTCCGGTGATTGTAGTCATTTTAGGGTTCGCCTAATTTCAAAGACTTTGCCTCCACGAGACTTCCAGTTCCCTTGCCGTTCTTTTGAAACCTGTTCAGAAACAAAAAAAATACAAAGTCCACTAGCAGTGGAAGAAGTCCAGTGGGGTAATAATACTCAGAAACACAAATCTTACCATTGAGATATGTGAGAAGGTTTAAACCTGGCAGCAGGAACAGTTAAGTCTGCTGGTCTCAGAAGGGGCAGAGCACAAGTCAGAAGGTGACGTCATGTCATACTTTTAAGTATTCAGTTTAAAAAAAAAACTCTCAGAAAATCTTTTAATAATCTCAAACTGGATTTTAAATTTCTATTGTCTTAAAGACCATGTTTTCTAAGAAGGTATATGGACAAAATATTTCAAATTTGGTTTTCAAATTGGATGTCTTCCAAAAAGATTTATTTATGCTTTGAGAACAAGCTAAGCCATGTTTTCACAACATCTTTTCTACAGCGCTTAAAAAAATTGCTTTTTAAATTTTTCAATGAAATAAAATTTGAAAATCTTAAATCTATGATACATTTGGACACACCTTGTTTTAATACTGATTTCAGTCGAATGTAAGAGATGCTGTCCTTGTAACTGTCATGGTAACTCTATGAATGCAATTCAATTTTCACAGACGGTTTCTTTAACTTCAGTGGGGGAAAGAGACTTGTTGATCTCTTCCCTAACTGTGCTTAAGGGCCCTACTCCACTGTCCACTCGTCCAGCTCATGGTCAGAAATCACACAACACCAGGTTGTAGTCCAACAGAAGCTTTCAGAGCTTTACTCCTTCTTAGCTGTTAGTGAGAGAGGTAGTATCAGACACAGAATTTGTAAATAAAATATCAAAGGGTGCACCACTGATAAGAATGAATTAAACAAACCTAAAATGCTGTTAAATCTTTAAACAGATGATGTTAATTGCTTGTTCTAAGTCTGTTGCCCACTGTAAGTTGGTTGCATCTAGGTAGAGGGATCTTTGGCTGGTAACTTCCCTGTCATATCTGTAAAGCCGGTTGTGGGCATCGTTAATCATTACCTTCATCATTCTGTGGCCATTGCGCTCTGCTGTCATATGTGCTTGTGGGTTGTTGTTATGAGATTTGTATCTAACACTGCTCAGTAATACCTGGTTTCTGAGGCATCAGTGTAGAAGTAGCGTCGCTCGTGGGTAGTGCTCTGTTGTTTGGCGTGGGTTTCCCATTTCCAGGCCAATTTGGGCATGTTGCGCCTGTAGGTGTCTAAGGTTCTTGAGCAGATTTGTAGCTCGGGTTGTGGATGCTGTGGTTGGTTTGCTCACCGAGCTGGTTCGTTAGTTCGCAGAGGTTTCATTACCCTGTCAGGTAACATCATCAGTGCAGCCTCTGATGAAGCATTGTTGTGTTTTCCGCCTGATATTTAAACTCTGGGGTCCGTTGGAGTGGATTACCTCATTTCCGGTTTTTCGTTGAAGTTGTGTGTTTATAGGGTCTAATTCCATGTGTTTATTGATGGCTTTCTTGGTGGAGAACCAGGCCTCTAAGAATTCCCATGCTTGTCTCTGTTTGGATTGTCCTAGGACCCTAATGTTGACCCAATCAAACTGGTGGTTCTCCTTGTCTGTGTGTATGGAGAAGAGTGAGTATTGGTCATGTCTTTTTGTTGCTAGTTGGTGTTCATGTATTCTCGTAGCCTGTATTCTTCCTGTCTGCCCAATGTAACGTTTGTTGTATGGAATCCTTGTATGGAATCTTGTATATTATGTTGGTTCTGTTCATAGCAGGCAAGGGGTGTTTGGTTCTTGTTAGCAGTTGGTGTAGGGTTAATGTAGGGTTGTATGCTACTCTGATGCTCAGTGGCTGTAGGACTCTTGTGGTCAGTTCAGATACGTTCTTGATATACAGTAACGCGACAAATGTGTCGGAGCATACTGTATCTTCCTGTTATTGTTTGTATGACAGGCATCGCTGGACCCAGCTGTTTGGGTATCCATTGTCTCTCAATACTTGGTGGAGGTATTCTTCTTCATTTTGGTGTAGTTCTGGGTTGCTACAGTGTGTTGTGGCTCGTTTGAACAGTGTTTTTACCCAACTCCGTTTGTGGGTGTTGGAATGGTTACTGTTGAAATTTAGGACTTGGTCCGTGTGTGTAGCGTTTCTGTGTACTTTGGTGAGAAATTCCCCGTTGGCCCTCTGTTCTACCATCACATCCAGGAATGGGAGCTGTTTGTTCTTTTCTTCTTCTCTGGTGAATTTGATGCTGGTGAAAGTGCTGTTTATAAGTTGTTGTGTTTCTTCTCGTTTCGTATGTTTGATGATGATGAAAGTGTTGTCTACATCTCACATGGATGCCTCAGGAACCAAGGAATTACCGCGCAGTGTTAGATAAAACCTCCCATCAGCAACTCACAGACACATAGGACAGTAGAGCACAATGGCCACAGAATGGTGAAGGTAATGACGCCCACAACCAACTCCACAGATATGGCAGGGAAGTTACGTGCCAAAAATCCCTATACCTAGACGCAACCAACCTACAGTGGCAACACACTTGGAATAAGCCATTAACATCAGTCAATAAAAAACCAAAACCAAGAAAAGACAAATCCTACAAGAAAAACTAGCCAAACTGAGTTACCAAAACGACAGCCAAAGATCAGACACTTGCATAAGAAACCTATCTGACAGAAAACTAACGGACACAGAGAAAACAAGATGTGGAGCTGGATGAACACAGCAGGCCAAGCAGCATCAGAGGCGCAGGAAAGCTGACGTTTTGGGCCTAGACCCTTCTTCAGAAATGCGGGAGGGGAAGGGGGTTCTGAAATAAATTTGTAGAGAGTGGGAGGCGGAAAGAAGATGGATAAAGGAGAAGATAGATGGAGAGGAGACAGACAGGTCAAAGAGGTGGGGATGGAGCCAGTAAAGAAGAGTGTAGGTGGGGAGTTAGGGAGGGGATAGGTCAGTCCAGGGAGGACGGACAGGTCAAGGGGGCGGGATGAGGCTAGTAGGTAGGAGATGGGGGTGGGGCTTGAGGTGGTAGGAGGGGATAAGGTGGGAGGAAGGACAGGTTAGGGAGGCGGGGACGAGCTGGGCTGGTTTTGGGATGCGGTTTGGGGAGGGGAGATTTTGAAGCTTGTGAAGTCCACAATGATACCATTGGGCTGCAGGGTACCCAAGAGAAATCCACATTGATGCCGTTGGGCTGCAGTTCCTACTATCTCAGACACAGAGAAAACTGTACTAAAACATAACCTCAATTACAACCACAGAGATGCCAACAACTAGAATTCCTAGCCACACCACAATCCACACTGAAGACCAACAGCATCAATGAGGAAACACAACAAGCCATAACCCAGACAGTGGTCCTGACACTGACCAGAAGCAACGAACTTAACAATCTCAACACAACAGAAAGGAAGACCCTAGAAGGACTGAGAAAAGATAAAAACATCATAATCCTACCAGTTGACAAAGAGCACATGACAGTAATGCTTAAAAAATGAGACTGCCTCACTAAAGCACCGAAGCTACTAACGGACCCAAATATATACCGACAAGTGGAAACAGACTCGACATTGCAGCTGGGAAATAAAATCATCTACACACTAAAGAGACTGAAACAAACTGGACAAATCAACAAAGCATACTACCTAAAAATGAAACCAGAAGGGACAAATGCCCCCTGATTCTACTGCCTCCCCAAAGTACACAAACTGGAAGTACCCCTCAGACCCATAGTCTCTGTCCCAGGCACACCAACACACAGGTTAGCCAAAGAATTACAATGAAAATCAAAGCACTTCATCAACAACTCAGACAAGATAAGAATAGATGAGATCATGTTATCCTTTAACTTTGCTGCTTTATTCACATTGATCGACATACCACTAATAACAGAAACTCTAGCCACACTACTGAGGGAACCAGACCCAAACAACACCATCCCCACAAAGAACATGCTGAAACTACTGGACCTATGCTTCACGACCCACTTTACCTTTAATGGCCAGATCAAGAACAAATCAACAGGATTCTACGGGATCACCCATCTCTGGACTAATAGCAGAATCAGTAATGCAGAGACTTGAAAGCATGGCCCTTTCACAGATCCAACCCAAACTATGGATCCAACACATGGACGGCACTTCCATCATCATCAAACAGATTAAACTAGAAGAAACACGCCAACTTATAAACACAATTTTCATTGGCATCAGATTCACCACAGAAGAAAAGAACAAACAGCTCTCACTCCTGGAGCTGACTGTAGAATGGAGGGCCAACGGGGAACTTCTGACCAAAGTACACAGAAAGGCCACACACATGGATCAAGTCCTAAATTTCAATAGTAATGACCCTAACACCCACAAACGGAGTTGCGTAAAAACACTGTTCAAACGAGCCACAATACGCTGTAGCAACCCAGAACTACGCCAAAATGAAGAAAAATACCCGAACAGCTGGGTCCAGAAATACCTGTCACACAAACAACAGGAAAAAACAGTACATCTTGATACACTTGTCACATTACTGTACATCAAGAATGTATCTGAACTGACCACAAGGTTCCTATAGCCACCAGGCATCACAGTAGCATACAATCCTACATTAACCCTATGCCAACTGCTAATGAGAACCAAAGACCCCTTACCAGCTATGGGCAGAACCAACATAATATATAAGATTCCATGCAAGGACTGCGTCAAACATTACATTGTACGGATAGGAAGGAAACTGGCTACGAGAATACATGAACACTAACTAGCAACAAAAAGATATAACTAACACTCACTCTTCTCCACACAGACAAGGAGAACCATCAGTTTGATTGGGGCAACATTAGGGTCCTAGGACAAACCAAACAGAGACAAGCACGGGAATTTCTAGAGGCCTGGTTCTTCACCAAGAAGGCCATCAATAAATACGTAGAATTAGACCCTGTGTACACACCACTGCAATGAAAAACCGGAAATGAGGTAATCAACTCCAATGGGCCCCAGAGTTTAAATAGCAAATGGGAAAACACAACAACCCTTCATTGGAGGGTACACTGATGATGTTACCCAGCTGGGTAATGAAACGTCTGCGGAAAAACAAGCCAGCTCCACGAGTGAACCAACCACTGCATCCACAACCTGAGTTATAAATCTACGCAAGAACCTTAGAGTGTGTGTGCGTGTGAGTGAGAAGGGGAAAGAGAGTGAATGACTGTGTGTTCATGAGACGGGAGAGAGAGAGAGAGAGAGAGTGTGTGGGTGCATGTGCATGTGTGTGTGTGGGAGAGAGAGAGAGTGCATGACATTACACATTGGCTTTGTCTCAACCATATTCTCAAGTTCTTGCAAGATAACAGGCCCAGTTGCCATCTGTTCGCTGATTTCTATTGGGCATATATTGATTTTTTTCCATGTCAGAGAAGCAGTCCATTTCACTGTCAGATTCAACATCAATATCCAATTTTTCTGCCCACAATACTGGAACTACCTGCAGCCCTTTCCTCATATTGGGTACAGTGCTTTCCTGTTGGGAATCAGTCTTACTTTGTCGCTCTTCGGTCAATTCCTGCAGCTTTCTATTTTCTTTATCCAAAGCACACAAATGGGCACCGTAGGCTGTCTTATTAAGGACAGTTTCTAACTCAAGTTGTTGCTTTCGTAAACTCTTGAACGTCTTTCAGGGATACACTCATAATTACCATTGCATATTTCTACAATTTACAGTCCAGTTCCCATTGCCAACAATCCTAACTTTTCCATTAGACCATCTACAAGTCGCATTTTCAAATATACCAGTGACATGATAGATTTAATTAAAGACCGTCCGTGTGCCACAGATATGCTGTGCAATTCCACAGTCGTGGCAGACAGAGGATGTCAATACCCTGCTGTATAGAGGTACTGAAGGTCCTGCTGGAAGAGTGATGTAAAGGTGGGCCTTCCCTGTCACCCACTCCAATCCGCAAACCAACTAACCCTGTATGCTGTCTGCACTGCCTATTCACTCATTTGGGACAATTTAACACCCACACCACTGAGAGCTATGCCAAACGCTTTCATTTCCTGTAATACCAGCCTTTGTCTCATTCCAGCAGGAAAAGAAAATGCCTATATTATAGTAGAGATAGATGGTGGACTGCCTGTCATTCATCTCTTCATCCCTTTCTTGGAGACTATCCTGATTCTAACCACCCCAAGTGGCTGACTGATCATTTTCAAGCCACCGAATTGGTACTGGTAGCTGCACCTGACTTACGGAGTGCGTTTATCCTCCTTGACTTGACTGACTCCTGCTAACAACCAAGGTAAGACTCTTTCCTTTGTGTCCGTGCTAAATGGCACAGCAAGACGGAAATAGCATGATTAGGGGTTACGGGGAGAAAGTGGGAAAATGGGGTTAAGGAACATATCAGCCATGATTGAATAGCGGAGCAGACTCGCTGGGCCGAATGGCCTAATTTCTGCTCCTATGTCTTATGGTCTTATAGCCTGCTAACTCCGGCTGACAGGGCAAAGTGCAAAAAGGCAAGGCAATGCAAAACATATTTTGTGAGCATTCAGGTCCGTTCAGAGCAAGTGAAGAGCCTAGGGACGCAGCCTGGTCTGCTGGGTCCCTGTCCCTGAGCATACAGTGTCATTGCTGCAGTAGGACAATGATAGTTGCTGTTGTAGCCCAAGGTATGGCATTGAAATGCAGAAGCATTCTGTAGGTAGATTGAAGATAAGTCATGACGGTTCGTTGAGGTTAAAATGAAATACAGAATCCCCAGTGTGGAAACAGGCCATTTGACCCAACAAGTCCACGCCAACCCTCCGAACAACATCCCACCCAGACCCATCACCCTATCCTATCACCCTATGTAAACCTGCACTTCCCATGTAAACACACCTAACATATACATCCCTGGACACTATGGGTAATTTCGCATGGCCAATCCACCTAACTTGAACATCTTTGGACTGTGGGAGGAAACCGGAGCACCGGTGGAAACCCAACTGTGTTATGGTGCACAGAGTCTATTCGGTTTGTCTGTCAATGAGTAGACAACATTCAGCTTAAAATCCAGAGCTCTCTACAATGCAGGTTATGGAAAGAACACAGAGAAATAGTCTACTATAGGCTGGGGAAAAGGTAAATATCCAGCTTCATGGTAGAAACAGTTCACTCAAATCCGGACTACATCCACCCATCAAGTTTTTTTTTCTTTATTCGTTCATGGGATGAGGGTTTCGCTGCGAGGTGGCATTTATTGCCCATCCCTAATTGCCCAGAGGGCATTTGAGAGTCAACCACATTGCTGTGGGTCTGGAGTCACATGTCGGCCAGACCAGGTAAGGATGGCAGTTTCCTTCCCTAAAGGACATTAGTGAACCGAAGTATAACAGAAATTCAGAGTCCTCGGGGCAAAAGGAAAAAATTTGCCAAGTGGTTCATAAACATTATTCAGGCCTCTTATCTACAGTTAACCTCCAACTGCGTAATTTCCACAACATTTAACTCACCAGAAACAAAAAAAATAAAAAAGTGTTCCAGTTCTCATCATTTATCCTTGCTAGTGGAACAGGCTGCACCTAAAATTTCATTAGAATCCAGACTATGTCCACACATCAAGTGTGTTAAAAGAATTAAAGTCTTCGAGTAACAAACCTCATGCAGAGGTGGTTTGATAGATGTATTATCAATTATCACTACCGATGATCGTTCTATGTTTATAAATGTATATATAAAGTTAAACAAATTACAATTTTAAATAAGCTTCATATCCACTGTAAGTATCACCAATCAAAATTCCTGGATTAGTCTTTACTAATCTGATAATCATAAATAAATCTACAAATACCTTTGGAAAGGCAAAGAATTTTCATACAGATTGTTTTTCATGGGATCTCAAAATTATACACTTTGTCTTTCAGATGATAAATTTAGTATTTAACCACCAGTACCGTTCTATAAAATTCCTGCATCCAAACAACGAGCTATTAAACCAAACTTAAGTCGAGGGGCAGCACGAGGGGAAGCGAGTCCCAGGGCATTGCAACTTACCTTCATGCAGCTGAGTGCTGGTGCAGAGAGGACTGGAGGCTTGGAGCAAAGCAGGACAGTTGTTGGGCTGGGGCCTGGTGTGGGCGGTCAGACCAAGTGCTGAACTCCTGCTATTTGAAATTCTTGACCGCACTGTAATGTCAATTTTTTAACTACGTTATAACTATCATATTTTTAACTTATTTTTTAGACACTAAGTAATGCTACTACTTTGCCTTTTATTTCCCTTTTGCATCTAAGATTTGTATCGAGGTCCTTGTACGTAAGATGGCTCCATTAATGGCAGCCATTGCAAAAAACGTTTTGCTGTACTTCTGTACTGCCGTACACATGATAGTAAAGCATATTCTATTCTATGTTATTGTACAGTTTACATTAAGATAGATTCTCAGTATATAATTCTACCAAGAACATATTTTGCAAGCAATTCACTTTCAGCTTTAGCTTATATTTGTCACGGAATCACAAAGTTGTAGATTCAAACCCAACACAGGAGACTTGCACACATCATGTGGGTTTAGGTTTCTATGGAGTGCTGCACCGTTACTGGTGCAGGCTTTGTGATTGGATGCAAAATTGAGGACCTAGCATCTGAGGGGGATATGAAGTATCCCACCCAACTATTCAGAGGAAAGCAGAAGACGCTCGATTTAATAAAACACAGAACTGTGGCGATCTGAAACAAAAACCAAAATTACAGGAGAAACTCAGCAAGTCTGGCAGCATCTGAATACAGAAAACTGAATCAATGCTTGTGAAAGATATATGGAGTTAAGTTAGAGCGAGCATCTCTTTTTCCCTGGCTTACCATCAACAATCCCTTCATCTGCCTACCTTTTTACTTCTCTCTTGGCTCCATCTTAACACATCCACTCACTCTTTATCTCTCCCACCCCTATTACCAGCATAAATGCCACCAGAGAGGAGAAGAACAAACAGCTCCCGTATGTGGACGTCATGGTAGAGCACAAGACAAATGGGGAACTGCAAATGAAAGTACACCAAAAAGCCACACACACAGACCAGGCATTGAACTTCAACAGTAACCATCCCAGCGCACACAAACGAAGCTGCGTGCGAACACTTTTTAAAAGGGCAACAACACACTGCAGCAACACAGAACTATGCCAAGAGGAAGAAGAATAGCTCTTCCAGGTTTTCAAGGATAATGGGTATCCAAAAAACTGGGTCAGAAGATGCCGACACGAACAACATCAGGAAGACACTACACGCCCCGACACACTCATCACATTACCCTACATCAGGAACATGTCAGAACTCACTACAAGAGTCTTACAACCGCTGGGCATCAGAGTGGAACACAAGCCCACATCAACCCTACGACAACTGCTCACCCGAACTAAAGACCCACTCCCCACCATGGACAGGACCAATGTCATCTACAAGATCCCCTGCAGAGACTGCGAGAAACACTACATCAGACAAACAGGAAGGAAACTAACAACAAGAGCACATGAACACCAACTGGCTACACATAGACACAACCAATACTCACTCATCTCAATCCACATGGACAAGGAGAACCACCACTTTGACTGGGACAACACCAAAATTCTGGGACAAGCTAGGACAGAGACAGGCACGAGAATTCCTAGAAGCCTGGCAATCCACGAAGCATGCTATTAATAAACACAGAGCTCGACCCCATATACATTCCACTATGAAGGAAAACCAGAAGTGAGGTAAATCCATCTCAACGGACCCCAGAGTTTAAAAATCAGGCGGGAAAACACACCGATGCTTCATCGGAGGCTGCACTGAGGATGTTACCAAGCACGGTAACGAAACGTTTGCGAAACAACAAACCAGCTCGGCGAGCCAACCAACCTCAACACCCACAACCCGAGCTACAAATCTACTCCAAAACCTTATAGATAAATAGCGTTTCTAAACTGCTTCCAGTTCTGAAGAAGGGTCACTAGACTTGAAACATTTACTCAGTATTCACTCCACAGATTATGTCAGACATGCAAAGTTTCTCCAGCAGTTTCTGTGCTTGTTTTTGATTTCCCCTGACTTCCTGGCTGTTTGCACATCAACCAGTACATTAAATAGATGATTAAGCCAATCTTATTGCACAACTTTGGTGGCTGCATTTCCTACATTACCACAGTGATTACACTTCTAAAGAAATTAACTGGGTGTGAAGAATTGCAGGATATTTAAGCTTATGAAAGGTCACACTGTTCTTTTTCTCTGTTTGGCACCTTTAAATTCTAACTGAACATTGGCACACATCAGATGCCAATGTCCATGGATGTGTCTGGCCGGGGCTTATGGAGCATGTCCTGACATACTGGTGCCTGTGTCCAACAATCGAGGTCCTTCAAAGCATCAGCAAGATGAATTCATCAGGTACCCACTCTGATATCAATGTTGAATTTTCTCAATGTGTAGCTTGTTTTGCATGTTTGATATGATGAAAAACAAATATTATTTTCTGAAGAAGGGTCTAGGCCCGAAACGTCAGCCTTCCTGCTCCTCTGACTCTGCTTGGCCTGCTGTGTTCAGTCAGCTCTACACCTTATTATTGAGATGAGTTGTGTTGTGAACAAGACAGTCAACAAGCAATAATCTCCCTTAATTGGCAACTTGTCGCAGCCTTGTGTGAATCTCACCGCATCATTTTTGAAAAGCATAGATGACGGTTTGAGGTGGTCCTGACACAGAGATTGTCCTTCTTGTCCCATTTCATCATAAATCTTGCCACAGCCCAAATTGCTCAGATTCATATAAGATTCGCCCAAGCAGAAACGAACAGAACAGCTTTTGTAATCTCAGGTTAATACTGTCATAATGCACATTTCATCGGAGTTGCTTCATTAGCTGCAGTATTGCTATTTATTGGAGTTTCAGAGGTTTCCATTCTTCAGTGAAAGTCATTTTCCAGAATCAGCTTGCAGTTAAACTGAGAAACCTCACTGAGCATGCAATATAGACAATACAAGTTAAGTTTATAAATTGTTTGCATAAATTTAATGCATATGATGAATTGGATTCAAATAATATGAGCCATTCATTTTCTATCTTCTTATATTTTAGCAGAGACAAATCAGCACATGATTGCACTTCTGGTTAAAGATTGCCTTTGATGTGGATAGAGCTGAACACTGATTTCTATTACATTAATTATCCATTCTTATCAAGAGAACGTGTTTGACTAAGCTTGATGTGTTCAGCGAGAAAGAAAATCCGGGTTTCTATCGCAAACAAAACCTGCAATCATTGAAATGCTCAGTATGTTTCTTCATAATCTATGAACAGGCTATCCGAACTGAACAGAGTGCTACTTAGCACTCAGCCATGTACATTTGCTGTTTCATTTATCCTGCAAACTTACAAAGATTTCTTTATTTCTTCTTAACAGCAGGCTAAAAATATTATTTTTTCCACTCTTCAAAATTGAATACAGTTCAAACAGATTAATGAAATAAAATGGAGTAAAATTGTGGTGAGTGGCCCTTATAAAACATACATTACAGAAGCAGTAAACTTAAGTATGTGTGTCTTTCCAGCAAGTGCTTGAAAGTCCTACATGACTCACTGAAAAATACTGAATAATATTCCAGTCTCCAGAATAAAATCTAACATATTATCCTATCATTCAAAAAAGCAGCAATTCATTTTCTAATATATATTCGAAAGTTAGGAGTGCTTCTTTAAAACTTATATTTTTGGAACAGCAGAACAATTTAAAAGGTGAATCATCACGGCAGTCTAATTGCTATTACTGAAATAAATGCAAACAAACAGCTAAGTGCACATAGAGGATTGCAACTAAACAAGAAAAGAAAACCTCACATCAAAGGAAAATATACTATGAAGAGTGAGTAAACACCTGGTCGAGGAAAATCTTATAGTAAGAAAGGATGATTGGAGAGGCAGAGAGAGGATTTGGGTGTGGGCACTTAAATGTACAGCCACTGATAGTCAGGTGAAGGATGGTAAGAATGTAAAAGGCCAGAGTTGGAGGATCAGAGAGTTCAAGGGGGATTGTAGAATGGGAAGATAGTTATCCCTATGCATGTGAGGCCTCAAAGAAATTTTAACATGATGCCATGAAGGAATTTAAACATTAAACATGACCCCCAAGGAGGAAACGAAATGAACTCTGAACTTCTCAAGCTAAGCAGTTACATCTTTCAGCCATGTACAAAGTGTTCGGCATTAACTGGAGAAATGTTATGGTTGGTATTAATAGTCAAGTTTGTTCAGTTTCTCAGATTGGGAAAGTCTGGTTCCAGCACAGTAGTTGGAAATGTAAACTCTGCTTTCAAACAATGAAGGCGGTCCTCCCATTTTGAAGTCATTAAAGAGTTACCAATGCAAGCAAATTCAGTTACCAAATTTAACTGTCTGTCAATAAATTCTACATAAGGAAACCTAAAATATTTCTCAAAAAATATTTTGAATGCCACTATAGTTTTTCCCTTTCCCCTCCCCTTCCCCATCCGATATTTTATTGTAAATTGTTAACTTCCTCCTGCTACCACCGGTCCCCTACTATTAATTCACGGAGTTTTGTAAGCCTAAGATGTACCTTTCTCCTCTTACCAACATGACCTTATATCTTGTTCATTTTTCAGAGACTCCCCTGAGTGAAATTTCCATAAACTTTGTTTTTGGGGCCACTTGCATGTTCTTCAATTTTTCTATGCTGTATCTATTAATAATAATTTTTTCCACATGTTGATTACTCCTAAAGTTTATTGTATTTATATATTTTAAAATCAACTAAAGCATGAACGAAATATACAGGAGGTCAGTCTTCTAGAGATTTGAGATGTTGGTTTGAAGATCCATCGGAAAAGCAAAGTAAACAGCCAAAAAAACTAATGAGCTTTGCAATAAACAAAGAATTATCTTGAATTTTAGGTCTTATCAGGCTAAGGAATGTGAGGGGATGGGATGTTGAAGAGGTATTAGGGTAAAACAAAAATGCATGACAGGTAAATGCACTCTGTTCACCTGAAATATAAGAGTGGAAGAGAAAAAACTCAGGACAAAACAGTACGGAGAAGCATGAATTGAATCTCAACCTGTCTTAGGTAGAAAATTAGAGTCATTGAGTAATAGAGATGTACAGTACAGAAACAGACACTTTGGTCCAACTCGTCCCTACTGACTTGTCCCATTTACCAGCATTTGACCCATATCCCTCAAAACACTTCCTATTCATATACCCATTCAGATGCCACTTTAAATGTTGTAATTGTACCAGCTTCCACCACCTCCTCTGGCAGCTCATTCTATACAAACACCACCCTCTGCATGAAAAAGTTGCCCTTTAGGTTTTTTTTGATAATGATTTGAAGATGAAGTCTTAAATTAATGGATTAAACTCTGCCCTTTAATGGTTTAATGATTTTTAATTGATTTTTCATGATATTCTTAATATCTTATTCATTATATTTTGAAAATTAAATTGGAAGTAGTTTTCTATTAACTTTAATCAGCAACATATCACCAATGTTTGTTTAGTTTTCAAGGCAAAACTTTAAAAGAAAGTATCTGTCCTTGCATGAGAAAGCTGGCTCAGCCTCATTCCAAGCGCCTCTCATGTTAGGGCCCTGCCATTTCTGAGTCCTATTGGTGTCGGTAATCTTGAATTCTGCTGCCTTCCAGTTGACTGAGTAAATCCCTAGAAGACTATAAAGGCAGAAAGAATACACTTAAGAGTAAATCAGGAAGGCAAAAAGGGGACATGTGATAGCTTTGACATACGGATTTAAGGAGAATCCAGAAGGGTTCTACAAATACCTTAAGGACAAAAGAGCAATTAGGGAGTGAACAGGGCACCTTAAAAATCATCAAGACCACCTAGGTATGGAATCACAGGCTTGGGGGAGATACTAAACAAGTATTTTGCATCAGTGTTTACTGTGGAGAAGGATATGAAAGGTAGAGAACGTGAGGAAATAAATAGCGATGTCTTGAAAAATGTCCATATTACAGAGGAGGTGGTGGTGGATGACTTAAAATGCATAAAGTTGGATAAATCCCTGGGACCTGATCAGGCATACCCTAGAGCCCTGTGGAAAGTTAGGGAAGTGATTGCTGGGCCACTGGCTGAGATATTTGTATCATTGATAGCCACAGGCGAGATGCCGGAAGACCGGATATTGACAAACGTGGTGCCTCTATTTAAGAAAGATGGTAAGGAAAAGCCAGGGAACTATAGACCGGTGAGCCTGACATCAATGGTGGGCAAGTTATTGAAGGGAATTCTGAGTAACAGGATTTACATGTATTTGGAAAGGCAAGGACTGGGTAGGGTTAGTCAACATGGCTTTGAGCATTGGAAATCGTGTCTCACTAACTTAATTGAGATTTTTGAAGAAGTAACCAACAGGATTGATGAGGGCAGAGCAGTGGATGTGATCAATATGGGCTTCAGTAAGGCATTCAACAAGGCTCCTCATGGTAGACCAGTTAGCAAGGTTCGATCACATGGAATACAGGGAGAACTAGCAATTTGGATACAGAACTGGCTCAAAGATAGAACACAGAGGGTGGTGGTGGAGGGTCGCTTTTCAGACTGGAGGCCTGTGACCAACAGTGTACTACAAGGATCAGTGCTGGGTTCACTGCTTTTCTCATTTATTTGATTGATTTGGATGTCAACATACAAGGTATAGTTAGTAAGTTTGCAAATGACACCAAAATTGAAGATATAGTGGACAGCAAAGAAGGTTATCTCAGAGTAAAACGGGACCTTGATCAGATGGACCGATAGGCCAAGGAGTGGCAGATAGAGTTTAATTTAGATATATGTGACCAGCTGCATTTTTGAAAAGCTAATCAGGGCAGGACTTTTATACTTAATGATGAGGTCCTGAGGAGTTTTGCTGGACAAAAGAGACTTCGGAGCACAGGTTCATAGTTCCTTGAAAGTGGAGTTGCAGGTAGACAGGATAGTGAAGAAGACGTTTAGTGTGCTTGCTTTTACTGGTCAGTGCATTGAGTGTACGAGTTGGGAGGTCATGTTGCAGCTCTACAGGATATCGGTTCAGCCACTTTTGGAATACTGCATGGAATTCTGGTTTCCCTGCTATAGGAAGGATGTTGTGAAACTAGAAAGGGTTCAGGAAAGATTAACAAGGATGTTGCCAGGCTGGAGGGTTTGAGATCTAGGGAGAATAGGCTGGGCTATTTTGCCTGGAGCATTGGAACCTAAGGGGTGACTGTATAGAGGTTTATAAAATCATGAGGGGCATGGATAGAGTAAATAGGCAAGATTTCTTTTTCCCCTGAGGTGGGGGAGTCCAAAACTAGAGGGCATAGTTTTCAGGCAAGAAGGGAAAGATTTAAAAGAGACCTAATGGGCAACTTTTTCACGCAGAGGATGATGCATGCATGGAATGAGCTGCCGGAGGAAGTTGTGGAGACTGGTACAATTACTACATTTAAAAAATATCAGGATGGGTATATGAATAGGACGGATTTGGACGGATATGGGCCAAATGCTGGCAAACGAGGCTAGATTTATTTAGGATATCTGGTCGGCATGCACGAGTTGGACCAAAGGGTCAGTTTCTGTGCTGTACATTTCTATGACTATATGAATCAAGTCTATTTTAATTGCCTGTAAACTGCCAGATCAGTACAACTTCCAAAGTGCATTATCCCAGTATAAGAAGAAAATCTCCACAGTAGCTACAACGGTGTTCTTGATGGAAGCTAAGCTAAACCATTCAATCTGGCCCACTTGTAGCTTTAGACCCACAAAGATGTACTGCTCTCTGAAATGTCCCACAAAACTAATCAGTTCAGGGCAATTAAGGATGGGCAGCAAATGCTGTTCTTGCCAGTGGTACCCACATCACACACGGGCGATTACCGGGTGGCTGCAGTTTTCTGGCATCTTCACCATCTTGGCCAGCATTTCCTGATGCCTCAGGGCACTGTCTGATCACAAAGGTTGGCTTTGGCAAAGTATCAGCCACACCTCATCATCATGGCACATCTTGGACTCACTGCTGATTCACTATTTCAATACTTTGATGCTCACTGACACCTTACTTTTCAATACTGCTGCCAGGTCACACTGTGTGAAGGATGAGCACCCATCTCCTGCATCAGAGCAGGATGCATTTCAGGGCCTTTAGGTTGCTTTCTTAGCATCATTCACTTTCACCTACTTGGATACTCACAGCATCTCAGCTTTGCCTTGTCTTTTTGGGCATCATCACTTCATTTAGAATTTACAAGCTCGTGGTAGTTCTGATCTTTCCTCGCCTTTAAGCATTGGCAGAATGCCAGGCAGCTTGTCATGTGTGCTAGCACTAATTAGTCAAAGTGGCAGACAGCACCGCGATACATCAATGTTCCACCTACACCATGTGCCAGCAGGTTACTCAGTAAACATTGCACGTGCTTCAATGAAATGGCCATGTCTGAAAGTTTAAGGTGAGTAATTCCCTCAGTCAAAGGGAACTCTGGTCAGTCAGGGGGTGTTGTCTCTGTCAAAACAAAGGTCATCTGATCTCAGTACAGGTTATTGACTGAGGTCAGTCACTCATTGTGAGCAGAATCTGAGAACTTTTATAGTAGATGGATTAGGCCATGATCAGTCCTGCAGGTCAAGTTCAACCAGAGATTATCTGTGAGACAAATAGAGATTACCTGTAAAATGGAATGGAAGCTGCACAGATATCAATCAGGAGTCTGGTCTGTTCTCAGACAGGGCTGTCCTCCCAAGATGCAACCAGCAGACAGTCCTGGACATTTTGGCACTAAATGACAAGAGGTTCATAATGGGGGAATGCTATACCAGGGGAGCAGAGGAAGTCACATGTGAGTAATGGAACCAGCATGTTGGAGTGCTAAGGGGACAATCACTGTAAAGGAGTGAACAAATCTAGTTATAAGGGGGGTGGGGCAGCTGAAATATATCATAGGGCTCAGGCTATTTCAGGACACAGATTCACTGATGGACACCACCTTTCTGGCTTTAACGGGAGGGACAATGCATTTTCACTTTGGACATTGCTATGTGGTAGCCCTCAGATTCAGTGGGTAATTTGGAAAGTTAAATAAAAGTGTTGCGTGAGAATGTGGAACAGTTCAAACCCGATGAAGTTGACGGGGACTGCAATGCAGAAGAGGGTGTGAAGATTGAAGTTGGGGGAGGGACCAGATAGACCAATAAATGAAACATGCAAATCATCCTCATGAAAGCCTTCATAATCATCCAATTCCCAATTGTGCAATAATGGCTGCTAGCACATTGAGAATGGGCTGAGTAAGTTTATTTTGTCTTGTCTTGTGAGTAATGTGAAGCCTTTCAAAGGGAAATTTCATGAATCAGACTCTCAGATTCTAGATTAAAAACATCTGTAATCTCAAAATTCTGCATATTCACCTCATGCATTGAGCAACCATGTAGATTGTAATTCTTTATAATCTGCTACTTTATTTGCATGACATGCTATATACATCTGAATAAGGTCTGAAAAGTCAGAGGTCCATACAGAGGCACCCCATGGCCCTCCTTGTCAATGGCCTTCAAGTTCTACCTCATTGAGGTTATGGTAATGTCTCACTTGTTTCTGCTATGACTACCATGACTGCTGACCAGTCACCTTATTAAGTAGCTCTTTAGTTTGTGATATTCCTCACAGCAGATCAGTGGAACCATACCCAGTGGATCCAGCCTCAGAAAGTATTAGTATTGCTGTGGTGACTGCTTGACTACAAACAATTATGTCGACAAATCCCAGAACAACAACCTCCAGCAACTACCAAACAGCCTCAATGTGAAGAAGCTGTAGATGGTCCCCTCAGGAAGTGGAGGGTGTTCTGGAGGACAAGAGTTTGCAGACCATGGCGCTGTTTCTTCTAGGTTATAGACCAACAGGTTTATTTGAAATACAAGCTTTTGGAGCGCTGCCCCTTCGTCAGGTGAAGCAAAGACAGCACCCAGGCACATACTTTATATTCAGACACATCAAAAAATCATACAAATGGTGTGAGTGGAGTGTCGAAAGGCTGAATAATAGGTCTCTGCAGGTGATCAAGACTGTCAGACGGTGTGAATAAAGTGTCAACAGCTGAATAACAAGTGAAGGAATGATTTATAATCCGATTAATTAAGGAATAGAGATAATTACAAAAAAAAATTAAAATAAGGTGGTACTGGAGACAAGCCAAATGACAGGAATAACATGGTAGGTATAAGAGTCGCATGCCAAGAGTCTGACCAAAGAAAGAAGTAATCTAAAACTGTACAAATTAATTAAGGTAGAGAGATCACAATTTATCAAGGGAGTGGTGTCAAAAAAGGACAGTAAGGATGATTTTATAGAACAGTGTGGTGGGGTGTCACATGTAGCATGACATGAATCCAAGGTCACTGTTGAAGCCATCTTCATAGGTACAGAACATGACTATCAGTTTCTGCTTGGCGATTCCGCATTGTTGTGTATCTCAATGGCTACCTTGGAGGACGCTTAGCTGAAGATCGGAGGCTGAATGTCCTTGACCACCAAAGTGTTCCCCGACCGAGAGGGAATATTCCTGTCTGGTGGTTGTTGCGTGGTGTCCATTCATCCATTGTCGTAGTGTCTGCATGGTCTCGCCTATTTCTTCCGGATAATTGAATATCAGTATCACCTCTGAATGAGGATGTGTCCTGACACTAAAATCCCATAACCAAACAGCATTTATGACGTGAAGGGGTGGGTTATGTTCCTATCCCAGCGATAGTCAAGGTGACAGTAGCAGCACTTCATTTTTATACATTTGGGTGCTTCCAAGGTTCAATTGGGGATCTGTGTGGGATCATACAAACCTCAACACACAAATGTATCAAGGTTCTTGATGATGCAATTTGTGCCAGATCACACCACTTTATCTCACTTCCCTGTGATGCATTCTGAGCTACAGCTCAGGCAGTAAGCTTGCCAACACAACTAGCCTCCCCCATGGTGTGATGGACTATGCACAAATTGCATAATGCCCCTGAATTTACTATCAACAAAGGGTACCACTCAGTCAATGTTCAAGTCATCTGTGAACATTGGTTCCACATCTTATAGGTCTACACCAGGTAGCCAGGAAGCTGCCAATGTGCCTATATCCTTCAGAAGTCTCAAGTTCCTGCTTCATTCCAACAGCCAGATGCCTAATAAGAGTGGGAGACAGGGATGACCCTCTGTAGCCATGGCTGATACCTCCATTATGCAACCCCCTGACTGAGGCTGAGTGTACATATAATGCAGCTCATTCATTGACAAGAGCCATTTTGGAGTGAATGATAGGTCTCCTGAAGATCAATTCCTAATGCATGGACAGGTCTGGGAGCAAAAGGCGGGTGAATCTTGCTGTACAGTCCAGACAGGTTGTCTCACAAATCCCAGAATGCCCTGCAGAGCAGACAAAAAGGGTATGTAATGGGTGCTGAAGAGAAAGGAGAGTGGCAACAGTCTTCTGAAGAGAAGGATGAGGATTTTGAGTGGGAGGAATATTACTTTTGCCATGAATGACTGGTGTAGCATCAGGTACAATAAATCAGAAAGGACTTAATTAGCAATTGCTTCCTAATACATCGGAGTTGTGTGAAGACATCATTCAATGGCTGTACATCTTCTGTTACCTCAAATGTAATCAGACCATGTTTAATCCCAAAAGCAAATGTAGCTTCCTTGTACTTTATTCCCATTTCCTGTGTTTAATAAAGGTTCATGTTACCAACTGTTGAAGGTTTCACAACATCTGACACTTCCACGTGCAAGAAGGACAATGTGTTACATCAAAATGGACAACAGGGAAAGCATATCACTTCTTTAGACAGGGTTCTAATGTTAAATGGCACTCTGAAAGATGGCTTTTATATCTTCATTCTTGTAGCTGCAGCCGATTTGACTGCCAATCAGGGAGGTGATGATTTGAATTACTAGTATATTTATAAATGTGATATCTTACCTACAATGGAGCATCAACCATGCCCTAATGCCCTTAGAAGTTTGTATTTTTCCTTTTCCTGCCCTTACGTTTAGGTGCAGTCTGAGGGTCTGCACCTGAAGTGAAAGGGATCTGTCCTAATGTGGAGCCTGTTGCCTTTGAAGGTTTGGGCAGACTGCTCTGGGGTGTTTGTAGCAAGAAGGCCAAAACATGTTTACAGACCCCTGCCTAATTGCAGGCTTGCCACTGTCAGCTGCAACTTCAATAGGGCCTAGAATCACAGACAGGGCTGAGGTCAAGAGGCCAGGCACCTCTGGAGTGTCTCAAGAGGAGATTTCTGGAGGTCATGTGTGTGGTTCCACCTCGTGTGGATGTCCGACTTCTGGTGAAGAAGGGGCGACTGGAGTGAAATCAAGGTGCCTCTTCCCCCATCGCCTTGTCATAGATCAGCATCAATCTGTGGAGACAAACAGACATGTACGCAGGAGGAGTTAGCAAACTACTGGCAACATTGTTGAACTCCTACAACCTCTGATCCAGTTTACAGACTAACTTGCCTGTAGTTCCTTTGCCTGTTTTTGTACTTTCATAAAGTTGTTAATGGCTGAGACCATGGCATCATCTTCGGCCTGGAGCTGAGGAGGTGCCTGGTCTCTTGATTTCCAGGACATGGGGGTTTCAACATCCCCGCTTGAATAATCTAGATCCTCTCCCACTAATTCAAGAATCCTTTCTTCATCAGGAGTGAAGAGAGACTAGTGTCAGGAAGACCACCTTTGTCCTCTGGAACTTAAAGTAGGCTGCTTTCTTCTGGAATGAGACAAAGGGAGGAATTAAATGAAATGAAAGAAGCAGGCACAGCTGTTAATGTCAGTGCAGCTGGAAAAATGATGCAGAAATGTCCCAAATGAGTGATTAGCAAGTGCACAGAATTAGTAGCTTGGAGATGGGACGGGTATTAGCTGATTGAGAGAAGGTGCTACATGCAGTACTGAGACTGTTAGATCATGACACTTATTGGGAAGTGGATGCAGTAGCAGATCTAGAGCAAGTAGTAGCAGAGAGAAGACCATGGCGCTTTCCCTCACAGGGCATAGATGGTAGGTAAACTTCCTGCAGCAGTGTTGCACATTCCTCTGGACCGTGGACACCACAGTGACCCGTTGGCAACTTCAGACCAGATTGTTAGTGTTTGATGTCCCTGTTAGCACTGTCTGGTGCTAATTGGCCTCTCTCAGGCATGGCCTTTCCAAATGTGCAGCAACACACTGTGATTGGTAACTCCTGACCTGCTTGAAGTGATGCACAGCCAGGGTTTAGATATGGCAACCAGAGTTATATCAGAAAAGATTCCAGCAAGCACTTCCACCTCTTCTGTTATCAGGATGCATGAGTGCGGATAATCGTGTGAGAAAAGTCACCAGGGCTCATGGAGGAATACCCTCCATAAAATTCCCCAAAGCAGATGTAGTCAACATGTGGGAAAATTCAGCCCACTGGGTCTCTGTCCTATCCTATTTTCCTATACTGTGTCATATTGCTGCCATAATTATGGTGGCAGAATACAGGCAAGGACAGAAATTTTTCGTTCTGATGTATCAATAGGATCCTTGAGTCAACAGCTCTACACCTATGCTCTTCTTAAGGAAGCAGCAGAGCTTGATCAGGTACGAAAATCCTGGCTATTCTTCATCTTCCTAGTCCAAGCCACTAATACTAATCATGGTAAACATGCAGCATAGGATACTGCCAGCAGTAAAGTATATCCTGGAGCTGTTTATCCCTGTGAGACAGTTCAGCAAATTTCCAAGTCTAGCCTTTTAGAACAAAGGCGATTATTCCTTGCTGAAAGTGTACCAGCGCAGAACATAGTCTCAAAAGAAAGCCTTAGTCAGAGCATTGTTTCTTTGATCATTTTCCCTGTGAGTGTGGCTTCCCACTGAACTTGCATGATTCTGAAATTTTTGTTGTATACAATATCAACCACAGAGAAAGAAAGATCTTATGAGGTTGTAGCATTTAAAACTGCTATGGTTGCTAAAATGGAACAGTGCAGAATTAGCTGCTTCAGACTCTTACAAAGTTCAAAAAGAGCAAAAAAGTCCAATCTTTCTTCAGTTCAGTTTGTATTACAAACACCATGCTGATGCAAAGTAGATTTGCTTTGCAGCAATGCTATCAATTTGTGCGAATATATCTTACAAGAGCATACTTGTATTCATATTTTGATATGGTAGGTGAAAAACTCCACACAGGTCAGTATTCCATCACCAAGTCATCCTTTAGTTAAACTTGGAAAGTCCTTAACACTGATCCAGCTCCCGCAGAACCAGCTCTCAGAGTGTGACACTCCTGTTCTTATCTGTCAGCCAGGGATACATCCTTTCATAATAAAAACCAAAAGAGCTGCGGATGCTGTAAATCAGGAACAAAAAAAATGTTGCTGGAAAAGCTCAGCAGATCTGACAGCATCTGTGAAGGAGAAAACAGAGTTAATGGTTTGGGTCTGGCGACCCTTCCTCAGAACTGTCAAAATGTGGGGAAATTCAGCCCAATGTGTTTCTGTCCTATCCTATTTTTCTATACTGTGTCATATTGCTGCCAGTTCTGAGGAAGCGTAACCGGACCCGAAATGTTAACTCTGTTTTCTCCTTCACGCATGCTGCCAGATCTGCTGAGCTTTTCCAGAAAGATTGTTTTTGTTTACATCGTTTCACCTCTGAGTTCAAGGACATAGTCTGATTATTTTCTTTTGTAGCTCCTCCTGGGGTGTTTTACCACCAGGTCAGGTTCCTCCGTCTCTGCCTCAGATGTAGGCAGTATGTAATGCTCAGTGGCTCACCTCGTGCACCCAGATTGTTTCAGAAGAAATTCATTGTCTTCTTCCAGTGGCAAATGCATCAAGGCAGCAACATCCACAGTGTCCATCTCAGATTCTGTGAGGTCTCTTCAAAGTTTGGAAGAGAGGGAGAACAGCCTTTGCAGCTGTTCCAAGGTGCAGGGCACATTTTGGTTCCACCTCGTCTGTGAGTTTGCAGCTTTCATATGGTCCACGTGCTTGTTCAGGACCATCGCACTATCTGAACTTATAATACGTCACTGAACCTGACATCGTTTTGACCCATGCCTCTTACCCATGCAGTGCCATTCCTATGGTTCCTACATCAAACTTTGTCACCTGAAATAAACTGTCTCTTTTGCTTAATGCAATCTTGTGTCCAGCACTGGCATTCCTGATGCCATTTCACCCGCCCTCCAAGGTCAGGGAAGATCAGAATTAACCTGCTGTGGAGTCTTCTCCCAATTAGCAACCCTGCTGGAGCTATTTGTGTATTTGCATGAGGGGTGGTCATATAATCAAATAGGAACTGGAGCAGTTTGGTACTGAGAGTGAAGCTGCAGGCTGTTTCTTTAAGCCTACCTTCAAAATTCGGACTGTTTTTTTCTGCCAGACTACTGGATGATGGATGGTCTGGTGCTGTCCTTATACATCGAATGCCATTCAACTCTGGGAAATATTCAAATTTCCTGCTGGTAAATGATGGTCCCTTAGCTGTGACCAACATTTCCAAGAGTCTGTGTATTGCAAAAGAGGCGAGCCGTATTTCTATTGTCATCCCTGTGTTTGATGAATGAGCTCGATGCATGTCCAACAGCTTTGAGCAGGCATCCACAATGACTAAGAACGTCGAGCCCATGAAAGGATAGTCGATGTTTAAGCGAGTCCAGGGTTTACCCAATTATTCCCACTAATGTGGTGGAGCTACTGCTGATAATTTTTGTCCTTATTGACACTCTGAGCACTGCCCAACCAATGCGGCTATGTCTGCATCCAATCCTGGTCACCAGGCATTACTTCTCGCCAACATCTTAGAGAATAATTGTTGTTTCTTCAATTTCCTGAAAGTTATGGCTTGGCTATGCGACCATTTCCAAGGCTGACCCTTTTTAAAGAGTTAATTGAAAGATGCCAGGATGGAGGCTAGATTATCTATGAACTTTCTGTTATAATTGACCAGCCCAAGGAAACAGCTAAGCTCCGGGACAGATGAGGGAGCAAGGGCACACTATGATCCCATTCTCATTGCCCCTGAAATAACTCCAGAGGCCATATCCCATCACAAGTTACTCTTTATTTACACATGGAGTGTCCATGACATTGATCCAGCTTCCTCAAAGTCAGCTGTCAGAGTGAACAGGATATCTGTCAGTCCTATTTATATCTGTCAGCCAGGACTCCCTGATTGAGGCTGTTATTCTGGTCTAATCCGGGAATTCGCATTCTATGAGGTCCACCTGGCTGACCTGGTTATAATATTTGCACTGGGAAGCATCCTGTAGTTTTCTGTCTTCAATATCCTAGCAGGGAGCCTGGCTCCATTTGCAAAGTTTACTTGGAATTCTAAACCAGAGTGAAATGACAGTTGACTTTGGAATAAAGACAAAACAGATTCCCTTACAATGTTGTAGCTTTAAACTTTATCACTTTGGTAAATCTTGACTCTGTTATCTGAAATAACTCCAAGGAGGCAGATTTTTCATCACATGTGCTCTGACCACTCAACTCAGAGCCAGTCCTTATCAGGAAGGGACTCTCTGAGATCCCTGTTTATATCTGTCAGCCAGGGCTCCCTGATCGGCCTGGGTCAACAGCCCCAACCAGGGAACCAGGGAACCAGTGAGTTCTGCCTGGCCCCCATTCCAATCAAAATGTTATCTTTACACCAAAGGTATTTAGTTATCTTCTGCACAAACCTTAGTGTAAGTTAAGCCTGAATAATTATACTCCATACCGGTGCAAAATTGCATGCATAGATTGTAATGTTATAAGTAATTTATTAGAATTCAGGAAACATTCTAGCATGATAAAGCTACAATAGGTCATTGAACAGAATCTGCTATGAGTTGGGTTTGCTCTTTCACGTTAAAGTTTTATTATTTTCTTGCTAAAACTACATGATAATGTCATTGTGAAGGAAAGTGGCTATTTATAATTGGCTGAACAGGGTGAGGGACTCCTTAATTGTTTGAATTGAACGATTCTGAAGTTGCAAGCACAAAGTCTGAGAAGGAAGTGAGGCTCAGTATACGGGTGGGGGGGGGTTCATCATAAAATAAGGTACAGAAACAAATATGAAGAGAAGGAAAAGAAGAACAGGAAGATTAGACAGAGAAAAATAGCATAAAAATGTAAAGTTAAAATTACATTTAAAATCTCGCATTTTTCATATTTTCTACAACATCAAAAGTATGGAAGAATGAAACACCACAAATGGAACAGAATATTATCAGTATCAGAGAGTGACAGTGTTTAACACTATATGGGAGAATTTCACTACTGATGACAAGGTTCAGTCATTTTTCTTGACAACATTAGCCTCTTGGTTTTTCGGTTGGAAGGCTTACTTTAACAGAATGACTGCATGAAAGTTGCTGTCTTCCTCCCTAACATGAGAAACAGCTCGTGTTACAACCATTTAGGCCATGCCAACACCTGTTCCTGCCCTGAGAGTTCAATTGTATTTATTGTAACATATGCAACTTTAACAACGGCAATGGAAAGAAAGGAGTGCTACTCTGTGGCCGTGCAACTTAAACTAAACTCCTTCAAAACCGCCAAATGCATACACACTCAATCACACTTAAGACAGATAAAATGTGAATGGGTCAGCAGATACACAATCAGTGGGTAAAGAATTTGGAGAAGGTAAACAGAATTATGAAAATCAGAGGCACAGACTGCGATGTGGAAATTTGTTTTCCCTTGGTGCTTTTGACTTTAGCAACGATGGCACACTATTGCCTATACAGCAATGGTCATTCATCGATCTGATGGTTAATCAAGTGGACCTATACTTTTTCTTGTTTTAGAATTCTCTTTTCTAAAGTTTTCTTAATTTTGCTGTCCTGTTCCCACGTGAAGAGAGAGAGAGAGAGAGAGAGAGAGAGACGCACAAAGCGAGAGAGAGAGAGAGAAAGACAAACTGATGCATTCTGTTTACAGGCACTGGAAGTTTCTCTCTGCTGCCCTGACTTTTACAATCAGGACAGTGTGCTGTTGGAATGGAAAATTTCCTTAACTCAAAAGATTCTCAGTGATGCACAGTCTCAAATTCCCCTGCTTCCTGCTTGAAAAAGCAAATTGCATTGCACAGGACAACAATATGCAACACTTAACTTTCAAATTGCAAAACACTCATTTCCAATTGCATCAACCCAACTCCCATTTCAGTTTATATTTCTACAAAAATATAGGTGGACATTTACAGCACCAGCTGAAGCCGTGGAATGGATTGTTAAACTCGACAATGAACTACAACTGCTTCCCAGCTGTACGAGTAAGAATGACATTCTTTTAAAAAAAAAAAATCACTGAACAAATTTAAAATTTGCTCAGACAGAATTGACAATTACCTTGACTTGACTTTTTAAATTCATATCCAAAGCTTGAATGGAAGAACGTCACACCATTCAAAATATTACAACCGTGAGACAGACAGAGATTTTCTTTTTTTTGCAAAACTAATAGTTGATTGACATAAGTAAAGCAGTAGTTTTTGGATATTTGATTTCAACTATGGGCCTCTCCGTTGCCTGATGATCCTGTCCCAATTATCCACGAACAACAGCAAACACCTTAGCTTGGCAGCTAATATTCATTTTAATGTAATCACTAAATTCACTAACTCGATTACCCCATGAGAATCTTAAATTACTGATATTTAGGTACAGAATAGTGACTGACCCAGAGCATATCCAAATTCTCCTGGATATTTATCAGCAATGAGAGAAATACCAACAATATATGCCACAATTTTCAACACACTTCCACTGATCTGTTAAACACATTGGGTTTAGAAACATACCGTTGTGGAATTCTATAGTTTGGCGATGCTCGCAGCCTATAAGCCTACTGACTTCCTTCAGTCTTGCTTCACAAATATTTGGCCAAAAACAATCTATTGCATGAAAACTGCATGGAAGAAGACGGTCTGAAATTCTTCAGGTTTTGATTTTGGTGTCTCTGTCAGAATCTCATAGAGCGTGTGGAAATCAAAGATTAATCTCCTGGGAATTGTTGAAAGCAACCACAGAAAAACATGATAACAGCATCGAAAAACATGTGTCCTTTCTTCATTGGTTATGAAAATTTTGGGGATTAAAGAAAAGTTGATGATTATCAATCCCAAATTCTTTAATCAATGAACAAAAGGGGCAATGTTAATCTCATCCACTATTGGAGAGCTGACAGAATTGGGTACATTGCTAATTTTACACTGTCTCTTTTAGATTGACGTGAAGAGGTTCTGAAAAAAATATCAGTGGCCTGTACCAGAAGGTGGCGCTTTGCTCAAAGCATTAAATTGGATGTATTTGCACACCACGAGGAACAACACAACAAGTGCAGAGGAAATACATCTTTGAAAACAAAGCTGAGGATGAAATGGAGGAGGAGTCTGGAAGAAAGAATTTCAGTCAGCAAGTCTGACGTAAAAGGTGCTGAGTGGAGTGTATAACTTAGCATGGTGGAAATGTCAGCTGGAGTAAAGGTTATCAGATGATCTAGAAGCGAATGCAATCCAGTTCTGATGACTAATGGTTGAGAAAGGAAGAGACTGTTGTCCAAAGGATAAAGACTCAGCAGAATCAATGGTCATCTTTTTCCTTTCCAGGGAGGGGAACTGATGTTCACAAGTCTTGAAACCCCACCTCAGGAGGAAGCAGTCACAGCCAGAGATTTTCATGAATGAGGGCTGTTAATTGGCTGGGAGTGGTTTAGGCTATTAATTAGCAGCTAGCTATGAGGGCAGAATGGAGATGGGATTGATCAAGTTTGGTTTAGAATGGGATGCCTATGCAGCCATTTGCGTGGCTTCCATTTGATTGGTGGAATGGATGAGAAAGAGAAGGCAGAGGGCATGATTGCTCCTTACTTCGCCAACACTGACCTGCTCATCCTCTTTGAGACAGTGAAGCAGAGGAACCAAGTCCTCTTTCCAGTGGGTGGCAGAAGGCAATTCTTCCCAGTCAAGAAAGCTGAGAACGTCACTAGGCATTGTGGTCAGGTGGAACTGGGTCCAGTGTCAGAAGAGATTCAATGATCTCATTTGCTCCAATGAGGTAAGTACAATGCCAGACTCTCCTAAAAATCATCTGGGTATTCAACCTCCAATAGACAACCCAGCTGAGAAAACTGAGGTTGTATGCTGTTCCTGAACACGCGACAGATTTCTATAATCCCAGAAAGAAAAAAGTAAAAAACTTGAAAGTATGACATTAACTTATGAAGGAAACTAGAGTGGCTACCTGGCAGATTTCAGCTCGCCAACTGCTCTAAACAATCTCCATGTTGCCCATGACCAAACCATAGCACAGGACATGGTCAATGGGCACCAGGCACCCGTCTTTCACTGATATTGGCATCCAACATCTGTTTGCTGATCATGGCCACCTGGCACTTCCGTTCATTCTGGGAGCACTGTGCTCCAGCAAATAGCATTGCAAAGCTGTGGTTGAGACACATTTCTCACAGGGACAGGAACTCTGCTGCATAAGACTGCATCTCAGGGATGCTCACTTGCTCTTTTAGCACTCACTCACATAGCACCTACCTGCTCATGGCATCTCTGCTCCGCTTTGCCAATTAGCACGGTCACAAAAACAGGCAGCATGCCTTGCTGCCCAGCAGTACTCAGCTAAGGAGTGCGTATCTTGCTATGTGGCCGTGTGCTACGTCAATCTCACGCCCACAGCATGTGTCAGAAGCCTGGCCAGCAAACACACTGCATGTTCAGCAAACAATCAGCCAAGTCCCAAACTCTTAGTGGAGTAGCCGTCATTGAAATCAGACTAAGTTGGATGAACTCAGATCTAGACATACCTTTCAGAGGGAACTGAGAGACCGCTGTGTGCTCTGTTTCACAGAGACTTGGCTCAGTCCTGCCATTCCTGATTGTGCCTTGCAAGCTCAGGGGTTCTCCGTACATTGCATGGAGTGCAGAGTGTCCTTGGGTAAGGCAAAGAGTGGTGGGGTATGCATCTGAGTCAACACCTCCTGGTGCTCAGACATGGCAACCCTGGCAAGCCACTGCTCCCCGGATCTAGAACACCTTACAGTAAAATGTCATCCCTACTATCTGCCACACAGGTTCACCTCCACCATCCTGACAGCAATATACATACCGCCCCATGCAGATGTGAAGAATGCCCTGGATGAAATTTACACTGATACAAACATTCTGGGTATGAAATTCCCCGAGGCCTTTTTCATCTTGGCTGGCGACTTCAACCAAGCCAACCTCAGCAGCGTGCTGCCAAAGTACCACTAACACATCTCCTGCCACACCAGGGGGACCAAACATCCTCTACCACGGCTACACAACCATCAAGAGATGCCTACCGCTCCATTCCCATCCACACTTCGGAAAATCAGATCACAGTGTTGTGTTCCTCCTCCCAGCTTACAAGCAGAAGCTGAAGTGGGAGGGTCTTCACAGAAAGAAATACAATGCTGGGTCTGAGGCAACACAAGAACATCCCTGGGACTGCTTGGAATCGGTTGACTGGACCAGATTAAGGTACTCGGTGGAAAACCTAGACAAGTTGCCACCAGGGTCACGGATTTCACTGGCAAATGGAGCACCGCGTGCCTACGGTGTCATTCTGGGTGTACCCCGACTGGAAACCTTGGATGAAGAATCGTGAAATCCACTGTGTACCGAATACCAGGCGTGCAACATTCAAGTCAGATGATCCAGGCCTTTACAGAAAATCCCAATACGACCTCCGCAAAGCCAATAAGGATGCCAAGAGGCAGTTTTGGACCAAGTTAGAGGCCCAAACCAACCATATGGACATCTGCTGCCTGTGGCAAGGCCTACACAACATAATAGGATACAAAACAAGGCAGAGCAAGATAGCGGACAAAGACACATCCCTCGCGGATACGCTCAAAGCTTTCTATGCTTAGTTTGAGCAGAATGCCAGCGGCGCAGTGTCACCTGCCCAGGCAGCTCCTGATGAACCTGTTCCCTCCATCACCACTGCAAACATCAGATCGGTTTTCCTGGGAGTCAACTCATGGAAAGTGACAGGCTCAGGTGGAGTCCCCGGCCTGGCACTCAGATCCTGTGCAGACCAGTTGGCGGAGGTACTCACTGACATCATCAACCTCTCCCTCCTACTAGCTGAAGTCCCCACCTGCTTCAAGAAGACCACTATCATCCCTGTACCCAAGAAACCATATGCAACATACCTTAATGACTACTGCCCAGTGACTCTGACCTCAATAATCATGAAGTGCTTCGAGAGGCTGATCTTGGCCCACATAAACTCCAGCCTCCTAACCCTGCCTCAATCGCCTGCAATTTGCCTACTGACGTAACAGGTCCACAGCGGGCATCATATCCCTAGCACTGCAATCATCCCGGGAACATAAATACAAGGACACTTACATCAGACTCCTGCTCATCGACTGCAGCTCCACCTTCAACACCATATCTCCTCCAGACTAATCTCAAAATTCCAAAACCTTGGTCTCGGCTCTGTCCTCTGCAACTGGATCCTTGGTGTCCTGACCTATAGACCATAATCAGTGAAGATAGGTAACTGCACCTCCTCCACAATAACACTCAACACCAGAGCCCCCCCAAGATTGCATTCTCAGCCCCCTACTGTACTCCCTGTACACCCACGACTGTGTAGCTAAATTCCAAATGAACGCCATCCACAAGTTTGCTGATGATACCACAGATATCAAACAACAACAAAAGGAGATGGAGGGCTTGTTGTCATCGTGCGATGATAACAAGCCCTCTCTCAATGTTGGAAAAACAAGAAAAAACATGATCATTGACTTCAGAAAGAAAGGAGCAGAACACGCCCCCATCTACATCAATGGAGCTAAGGTGGAGAGAGTTGAGAGCGTCAATAGCCAACAGTCTATACTGGACTTGCCGCGTAGATGTAATGCTCAAGAAGGCACAACAATGTCTCTTCTTCCTCAGGCAGCTTAGGTAATTCAGCATGTCCATAACGGCCCTCATGAACTTTTACAGACGCACCATAGAAAGCATACTATATGGGGGCATAATGGCCTGGCATGGCAATTGTTCTGCCCAGGACCGTAAGAAACTACAGAAGGTTGGATACACAGCCCAGACCATCACGGGAGCCAATCTTTCATCCACAGACTCCATTTTACATGGCTCATTGCTGCGAAAAGGCTACCAACATCATCAAAGACCCATCCCACCCCAGTAATGCTCTCCACTACCTCTTCTATCAGGCAGAAGGCATATAAGCTTGAACACATGCACCAACAGGTTCAAGGACAGCATCTTCCCTGCCATTTAGACTGCTGAATGTACTGTCTAACTTCAAATAATGTTGATCTTGATAGCACTGATCTTGCTTCACGCATCTCTTGTGTAGTGTAACCTGTATGCCTCACTCTGTTCAAGCGATTTTTTTCATCTAATGATCTGTATGTCCTTGCTTACAATGATCTGCCTGTACTGCCAGCAAACAAAGATTTTCACTGTAATTAGGTACACGTTACTATAAATCAAATTGATCAAAATCAATCAAAAAATCCGCGGAGGCAATCTTCAGTCTGGGAGTGTAGGCACAGTAAGTCAAGCGCAACCTTCCATCCAGTTAAGTGAATTGGCCATGTTCTTGGTTAGGGGTGTGTACCTGTGCAGACTATGAAATTGGAATGGGTCATGGTCAGTCCACTGGTTTCATAACAACAAATCCAAAGGTAGGGCTAACTCACTCAGTATGGGCACTAGTCAAGGGTCTGGGCCCATTTTGACTGGGGCTGTGCAGTCATGTCAGTTGAGAATTGGGCCATTGACAGTGCATCGGATCCATCCACAGAAACTAAGGGGGATGGGGTGGGGAGGTCAAACATGATTGTTGCCACAGGACTGAGCCATGATAGGTTAATCTTCAGGACTGGGAGCTGCAGACTGTGGCAAGGGCACAGTACAATTGTGAAGGGGGCAGCAGGATTTGCAAGGTTGGTCTTACGGTAAACCACGGCAGAAGGGGAGCTGTCCATAGACAGGACCACTCTGACTTTGGTAGGGGCGGGAACAGTTTGTGACCATACTGGGCATAGTTACCTCACATGCTGGGCCTTGATGGAAAAGACAGGCAACATGTCGACAGGTTGGGTAAGGATATGGGAAGTGTGAAGCCTGTGGGGTTAACAGGATGTGGTAGGATATGGACGCTTGGGGACTCACTGGTACATTCAGGAAGAGGCTGGAAGCCGCTGGCTAAGGAGTGCTTTCTCTTGCCTTCCATCATTCTGGAAAGCAAAGGTGTGCAGGGGGAAGAAACTGGTCGTGAGCACACTTGGAGTGGACTGGGTAAGTGATTCAATCTGTGAGGAAGGCATCTGCAGCAAACCAAGATGAAAGATCTTTTAAAAAGGGAAAGAACATTGGTTGTAGGCCCATGCAATATATAGCATGCAGGCACACAGACTGCCTACTGCTTGGCCATCCGACGGCATCATTTTCCCCTGCACGTCCCCTGGTACAGCCACTGTTAGACAACTCATTGATAGCTGCACCTTTGCACACAGAGGTAGCTGCACACAATTTGTCTATAGCAGTATAGATTTACGTGTTTTCATATAGTCCCTTCTTAGGCTGGTGTGCTTCTCCCTGTCCTAGTGGTAGCTTAATATCTTCTCATCAGCTTCTGAAAATCAGATAGGAGAATAAAATATACCAGATACCAAGGTGCTTCACACTATCTGGCATGTCAAGTATCCACACTATATTGGCACAATCACAAATGAATTGGGCTGGTCATGTACCCACAATGCCTGACACTTGCTAACTAAAGAGAATCTTCCATGGAGACCCTGAATCTGGGGTGTGCTAACATCCAAGGAAGCACTGCAAGGACATTCTGAGGCTTCACGTGGAGATGTTGATATGAATCCTGGGCCCAACAAGAAGTTTGCCCACCTGATACAATCAAGTCAATATCAATGGGGCCTCCTTTAAGAATAGGTTCATTTTTAAGGCAGAGAAAAAATGCAAACAGAGGACGTTCCGAGCCAGGATCTCACCAAAAAAACTCAATCATCTGTGCTCTATTGACCTTAGCAGTCATTTACATACCCACTGGAAGCCTGTGCATGCGCATGCGCACACACACACACACACACACACACACACAGACAAACACACAACTCTATGGGGTGGATTATTTCATCCAAGATGCTTGTGTATTTGCGGATACATTCTATTTTGTTTAAGAAAATGTAAAACCAGCCTAACTCCAGCTTAAAACACACGTAGATTCTAAACAAGGCCTCACACCCAAAATGCATTGTCTGATCGGAGAGGTCACCTCTTGTGTACACTGATAGAGCCTTTAATCGTCTCAGGGCGATGACTTGAAAGAAATTCTGGGATTTGCATTGTAATCAATAGAAATATGCGTCTTCTTTCTAACTGATTAAAGATTCAACAGGGTGCGGTCAGCGAGTCATTTTTAGGGCTGTTTCCTTTCTGCTTAAAAATTCTGTGTCAGTATACCTCTTCTTCTACACTACACCTGAGGAAGAAGCTGAGCTCCAAAAGCTAGTGTTTTTCAAATGAACCTTTCGGACTATAACCTGGTGTCGTGTGATTTTTGACCTTGTCTACCCCAGTCCAACACTCGCACCTCCACATCGGTGGAAGCCTAACAAGCACTGTGATTCGCTAATATTTGTCCTTCGAGCCAATAAAAACAATAAATGTCGGGTGTCTTTTGGATTACGAGTTCGAATTCCACAACTAGCACCTGCACCAGTATGGTGATGAATCAGAACTCTGTTAACCAATGGACATTTTCTTAATTTTAAATTCCGAATGTGCTTTTAAAATACTGACCCCAGTTGTAATGTCTGGCAAAGTCCTGAGTGGAAACTATCGAATGTTACATCTGTAGATTTCCTGGGAAACACAAAAGATAGAGAGCTGTAGTAGGTAGCGACAAATAAGAGGCTGACTATCTTCTCCCTCTATAAAGAAAGCCACTTCTTGCAGATATTTTGTATGTGTGCCCCTTTAGCCTGGTTTGCGTCTGTGTGTATCTGTGTGTGTGTGCGCGTGCGCGCTTGCACTTGGGAAAGAAGGTATGCCAATGAGCTAACCTATTCACCTGGATTCGAGTGCTAGTGTGCTGTGAAGGTCATAGTCAAGAATCTCCCATTATTCACACCCAGCGATGCAGGTTAAGAGCTTTCAAATTCTGCCTGCTACAAGCCAACTAGGAAACTAGCCAGTCAAAAGAATACAAGTAAAAAAGGACGCTCTCACTTTGTGTTGCCAATCAGTTACCCTTAAAATGAAACAGGACAAAAGGATTTCAATTAAACTGCGAAGGCCAAGAATCCTAAGAATCCTGTTCAACTAACAACATTATACTATCTTTGCTTCATGGATGACCCAAAGAGATTTTTAAATTCACTCTTCAATCCTAAACTATGTTGATGTATGTTGATTTTTTTTAACTTCATTTTTCATTTGGTAACAAATAAGCTCACTGTTTTGTTAACTCAAGAAAGCCTGGTTAAATTGTTATTTCTGATGAAGGGTTTAGGCCCGAAACGTCGAGTTTTCCTGCTCCTATGCTGCTGCTTGACCTGCTGTGTTCATCCAGCCCCATGATTGTTATCTCTGGTTAAATTGGCTCCTTTTAAAGCATAAATTGATTTGGTCTGGGCCAAAGGCATCCAAAGGGGGATTTTTTAAAAATTAACCTTGTGACCAACAGAGGGTGAATAAAAAAGTGTAGTCAGTTTATTCCTCCTCACCCAAGAGTTTAATGAATTTGGGTATCCATCTGGAACTATTATAACTTAGGAAATCTCACCCAGAGTCTGGTCACTGCACGGTGAGAAATCAACTAACTCTGTTATGCGAGAAAGAGAACAGTGCTGGAAGCAGCAGACAAGACTATTAACATTTTGAACTAAGGCAACAGATTTAATTTTTCAATTCGTGAGAACATTTGTGCATTTTGTAATAAGTAATATCCTTTCAATATCTTTGTGTTTTAATTAAAGTGACACATGCTTACAGCACAATGTAGCAGTATGATGGAACAATTTGAAGTTCATTTAACAACATCAAGAACGTAAAAAATCTTCAGTATAAATATACAGTATCATGGGATGAACCTATCCTCAGTCCCACTCTTGACAACTAAAAGCAGCTTAACAGAAACTTCAGGAGGTGTTTAACAGGTGAATTGTTTGCAGGATTCCAAACATTCTTTAGCAATAACAAGTAAACATATGCCATTAAACAAGGCAATGATTGGTCTCTGACACCAATAGTTGAAATGGAACTGTGTGATACTATCTACAAACTGCAATGCGCTTACATGAAATTCTTTTATGCACTGTATTTAAAGATAAAATTCTGAGGCAGCTTGACACAGTAGACTGAGATATTTCTCCTCACAGGGGAATGTAGGACTAAGGGGCACAGCTAAAAAAAAAATGGCATTCCTTTCAAAATTGTGATGGAATTTCTTATGTGAGAGGATGTTGGCTTAAGGGAGAGTCCTTCTTTATTCCTGTATACTTTTGACTGGCTTGTTGCCTAGTTGGCTTCTAGAATGCAGTTCTTTACCTGCATCGTTGGGGAGATTCACCTTCCTCCCCAACACACACACACACACACACACACACACACACACCTCCCCAAAAGAGCAGGCAGCAAAACTTTGAGCAATGGACGAAAGCATTATGGCAGAGCAAGTGGAATTAAGGTCACATCAGATCAACCATGACCTTATTGACTGACACAGCAGGCTCCAGAGTGTGAATGGCCTATCCACACTCCTTTCTCTTATGTTCCTGTGATTATTAAAAATGGCTAACTAATTCCATACTAACATATTTGTAAGGTTATATTACACAGTGTGATTCCACCATATTATCCACACCATCCCTAGAACTAGATGAAGAACCCGCATTGGTTCGCAAATCAGACTTTATACTTGGTGACTGTTAGCTGGGAGTGATGCTTTTCATACACCACTCAACTAACACCTGATCAGTAACACAAGCAAATAGTTTCCCTCTCTGTGTTCGTATTTTAAATTGCAGCGTGACAATTTAAACTGCACTCGTCCAGCTTGTTAACATTTCAACAAGACCTATGCTACCCTCAAGTGGTAATGGAGCAAATTGAAACTGGTGTCTCACTGTAATGCTCAGTTACAACAACCTGATTGACTAAAATCATTACACAAAAACAATTTTAAGAAAACAAAAACAAGAAAAATCTTGCTTGCATTTGACTAAAACCCTAACATCCCTGTGAACATTGCTATATTCTCCATGATCAAAGGGAACACACAAATGTATTGACAATATTTAATATTTTCTTCACATTTCTTGTTCAATGATAATAAATTTTCCAAATGGTGGTAGTTGAGAAAAAAGTGATTGGAGACCCTGGGGGGTGATCTTGAACATCAGGTTTATCCCCATCTGATATTTTCAAATTTACTTCATGGTCACTGAGCATCGCTTTTCAGATGATGCCAGATTTCCACAGGCAAAGGAATACGGCTGTGTATGTGTGGTACTTGCAAGACTTGCAGTTGGTCCTGCACTATTACAGAAGATGTCAATTTGGGTGGCTTGGAAGATGCTAGCGGTATGAAAACTACACATGACAACTTTTGTTGTTTTCAGGAAAAATTGAGTCTGATGCAGGCATTATGTGGGCAGATCATCTTTCAGAGAGTAACATACTGTGTAAGAGTTTGTCTTAAAGGGACAGGTGACAGAAGCAAGAACGTGCTGACATATCTAGGCATAGGTGGGATATTGATGGCTGTATCCAGAACATGACTAAATTTAGCCTCTCATAAATTCTGTTTGTTCAACTCCAACATACAGCTCCGATCCAAGAGTGGATTCATGTTGGTTTAAGGAACAAGCTACAGATATTATAATCAAGGCAAAATTTGACCAAGTGTCGCATGAAATAGCAAAACTGAAGCCAATGGGAATCATGGGGATAATATTGCACTGGATGAGTCGTACCTGGCATAAAGACAGATGTTTTTTTGGTTGTTGAAAGTCAGTTATCTTAGGTCTAGGACACCTGGAGGAGTTCCATAGAGTTGTGCCTAAGGACCACCATCTTGAGCTGCTTTGACAACGATCTCACCTCCACCATAAGGCTAGAAGTGGTGAGGTTCACTGGTCATTGCACAATTCACAGAACTATTGCTAACTTTTTAACACTGAATTAGCAAAACCTGACAACATTTAGGATTAAGCGATTAAGTGGCAAGTGATATTCATGCAATACAAGTGCCAGCCTATTATGATAGCAGTGATTGTCAACATACTGGGCGTTGCCATTGACCAGAAACTTAAATGAGCTAATCATTTAAATCTTTCTTACTGCACAGTACCTACACTGTAGAAAAAGAAGAATAGGAGGAGGCCATTCAACCTGTTAAGACTGCCACCACATTCAAAAAAAAAATTATGGCTGCTTGAATAATTCAATGCTTTTTAACCACCCCCTCCCAATAATCAAGAGATATATTGATCTCTACCCTAAACATACTCAAAGACTAAACTTCCAGAGCCCTCTGGGTTTGAGAATTCCAAAGGTGTGCAATCCTTGGAGTAAAAATAAATGCTCCTCATCTCAGACCTAAGTTGTATACCCCTTATTTTCAAGAAGAGTTTCAACGAGATCACCACTTTTCGTTTGAAACTAAGGGTCAACTGTAAAGGTCTGCTCCAAGCTTGCAAACTTGTCCGTGCGGCCTCAGTCGTCTGGAGGAATGTGTAGCACTCTAGGAAGAAGGTCACTGTCCTTCTCCACTCCGCCAGCATAAGTGCCACTATCTTCTCTCCAGTATCTCACACTCACTCTGTCTCTGCGCCAACCTTGCAGTAAGGCTCATGCTCCACCACTTAGACTTTTGACTGCAACACCTTTTTATTTGCTCTCACCCACCCCTATGTACAACCACACTAACTCTGCATACTCTCTGCACTTTACACTCTCAATCAAGGTATCTCCCAGGTATTATCTGTGCCACCCACTTTCAACTCCCATGCTATTTCGCTCTTTATCTCAGTAGTTAGCAATACTGCCTCACAGCGCCAGAGACCCAAGTTTGCTTCTAGCCTTGGTCTGTGTGAAGTTGGCATGTTTTCAATGTGTCTGCGTGGGTTTCCTCTGGGTGCTCTGGTTTCCTTCCACCGTCCAAAGGTGTGCAGGTTAGGTGGATTGGCCGTGCTACATTGCCCATAGTGTCCAGGGATGTGCAGGCCAGGTTGGTTAGCCATGGAAAATGCAGGGTTGCAGGGATAAGGTTGGAGCGGGCGCGGGTAGGTGAGATGTTCTTCGGAGGTCAGTGCAGACCCAAATGGGCCGAATGGCCTCTTTCTGCACCGTAGGGATTCTTTCTCTTCATTCCACGAGGAAAAAGCCAACGAAAGGGCAGAAAGGATTAAGGCAGCTGGTGCATTGTCTGTCATTCAGCTCCTGAAGGTACCGCAAGGTAGGTTGTTGAGTAAGGTTAAATCTCATGGGATCCAGGGAGATCTAGCCAATTGGATACAACATTGGCTTAAGGGTAGAAGACAGAGGGTGGTAGTTGAGGGTTGTTTTTCAGACAGGAGGCCTGTGACCTGGGATCTGCGCTGGGTCCACTGTTATTTGTCATTTATATAACTGATTTGGATAAGAATTTAGGAGGTATGGTTCATACATTTGTGGATAATATGAAGATTGGTGATACAGTGGACAGTGGAGAAGGTAATCTGGGAATACAGCAATATCTTGATCAGCTGGGCCAGTGGGCTGAGGAATGGCAAATGGAGTTTAATTTAGATAAATATAAGGTGTTGCATTTTGGTAAGGCAAACCAGGACAGGACTTTTACAGTCAATGGTAGGGCCCTGGGCAGTGTTATATAACAAAGAGATCTAGGGATACAGGTTCATAGCTCTTTGAAAATGGAGTCACAGGTAGGCAGGGCTGTGAACAGGGCTTTCAGCCTGCGCGCTTTCATTTTTCAGAGCATTGGGTATAGGAGTTGGGACATCTTTTTGCAGCTGCACAAGACATTGGTAAGGCCACATTTGGAGTACTGTGTGCAGTTCTAGTCACTCTTCTATAGAAAGGGTATTATTAAACTATAAAGAGTGCAGAAAAGATTTACTAGGATGCGACCTGGGCTGGAAGGTTTGAGTTATAAGGAGAGGTTGGATAAGCTGGGACTTTTTTACCTGGAATTTAGGAGCGTGAGGGGTGATCTTATAGAGGTGCATAAGATCATGAGAGGCATAGATAAAGGTAGATAGCTAACAGCGTTTCCCATGGTAGGGGAGTCTAAACAAGAAGGCATAGGTTTAAGGTGACAGGGGAGAGATTCAAAAGGGTTCAGAGGGGCAATTGTTTCCATACAGAGGGTGGTGAGTGTCTGGAATGGGCAGGCAGAGGCAGTGGTGGAAGCAAGTACAATTTCATAACTTAAGAAACATTTAGACAGGTACATGGATGGAATAGGTATAGAAACATAGAAACATAGAAGATATGGGCAGGAGGAGACCATCTGGCCCTTCAAACCTGCTCCGCCATTCATTATCATCATGGCCAATCGTCCAACTCAATAGCCTGCTCCTGCTTTCTCCCCACAACATTTGATCCCATTCGCCCCAAGTGCTATATCTAGCTGCCTCTTGAATATATTCAAAATTTTGGCATCAATGACCTGTTTTACAGCCTCACCACTCTTTGAGTGAAAAAATGTCTCCTCATCTCTGTCCTAAGTGATCTACCCTGAATCTTCAGACTGTGACCCCTGGTTCTGGACACACACACCATTGAGAATATCCTCCCTGCATCTAACCTGTCTAGTCCTGTTTGAATTTTAGTAGTCTCTATGAGATCCCTCTACTTCATTCATTTGTCCCGCCATCACCGGAATCAGCCTGGTATGGAAATTGACCAAATGCAGGTAAACACGACTAGTTTAAATTGTGAAAACTGGGTGGCATGGGCAAGTTGGGCCAAATGGCTTGTTTCCATGTTGTAGACCTCTATAACTCTATGACTCCTCATCCATTATGAGGAGACGATCCTGACTTGACTGCCTTAACTTAGGCCTGGATAGGAATTAGAAGCTGCCCTTAACTTATTGAGCTGGGAATCCCTGAGTGACAGCTCTCCTCTTGACTGGAATGAGGGCTACTGATAACCATAACAAGCTTCCTAGATTTGTGTCTATGTTCAACAGCACAACAAGACAGCAATAATGTCTGCCTGATATCTCTGGCTGAAGGGGAAGAATGCGTAAAGTCCAACCAGGGATACTGTGAGCATTCAGGTAGGGTCAAAGTGAATGCATGATGTGATAGTGAGCAAAAAACCCAGAGATTCAGTTTGATCCGGTACATGAGCTGGATGTGTTTCCCTAAGCGCATGCAGCAGCATGACATTGGTGCAGCCAGAGGTGCAGTATTGAAATGTAGAGGTAGCCTGTCAGTGGAATGGGAGTGTGCCATGAGTGTTATTACATACTGGTACATGTCAAATGCTTAAAGTCCGTGGAGATTGGGTGCTTGTGATCAGTGCCCATGGACCATAATCTGAGATATTGGTGCACTGTTTCCAACATAGAAGTCGTTCAGTGCAAGTGGCAAACTCAATCCACCAGATTCTCACTTTGGTTTCCCTTGCTGAGTCTTTCCAACGTTGAGCTTGTTTCGAGAGTTTGGCAAGATGTGAGTCTAAAACCCTAATCCAATTATAATGAGGTGATATGCGCCATTAATAAGGCATTTATCGAGTATTAATCACCATCAATTGGCATCTTGCAACTGTCTAACAAGAATCTCACCATGCTGCTTGTAAAAAGCACAAAAGATGGAGCAAGATGATATTAACATTATGATGGACCGCATTGCCCTTGCCACCCAGTTCTGCCACATTTCTCACCATATCCCACATCGCTCAGATCTTTATAAGATTCTGTCCAATATCTTTCCTAAGATAAGGAGACCAAGACTGCACACAGTGTGTAGTCTAACCAAGCTTTTATACAATTGAAGCAAGACTTAACTATCCACATACTCAAATCCTCTGCAATAAAGGCTAACTTTCCATTAGCCTTCCTGATATCTTGCTACACCTGCATGTTAGCCTCTGTCCTTTCAATAAGGACACCCAGTCCCTGTGTACACCTACATTTTCTATCCTCTTATCATTTACAAAATACTCTGCACATCTGTTTCTCCTGCCAGAGTGGTGACCTTACATTTTTGCACATTATATTTAATATGTCAAATTCTTGTCTAAACACTATTCCTTGCCAAATCTTCCTGAAGCCACTTTACATCTTTATCACAATACACATTTCCAATCAGGTTCATATCATCTACAAATCCGGAAATTTTGCATTTGATCCCCATCTCCAAATCATTGATATACATTGTGAACAACTGAAGCTCCTGAGTACTGATCCTTGCAATACTCCACCGATCACAAATCAAGAATCATCCATTTATTTCTACCCTCTGTTTTCTGTTTGTTACTGAAATAACTGCACAGAGGCCAGTATCCCTTCATCAAGTCATGCTTTATTTAAATATGCACATTACATGGGCTCTGTCCTGGTTCATAGCCAGTCCCTAGCTGAGGAGACTCTCTGAATCTCCTGTTTATATCTGTCAGCCAGGGCTCCCTGATTAGCCCTCGTTAAAACCACAATCAAGGATCTCATAGTCAATGGATCCACCTGGCCCTGATTCCAATCACTACATCCGACCCTTCCCAAACCTGGGGATGAAGACCTATTCGTTCTCTTATAACTTTATCTTGTATATTTTCGCCCCAGATCTGGCTCCTCTGACTTGGACACTGACATGGGCAGTGTGTACTGGATTGCGGCCTGTCTCTTGCGTCTGGAGCGTCTCGGGAGAGACTTCTCCTCTTCTTCCAGTGATACCGGTATCGAGACTGCATCTATCTTGGACTCTAAAGTTTCCTCAACACTAGGCGTAGGGGGAGAACCCAAGGTTTCTGACAGCCTTTCTGGCTGTTCCGAGGGACCAGGAAGATTTTGCTGTTGCCCTATTTGCGAGGTAGCAGCTTTTGGGTGATTCACACGTTTGTTCGGAACTGTATCACCTACACAAAAGTTGAGAGTCATTGGACCTGACCTCACGTCAACCTCAGCTTATACCCACACAGGGTCATTTCCACAGTTCCAGCATCAAACTTCATTCCCTGAAGTAAACTGTCTCTCTCACTTAGAGGAGGCTTGTGGCCGACATTGGTGTTCCCGCTGCCATTTCATCCTCCCCCCAAGGTCTGGGAATATCAGATTTAACCTGGTGTGGAGTCTTCTCCCCATCAGCAACTCTGCTGGAACTATCCCTGTAGTTGCGTGAGGAGTGGTCCTATAATTGAACAAGAACCAGGACAGTTTGTTATCGAGTGAAGATGTAGGCTGTTTCTTTAAGCCTGCCTTCGATGATTTGGAGCACACTTTCTGTCAGACCGTTGGACAATGGATGGTATAGAGCTGTCCAAACATGCCAAGTGCCATTCGACTTTAGGACATACCCATATTCCCTGCTGGTAGATGATATCCCATTGTCCATGTCCAATAGCTCCAGGCGTCCACGTATTGTAAATAATGCTCGCAGCTTTTCAATCATCATCCTTGAGTAAGCTGCTGAATGAACTCTATGCACATCCAACCACTTTGAACGGATGCGCACAATGACCAGGAACATTGAACCCATGAAAGGACCAGCACAGCTGACATGTAACCGACTCTAGGGTTTCCCGGCCATTCGCACAAATGTAAAGGCACTGCCAGCAGTAATTTTTGTCCTTGTTGGCACTCTGGGCACTGTCTCACCAACACAGCTATGTCAGCATCCAGTCCTGGCCATCAGACATAACCTATTGCCTATATCTTCATTTTGGAAACCCTGGATGACCATGGCAGAGTTCAGTCAGTAACTGGCAGTATCTTTACTTGGGACAATCACTCTTACTCCCTATAGTAATATTGCATCCTCTACAGTGATCTGGTTTCACGGGTCCAGAAAGGTTTCAATCCTGGCTGTGATGGCCTTTCTGTTTCCCCCATAAGTCAGGTATCTTTCAGGAGATCTGCACGTTTATTCAGGATTGCCTCACCTACCTGAACTTTGTATGTCATTGTTCTTGAACTCACGTTGACCTTGCCTCATACCCATGCTGGGTCATTTCTGTGGTTCCGGCACCAAACTTCATCTCACCCTCATTGGCACTGAAATAACTGCACAGAGGCCAGTATCCCGTCAGCAAATATCCATTTATTTATATGTGCACAGTACATGGGCTCTGACCAACCAGCTCAAAGCCAGTTCCTACACTGAGGAGACCGTCTGAATCTCCTGTTTATATATGTCAGCCCAGGGTCCCTGATTGGACCAGGTTAACAACCAGAATAGAAGGATTTTATAGTCAATGAGATGCACCCGGCCCTGGTTCCAATCATTACAGTTACCCAATTATTAATCAATACCAGTGCATTACCTCCTATCCCGTGTGCTTTCATGTTTCTCAGCAACTTCTTACAAGGTACTTTATCAAAAGCCTCCTGAAAATCTATGTACGCTAAATCTATCAGCTCTCCTAATTTAATTTTGTTAATAATATCTTCAAAAAGCTCTAACAAGTAGAATTTCCCAGTGGCAAATTCATGTTGCCCATGCTCAATCAAAGCATTACCATTCAGATGTCTACTTAATCCATTTTTTGTAACTTCATAGCATTTTCCCTACTACCAATGAAAGGTTAAAAGGTATGTAGTTGCCTGTGTTATTTTTTCTTGCTCCTTTCTTAAATGATGGGGTGACATTTGCTATTTTCCCATCAATATGAATCGTTCCAAAATCAATAAAAGTTTACAAATTAATCATCAATTATCTCTGTAACCACTTCTTTCAACACTCCAATATATAGACTATCAGGTCCTGGGGATTTATCAACATTCAGTCTCATTCATTTCTCCTGTACGGTCTTATCGCAGTACTAATTTCCTTCAACTCCCTAGCTATTTGGATTTCTAGTGATGGGATATTTCTTGTGTCTTCCTCAGTGAAAACAAACACAAAGTAATCATTTAGCTTCTCTGCCATTTCACTTCTTCATATTATAAATTCACATGTTATGTCTATGACATCTCACATTCTGCAGGATGTACACCCGACTTGGGCCTTCTGACCTGCCATCCAGTAACTCTAAAAACTATTTGTTACCCTTCGAATAAGTATGAATTTACAATGAAAAGTTTACAAACTCTTTCTCAGAAAAAAGACAGACAAAAAGCCTAGAGACTTAAGCAAAAGCTAAATACCAAAGGTTACTTTAAAGATTAGAAATCCTAAACTATCCTATTCATCAATCAAGTGCTCCGCCCATGGTCTCAGTGCTAGTAGGCCTCTCAATCCTCACCTTATTTCCTCTCCTACTCAGCTCTCAATGTGGACTGTAGTTTTTCACATAGTCGGCTCACTGCCACCTATTACCAGCAAAATCCACACTCCATGCAGAATATATTTTAAATATTATTGGATTCTGTAGAGCTCAGGACATTATTCAGGATAATAAGTGTGAGGTGATGCATTTTGGGGCGGCACAGTGGCTCAGTGGCTAGCACTATTGCCTCACAGCACCAGGGACCCGGGTTCGATTCTACCTGGCGACTGTCTGTGTGGAGTTTGCATGTTCTCCCAGTGTCTGTGTGGGTTTCCTCTGGGTGCTCCGGTTTCCTCCGACAGTCCAAAGATGTGCAGGCTAGGTGGATTGGCCATGCTAAATTGCCCGTAGTGTTCAGGGACGTGTAGATTAGGTGGGATGCTCTGAGGGTTGGTGTGGACTTGTTAGGCCAAAGGGCCAGTTTCCACACTGTAGGAATTCTATGATAAGAAGATCTGCAGACAATAAAAAGGTTTCAGGAACAGAGGGACCTGGGTGCATATGTGCCCTGATCTTGGGAGGTGTCAGTAGAGAGCAGTTAATCAGTTAATGAAGTATACAATATCCTGGGTTTTATTAACAGGGGCATTGAGGAGAAAAACAAGGAGGTGATGCTGGATTTGTGTAAGACATTTGTTAGACCTGATCTGAAGCATTGTGTGCAATTCTGAGCACCACATGAAAAGAAGGATGTGAACACCTTGAAGGTAATGTAGAAGAGGCTCACAGGAATTGTCCCACGGATGAGGAACTTCAGGTATGAGGATAGATTAGAGAGGAGGATGCTAAGAGGAAATCTGATAATAAGCTTTCAAAATTATGTGGGGGCTGGATAGAAGCTGTTGCTGCTCATAAAAAGGATCAAGAATGAGCAGGCCACAGATTTCAAGTGATTTACAAAAGAAGGAAATGTGGTGTGAGAAAACAAAACACTTTTTCACACAACAAGTAGTTTAGGTTTTGGAAGGCACCCCATGGAAACGTGCTGGAGGTGGGTTCAATTGAAGTATTAAAGATTCAAGAGGGCATTAGATGATTATTTAAAAAGAAACAATGAACAATGGTATAGGAAAATGCAGGAGAATGACACTCAGTTGCTCAGTCAACATTCCAGTTCAAGAATGAACTCCAGTGTAACTTTTTATAATTCATTCACTATAATTCATTCATGATGCTCAGTTTGAGGGCCAGTATAGGCATGATGGGCTGAATAGTCTCTTTCTGTGATATAAGACTTCCCTTTGACTCCATGATTCTATTGGTTCCATTCATATAGCCTTCCCTGTTACTGCTAATCAGATGTATTAACTAAAGGAACAGCTTCTTTCTGGCTGTTATCAGACTGTTGAATGGACTCTAGCCTCAAATAATGTAACCTGTAAGCCTCTAAGTCTTTTTGATCTTTTTGAACAAAACTTTTCACTGTATTTTGGTAGGCATGACAATAAAATCAATCAAATAAAATATTAATACCAATTGAATATGCAGATGGTATGTAATCATGAAATATACACATAATGGCCAGATTTTCCAACAAACCTAGCACTGATCCATATCATACCGAACCAGTGAGAACAATATTCTTCTGATATAGCTGACAGGCTATTGGCAAAATGTAACAGATTTTGAACGATAATTCAAGATCACTCTGCATAAACCCAGTGAATGAATTATAAAGAGTTACACTGGAGTTCATTCTTGAACTAGGATGTTGACTGAGCAAATAATTGTGGTCCTTAAGCAATCTGCCATGTCTGGACTACCCTAATCGAGGATTCCTGGAACAATTGGATAAAATTAAGATAGCATTGTGCTGATTAATCTACATTGTCATGTGATAGCTAAACCTCAGAAACCTGTTGACATCATAAAGCAGTAGTTCAAAACCTACCAAATCTAAATTGGCCACTTTTCCATCATATTGTAATTTCATGTAATTCATTAATTAACAGATATCATGTTAATTATTGTTTGTGTAAAATACACAGAAAGCGACAAGACATTAATAAAGTAATTAAGAAGGTATATGGTTCCACTTACCTTTATGAGTTGTGACATAAATTATAAAAGCAAGGAGGTTGTCCTGGAGCTTTACAGAAATTTGGTTAAGTCACTGCTGGAGTTTTGTGTGCAGGTCTAGACACCAAACTATAGGAAGGATGTGTTTATACTGGAGGGGTACAGAGGAGATTCAACAGGATGTTACCTGGGACGGAGCCTCTTAGCTATGAAGTGAGGCTGGATAAGCTGAGATTGTTTTCTTTAGTGCAGAGGAGGCTAGGGGAGACCTGATTGAGGTATCTATGATTATAAGGGGTATGGACAGGGTGGATATAAAGGAACTGTTCCTATTAGTTGAAAAGTCAATAACAAGGAAGCATAACTTCAGAGTGAAAGGCTGGAGGTTTAGAGGGGATTTGGGGATTTTTTTGTGCGGAGGGTGATGGGAATCTGAAATGCACTGCCTAGGAGAGTAGCTGAGGCAAGAAACCTTAGAACCTTTAAAAAGTAGTTGGATGATCACTTGAAATGCAGTAACATTCAAGGTGATGGACCTAGTGCAGGAGTTTGAGACCAGTATAGATTTAGACCAACAGACAGCATGGGCTGAAAGACGTCTTCTGTATTGTATGATTCGATGCTTCTACGAAATTGGGAATTGACAAGCAATAATTGATATCGGTCAAAATCTACTGTTATCAACACAAATCTAGTCCAATTTATTTACACATTATTCAGGTTTTCCTGGTTTTCTTTTATGAATAGTAACAAAAGGAAAAGTTAAATTGTGGAAACATGGGGTTAGATGAACAAATTCAATACATTTTATTACCTTTATGGATATAAATAAAACGTTCCCTCATGAAATTAAGTAGATATGTAAACCCATATTAGCACAATTTGCTCAGTCTGTGAATTTGAAGAGATAATGGATGCTTTTCATTCTATCCTGCTCTCAGTTGAAAATGCCTTATCCTTAACAATTGATGCATGCTTACTTGTTGGGATAGGTCCATGACTGTGAGAGGTGCAATCAACATTTATTTAGCTGCACAATGCAAAGCGATAAAAAAAGGAAAAAAATGCTCAGCTTGAATTATAAATACGTAAACTATTTCCTGGTGCACTTATAGACTATGATCCTCAAATAGAAATAGTGCTTGTACTAGCCTTTGTTAAAAGCAACTTTAAAAACATTTTTCGCTCATAAACGTAAACATATATAAATTCAATAAAAACAGGTGGCAATTTCTAAGTTGCAGGATAAATGGCACCATTAACATCTGTTTAATGTAGTTGTGATGGCCAATCACACTACTGATAACATGTAACTTACAGTAATACTTCCCAACATAGACATTTCAAGAGGGAAGGAAGCATTAATAAATATGATGTGTTTAACTTCAGATAGATTTAAAATATGAAATGAATAGACACGTATAAAGCTTTTCTCACACAGCCAATAACTGTGTTGCTATCATTAACGATCACAAATAGTGTGAAATATGTCACTATAGAAATGTTAGTGGATATTTTTGTCCATTTGCATTATTTATCATAATAGCAATTTTTAAAAATAAATCTATCTTTTATGAGATGTACAGGTCAAATTTTAAGATTCCAGATTTTTCACACAATGTTAACTTTAGAACATAACATAAGAGCTGGAGTAGGCAATTCAGCTTGTGCTCCATCACTTAATACAATCTGATTAACTGATCTCATTAACTCTAACTTTATGCCAGCTCTCCATAACCCTTCAACCCATTACTAACTAAATACCTACCTATCTATCTATCTCCCCCATAAATTTACTCAAACTTAATTTAATACTAACTTTAATATTGTGTTTTCAAATATTTTGTTAGGCTATTGTCTGCTTAGTGATAACATTGAAAGTATACAAATTAGGGAGATCATTCGGCAGCATAATAACCTGCAAAATCTGCCCTCCATGCAGGAATAAATGCGAGACCTGTTAAGCTTGACCTAGAATTTGGTGGAGTTTCTCTTTATTAAAATGAATGGAGGCAAAATCTGGGAGAATTTGTCCCTGGCAAGTTTTCCTTTTTGCATTGCATCAGGTGATACCTAACAATCAGGCAATAAATATGAAAATCTGCTTTAGTGTCTTTAAATGTATGAACAAAAATCTGGGACAGAAAATTATTAATCCCATAAAGCAAACTCTGCATTGTGTCATATTGTACCACCACCATATATAGGTTTGAATTGATCCAGCAGCTCAAAACTGAACATTCATGAGGCTCTGTGGGCCATCAACAGCAACAATGTTGTATTCAAACATAATTGGTATCATCAACATCATCGAGCGTATTTCTGACTTTACTGTTACCATCAAGCCAAAGGTTCAACTCTCGTGCAAGATGGCATACCCAAAGCAGCTCCAGGCATACCAAGACAAAGGTATTATCCTGGTGAAGCTATAACACAGGACTACTAGCATGCTAAACAGAGGAAGCAGAAAGCAATAGACACAGCCACAACCAACAGACCAAGTTGCCATTCGTTGCTGTTACTTTCAATGAAATATTTAAATAGGAAGGGTGTATATCATCACTGCAGGAAGTGATATCATATAGCTTGTGACATCAGGAAGATTTATGTTGATTTTTTGGTAAGATGTAGATGTTGAGTTCTGTAATATATATGATACTGTGAATCTTCAATAAAGATAACCCCAAGTATTTGTTATCATTCATCAGTGTGTGATGGTAAGTTTGTGGGAAGAGCTCAGAAACGTAACATGGTGGTAACTATGCATTCTTCAAGACCACACACTGTAGAAGTAAAATTGAAGAGCAACAGTGAATATCAGAATCATGGTGATTCAATTCTGTATGGAGTTCATAGACTGCAGCCAGCCCAAAGATCAAAAAAAGTCAAAAACAGCGCTGGGATAATGCAGGTAGTCTGCTACTAAAGTAGCACCAGGATGCAGTAGTATGTTCTGGGATCAGTGCTCAGAAAACCAGTGGTTAACTGATTGGTGCTACTGGATTGGTGGTCAGCTAGAATATTAAGTTCATTCAGGTTGGGGCTAAAGTGGGTTTAGAACCAAGCTGACAGGTTGCAAAGCCAATTGAGCATTCTGCCCAAGGAAAATCATGTCATACAGGCTACAGTGCCACAGAGCTACTTTGGTATGGAACATGGGCTATGTATGCACCCACTGATCACAGTGGATTGAAATAGCCATTGGAAACAAGGGACTGCAGCAAGTTGACACATTGGATCTATCCAGCAAGAATGATGTGGTCTAACAAAATCTATGCAAGTCATAACGACGTAAAGTTGTAATGACTCAGGGACAAGTAGGATAGAAGACAGCAGTCTAGAACATGCATGTTAAGAGAGAGGTTTTACATACTACACTAGAGAGCTGAACTTGTCAGATATCGCTCTAAAGACATGTACCTTTATGAATGATACTGCATACAATAGCCGGGCTGATATCTTACAAAGGATGACCAATTCATTGTATTGGTCCAATAGCACTAAAATTAATCTACTTGGTAATTCTACACAGTCTTTGTAGGTTTCCTAGACATAAACAGACCAGCAGAAGCAGGATTTCCAGAACAAAGATAGCTCAAAATTATGACAAAATCAGAAAAGCAACATTGGTGGAAAATGTTTGAGCCTGCTGTGTCAAATTAAGTCAAACTATGTAATACAGCTCAGTATCCAGGCAGGTTGAATGCTTTGGGGAGTTTCAAAGTTGATATTGTTTTGAGAATTTGCAGAGTAAAAGAATACCTTGGGTATTATTGCAGAGGGAGGGAGGAAGCAAGGGAGGAAAGGAGGAAGGCAAGAAAATAAAAATCACTTTCTTGACTTCCTTCTGGAGAGGGTGTGGTTGTAGAAGTTTGACAGTCTTCTTCAAATCAGCTCTTCTTGGATTGGTCTTCATCACTGCTTTATTCAAGTCTTTGTGTGGGTCACAGTCCAAAGACTAGCGATCACAGCAGTGTCATTCCACTCCATGAATGTGTTGACCACGCAAGGAAATAACAGGAGAACACCTATCATACATGCATTCCAGGAGAACAGAGAACACTATTGAGAATTATACCCTCAAGCTCAAGAGATTTTTGGGATGGCGGATTGGGATTTGGTGAGGAAACAAAGTAAAAATATTAAATATCCATTGTCAAATTTCAGTTGAAACAAAGGAGAACTGTATATAACTCAAGAGGAGATGTAGAGTGAAGAGAATTAGATGATTACTATGTATACAGTTACCGAACACACGGAAGTGGAGCTGTTACAGTGACATCAGATCACATGGATTTGGAACGTGGATCTGTAGGGGTCCAAGTAAGATGTCCTTTCTAAATACAGAAGATGGCAAGTGATGTTCAATAAACAATGAGGGGAGATAGTAGCTGACTAGTATTGTGATTGAACTAGTAACACCAATACTAATCAAGCTGTAATCCAGGCTAATCCCTGGACACATTGGTTTAAATCCCAACATAGTAAATGTTGAGATTTGAATTCAATTAATACATATAGAAAGTACAAGATTGAGTCTACTGGTAAACATAAAGCCATTGGTGATTATTTACTTTTTTAGTACAATCTGGGAAAGAAAAATGTCAACCATATGAATTACCTGGCATTGAACGAGACAATGGAAATGACAAAGGCACACACAGTCCTGTCAACCCTGAAAAAACCCTCCTTACAAAGATCTGCAGACTTGAGACAAATTTGAGAGAGCTGTCCCACAGGCTAGTCAAGAAATAATCTGACATAACTATCTTCGCGGTTTCATTCCTTCCAAACAATGTTTCAGACTTGGCAATTACATTCTTGGGTATGTCCGTTCCCATCTGACAAAATATGGTGGCACAGTGATTTGCAGTGAGGAGTGAGTCGCCTGGGAAGTTCTCAACATTGATTCTGGGTCTCAAAGTCTCATGAACAACATCTGGAGGAATCACTGAAAGTGGCAAGGTCACTGAATGCACTCTGAGTGGGGATTTCAGCGTTCTTCACCAAGATTGAATCAGTAGCACTACCACTAACTAAGCTAGGCAAGTTATAAGAACATGTCTGCTATACTGGACCTCACCAACAAAAGAGAAAAATGTATTTGACCTTATCCTCAACTATCTAGCTGTTGCATCTATCCATGACAGTATTGGTAAGAATGTCCACTACATAGACGTTATGAAAACAAAGTCCAACCTACACATTGAAGATATGCTCCAACGGATTGTGTTAATGAGACAGACTTCAAACAGATCAAGCAATGCAAGACTGGACATCCATGAGGTGTTTTGCACTATTGGCAACAGTGGAATTGTATTTAACCACAATCTGTAACCTCCTGCCTTGGCACATCCACAACCCTATCATTACCACCAAGCTTGGGATTAACCTCGATTCAATATAGAGCGCAGGAGTGTATGCCACCAGAAACACCAGGTATGCCTAAAAATGTTAACCTGATGAAATTATAACATAGAAATACTTTCATGCCAAGCAGCATAATCATCATACAAAAGGAAAAGCTAAGCACTCTCACAAGTGACCTTGTGGTATTATCATTAGACTATTAGTCCAGAGACCCAGGTAACTTTCTGAGGACCTAGGTTTGAATCCTGCAATGGCAGATGGTGGATTTTGAATTCAACAACAATCTGGAAATAAGAGTCTAATGACGATTGCTGATTGTCAGGAAAAAAAACCCATCTGATACATTAACGTCCTCTAGGGAAAGAAATCTGTCCTCCTTACCTGGTCTAGCTTATATATGACTCCAGTCCCACAGCAATATGGTTGACTCTTCACTGCCTGCCAAGTAGACAGGGATGGGCAATAAATGCTGGTCCTGCCAGCGACACCCACATCCCATGAATGAAAAAACATCTCACCTTAGCAGACAGTGGCTCACAGATAACAATCTCAAGGCCCTTTGGGAAAGAGATGCTGGATCCTGCCAGATAATTCCTTGAGCAAAGTTGTTTGGCAGAGTGCTTCATTGCCAGAACTTTCAAAGAGTAGCTATATCTAGCCTGGCTGGTGATAAGAAAAACACTCACCATCAAATCCTTGAAGTCTCAGTGCCACTACATAGTACCTTTAAAGTAGCTGCAATGAGGAAGAGTCCATCACGCAGCTACTTCTGGAATGCGCCTTTGCAAAACTTGTCTGGAAAGATTTATGATGGCTTCTGTCATGGTTTATCTTTACAATTCTATAACATAGGACTTAGCTCCGCATGATCCCAGGGAGACATAATGATACAAACATCAACTACTGCTGAAGGATCATGAAAAAGGTTAATAAAACTTTGGTAAACCCTTTTGGTCTTTCAGAGCAAAGAAGTGGCCATGACCAAGTTATGGCATATTTCACGGTCCAAGACTACAAGCTGAAGGATGTACCAATACATGGGGCTTCCACTGCAAAGTCTGAATGGGGAAAGACTACAGTGTGATTAAGTCTACCTGCTAGTATAAATCGAAAAGCTAAGAACTGGGTAGAACACCTTAGCCTGTACGCTTGACAAAAGAAAAATTGTAACCTTCACAAGTATTGTAAATATATTGAGGCATATCAGAATGCAACATGCTGTGTAGATAAAAATTGTATTTTATTGCACTTTTTGAGACACAATTTGAAAATGCTACGGATTATACTTTATAATGTTTGTGAGTTAATTATGTATTGGGGAAAGAACACAAGCTTAATAAATATGGAAATACAGTTGCCTTGGGGCTGACACAGTACTTTCTTAGAGATCACACGGGAGATGGACAAAGTTTTCACCCTGATACAAGGACTATATACTATATTCTATGACTATATACAAGAACTGAAATGCCTGTAAGTTCCTAATGGTGGAGCACTTCTCCATTAAAAATGAGCAGAGAAAAAAAAATAGTTCTTTCACATTGTTCTAGAGTCCTAGAGTAGTACAGCATGGAAACAGACCCTTTGGTCCATCTTATCCATGCCGACCAGACATCCCAATCAGATCTAGTCCCATTGGCCAGCATTTGACCCTTATACATCTTAAACTCTTCCTATTCATGTACCCATCCAGATGTCTCTTAAATGTTGTAATTGTACCTGGCTCCACCACCTCCTCTAGCAGCCTGTTCCATACATGCACCACACTTTGTATGAAAAAGTTACCCCTCATGTCCTTTCCAAAATCTTTCCCCTCTCACCTTAAACCTATGGCTTCTAGTTTTGGACTCCCCATCCTAGGAAAAAGATCCTGCTATTCACTCTATCTATGCCCCTCATGATTTTATAAACCTCAGTAAGGCCTCAGGCTCCGATGCTCTAGCAAAAACAGCCCCAGCTTAATCAGCCTCTCCCTATAGCTCAAACGTTCCAGTCCCTGCAACATCCTTATCATCTTTTCTGCATCCTCTCAAATTTAACAACATCTTACTTTCTATTCAGTTATCAACACCATGTACTCTGTTAACAGGCATGTTGTATATTTATTTATTTGCTTTGTGACACAGCACATTTCACTACAGATTCACCATAACAGCAGATGCAGCATTAGATCACCAAGTTCCAAACACAAAAAATACACGTTAAGTGTTATATGTCTTTATGTGGCTATGTTTCAGAATATGGGTCTATATGCCATCAGTTATTAGAAATTAACCAATTCTTGATTAAAGGGTCTTCTTCCAATCTGTGCTTCGAGTTGTCTCTCTTACTGATGGTGCAGATCAGCAACTCAGCTGAATACTGCATATGGTTTCATAGTTTACTCACCAGTAAAATTGTAAGAGCAGAAAATTACCATAAAATAGATTTAATTATAATGGAATGTTTGCCATGAGTTTTTTTTATTCTTATTTTCTCATCAGATAAAGAAGATATTATTTCATTTAGTTCCATTAGACAGTCACCAAATATTATTAAGTATTGAAGATTTTTCTTCATCTTTAAATTGTTTTACACTAATGAAACAATTGTGCATAGTTGAAAAGAAAATTCACCATTATTTATTTTAATGAGGTGAAGTTTCCACTGAAATAATCAATTTATCTCAATTCCTTTCTTTTCTTAAGCAAAATTCCCACAGTGTGATTTCAAGATCTATAGTTTAACTTAATTTTGAAACTATAAAAAAGATAGGCAATGGATAGAGCTGTTCTATTTATTCAAAATAGGTTCACGTAAGAAAATAATGGATCAATATTTGTGCTTCACCACTCATGGTAACTTGATGTATTTGCAGTATCAACCTGTAGATGATACTGTCGTTGCATTAGCTTGGGCCTCTATAGCAATAGTGGTGGTAGCACCATTAGATTAGAAGAGGGTTTAATGCATGATAGAAATTTAGGAAGCTGGTACAGATACACCTTGTCCCTCTAAAATCTAGAATCATACTCCAGGGCTTCACCCACAGACTGTTTGACATCAGTAGAATGGACCTTAACCCCTTCAGAGCCATTACTTTACAAAACCTATTTCTTCCCAAACATTTACCTTTTTAGGTAGTCATAATGTATACCATTGTACTATTTTAAAGGAGCGCAGGGGTTTTCAAATTGATTTCTGCATTCCCACAGTAAAATAGTAACAATACGTAAACAACTTCACAAAGAAAAAAATTCCACATATATGCTGATTCAATATTTCACATCTTATACAATTACTCCTCTGCTTTTCGTGCTGTCATGCGTATTCGTCCAATATTCTGATTTAAATGTACCTCAATTTCTTAGAAATATTTGAAAGCCAGTATCTTCAGCCCAACTTGAGATTCTGACTCCATGGCATCTCCATCAAAAGCCCAATACAACCATGTCTGTAACTCTTCAGCCATCACTGCAAATACCTCACAGGCCTTTGCCACCTCTACATGATCATTTCACAGCTCTCCTGGCTGATTTCAAAGTTTTATTTTTAACCTGCTTTGTCCAGACATTCTGCTGCCAGATTAAATCATGCTTTCTGGCTACAGCAATTTTCATTGACCTGTATTTGCTGTCATCACTAATTTCCCCGTAATCTAAAATTCTTATCATTTTTGTGACTGATTTGGCTAATATCAATTTCTGTGAATCTGTCTTTCTTGTCAATTGGACAACAATCATTCCATGGCAATATCTCAAATAAGAACAGAGGGGTTATTCCCCAGCATTTTAGCACGTATTTCACCCTACAATCAACATCACAAAAAGCAGATTATCTGTTCCTTATCACATTGTTGTCTGTGGATGTTTGCTGTGTGCAAATTAGCTGTCATGTTTTCTACATTATAACAATGACAACTACATCACTGAATCTAAAGAACTTTGGCAACCCCAGGGCTCATGAAAGGCACTACATAAACATAAATCTCTCTGTTCTAAGTAGTTTATGATCCTTTTGGATGTCAGATGTATCATTGAAGTCCAATGTTTTGAAGCATTGTTCTATTTCTTAGAAACCTGCAAAATATTTTAAAGGAGTGCAATACTAAATAGTACAAATTTTAAAAAAAAAAGGAAATCGGAAACAAAAACAGGAATTGCTGGAAAATCTCTGTTCTGTCCCGAAGAAGGGTCACTGGAACTGAATTGTTAACTCTGATTTCCACAGATGCTGCAAGACCTGCTGAGATTTCCAATAATTTCTATTTTTGTAGCATAAATTTTCTGTTGCCTCCTTAAAATATTGCATTATTTTATTTGGTTCAAACTGTTTTCAACACAAAAATGAGATTTGATTATGCTTTACGAGTAAAAAGAAAATTATATGAATCCAACTAGTGTAAACTGTATGTCTCGGTGATATCTGTGTCATTTACAATTGGATAAACTCACAAAATGCATCAGGATTATTTGACCAAGAGCTCTTGCATAACAAGTGTCTTTTGAATCCACTCACTGATAATATTAGCGTATTTTCACAAAGTATGCTTATCTTGTATGTATAATTGCTAACAGGAAATCAGATAAACATAAGCACACAACAGATCTAGGAAATAAATATGTGGACAATAAAAAGCTGAGATATACGTATCTATTTAATCATTGCACAATAGATGTCACTTCTTCTGAATCAGTTATTTTTAAAAACTCAGTAATAATCCTTTTTGCCTATTGAAATATATTGAAATATGCTTGCCAATATTAGCACAGAAACATTTCAAATCTGTTTATAATTAGACCTTTAAATCAAATCTGTTTATAGTTAAACTGAATTCCATTTGATAAATGTGCCTAACGCAGTTTTAGTTATGGAGCACAAAATAGATATTTCACATTCTTTGTTGTAGCAATTTGTGTACTGTCCTCTGTTTCATGTTTCTCATTGTTCACTTTGTGGGATCATTTTACACTACAATAGTTAAATATATGAATAAATAATTATGCTTACTGACAATACTTAAAGCAGCTGTAGGGTTTGCATTAAAAATTATATGCAAACTTAATATACATTTATATAAAAATCCTCATCTGCATGCATGTTCAATCTATAAAATGCTACTTCCCGTTCTCACACATTTTTCTGTCACATGCTCCTATATCCATACTTCTCAGAAAAACTGCCTAAATATATGAATTGGGCAGGAATTTTTGCTTTTGAGATGGGAGTCACGCAAGAGAAGATTACTCAACATCAGTATCCTACTTCCTGCATGGCAGTGCTATTGGCTTTTTCAGGGATGAGCTGAAGTTAGAGCCGAAGCAGGTCCAAGGTGGAAGCATTGAGCAGTGGATACTGAGACTAGAACATCCACCGCTGTTTACTGGACAACAGCCCGATTCAATATGTGAATGTTGGGCATCTTAGCCTCACCCCAACTTAAACACCATACCCCTCAAATCCTTCCACCTTTGAGCAACCCTCCATCCATCCATATGCTCCTCTCCATGATATCTCTGTATTCACAATGTGAAACATACTCACTCACCCACTATCTAAATAGACAGAAAACACCAACTCTACAAAAACATGAACATTAATGACACTGTCAAAATAACCAAACAGCTAGTCCTTTAACGTTTGCTTGGAAAAGGTCCTAACCCTTTTTGGAGTTTGAAATCCGTAATTCAAACACAACCATCCAAACTCCACTTTGGAGAAACCTAAATCCCATTCATTGGTCATAACATTGTCAAAATAAACAAATAGCCAAGCAAAAAAACTATTTCAAAAAAACATAACCTGCTGATGACATCATAAACGGTCAATCGAAACAAAGTTCATAACCCTTTTGAAAGTTGCAGCAACAACCCTTGATGAGCAGAATCGATTATATGGCTTGGAGATCAGCCAAGCATTTTTAATGAGATTTAATTGTGTAACTGCAATGATTTTGTTTTTAGAAACAATTAAATTAAAGGTTTGCAGAAGCCAGAACAGATTGTCATCTGTTGGTCATCTTTTCCTTGTCTCAAAATTGAAGAGATAACTGCACTGCCAAATAAAATTAGCTCTCCATTAATTTATACAATAGCAAAGGCATCTGTCGAGCGTAACAAACAATGTAATGATGAAAACACAGGATCCAACTGATCCATTAAAATCTGAAATTCAATACTATTGAATGCAGAATAACACTTTAATCACTATTTAACCACTCTAATACATCTGTACACTTCCGCAATTCTGATCAATGTAATGGTAGCATACCTTTTTAAAGATAAAGCCCAGACATCAGTTACCTCATTAAAAACACATGTGAGTTAACATGCAACATCTAACTATCATATGTGAATTTGGCAACACCTTTTAAGCGTGCATGTTAATTTTTCAGATTTCAACACTCCCCTTGATTTCTGGACCCTCTGACCTAGCGCAGACCATAGTTTTTAGATGTCTTCCAAAGGTAGCAAACTCTATGAAATTTGTTACAGTTCTGGAAATAACATATCCACAGTAAAGCTACTGGTATCAGGATTCAAAGTATGAGATCACAGCCTGAAAATTCCAGAGGGTGGAATTGGAGTCAGGAATCTTGGAAACGGGATGTCCATCTCTTTATCCACCACCCAAAGTCTGTTTGTATTTCACTGTAAGCACATGCAAAACCATTATGTTGAAATTTCACCTTGATGCTTCAGTTTTGGATGCTTAAGTTGTTATGCTTGTAATAAGAGAAAAACAAAAAGCAAAGTATTTGTCCTTGTTCCTACACTGCTTTGTTTTGTAAAAATATAACCTATTCAATGCAGTTAAGCGCAAAATCTATTATTTTAAAATAGAATTGAACAGTCTGACCTACATGTGACTCCAGATCCACAGCAATGTGGTTGACTCTTAACTGCTCCCTGGGCAATTTGGGATGGGCAATAAATGCTGCCTAGCCAGCAACACCTTCATCCCATGAATGAATAAAAGAAGCCTGTATGCTAGTCCGATATTCTACCTCACCTTATTGCATTTGAAAACTGCATTCACACTTGATTCTCCTGTCTTAATAAATATATTGATGAAAGGTGCGAACGTGGTGGTTATACTCACCAGGGAACTCTACTGCAGCCCCTACAGAGGTTGTCACTTCAGAATTATGGGTCTCAGCAGTGCAATGGTGAATATGCAATATCTTCACTGAGTACTTTAAATATGAAGGCATAAGGTCAGCCAAAGGCATAAGGTCGCCACAGAAAATTCCAGTTTATCAACAGATTCTTTAAAAGCATGTTAAATTCTGTCCCCATCATCTTTGGAATTCAGCCTTCTTGCCTAACCTGGGCTAGTGTGATCCATTTGTGCCCTTCAAGAACCTTATCAGCCTCATATCAGTGTTTACATTTTCGTCCAGCCTTACTCTACACATGCTCTTTTTTCATTTAGCCATGGGATGTGGGCATCACTGGCATTTATTGCCCATTTCTATTTGCCCAGAGGGCAGTTAAGAGTTAAATACATTGTTGTGGGTCTGGAGTCACATGTACATCAGACCAGATAAGGAGGTTGGTTCTGGATTAGTTTTCTTCTTCCCAACAATTGACAATGGTCTCATTGTAATAATTATATCCTGGATTCCAGATTTGTCTGTTGAGTTTAATATTCACCATTTGCCATGGCAGGATTTGAACTCAGTTTCTCAGGAGTTTGGTTGGATTTCTGAATTAATAGTCTAGCAATAATGCCACTAGGCCATTGTCTCTCCTATGGGACAGTAGGGATCTCATCTGTTGACTGGAGAACGGGTGAGAGACCCATCCTGCCTCTTCCAGAGAAAGTCTGAGATACCTCCTGCCAATCAGGAATTTGAGGCACCACCATTAGGCTTTCGCCTGGAATCAAGATCCCAGTTGTGGGATTCCCACCAAGTGAGGACTACTGATCGATCAGACTCCAGTAGCTATTATGCTCAGAAGCATCACAGACGTAATTGCTATTGTGGAAAGTAAATATCCAACAGTCCAAGAATCATGGGGGATCCAGATGAAGGTTTAGTGATGTTGGTAGAAGGGGTTGAGTGCTTGACAGGTTGAAGGTTATAGGGAGGGGGTGGGAAGATGGTCAGAGAAAAAGATAGCCCCCTCAGCAAGTACCAAATGCCTGATATCCGGTTCTCGATCAGGCACTAAATGTTTTTGATTAATGGGCTATTCCCCTCCTCAGCTACAGCAGGCTGAAGCCCTTAACTGGCCACTTGAGGGCCTCAGTTGGCAGAAAGGTAAGAAGGTCAAACTTGAACCGCCTCATTGAGAATGCATCTCCAGTGGAGGTGAGGAAGCAGCAGGGTTTGGGTACATCGCCATGCTCCCTAATTATGTGTCCTTATCACCTCCAAACTCAACACTCCTGCAGCAGAAGAACCTTCCGAATGTTACAGTTCGATTAGTGAAGCAAGAACGTCCAACTCATCATCCCCTTCCAGCATGGCTCTGTCCGTATTGATGAATTTGCTTTGGAAAGAGAAAGTTTCAGCCACCTGACAGGGCTAAATGAACCTCCTCATAAAAACTTGGCAACTTGTGTTGTTTGACGAGTCTAGTTATTGTAAGCAAAATTAGGGTCAATGTATCATTGTGATGACAGACCAATTTATTTCTTCTAAATTCTAACAAAATTAATTGAGGCAATATGTTCTATTGGATTTGTCATTAGCTGCTTCCAAACAATCTCTTTAATGAGAATGTAAATACTAAGGACATGATGATGTATAAGGTTTAACACTAATACCAGCAATCACAAACTCTTTGGATTCTGAGGAGAGGACGCAGCACCCGTACTAAAGACCTACACTGCAGAGATCAGAATAACATACAATAGTGTGTACATAAAAGAATTTGCTAGATCTTGTACCTCAGACAATGGTCATTCTAGAGAAGGCACTTAGGTGCAGCCTCTTCTAAGGGAGTAGCCTCTCAGTAGTGTAGTAGTGAATCTAGAGTCCCAGGTTTCATGGTACTCTAATCCATAAACACAGATTAATCAAGGGTTGCATCAGTAGGGCAACTCAAACCAATCTAAATGTAACAAATATTTCAGTCATTCTGGTTTGTGGCATGCACCACGCAAAGAAAAATCTGAGGCTAGTTGAGTTTCAGAATAGCGGACATCCATTATTATAGCCTTAAGAATCCCTACAGTATGGAAGCAAACTATTTGGCCTATCAAGTCCGCACCAACCCTCTGAAGGGCATCCCCATAGACACACACGGCTAACCTATCCCTATAACCATGCATTTCCAATGGCCAATCCACTTAACCTGCACAGTTTTGGACTGTGGAAGGAAACCAGAGCGCCTAGAAGAAACCCACATAGACACAGGGAGAATGTGCAAACTTCGAGGGTGGAATCAAACCTGGGTCCCTAGCACTGTGAAGCAGCAGTGCTAACTACTGAGCCACCAGGCCACCCCCAACTCAGTGCAGCTAAATGCAAAATAGCTAAATAAGGGGATAAATGCCTTATGTTAAATGATTACCATCATTTAAAAAAATATCAATATTTACATGGAAAATTAGTAATGCAAGCTTTTTAATTTTAGTCCTCAATTTGATGACCATGTTTTAAAAACTGTCAGATTTTAATAGATGATGAGATAGCCTTTCCTCAGGGCTGAAGGAGGCTTATTGACAATAAAGGCAATAACACTAAGCTATTGCCCAAGGTCAAAAGTTGAGGTGATTTTGATAGCCATTAGCAAATACTTTGAGGACATTCTTGGAGACAGCATCATTCCTGTTATCAGCAAATAGGCACTGGGAGACCACAATGTCAGACAATGACATCACAGAGCAGCAATTTACAAATATTGATGGCAAAATGCAGTTGTGTATAAGTAACAGTGAGAGAGTTGTGAAAACCTATTAATTAAAATATTAATTAAAATTAATTAAAACTAAATAGAAGTGCAAAATTGGGAACCATTCTGTAAAATTCATAATAACAGCAATTGAGGCCAGAAGATTCAGTGCAATACTTTTTTAAGAATTTTGTTCCATATGAACTGCATGGTATAGAACATTTTTATGTAGATCACATACCTGAGAATATTTGTAGTCTTATATGGATTTCCTCCAAGACTCAATATGATTGTATTAAGAGAAATTTCAAATCTGTCCTTCTAGAGTTCCCTGCATTTTTTAGCATCAGAATTCCATATCTTTCAGCTTTGAAACATCCATGCAAATTTCTTTAGCCACCAATATTTCTAAGCAATTTTTTAAGAAAAAGGTTAATTATTGTCACAAATGCATGTAGCTTTCTCTCTTTCTAATTAAAATCCAAAGTTCTTAACCAAATACAACTTTTATTGTTATTCTCCCATTATAACATTTTCTTAAAACTGTTAGCTCACTTGAGATCTAAATGAAAAACAAAGCTCTGAAACGAAGGGCTGAGGTCTTCAATGAATGTCACTTCAGCAACCCAAGGGCTAAAGGCCACTGGTTTACCAACTATAACCTGCAAACATTGCAATCAATGATTGATTATAATGTTGAGCTAATGAGTTCAATAAGAAGACTAGGCCATTTGAGCTACCTTGACAAGGCAAGCAAACTCTGATGTGAGAGACATTAGCAATCTCTATGGCAAATAAATTTTGCTTGTCTGGGCGTGTGGGATTGTGTAATTCCAATTCATCGACCTAGGCCTGTTGGTTGAGGTTTTGTGATGGCATTCTATTTCTAATTTTTGACAAGGAAAGTTACGACTTTGACACTTTCCAAAAGAGATCATCGTGGCTGTTAAATCAGCATGAATTTTGTTTACTTCTGTTTGGTTCAATGATCCCTGCAGACTGCTGATGCTAACTATGGACTTTATTGATAAGTAATGAAGCACACCTGTGTTAGATAACTTTCACTAACAGACTATCCTTCATGCTCTGCTGGTGCATTTTGTCAAGGAGTTTTTTCACAGAAACTGAGAATCTTTGGTGTCACATGGGTCTCCTACAAATCGAGGTCAAACCTGCTAATGTAAAGTTCTGGTTAAATATTGTCTCACAGTTTGCGTTATGCCTTCTGTTGCTTTTACACTAAAGGCTGTGCAATTGTTAAAACCAGTATTTACTCAGCAATTAAACTTTTTTAGCTTCAGGATTTTGCACTCATTACACTTAAAACCATCTGTTCCAGTTTGATGACTGCTATTTTTTTTCTGCAATTGGCTGATAAGCAACTCTCCCAGAATACCTTTTGGTCAGTGATTTGGTCAAGGTGATTCTTACTTTCTAAAATTTTACACTTTGCCTGTTGACAAGTATTCTGCTTACAAATGAGAGGCTAGTAGTTTAATTTGTGCAGAATAAGCTGTGAAAATTGATCCAGCAGCATTTGAAAATGATACTTCCCTTCATAAAAACAAAGCTCAATTGATTATTCATTATAAAATTTTTACAATGCAATTATTAATGGATCATGTACAATTTGGGGTCAGTTAGTTCAGTTGACTGGTTGGTTGGTTTGTAATAGTGTGACGCTAACAGCACGTACACAATTTCCATTCTGGCTGATGTTTCCCACAAAGGTCCCACTTTCTTGGCCTCTCCCCTTGCCTGAGTCATAGTGACCCTTACGTTGAACCACCACCAGTCATCTCTCCCCAGTGAGAGATCAGCCTTCTCAGACTGTGGCTACTTTACCATGGATGACTATTTGAATAGTTTCCTACTGATGCAGCTTATTATAATCAATATGCGATAGAAAATTTGTAAAAGATTCACTTACTTTTTACTGTGCAGCTTTACTTTTCAACCACTAAATTACTCAATGCAGTATTTTCACAGTTCTTTTTAAATCTTAACACTTTCTCCCAATGAAATTCCACAAAAGGATAAAGTAGATTTCTAATTGCTGGTGAGCACCCCATTATTTGTGGATTTTCATTATGACTAAGTTACACATTGAGCACACATTCCAATCAAACAAAAACATAAAAAATATAAAATCCTGCAGAAGGTTAGTCCTCCCCTCAATCCCTCATCTGCATCATTTTTGCAGCAGTGGGATTGGGATGAGCAGGACTATCTGACCACATAAAGATGAAGGGGGATGTGGCAATCAATTAAATTTATTAAGGTCCTCATTAAGTGCATTTGAAGGATGTGAAGTGGGGTTTTCTAGTGCATCTCCAGGTTCCCTCATCAGCTGATGTCAGTTTAGGTGCCAGAGCCTGGAGGATTGCATGTAGAGCCAGGTTAGAGGTCTAGTATTGAAGGCAAGCCTACAGACCTTCCCTGGCTGCCTGAGGGCAATGGAAGCCATGGGCTGCCCTGCAGAGAGAGAGAAGACCCCCTCCCCACTCTCTGAGGGTATTCTGCTGCTGAATCTCTCTTGTGGAAATTTTTAATCAACCTGTTCAGATGTGTTATGACACACATCTAAAGCAGGTAGCCCTTGAACTTGGGCCTTCTGGCTCAGAGGTAGGGACACTACCACACTGCCACAAACCCTAAAAGCCTCCTTTACTTTGTAATCCCAGGCAGTTTCCCAGCTGATGCTACTCAGGCCTGAGGCTGTTAAGTTTCTGGAATCAAAACAAAAAATTTTAAAAATTGGGGAGAGCGTGCCTCCCTGCAAAACCCACTTTCTCTCTTATTTATCCTTCAATTCAGCTTGCTGCTTCCCTCACACTGGAAAGTTTCTGACTGGCACTCCAGTTTTTGAGAGCCTGCCCATCTCTCTCAATTAGGCAGAGAACCTGCCTCCACCAACCAAGCAGAGATGACATGAAAATCTCAATAAGTGACTGTTTCCTCCTGGTGGTATCTGAGACACAGCAACTCGTATCTGAAAAAAACGAGACGAACAGCCCATGTACTAGAGCTGAAGAGCAACATGTTCCAAAGTAAAGAAAAATTTAAGCCACTTGATCTAACTCTATAGTCACTGACTGCTATTTCTCCTAAGAAATTCCAACCCCTTTTCTGGGGATTACTTTTCATTCTTTGGTTCTTCAGATGTACATGAGGGAGGTAAATGAGTAGACTGAGACGTCCGTGCTCCACTAATTCCTCTTTCCTTCAAACTTAGATAGGGTTCATTTTTGTCTGGAGCCTGCAAAGACCTGAAATCTAGTTTCACCAGGATCAACTTCCACAATAATACTGATTACCTTCACATTGCTTTGCGTGCACTACCACCAACTCTTGACTGAGTGGAAAATTTTGCAGCAGCAGTCATTATCATAAACTCCATCCTAACTGCCATTATCTGATGTTAAACTAGATAGTTCATTCCCCGACTGTGTCAATCAGAATGTTTGAATCCAGATCCTAGCCACCTCCATCCCTTTGCATACATTTGCTGCTGCTGATGCTAAATGCTGTCGACATTCATAATTTGTGCCTTTATTACCTCTGGACTTGACTATTCAAATGCATTCCTGGCCAGATTCCCATTTTTCATGTTCTATTGATATCATATGTCAAATGATGCATTGCTCAAATCCTATGCAGCTCACACATCAATGAAAGCCAAATACTGCTGATGCAGGAAGTCTGAAACAAACGAAGAGATTGCTGGAAAAAAAACTCAGCAGGTATGGCAGGATCTGTGGTGAGAGAAACAGCGTTAATAGTTCTGAAACTCTGAAGAAGACTCACACCTGAGTCAAAACATTAACCCTGTTTCTGTCTCCACCGTGGTTTCAGATCTGCTGAGTTTTTCAGCATTCTCTGTGTTTAGCTCACATGTCAGTGCTGGCCTAGCTGACCTACACTGGCTCTTCTGGCCTGCTGTGTTTCTCCAGCTCCACACTGTGTTGTTTCTGACTCCAGTATCTGCAGTTCTTGCTTTCTGAGTTAAATATTTGAGCAACAATGTCACACTGTTATTTTGCAGTAATCAAGAGTGGTACTTTCCACTAATAGAAAGCTGCCATCAAGCCAAAAAGACTTTCTATCAACCATACAAATGACTAATGTAGTACATGGGTTTCAGCATTGATGTGATTTTATGTGTGTCAATCACACATTTCAACAGCTAGTGGACGATATCAAGTAATGGGAGACGTTGTCTAATGGTATTATAGCTGAACTGTTGATCCAGCTAATACTGTGGGGACCTGGGTTTGAATCCCACCATAGTAGGTGGTGTAGCTTTAATTTGTTCTTTTTTTTAAATTCTAGAAATAAGAGCCTAATGACCACAAATCCATTGTCGCTTGTTGGAAAAACCCATTTGGTTCACTAATGTCCTTTCAGGAAAAAAAAACTGCCATCCTTACATTGTCAGGCCTACATGTGACTCCAGACGTACAGTAATGTGATTGACCCTTAACTGTCCTCTCGGCAATTAGGGATTGGCAACAAATGCTAACCTAGCCAGCCATGCCCAAATACTGTGAATGAATTTTTTAAAAAATTCTTATGACTGTCTGCAGCTGGATGCTTGGTGGCTATGCTCAACCAGATAGTCATCTTGCCCAATTTGCATTTAATCAGTTAACAGTTTCACTGTGTCAACTGTAGTCCAACTAATTAACTTACTTCTTCTAAAAATTCTTTACTTCCTACAGATGGTTTTCTTGCATATCAGTCCTGATGATTGAAAGATGAAAAAAATTAATTTCATTAATCTTTTTACACCATTTAATTTCTGTACAACACAGCACTTGCTTAAACTTGTCATTCATTTCATTGTGCCTCCTCCCTTCAGCTCACTGTAGGCAACCCAGACTTTACACTCAGCACCCTGAATGCCAAAAGCCAATCTTCCTTTCAGCCTGTATTTTAAATTCAACATTTTTTGATCATACTTTCAGTCAACTAATATTTCCTCCTGTGGTACTGTGTCCATTTTTTAAAAATCTAATTCAGCTTGTGACATATCATAAAACCTTTTTCGTGTTAGCCATTCTGCAAACTTAAATTATTACTGAAATGTCAATTGTAGTGAATCTGTACTCCCTGCTCCAGAGTAAAATATATTTTCTTTTCAGACATGCAAAAGAAATTTTGAAACCAAAAGGTCAAACCAAGATATAACTAATTTTGGTGCAGTTCCTGTCTGAGATTTATGGAACATCTGGTTCTCAGAGTATTAAACACTTCACATCTCTTTGCTTTTGTGACTAGCGGATTGTACATTAACTGTCTATTTATTCAGTGATATCACTCTAACATTGTCCAATACAGAAACCAAATAATTACTATCATAGCACAAAGGAGATAAAACTAGAATATTAGATAAGATGCACAGCTCCAGTTTATCAGCAGGTCTTGCTTGTTTCACTTTAATCACACAATGTCATAGACCTTTCATGAACCTTTGATCCATTACTTTGGTCAATTTGTTCATTTATTAGATATAACTAAAATTACATCCCTATGATCTTCGAAGTAACAAATTGTCAATGTTAGCAATAAATCACAATTATTACTTCAGACTTCTTGATGCTCAAAATGAATCTGAAGTTGAATAAATACATAAAGTGGCCATTCATCAGACATACATTGGATTCTTACTTTATTAAGATAAATTTTGCAGCATTTGCCTGAGTTTTTTTTTAATTACGTTTATACAACTATCTTCCAGGAGCTTCAAAGTGGGAAAGATTTGTAAGGACAATTGAGCAATATTGAGTTGTCTCACCAATGCTTTTAAAATGTTGTAATTGAGAACTCAGATTGTAAATTATATCTTAATAAATGTTGTTTGAATTCTGAGGGAACCAGGTTTTGCCAGGTCAGCATGGCCAAAAGTGTAGTATAGTTTATCTGACAGAGTAAGCCACAACAAATTTCTCTGCATTAATTCCTGATCTTTGAAACTCAATTTGTTATTTTTATAGAGATGGTGGTGATTTATGTAACCTACATTGTGATTCCTTTTGGTGTCAATTGTTTTGATTTTATGGTGTACATATTTAATGTGTAAATTGAGAAATTGAGGAGTCTGGACTCATGTTCTCCAGATTTTGGAGAAGTGAGACCTCATTTCATCGAAGTATACAAAAGTCCTGCAGGGCTTGACAGAATTGGTGCGGGAAGGAATTTTCTAGAACTAAGGGACACTGTGAATAAGTGGTGGGCCATTTGGAACTGAGATAAAGACAATAGCCTTCACTCAGAGAAATTCTCTTGCCTTAGTTGTCGTGACTCAGTCATTGAGTAAATTCAAGAGAGATTAATAGAATGTGTTAAAGGGATATAGGAATAACATGAGAAAATGGCATTAATTTCAAAGGTCAGTCAGCTTAGTGTCGGTGTGGGCCCAATAAGCCAAATGACTGGTTCATGCTCCTAAGTTGATAGACTCTTCCATTAGCTATCTTAATCGCATGGCATTACCACTGTTGTGCTGAGATTGCCGACGTAGCTGGCACTAGGGATGATAATAAAATTAGAAATACCCATGTCATATTGTTAGTGACACTCAAGGAAGGAAAACTTGCCAGGATATTCAAAAACCACGATAGGTTGCTTAGCTGCATCTATCATAATACAGCTTACACTTAAGTACTCACCTTGCAAATGCAACTTATAAAGATCAAAGCATACATTCATCTCAGATTTGGGGCAGCAGGGCGGCACACACAGACTTCAGCCATCTGCTGTAAGGATAACTACTAAATAACTCATGGCTGACAAATTCTATAAATCCTAGATTTCAACTGCTGTCTGGAATTCAGCTCCACTTTTTTGAAAGCCTGCTGCAGTACTTACCCAGGGACATGTGGTGTGGAGAAGTATGTCTACCACGCTCATTAGCACCCCATTTCCACCTTAGCTGCATCAAACAGTACTCAAGTTCTATCTCGGCACTCATACTTGCATTTTAGATTTTCTTTCCCTAATTGCCTGTTTCTTCTTCATTCTTCAGTTGCTCAGCAATAGAAAAAGTTGATTGCATGATGAAATAAAATGGAAACATGGAGTCCCTACAGTGCAGATAGAAGCTATTCAGCCCAACAACTCAACACACAGATGAAAATGGAGACTAATGTTATAATGTCACCTAAATAAATAGCATATTTTATAACCTAGGGATAAAGATAATGAAGGAAAATCCTTTTTGACAAGCCAATTTCTAGAATCAGAACAGTAAGACCATAAGACAGAGGAGCAAAAGTAAGCTATTTAGCTGATCAAGCCTGCTCTGCCAGTAAATGCAATCATGGCTGATTGATAATACTCAACTTCACTTTCCTGCCTTTTCTCTATAATGCTTGCTTCCCTTACTGGTTAAAAACCTGGCTATCAAGACTCGAATATAAAGTCATAGGGATGTACAGCACATAAACAAACTCTTCTGTCCAACTCATCCATGCCGACCAGATATCCTAAATAAATCTAGTCCCATTTGCCAGCATGTAACCCATACCCCTCTAAACCCCTTCCTATCCATGGACACATCCAGATGCCTTTTAAATGTTGTAATTGTACCAGCCTCCAGCACTTCCTCCAGCAGCTCATTCCATACGCACACTGCCCTCTGCATGATAAAGTTGTCCTTTAGGTCCCTTTAAAATCTTTCCCCTCTCACCTTAAATCAACAACCCTCTGCAGCAAAGAATTTCACAAGTTCCCTACCATCCGAGAGAAAACATTTCTCCTCATCTCTGTCTTAAATATGTGAGCACTTATTTTGAGATTATACCCTCTAGTTTTACACCTTCCCACAAAGGGAAACAATGTTTTTGCATCTGCCCTGTCAAGTCCCCTAAGAATAATTCTTCACTAAAACCACTAACAGTTGTACTTAGTAATGACCACAAACAGGAAAAGATAATAGTTACCTCAAACTATGACAAAACAATTACACAGCTGGAAATCACAGCATGTTGTTGATGTAAATAAGTTTTAAACTTAAATTTAAACTTTCATGGATGGTATAAAACAGGCATTATTGCCCAAGTGTGTCATGTTTTCAGTGGCACAAATGAAAGGAATGTCAAAGATAAAGAACCTTCACTATGAAGGAAACCATTAGAGTGTGTAAGACATGACTGCTCTAAATATCATAATATTTCTACCCTGCTGTTACAACAACTGATCAGAACCCCAAAGTATTTTCTTAAGCTAAAAATAAATGTGTTTTTTTAAAATATAAATGTTGTTTGCTTCAAGAAAAACAAAACAGATGTAAATTCAGCGACTTTCTAGCAACTTACAGCATGAAGCCTATAGAATATCATGCTTGTAATGTATCAGGAAAACCTAAACAGGGTGAAGCTAAGAAGGGGGTGGTTAACAAGAAATAACAAGAGGGTGATTGTTTCCTACTGTCAGCAGAAAACACATTTTGCACACACCTTTGTTTTAATCTCCAGGAATATACAAAAAGAAAATTGAAATCATTTGTAACACTAGTCTGTGTGTGTTAATGGTTGGACATCTTAATGTGGGACTAGAATACTGTGAGAGTCACAGTTTTGAGAAAAGCCTTGCATGAAAAATAAAACAAAGGGAAATTCTCTCTCTGTCACTCAGCGCTGCCAGCTGGGCCAAAAGGAATCAGAACAAAGGAACTTCAATCAAGTTACGTAACCAGGAAATTCATAATCAACTGCTCAATTGCCAACATCAACACTAGAGGTGCTATCCAATAATGGCCACTACCTCGTCATATTTTCCCTTCACTATCACTGGGTTAAAATCATAATTGCAATGTGGGTCCACCTACAGCAAATGGACTGCAGCAGTTCAAGAACCAGCTCACCACCACCTTTTCAAGGGGAACTAAGGATGGGCAATAAATGCTGGCCCAGCCAGTGACATCAATATCCTGTGAGTGAATGAAAAAAAAATTCAGACTGATTTGTATATCTTTTGTTTTAAAACATTTATCCATTTGAACTCACCTCTTACCTCAGAATCTTTAAGCCTGTGTTGCGTTATCATTTCATTTTGTGCTTACTAGTTATTAAACTCACTGATTTGGTATTTCAAGAAAACCGAGTTAAATTGGCCACTTCTAAAATATAAGTTCATTCAGTCTGCGATAAAGGTATCTACAAGAGAAGAGTTCTTTGTAAATTAACTTTGTTCAGACCAACCAAAGGAGTGGATAAACAAAACAGGGAAGTCAATTCATCCTTCCTCAGCTGGGAGCTTAACACTTTGGGGCATTCCATCAAGAACCTAAAAAATTGGGAAAACTCACCCAAGTTCTAGTTATAACACCTAATCAAAGTTAACATTTTCATTAAACATTCCAACATCTGTTAACTTATAATTGCCAATGACATTGTGATTTTATCATTTCTGCGTAATTCAGCAAGTTATAGATATAAATATCATGCAGAACATTATTCTATTATTCTTGCTCTATACAAATGGCCAATTCTGCATGTGCTATTCCAGTCATGGTTTAGAAGGAAGTGAGCATTCATTGCTATAGAAAGAACTTGGATTGATATCTTGAAGTGGGAAGCGGAATTGGCTGGGCATCCAAACAAGGGGTTAACATTGAGTACAACTACAAAAAGATCCCAAGATAGAAGATGTTGCTCATACAAACAAAACAGTGAAAAAAAAGTGCAGAATTCATTAAGTTTCTAAATTCCCGAGACTTGGGGAAGGTTTTTAAGATTGGAAAATAATAAATGTGACACACGTTCAAAGAGTCTGGGAGACAGAAAGTGAGAGACTATAGGCCAATTAGCTTAATAGGTGTTATAGGGAATATGTTAGAAGCTATTATTATTAAAGATACTTAGCAAAACACTTAGAAAGATTCAAGGTAATCAGGCACGTAAAGAGGTCTTTGTGAAAGGGAGATCATGTTTAGCTAATTTATTGTTGTTCTTTAGGGAAAGTAAAGTGCTGTTAATAAAGGAGAACTAGTGGGTGTATTGTTCTTCAATTTCCAGAAAGCATTTGGTAAGCTTCCACATCAATGGTTATTGTGTACATGGACAAGGTGAGAAGTGTGCCATGAAATTTTTGGGAAGCACACCACTTTACATGAGTGCTGAGGATATTCCTGTGTTTCCAAACTCCTCTGGAGACTCATGTTTATTATTGAAGACAGTGTGTGCTGATATCAGATTCCCCTACTGACTGTGCATGTACAGAGCTATGGATTTTCCATGGAGATCTTTGTTTCATTGAAGTGTGCAGAGATGCTGAAAAGTCTGGGAACTACCAGTGCAAGGGCAAACATATTGGCGTGGTAGAAGATTATTTTCTGTTATCTAACAAGAGAGTCAGCATAAATGGATCATTTTATGTTGCATTTGGCTTTCCTATTACTTGCTGAACACATTTGCTAATTTTTTTGTGATTTATGGACATAAGCTCCCAATCCCTTTGTGCTGCTGTTTTCTACAGTCTTTCTCCATTTAAATAATATTCAGCTCCTTCAATCATGAATACCAAGATGCATAAATATTCCACGTTATATTCTATCCCTCAAGCTTTTGCCAACCAGCTTAACTGTCCTTTGCAGACACTGTGTCATCCGCACCACTTACCTTCCCACTTATTTTTGTGTTATCTGCAAACCTGGCAACACTACCTTTGCTCCCTTTCTCCAAGTCATTCATAAATATTGTAAATAACTGTGGTCCCAGCACTGATCTCTGTAGAATTCACTGAGTATATGTTGCCATTAAAATGCTTCTACCCCAACTCTATCTTCTATTAGTTAGCCAATCCCCTATCCATATTAATATACTCCCTTCAGCACCACGGGCTTTTAACTATTGAATAGCCTAACATGTGTTACCTTGTAATACACCTTCTCAAATCCAAATATTAAATGTACTAACTACTGTCTATCTATTCTGCTTGTTACCTCCTCAAAGAATTCTAACAACTTTGTCAGGCATGATTTCCCCTGCATGAAACCACACTGATTCTGCTAGACTATATTCTGATTCCTAAAAGCTTTGCTAATACATCCATTATAATAGATTCTAATACCTTCCAGAAATAGAAGCTAAGCTTGCCGGTCTACGGTTGCATGTTTTAATGTTTTCTTCCTTATTTGAATAAATGTACGACATTTTCAGTTTTCACCCTCAAGCACTTCCAAAATTTATTACTGCCAGTGCATTCATTATCTTTATAGATACTTCTTTTAATATCCTAGGATGAATTCCATCAGGTCCAGGGGGCTTATCTGTCTTTAGCCCTGTTAGTTTCTCTAGTGATTTTGCTCTAATGAAAGTTATTGTATGTGTGTATTCCATCTCCTCTTTTTGCCCCGAAGCTAATCAAACGTTATCTGGGATATTTGACAAACAGGTAAGATAAGTTTCAATCAGAAGCTGGAAAATTGTGTTAAATGATGGGCCTTCTCCTTCAGAAGTTTTAAAGGTGTGATTGATATTAATTCTATGATGACATTTGATGCTATGGCTTCTACTTGACTGTGTCTTAGTTGCCTATTAAAGGCTATGATGCACAGTGTAAGCATGCACAAATGCAGACCACCTTACATTAAGTAAATAGGATGTGGAACTAGAATGATAAATGAAACCAGCAGGATACTGGTCCCATACCCTCACCATTTTCTTATGTTCTGAAGAATATTTAGATTAGTACTGAGTAGAAAATCCACAATTTTAAGCAAGCTTCGGAAATCAATAATTGTTCCATGAAAACATTATGGATGTTCATACATTGTACTTGCATATGAAATACATGAAGAATATTGCTTTCTCTTTGACTTATATATGACCCATTGCAGAATGTAGTTTGTCTTTGTGGCTTGGAGTCCACTTTACCAGTTGTGTAAAGTAGAGTTTTGGGATTGTGCATTATGTATCACGGGGAATAATGGATGGAACTGTATGCTCACTATGTGGCAGAACCACAGCAGGCACAGCCAATTAACCTTTGCAGACGTGCAACACACAAGACACCTGGATTAGAATCCCTATAGTGTAGAAGCAGGCCATTCATCCCATCAAGTCCACACCAACCCACTGAAGAACATCCCACTCAGACCCACCCTCACCTACTCCATGCCTGTAATCCTGCATTTCCATGGCTAATCTACCTGGCCTGTACATCTTTGTACTATGGGAGGAATCCAGAGCACTAAAAGGAAACCCACATAAACACAGGGAGAATATGCAAACTCCACACAGACAGTCGCCCAAGGGTGGAAATTAAACCCAGGTACCCGGCACTGTAAGGTAGCAGTGCTAACCACTGAGCCACCATGCTATTCATGTCTCACCTGCTCTAGAGGTATATAATCGCATCTCTGAACAAACTGCTCTAAAAAGAAATTGAACCCTGGTATGGATTTTATATTGGCTTAGGTTATGAAAGACTTTATATAAATGCAAGTCCCATTTTTCTTTTCAGAAGATTGACCATAGGTAGTCTCAGTCACATGTGGTATGATTTATTGTTGCTAAAATCACTTAAAGTATTAGGGCTACAGTCTGACCAAGCCAAAAAGCCTGCACAAGCAAAACAGCCACACTGGCTAATGCCAATAAAACTGACTGGGACAGGCCTCTATGGCTGAACTTAAAAGGGGACTCAACTCAGAAGGTCATCTTTTGTGGTTGTGATCTTGACCCGTGCATGTGGGCCTTTGGTGAAAACTTATCATATATGGACATTCTCCAAGTTGTGATAAAAGCTCAGTGACCTGATGGTGCATGAGGTGTTGGATATTGTAGCTACTTTTTTTTATTTTATTGGTGAACACATAGATGCGTAGGTGACAATAACATTGTGATGCCAGTAGTGTTAGACTGTCACTTCATTGCAGATACCATTAATTTTACAAGAGGCATCTGACTGAGTTGCTTGGCTAACACAACCTACTAGGCTCCAGCCCTATGTAGTGGCAGCTTTACAATGCTAATTCATACTCACTGGAGCATGCAGCATTGAGTAGGTAGTAGTACAAATCCTGGCAGAACAGAGGAGGTCACTTACACTCTTGTGGTACTAGAGTCAAGTTCTCTGGAACTCCGCATGGTGCTGACCTCTGCAGCTAACTCTATTCAAGCTGCCCTTGCCATTGAGATTGTCTCTTGTTGCCATCCACAGTGCAAAGAACTTACATTCTCTCCTGGACAGCCTTCAGCATGGTCCCATATTTTGCTGGTCTCTAGATAGGGTTGATGAACATAGGTTAAGTGACGCTCCTAGGTTGCAGAGAAGCAAGTGCCGACTGAATGTCTTTTAAATATGGCGTGACTGCTTCATAGAATTTGCTTTTTTATGTACGTATGCACATGTAATGAGCTGTGAACACGACTGTGAGAGAAAACCCACCTCACACTCAAATGGAAACTTTTCCTATTTTTCAGTCCCACCGCAACAGCCTCAGAAATGAAGATCCCATCCCACGTGCACCAACTCCAACAATGAATAGAATTTACTCTCTTCCCCATTCTGAAGTTGGTGGTAAAGAGCTTTAAGTTGGACAGGCAGATGGTGCATGGGGTCCCTGCGACCTTCTTGCCTCTGCTCTGATCTCATCCATTACTAATGAGGTTCCCAATTGAGCGATTACTGTCCACTGAAGGGCCTCATCCCACTGCCACTAGTATTCATTTAGTTACTGTGCAGAAGCTTATTATACAGGATGCCTGAAAAGCAAACCTTTGGAGTTGCTTGTGGGTTTTTGGAGGGAGGATGGGGGAATGGGGGGGTGGGGGTAAGGGATGGAGTTCCCACATTGTTAGGTGGTCAGTGCCTGTTTAATAGAGCCAAGATGGAGAAGGTAGATTGAACTCAGACCTAAACCCTGCCCCACTTCATTCATCTCACAGCCCACAGTCTGCCATCACCATCATTAGCCCTTGGTCTGGGTTACCCAGTGATTATGAGCCTTGGTTATGTATGTTACCAACAGCACCTAATGCCAAGCAATGAATAGCTGGTAGCCTCTGATTAGCTTGCACTTCTCAACAGTCAGTGCTTCACCCTTGAGGCCTTAATCCTAATTGGCAATTAATGTGGCAGACCTTCTTGAAAAGAGATGGTACAAAGTTCATACCTGCTCTCCAGCAGATAGGCAAGTCCCCAATTACCTACATTAAATGACTAATGTGTGGATTGGCGATCCCACTTATCAAGACCTAACAGTCAGTCATACCATCTCTCATGAATGCACAGACTGCTGGCAAGAGGGCCATTATTAAGAAAGAACCTATTAAGAAGGGAACTTCTTCTTTAGCAATTGTTGCAGCTTTAGAAAAGTAGTCAATAGCTGGATTATTATGTGAATAGCTCAAGAAAGTGGAGAAACTATCACTCTCAAAAAGCTTATATTAATGTACAGCACCTAAATATTTAATTTGTTCCTATTATGATGGGACTGTGTACTGTACCATAAGGGGAAGACATACAGTATTGAAATCATATACTGTCACCAAAGAGAAGCACTGAGATACAGTTCATTCTAGAAACACATCAACCAATTTCTTGGAGATCCATAGCCAAAATACTCAACTTATTGAACAACACCCAAATGAAATAACTACCAACAAGGTTGCACTTCTTGTAAGTTCACTTGAACATGAATCAGACTTGATAAAAACGAAGTCTGATTTAACAGGAAAATCATATGGACTATAATTTGTACATGTAATGACAGACACAAATATTGATTATGTTTGCGATCATAACTCTGTTACTTTTACAATAGCCATGGAAAAGAATAGGTACATACAGCAGGGTAAGTTTTATAATTGGGGAAAGGGTAATTACAATTCTGTTAGGCAAGAACTGGGTAACATAAAATGGGAACAGATGCTGTCAGGGAAGAGCACTATTGAAATGTGGAGATTGTTTAAGGAATGCATACTGCGTGTGCTCGATATGTTTTTCCCTAGCAGGCAGGGAAGATGTGGTCGAGTGAGGGAGCCTTGGTTCTCAAGAGAGGTCGGACGACTGGTTAAGAGGAAGGAGGATGCTTATGTAAGGCTTAGGAAATAAGGAACGGAAAAGGCTCTAGAGGGATACAAGTTATCTAGGAAGGAGCTGAAGAAAGAGCTTAGGAGAGCGAAAAGGGGGCATGAGAAAACCTTGGTAGATATGATCAAGGAAAACTCCAAGGCTTTTTACATGTACATGAGGATTAAGAGAATGACCAGAGAAAGGGTAGGGCCAATCAAGGATTGTAAAGGGAATATGTGCACGGAGCCTAAAGAGACAGGAGAGGTCCTTAATGAATACGTTTCTTCGGTATTCACAACTGAGAGGGACCTAGTTGTAGGGAAGGACAGCGTGAAACAGGCTGGTAGGCTGGAGGAGGTCAAAGTTAGTAAGGAAGATGTACTAGGAATTTTGAGGAACTTGAAGATAGATAAGTCCCCCGGGCCTGATGGGATTTATCCAAGGATTCTATGGGAAACGAGGGAAGAGATCGCAGGGCCTTTGGTAATGATCTTTTCATCCTCACTGTCCATGGATATAGTGCCGGAAGATTAGAGGGAGGCAAACGTCATTCCCTTGTTCAAAAAAAGGGAATAGGGATAACCCCGGAAATTACAGGCGAGTTAGTCTTACGTCAGTGCTGGGCAAATTATTGGAAAGGGCTCTGAGAGATGGGATTTATGATCACTCGGAAAGGCACAGTTTGATTTGTGATAGTCGGCATGGATTTGTGAGGGGTAGATCATGCCTCACAAATCTTACTGAATTCTTTGAAGAGGTGACCAAAGACATGCATGAAGGAAGAGCAGTGGATGTGGTATACATGGATTTAAGTAAGGCGTTTGATAAGGTTCCCCATGGTAGGCTCATGCTGAAGGTAAGGAGGCATGGGATAGGGGGAAATGTGGCAGATTGGATTCAGAATTGGCTGACCCTTAGAAGACAAAGGGTGGTAGTGGACGGAAAATATTCAACATGGTGCTCAGTTACGAATGGTGTACCACAAGGGTCTGTTCTGGGTCCTCTTCTATTTGTGATTTTGTAAATGATTTGGATGAAGGAGTGGAAGGGTGGATTAGTAAGTTCGAGGATGATATGAAGGTGGGTCGCATTGTTAACAGTGCGGAGGGCTGTTCTAGGTTACAAAGGGACATTGATAGGATGCAGAGCTGGGCTGAGAGGTGGCAGATGGAGCTTAATCCTGAAAAGTGTGAGGTGATTCATTTTGGAAGGGCAAACTTGAAACCAGAATACAGGGTTAACAGAAAGATTCTTGGCAGTGTGGAGGAGCAGAGGGATCTTGGGGTTCATGCCATCCAGGTGGATAGAGTTGTTAAGAAGATGTATGGCGTGTTAGCTTTCATTAATAGGGAGATTGAGTACAAGAGCCATGAAGTTATGCTCCAGCTATACAAAAGCCTGGTTCGGCCACATCTGGAGTATTGCGTCTAGTTATGGTCGCCTCATTACAGGAAAGATGTGTAAGTGTTGGAAAAGGTGCAGAGGAGATTTACCAGGATGTTGCCTGGAATGGAGGGAAGGTCTTACGAGGAAAGGTTGAGAGAGCTAGGGCTTTTCTCTTTAGAACGACAAAAGATGAGAGGTGACTTGATAGAGGTGTACAAAATGATCAGAGCTATAGATAGAGTGGACAGCCAGAGGCTTTTTCCTAGGGTGGAGGTAGCTATTATGAGGGGGCATAGTTTTAAAGTGAGTGGAGGTAGATATAGGGGAGACGTCAGAGGAAGTTTCTTTAATCAGAGAGTGGTCGGGGCATGGAATGCCGAAAACTAATGGCAAGAAGATCATAGCAGGTGAGGACCTAGAAACTATCATTATCACTAAGGAGGCAGTGCTGGGCAAGCTAATGGGGCTAAAGGTAGACAAGTCTCCTGGCCCTGATGAAATGCATCCCAGGGTCCTAAAAGAGGTGATGGGGGAAATAGCAAATGCACTAGTAATTATTTACCAAAATTCACTGGACTCTGAGGTGGTTCCCGCAGATTAGAAAACAGCCAATGTGCTGACACTGTTTAAAAAAGGAAGTAGACAAAAAGCAGGTAACTATAGGCCAGTTAGCTTAACTTCGGTAGTGGGGGAAATGCTTGAATCTATCATTAAGGAAGAAATAGCAAGACATCTGGATATAAGTTGTCCCATTGGGAACACCCAGCATGGGTTCATGAAGGATAGATCATGTTTAACTAATTTGGTGGAATTCTTTGAGGACATTACTTGCGTGGTGGACAATGGGGAACCTGTGGATGTGGTGTATCTGGATTTCCAGAAGGCATTTGACAAGGTGCCACACCAAAGGCTGCTACATAAGATAAAGTTGCACGGTATTACAGGTAATGTATTGGCGTGTATAGAGGATTGGTTGACCTATAGAAAGCAAAGAGTAGGGGTAAATGGGTTTTTTTCTGGTTGGCAGTCAGTGGCTAGTGGTGTGCCTCAGGGATCAGTGTTGGGACCGCAATTGTTTACAATTTACATAGATGATTTGGAGTTGGGGACTAAGTGTGGAGTGTCAAAATTTGCAGATGACACTAAGGTGAGTGGTAGAGCAAAGTGTGCAGAAGACACTGAAAGTCTGCAGAGGGATACGGATAGTCTAAGTGAGTGGGCAAAGGTCTGGCAGATGGAGTACAATGTTGATAAATGTGAGGTCATCCATTTTGGTAGGAATAACAGCAAAATGGACTATGTTTTAAATGGTAAAAAATTGCAGCACTCTGCTGTGCAGAGGGACTTGGGTGTCCTTGTGCATGAATTGCTAAAAGTAGGATTGCAGATGCAGCAGGTAATTAAAAAGGCAAATGGAATTTTGTCTGCCATTGCTAGAGGGATGGAGTTTAAAAACATGGAGGCTATGCTGCAGCTGTATAGGGTCCTGGTGAGGCCACACCTGGAGGACTGTGTGCAGTTTTGCTCTCCTTACTTGAGAAGAGATTTACTAGCACTGGAGGGGGTGCAGAGGAGATTCACTCAGTTGATTCCAGAGTTGAGAGGGTTGGCTTATGAGGAGAGACTGAGTAGACTGGGATTATACTCATTGGAATTCAGAAGAATGAGGGGAGATCTGAAAGAAACATATAAGATTAGGAAGGGAATAGATAAGGTGGAGGCAGGGAGGTTGTTTCCGCTAGCAGGTGAAACTAGGGCTAGAGCGCATCGCCTCAAAATAAAGGGAAGCAGATGTAGGACTGAGGTCAGGAAGAACTTCTTCACCCAAAGGGTCGTGAATCTGTGGAATTCCCTGCCCGGTGAAGCGGTTGAAGCTATCTTGCTGAATGTTTTTAAGGCAAAGCTAAATAAATTTTTGAACAGTAAAGGAATTAAGGGTTATGGTGAGTGGGCGGGTAAGTGGAGCTGAGTCTCAAAAAGATCAGCCATGATCTTATTAAATAGCGGGGCAGGTTCGAGGGGTCAGATGGCCTATTCCTGCTCCTAGTTCTTATGTTCTTATGTTCTTATTGCTGGAGAGGGTTGTGGAGTCGGCCTCATTAGGGACATTTAAGTGGCTATTAGATAGGCATATGGATAATAGTATAAGGTAGGAGTGGATCTTAGATAAACCTAAGGATTAGGGTCAAAGTTCGGCACAACATCGTGGGCCGAAGGGCCTGTACTGTGCTGTACTGTTCTATGTTCTATGTTCTTTGAGATAGTTGGCCAGTGTTTCACAACTGTTTCCCTTGTGATGCCATTTTAAATTAACAGACTTCATGTGACCCATGAATGAAAATTGAGGGGTGCGAGAGAGCTGGTTACAAACATGTTCTGGAATGGGAGTTTTATTGGTCAGGAAAGCTTTAAAGTTATTTAACAGGTAGTAGAGGTATGTAATACTTCGTGATAAGGAGTGGTTTCAAAGTGATTGGCATGCCCTGAAAAACAGCAAAGAAACAAATTTTATATGCTGTGATTATGCCTGACTCAGAGATCAGATAAGCCTCATCAATCAAAGTGAAATTAAATATTTAAAGAGATTTCCCAGCTGCCAAAACTCTGTCTGAAGCTCCATCCACCATTGCTCCCACATTGGAACTCATCGCTCCAAAGCTTTGATCAAGATACAGCCCTCCTTCCCTGTATAGTCTCAATTTCAGTCACAGATACCTTCCAAACAGAATTACCAGGCCCCTTCTATGAAGGAGTTATCCAGTTTTCCACAGACAATAATCAACTCTTCTAGTTCCTCTTTATCAGTTTGTTTTTCTATGACCCTCACATCCTTCCTCTTAACTCCATTTCCAGGTGAGCAGGTCACATTGACCAATGTTTCTTATTGTCTAAAAACTGACTGCTTTGCAATTCATACAAATACTAAAAATTTCTTTTAAAATATTTTATAACCATAATTAAAGATTCTCCCAAAGGTTTAACGTAATAATTTCCTCATCATTTCTGCTTCTGGGTTAAACGCTGTCACAAGAGAATGTTTATTTTCATTCATTCAGATGATGTAGGTATCACAAGCTGGTCCAACATTTTATCGCCCATCCCTAGTTGCCCTTGAGAAAGTTCTCGTGGGCTGTCTTCATGAACCACTGCAGTACATTTGGCAGATAGATTCACAATGTTGTGAGGTAGAGAGTGGTAGACCACTCCATGACCCTGTGACACTGAAGGGACAGTGATATATTTCCAAATCAGGATGGTAACTGGCTTGGAAGGGAACATTCAGGTGGTGGTGTTCCCACATATCCTTGTCCTTCCAGACGATTGTCATCATGAGTTTGGAAGGTGGTGTCTCGGGAGCCTTCATAAATTTCTGCAGTGTACCTTGCAAATAGTACACACTGCTGCTGCTGAGCATTGATGGTGAAAAGAGTGAATGTTGTTGGCTACGGTGCAAATTAAGTGAGTTGTTTTGTCTTGGGTTCTTGACAGCATTTATACAGTTGGATCAGTTGAGTTCCTGGTCAGTGGTAGTCCCTGGGTGTTGATAATGGGGAATTCAGTGATGGTAAAGCCATTGAATGTTAAGGGGTGATAGTTAAATTCTATCTTGTTGAAGATAGTCATTGCCTACCACTCATGTGGCATGAATGCTGCTTACCATTTGTCAGCCCAAACCTAGACATTGTCCAGGTCTTCCTGCATTTTTACTTTATTAACCAAGGGACAATTTTACCCTGATTGCCATTGACTCTAGTTCCACTTGGAAATCTTTGATGTCACACTCATCCAAATGCAGCTTTGATATCAAGGGCAGTCATTGTCACAGTGCCTCTGTAATTCATTCTATGATTTTGTCATTATTTACGACAATTTGTTATGGGCCAGGCTGGAAGCAATATTGTAGTGTATTTACACAAACTCATTTGTACTTGTACAAAGATCTCAGACACTGATGCTTTGTCCTCATTCAAGTAGAAGTAACTGTCTGCATGCTCATTGATCATGCTCTTGTACCATTTTCTCTGTTCTTTCCAAAACTAGACTGTGTACTTGCAGCAGAGTGGTAATGTCCTTATACCTGGGCCAGATGGCCTAGGTTTAAGTCCCATCTGCCCCAGAGGTTTGCTATAATATCTGAACAGTTTGATTTAATATATCTACCTCTGATTGCAGGGTGATAGTGTGTACAAGGGAAGAACATTGTGGCTTTATCACCCAAGCATGAGAGCTGTCAGTGAGCGTAAAATATTGCCTGGAGGAGTGGCACATAGATTTAACACGACAATCCGAAAAATATTAGCAATTAGTTGTAATTAGCATGAATTTCTCTCTATGAACAGAATCTTCTGTGTGACCATTAGACTGAGAGCAATGGGGTTAAGAGATAATATGTTGAAGATTCCACTTCTTGTATATGTTTTGGAAGGACATACTGTTGTCAGACACCATTTGTTTAGGATACTGTTTTAGTAGGTAATACAAGGCACATCTCACATGAAATTGGGATGTTTTGCAGTCCCTGTTGATGGCTGCATAGTTGCTACACCTGGAGATTCTGCTGTCATGCTGCAATTGCTTCAACTTGTGTCTTTTTTCCTAGTAGTGCATCAATGGTATGATCTTTTGCTTCATCCAGAAGTGCCTTTGTTAAAAAAAAAGGTGCAGATGCAATGGCCAGTTCTGTGAGTCTTTCATCCAAGTTAGATTCAGTGAAATTATATTCTCCAGTGCTTGATGTTAATGCTTCATTGAGAACCAAAGATGCATAGTTTACAGCAAATGACAAAAGAAGTGATACCACTGGACCTGAATGGAGGACTTCCTGTGTTGTCAAAGTATCTTTTATTTATTCATGAGCAGCCCTGACAAGAAGAGTACTTACTGTCCAAGTAGGAGAAGGTGATTACAAGTCAATTTATTGAACTGCTGTGGTCCATGTGGTGTCAGCACACACACAATGCTGTTAGAGATTGAGTTCTAACATTTTGAACTAGTGACAGTGAAGGAATAGCAACGTATGTTGAAGTTAGGATGGTAGGATACTCAGTGGGAAATTCGCAGATGGTGATTTTTCCATCCACCTGCTGTCCTCATTCCTCTAGGTGATACAGGTCACATGCCTGGGAAAAAGCCTTCTCGTGTAGCCGCAGTGCATCTTGTAGCTGGTACACAATGCGGCTACAATGCACTAGCAGTAGATAAAGTGAATGTCGAAGGCACTGGATAGAGTGTTGATCAAATCAGCAGCAAAGTCATGGATGGCGTTTGACTTCTGAAGTATTTTCAGGGTGGCACTCCTCCAGGCAGATAGACCACGCTGAGCTTGTCAGTCATTCTACCCTTGTTGTTACTTTGATATCCTTCAATATTTTCTGACTGGGAGGCAACCCCCTTAATTTATCTACGTCTCCACATCCTGCAAGGGCCTTTGTTGACCTTTGTCTAACAGGTCATGACATTTCAAAGGGAGCTGTACTCTTCTGCTACACTCTATTGAACAGTATCTGGAAATATTAATATGATTGGTTCTTTACAGCTTGTCCCCTTTGTTTAAATATATTAACGTAATATTTGTATTTTCTCTGCTTTCTTTCCTATTGCAGGACTTTAAATCAAAGCATAGGCACATTAACAAAAACAGAGGTTCCTTTGAACCAAGAAAGAGTACTGCATTAAAACAGATGGTAAATGTTTGTGTGGGGGAGTCCATATGTCTTTGCCTGTATTAAAATTATTTTAATATGTGGCAACATTGTTTATTCACCTCATTACTATCCCAACATGTTTGTTAAAGTTGTTTAATTATTGCCTCCTGAAGAAAGGTAAAGCCACTGTAAACATATATCTACCAAAATGAAATGTATGCCTCTTTTGCCATAAGTGTGAGCTCTGATTGTGAAGCTGAAGTTGTCATCGTTTAACATTAGTTGGGGTCTTAAGAGTTTGTGCCATTATGTAACTTCACTGAATCTGGCAGTTGTTCAAACATTCACTCTGATTTTAGTACTTTCCTAAGGTAAACCCAATCCAGCTGGCGGAGGTTTAAAATTACTCATTTGCAATGTTTGTTTTTCATAAATCTCTGTTTACTTGTAGACAGTGTCACACGATATTCCAGAAATGCATGTTAATGATCAAGTCTCAGCTTTTTACTTCACAAACTTTCTTAGTCTTTGACCTTAGTAAACTAATGTTAGATAATGCTATGACATATATTCTAGAAGAACAAATTAAAACAAAGATTAATGGTAGTTAAAAGATAAACAGGATGTCCAGGTTTTTTTTTTCTATTTTGCTTCCGTGCATTTCAGTTCTGTGACTACTTGTAAAAATAATAGCGCAGTTCAGAAGTCAGAATTTATGCTACACTACCAGGCTTGGGACGGCAACATGTTGCAAATGTCTAGTTTATTGTACATATGTTTTAGTTTTAATGAATTTAATGTTTTAACCTACAATCTGATAGGTCAGAGTTGAAGAGTAGGAGGGCTATGAAACAGCAAATGAGATGCTTAAGGTAAAGAGGTACATATATGTCTACTGCGCTTGTAATTATGGCATCCAAATAGATTTTTATTTTGATAAATAGGACTAAATTGATTTAAAAGGATTTAAACCTGAAAAGGTTTTAAAACTCATTTACGTCATTAAGTAAAAAAATGTAAATGAAGAATAATTATATGTAAGGATGGCCTAGAACAGGTTACATTGTCATGGAGATGGATGGAGCTCAGGAAGGTTCTATGGTTTCAATTTATATGAATCTTTGATGAAAAAGGTTTGAATGTTGTGAGGTTTGCAGGTGAGTGAGAGAAGTCATCCGAAGAAAATGAAATTTAATAGATCTGTTCTGTAAATTGTATAGATCAATAATTTCATAATTAACCTTTTAATCTCAGTTTAATCCCATGAAGAACAGAAGAATGACGATTAACTAATTTGAAACTAGCGGGAGATAAATTTTATTTAAATTTAAATAAGGCAGGTTGTCTCTGATTGGTCAAGGTTTTGTTCTGTGGAATGAACCAGAGAATGACTGTTACCTATTTTGTTTTACTGAATGTCATGCCCAGAGTTCCAAAGAAGACACTTTGGACTTGAAATGTTATCTCTGTTTCTTTCTCTACAGTTGTTCTTTCTCTACAGTTCTCTGTTACTAGGCCGGCTGGGTTTCTCCAGCAAATTCTGTTTCCAATTTAAGTTATCCAGCATATACAACATTTTGCTTTTATTTCAGCATAAATATTATTTTCCTTTTACTTTTGTATGTATATAAACTGTCTTGTTTACTACAAAATGAAAAGTTTCAACAAAATGTGTCATTTTCCAACAATACTTAAACAAAGTAACATGGAGGATACTGTATGGACGTATTTAATTACGTTACGACAGACTCAAGGCTGTCTTGAGATCAAAATGCCTTAGATCATATGATTTTAATAGTCCATTTATATCCAAATTTGAAAAGCATTGATATACTAAAACATGTTAAGTATATTAAGGAATATAGAACAAAGCTATATTCTATAGCATAGAACAAGAATAGAACAAAGCATTGAGCTATGATAAAAATAAGTCAGAATCTCATTGAAGGATAGACAGGTTTAGAGCTTGCTTATTAATAACGTTCCTTTGTTTCTACTTGCACAGCCAAAGATTTTCCAAGCAGCTTGAATACTGCTTCTAAAGAGCAACCAGTTTGTCTGCTACCTCGTGTGCAAGCCACTGGTCTGCTTTTCCAGCCCCGATATGGAACGTGATTCATGGAATCTTATGGAAAACACATTAGAAGAAAGTAATTCTATAATATTTTAATAATAATGTTACTACTAAGGATAGTTTTACAATTTTGCACAGACATCTCTGTGAGTAGAAAATGAAAGCTTATTTGTTAAGTGCAATATTAATTTTCCGCATCTGCTAGCTTCAGGTGAGGCTCCTAACCTCCTTGGCGATAAAGTAACTTATACTTGTGCACACCATGAGTTCATGGGCCTTTATGGGTGTATTCCTTTTAACAGAATTCTGCCAATGAGGCTGAATGCACTAACTCCCCTTGGTAATGTTACATCTGGGCTGAATAAATTACCTTACAAAAGCACCATCTGTTTGAGCATAGGTAATAAATACTGTAATAACCATTGTCAGAATTAGCTAGAGATAAAGCTGTTACCTCTCACTGTCAATGCATGATAAGGAAGAAGATTTACAATTCATCTGGCTCCAGGCACATGCGGCACACCTGACCCAAAATCTACATGGCAGCCCAAATCAGTTCAGTAAACACTGCTTCACATACTTGAGACAAGGAGGGATGTTTGCAAAGGACTTGATGCAAATACCGAGACAACAATGTATCTTCTTTGCTTGAGAAGAATTAAACAAATTCACATAATTGTGCAGCAACAAGGATCTCATGATTAACAACTAGTTGTTCTAATAGCCCAGACTTTACATATCTGACAATTCTCTTCTCAGCAAATTGCTTCATTTTAATGTTGAATTCAAAGTATTCTAATGACTGCTTTACATTTAGACTCTACTTACATTAGATGCAGTTATCTTCAAATCTTTGACAACTAGGTCTTATGTACAGAGAAATAATAGAAATTTGCAAAAGTCTGTTGATCTAAGCTATGAAAATATAAACTGAGGCCATTATATTTCAAATATTAAAGACTAAGCCATTTCAAACACTTAAATGCAGTAAAAGGATATTTACTCAAGTATTTAACTTATGATATGGAAAAACATGCTGAAAAGTGAATGTTTAATTCAGTGCTTCTGCACTTCCAGTTGGGAGTTTAGAAGGGGAGCGGTTGACCGCATCAGTGTTACAGTGTTGAAGTGTAATCTCCAATAATCTCATGTTGCATTGATTCCACCTGTTGGTTTTGCAGAATTAGACTTGTGAATTTACTTGTATTTACTTAGTGTGCACCACACGCTCATTGGTCATAGGCCAATATAATTAGTAAACTATACTATAGTAAACACCACAAACATATAATTTAGTGTGAATTTCCAGACACAAATGTGCTTCAATAAAAAGTGACCAATAATTCTATACTAGAACATGAAATAAAAGTATTTTAGATTCTGTAATTCCAATTTATTTGATGCTTGTGCTTATGAATGCCATTGTCTTTCATAACATAATAAATAACATTTGTGGTGAACTGAATATTGCAGTCTGAAAAGTTGCTGTCCCTTCTCGGAGCAAATTACTGCAGATGCTGGAATCTGTACTGTAAACAACAAATGCTGGAGATCACAGTGAGTCACGCAGCATCCATAGGGAAAGAGCAAGTTAATGTTTAGAGATTAGATGACTCTTCAACTATTGAAGAGTCACCCAGATTGAAACATTAGCTTGCTCTCTCTCAATGGACGTTGTCTGACCCACTGTGATCTCCAACATTTGTTAATTTCAGTACAGTCTCTTCTAGTTTGTTAGCACAAGATTGTAGTTAACATTAGTTTCTAATAGCAAGAGTAAGAAAAAGAAAAACCTAGCATTTGATCACATAGTCATTGAGTCATGGAGATATACAGTACAGAAACAGACCCTTCGGTCCAACTTGACAATGCCGACCAGATATCCTAAATAAATCTAGTCCTATTTGCTAGCATTTGGCCCATATCCCTCCAAACCCTTTCCCTTCATCTACCCATCCTCAAAAGTTGTCATTGTACCAGCCTTCACCCTTCCTCTGGCAGCTCATTCCATACACGCACCATCCACTGTGTGAAAAAGTTGTCCCTTACATCTCTTTTAAACCATTCCCCTCTCATCTTATACCTATGACCTTTAGTTTTGGACATCCCCACCCTGGGGGAAGGACCTTGTCTATTTACCCTATCCATGCCGTTCATGATTTTATAAACCTCTACAAGTTCACACCTCAGCCTCCAATGCTCCAGGGGAAAAAGTCCCAGCCTATTCAGCCTCTCTCTATAGCCCAAACCCTCCAACCCTGGGAGCATCATTGTAAACCTTTTCTGAACCCTTTCAAGTTTCACAACATCTTTACTATAGCAGGGAGACCAGAACTGCATACAGTATTCCAATAGTGGCCTAACCAATGCCCTGCACAGCTGTACAGCTGCAACGTGACTTCCCAACTCCTATACTCAATGCACTGATAAATAAAAGCAAGCGCACCAAATGCCTTCTTCACTATCCTATCTACCTGTAACTCCACTTTCAAGGAACTATGAACCTGCACTTCAAGTTCTCTTTGTTCAGCAACTCTCCCCAGGACCTTACCATTAAGTACATAAGTCCTACCGTGATTTGCCTTTCCAAAATGCAGCATCTCACATTTATCTAAATTAAACTCCATCTGCCACTCCTCGGCCCATTGGTCCACCAGATCAAGATCCCGTTGTACTCTGAGGTAACCTTCTTTGCTGTCCACTAAATCTCCAATGTTGGTGTCATCTGCAAACTTATCAACCTCCTATGTTCACATCCAATTCATTTATATAAATGACAAAAAGCAGTGGACCCAGCACCGATCCTTGTGGCAAACCGCTGGTCACAGGCCTCCAGTCAGAAAAGCAACCCTCCATCACCACCCTCTGTTTCCTACCTTTGAGCCAGTTCCAGAACTAGCCAAATGGCTAGTTCAGCCTCTTTTCCACGTGATCTAACTTTGCTAACAGCCTACCATGAGGAACCTTGTGAATGGCTTAATGAAGTTCATATCAATCACATCCACCACTCTGCCCCCATCAATCCTTCTCGTTACTTCTTCAAAAACTCTTTCAAAAGTATCCAAAAGAAACTGGCAGTGCTTCTCTTCCTCTCCTTAAGTTGCTGGTTGATGTACAAATTAAAACAACAATCACCATTAAAATTAGTATTTCTTTGGCACCTGGGAGTTTGACACAACAAATACAACACCTTTCTCAGACTTCATCCACAATTTTGGACAGAGCCTTGTCTTTAAGATAAATTTTTCTTGTGTGTAGCTGAGATTGGAATGGACAACCCTCCGGTCAGATTAATGCTGGTCTGGAATTCCCTTGTGGACACAATCCAAATATTCATGCTTATTCTATTAATATGTTATGCTTATATTTCCTGTAAGTCATATTAGAAAATGCCTGGACTTAAAATGAGTGTAAATTAAACAGCTGGGGCTTTAGGAAAGCACTGAATTCACAAAAAAAACACAATTTCGCATTTAATATATATATCATATTCACCAACATCCCTAAGGAAGATAAAGGTATCGTTCTTGGAGACTTCAGCGTCAGGATTGGAAATGAAGCTCAACTCTGGAAAGGGACCATCAGAGAAGACGGAGTTGCAAGTACATATCCAACACCTCTGGCCTCAAACCAGTGTGGACTAAGGATGACACCCTTTTGATAGACAAAGAAAACATCAACCTCCGATAGACAGAACAGATTAAAGAGCTAAACTGCAACACAAGTGTCGAGCAAGATGTGTTTGAGAAAATCCCCCAACTCCCCATCAAAAGTGATCTTAGACTCTCCATTGAGTGTGGCAGATGCTGAACCCTCCATCAGGCATATGAAGAATGGAGAAGCCGCAGGAGTAGAGGGGATTCCAGTGGAGATATGCAAACCTGGTGGAATAGAGCTTACCCATCATTCTCATCAACTGTTGCTGAAAATCTGGGACTAAAAGAAATCCCTGCCAATTTCAGGGATGCTGCCAGCACCATTGTCTTCAAGAAAGGAGACAAAATGGACTGTGGGAACGACTAACATTCTCCATCACTGGGAAGATCATCTCCCAAATCCTCACGTAGCACCATCTCTCCCAGTCTCAGAGCAACTTAACAGCATCTCATATTCCGCCTTGGAAGCCTACAACCCAATTGTCTCAATGTGGATTTTACTGGCTTCAAAATCTCCCCGCCACGACCTCATCCCAAGACCAGCACCCCCCGCGCCCCCCCACCCCCCATCCCTGCCTCCTTGACCTGTCTGTCTTCTCTCCCACCTATCCAGTCTTCCCACCTCACTGACCAACACCCACCCCCACTTTCTACCTGCACTCACCTTTATTAGCTTCATCCCCGCCTCCTTGACCTGTCCGTCTTCTCTCCCACCTATCTGCTCCACTATCTACCTTCTATCCCCACGCCAGCCCCTCTATTTATTTCAGAGCCCCCTTCCCCTCCCCCATTTCTGAAGAAGGGTCCAGACCTAAAACGTCAGCTTTCCTGCTCCTCTGATGCTGCTTGGCCTGCTGTGTTCATCCAACTCTACACCTTGTTATCTCCTTCCTGAAAGGCAGTATAGCTCCTGACCAAACCTTGGAACTATGGGCACAATTTGCACTGCTTGGCAACTCCAAGAGAAATGCCAGGTACAACACCAACTACATGGTCTTCATTGATATGACCAACATTTTTGACTCAGTCATTCAGGAAGAACCTGTTATAAAGCTGTCTGTCGATTGAAATTCATCAACATCAACCAACTCGTCCACAGCAAAATGCCGGGAACAGTCCTCACTGACGGTAATATGACAGAATCCTTTGAGGTCAAGTCAGGGGTCAAGCACGGTGGGTCATCAAATCCACCATTTTCCCCACCTTCATTGTCACCATTCTTCATCTTGTCAAGAATGAGCTTCCCAATGAAGATCTATAACAGGGGTTTTCTGCAGGGATTAGTACTAGGACCCCTGCCATTTGTAATAAAAGTAAATGACTTGGAGCAGAATGTAGGTGGCCCGGTTAGTAAGTTTGCGGATGACACAAAGACTGGTGGAGCTATGGATAGTGAGGAGGATTGCCAGAGGATACAGCCTGATATAGATCAGCTGAAGACTGGGCAGAAATATGGCAGACGGAGATTAATCCAGACAAATGCAAGGTGATGCATTTTGGAAGATTTAACGCAGTGAGGACGTACATAGTAAATGGCAGAACCCTTAGTGGCATCAACATACAGAAGAATCTAGGCATACAGATCCTCAGTTCTCTGAAAGTGGCAACACAAGTGAATAAGGTGGTCAAGAAGGCACATAGCATGCTTGCCTTCATCAATCAGAGTACAGTGTATAAAAAATTGCAAGCAATGTTGCAGCTGTAAAGAACTTCAGTTAGTCCACATTTGGAATATTGTGTACAATTGTGGTCATTACACTACCAGAAGGCTGTGGAGGCTTTCAAAAGGGTACAGAAACAGTTTACCAGGATGTTGCCTGGTTTGGAGGGTATTAGCAATGAGGAGAAATTGGACAAACTTGTTTTTACTTGAATATCAAAGGCTGAGAGGTGACCTGATAGATTACAAATGTATGAGTTTCATGGATACAATGGATAGTCAAGAATCTTTTTTTCCCCAGGATGGAAGTATCAATACTAATGGACATAGATTTAAGGTAAAAGGGGGTAAATTTAAAGGAGATGTCATTGCCAAGTATTTTACACAGAGGACGGTAAGTGCCCGGAACATACTGCCAGAGGAGGTTGTGAATAAAACAGCAACGTTTGAGAGGCATCTTGACGGATATATGAGTGGGCAGGAAATGGAAAGACACAGTTAAATTGGAAAGTGCGCAAAGAACATTTATGAGGATGTTGCCAGGACAAGTAGGCTTGAGTTATAGGGCAAGGTTGGCCAGGATATAACTTTATTCCTTGGAACGTGGGAGAATGATGGGTGAACCTGTTGAGGTGCATAAAATCATGAGGGGCATAGATAGGATGAATACATATAATCTTTTCCCCAGGGATGGAGAATTGAAAACTAGAGGGCTTAAGTTTAAGGTAAGGAGGGAATGATTTAAGAAGGACCTGGGGGGAACTTCCTCACGCAGAGAGTGATGCATATCTGGAATGGACTGCCAGAGAAAGTGGTTGAGGCAGGTACAATAGCATCATTTAAAAAAAATATTTGGATAGGTACATGGATGGGAAGGATTTAGAGAGATATGGTCCAAATGCAGGCATGCTGTATTACTCTATGAGTCTATGATATGGTCCACGTAGAGGCCACAGGTCATACAGTCATAGAGCCATAGGCTCCTGCAGCACAGAAACAGGGCTTTCAGCCCAACTCGTCAATGCTGACCAGGTTTCCTAAACTGAAGTAGTCCCAGTTGCCTGAGTTTGGTTCATGTCCCTCTAAACCTTTCCTATCCGTGTACCTCTCCAAATGTCTTTTAAATGTTGCAATTATACCCACCTCTATCACTTCTTGTGCAGATCATTCCATATACACATCACCCTTCTAACCTCAAGATGGAGGGAAGGTTACTGATGGAGCAGATAAAAATGGTTGAGCCAAGAATACTACACAAGACATTCCGCAGTGATGTCCTATGACCTAAATAATTGGTTAACAAGCATCATCCTCCATGCAGAGTGTGATTAAAAACATGGAACGTTCTCTCACTGATTCCAGTTGATTGTATTTATGTCAGATCTGGTCAAATGTTGCCTCGATGTTTTGGGTATTAACTATCTTCTTAACGGGATGAGTTCAATTATTTGTGCAAGTTTGTACAAGGTTATAATTAGGTCAGGAGCTAACTTCCAAGGCAGAACCCAAATTGAGCATCAAAGAGCAGGTTATTGTTGTTTAAGTGCAGCTTAATAGCACTGTTGATAACACTTTCCACTGTTCCGCTCACGTTCAAAATTTGACTGATGTCATAAATTGCCAGATTGGATTCGTCTTGCTTCTTTTGATGTTGACGTTCTGAGCGGTCCAGATTTGACCCTTACGTGGACACCAGTTCTGCTACTCCACACTTTTTGGCAACAGGAATATTTTTTGGAGTGGACAGGCATTTTTGCAAAAAGGCTGCTGATACGAGTTGATGTATTCAGCATTCTTTGTCCATATTGGAAATCACATTGCTACTGGTCTCTTGGAGTTACATTTCGACCTCTTGAGCTTTATTACAGCTGAAAGATTTTGCACCCAGTCAGACTGGTGATGTGAGATATCACATCATGCTGTAACTAATCATCCAAGTTTCTGAATTTGTTATATATTGATAAATTATTGCTTGTTACTTATCCATGTGTTTTTGTGCTTAATTAATACACAAATTACACTAAATACATCAAATTTAAACATATGCATTTAATTTAAAAATTACAGATCAGTAACATAAACTGCCCTTATTACATGTTTTCTTTTGGGTAAGTTATTTTCATTTGGCATGTTTTTCTTTAGTGTACCATTTTTGCGGAACACATTAGGCATACTTAATGAGGGATAGCTGTGAAGTAATTTGGGGTATTCGGATGTCATAGAAGGTCCGAAATAAAGATAAACTTTTCTTAACAGCCTTTTAGACCTGTGGAGAAAACACGTGATGGAGTTTTGTCACTCTGCTTAGACAAGCTATGGCTTTTTAACATGTCTGATATTTGTGTACATATTTATTCTGTCTATACTATATTACCCTGACATCTGAAGCAGTACTCTAATTGCTCAGAGGGTGCTCCCCAGAAATAAAGGACAACAGTATTGCATTTATAATGAAAATTTGTCATACATTTCAATAATTCTGACGACAGATATAAACTAATAAAGGGGCATTGGGTTGAGATGCCATGGGACAACAGATGAATTTAGCTTTAAGGATTTGTGAAAAGTTACTGCAATAATCCCTCAGCACCCAAAAATGGACAAGTGCAATCACATAATTATGAGATAATGGTTTGACACTAGCTGGAAGCAAAATCAAACTTGATGGATTAAAAATTGGATGTGTATTGTTTTCTGGCAGAGGGATTTTTATGTGTGATGACCACTTGCCGATGTGATGTGATGCAGGCAGCCTGTAAACTTCAGATTGCTTGCTCAACAATAGTGGTGTGCAACAAGTTCTACCGACTGGCTACATGTTCAGAAGGAAGCCCACTGGGTGCATGGCCAGCTCATGTTGGCCAGCGTTAAATGCCACCTACACTCCTGAGTAAATGCATTCACTTTGCAGCAGCTTGTAGTACCGTAACTGAAGATGTTTCAGATTTGGGATGAGGGCGTCAATAGAGAAGCAGGCCAGAGGTCTTAGGTTTTCTGATGCAGTGCTGGAGCCCTTGATCCAGGAGGTAAAGAGGAAGAGATCATGGTGGAAATTTCACAGCACCTCCCCCCTTCTCCCCCCACTCAGCCAACAGATTTGCTGTCCAGGAAGGAGGAGCAAAATTCAGTCCAATATTTTAACAGGGAACCATGAGGCTCTCTAGCAACATACTGCAAAAGAAATGAAAGCTAGCAGGAAAGGAGGCCAACGAAAGGGATGTGACTCTAAGAATCTGGCTATGGCACTGCTAAACATTCAATGACCTTCCATGCGTTGTGAGGATATGCGAATTCCTCTTCAAAGTAGAATGGGTGCCCAGACTGTCACCTTCCTGCTCATCCCCAAGCTGTCCTCCTTAATACAGTGGGTGTCAACTGCAACAGTCAGCCCTCCTTTAGATTTATTGATGCCCTTAACTGGTCAATTAATGGCCAGTTAAATGTTGGTTTGCCCTCCTACCACAGTAACATGTGGCTAAGGAAGGCAGAATGAAAGAGGGCAGCCCACTACTTCACCATTGCAGGTGAAAAGGTGAGAGCGGCGTTTCTACCTGTGTCAGTGCCTTATGTCGTTTGGGGGTATTTCCCACAAAATGTTACCCCCACTTCCCTTTGCAATTCCATTTTGGCCTCCAAAGTTTTACTCACCGCCTTGCCTGAAGTTCCCTCTCAACTGAGAAGCCAGACTTGCCTCTAAGACTGGTTACTACGGAGCTTCTCGTCATGAATACTTGTAGTCTCAGCAGTGCCCACTACTGAATTCTGGTGCTATTAGAGTTACGCAGATACCCGCCAATCAAATTGGATAGCTGCAGTTCTCAAGAGTGGGACTTTCCTTTATTGGAAATGTATTAAAGTTTTAAACAATGTTAGGGCTGCATTGCACCATCCCCAGAAAATTCAGTCCAATATTTTAACAGGGAACCATGGAGCTCTCTAGCAACATACTGCAAAAGAAATGAAAGCTAGCAGGAAAGGAGGCCAACGAAAGGGATATGACTCTAAGAATCTGGCTATGGCACTGCTAAACATTCAATGACCTTCCATGCGTTCTGAGGATAAGTGAATTCCTCTTCAAAATACAATTTCCTTTCATTGTGCCACCAGCATATAGACTGCTGAGTGCATCATAGCCCTGTCACTCACGCATAAGCAATATTGAGCAGTCAGGAATCATGCTTAAGATTTAGCTATTTTGCCATATGTCATACACTTGCCAGTGCTCACTCTAATATCTAGCACTTTCCCTATTTCCAGGAAAACCAGGAAATTTTGGAAGAATTGAACAACAATGAGATTGTAAGTGTTCTCATTTTATATGACAATGTATATTGCTGATGTTGCGTTTGTAGGAAGTTCTACCCCAATGAAAAAGTCCTCAATGGCAAATTAATTTGCTGAGATTTGTGTTCCTGTGTCTGTCTATTAATATGCAGAAAGGAAGTCAAATCAATGAAACTAAAGAGCCAGGCATAAATGAACTTTAGAGAAAAACAATGATTTTCACAAATAATAAATACACAACAGCAAATGAATCTCAGATAATGAGTGGCATTGCATCATTAACTGATAATTAAACACAGAAATGATTGTAGCATATTACAGGTAATTATAAATAATAATTGTAAACTGCAAGTTACAATTTGACTGTCTCAAAATTAATACCTTCTTAATCTTCTATGTTTTATCTCAGAAGTAAACATTAAGTTATCACTCTGATGCAACATTCTTCATTTTTGACATTGGTAAATTCTACCATATGCATTCTCCACATTTATGATGCCATTTTCTGTCTGGCAAGTAGAAAAGTTTGTAATTAAGATACCCACATGGTTCTTGGATTCACTGACAGCTGCAAAAATCCTGGAATATTGTTCAGATGATCCCATTAATGTGTTTTTGAGAAATATTGCATGTTTGATAGGCTTTGAACTTTCAGTGAAACACTATGTTTCTCCAGCTGTGGCCCCCATGAACACTGTGTTGATTGGGGGTAAAGACGATACCATATTTGTCACCTCCCCGGACTGTCTGTGGACATCAATTGTATCCTGAGAATTATATTGACTTGAGTTGTTGCTGTACATGCATTGGGAAGAAGATGAAGAAATCACACTTTGCATATGTGAAGCTGTGAAAATAAAAGATAACGACTATAATTCAAGAGCCAACTGTGGTGCAAATCCTAGAAGGAAATTCCTTCTCAAAACCAATTTTTTTTTCCCTCAAACTGCAAGAATACATGTTGAAAATGTTGAGAGATCCTCTGAAAAATGGTTCACATTGTATTGTCAATTCTGAAATTTTAAAAAAATCTTGAATTTAAGCTACATTTTTGCTTAGCTTTATTATTTACAATATTGAATAAACAATATTACCACTTTTGTTACAGAAAATGACTGAATCACCAGTTGCAAAACATCATCAAACAAGCTTATGGTAAGTGCAGTAGATTTACTCTTGGGGGTTTTCTTAATTTTTCAACTATAAGGTTAATAGCTCCACATATATTTGATCTTCAGGACTGTCACAAACAATAAAATGTGTCACCTAAAGATTCCATACACTGAATACACTTTATTAATAAAATGCAACCACACTAAGTATTCATTTCTGCACCTCCTTTCATTTTTATTGGTACGGGAAATCTGAGTTAGGCTTGAAAATGAGTTTATAATGGAATTCTTCATTACTATACTTGGCAAATGAAAGGAGTAACCAAAACAAAAAGGTATAATACAAATATAAGGCCTTTAGTGTTAAGAAAACATATCAATGGTGACTAGAAATAAGAGCGAACTTGTTACAAGTTCATGCGATTGCATACAGTTTGTTATCAACAAGAAAAGATTCAACCAGTATGACTGCATCTATGAAATAAAAACCCAATACGAAGTATTTTTTCCCTTGTGGGGAAATAAAGGAAGGTGTGCTCTCACTGTTTGGCTGTTAATTAAAGCAGCTAAAAAAGTAAAATATGTAGAGTCAATAGGTAAAGTCACTTGCAGTATCATTAAATCATTCATCATATGAGGAAGGCAAAATGAAGAGGAACAGTTTCTAGGTATACCAAGCAGCTACTTTTTGTTTCGTGCATTTAGATAAAGAGGACAGAAGCGTTCAGAGGTTCTGCTTCCTACTGTTATCTTGTAACCACTTCTGGAAAATGTATTTGTGGACATGAGCCTGAACAGACCCTGGCTGCACTATGGTTGGATTATCTCTTTACAGTTCCTGTTTGGATTCATGGAAAATGAGCACTTGGGCAACACATCAGAGGGTAATCATGACATGATATCTAGCAAACGTTACTAAAATATTTGAGATTAAAATTAAATGAGTGAATAATTTGAATACTCAAGTGTTGATGTGCTGTTGATTACACAAATTATACTCCCTTGAGCTTACAAAGCAAAATAATTACACATGCCCAAAATTAGATATTTCCTGAAATTAATTTGAAATTTAGTGACTAACATTGTTCGCCACCGAAGTCAGAATTTAGTGCTGTGATACATGTGGAAACGTGGAAAGTTCTTACCTATCCAAGGTGCCACTATGCCAAACTATGCCAAAATCATATGATAATAGGGAAGATAATGAAATAGGAAAGTGTACTGATTGGACCGAGGGCCAGGTGGATCTTATTGACTATGGGATCCTTGATTGGGGTTGTTAACCTGGGCCAATCAGGGAGCCCTGGCTGACAGATATAAACAGGATATTCAGAGACCCTCATGATTATAGGGACTGGCTCTAAGCTGTCTGGTAAAAGCCCATGTACTTTGCACATGTAAATAAAGGATGACTCGGTGAAGGGATACTGGCCCCTATGTAGTCCTTTCAGAAAGTGGTGACAAACATAACAAAAGTAAAACGTATTTAAGATAACTAAATTTTGGCTTCAGGATTTGGTACTTCAGGTAACTTTACTCCAAGGCACAGAGATATGATCAGTGGCTTTAACGATGTTATAATTCTTCTAAATGTCTGTACGCGTTGGAGTTTCAGCATCTTCTGTTTTCATGATGGCCTGTCCAAACATCCTCTAGAGCAAAAGGCCTTGTAGGTTGCCTTCAGCTCTTCACCCATAGGCTGTAAATTGGAGGTGGTGTTAGGTGGTTGGTAGATCACTTTTATGTTGTTACTGAGATCATCAAGAACAATAGGATGGCCAGGAGCATTATCCAGCTTGAGTAATGCTCCACTAGAAAGATTATTTGTCGATCAATAACCCACAACAGTTGGACAGAAAGAAACTAATCAAAAAATGCATGAGTTACCCAAACATTCTTGTTTCCCTCCACACAACAAGTAGTGTGTTCTTCATTCTGCTCTGAGTTTGGGAATAATAAACAAGAATTGGTCTCACTTGACAATCATCTGCTACATTCCGACCAGGTAGCAAAGCCAGTAGATACTTTGCTGTTTTAAAACCTGGCAAATGTTTCTTTGAAAAATATGTCCTGGAACGCAGCTTTATGTACATGAAGCACTTGTAGAAGTGTGCAACCAATCTTCCTCAATTATTTCACTTAACGTTCTAATGAAGGATTCAGTTGCTTCACTACTGTAACTGGCAAATTCTTCACTTTCAACAATGTTATGCAAGTTAGTACATTTTTAATACTGAGCAAACCATCCACTACTGATTTTAAATGGCTCTGTGTTCACCAATGGCTTTGGCAATATTAACTAAATATTCATCTGTTTCAGAAAACTTCATAATACCTAATTGCACTTGAGTAACTTGTTTACACGATCTTTTCTTGGCAGAAAGCACTTCTTAATCGCCAACTCTTTTTGGCTCATTATGAATGGGTTTAAAGTGTAAAATTAACAAATAATACCACAATTCAAGATATCCATTGTGAGATAACTGCCGTATTGTGTGGTTCAGAAAATGCCACAAAGCGCACAACACCCATCAACGCTGAGCAAAGTTGCTTGCATTTAGCCATCGGTCTTTAATGGATAACAACCAAAAGAACTGCAGATGCTGGAAACCAGAAACAAAACAGAAATTGCTGTAAATGTTCAGCAGGTCTGGCAGCATCTGTGGAGCGAAATTAGAGTTAACGTTTCAGGTCCAGTGACCCTTCCTCAGTTCTAAGTTTTTGTTTCTGATTTACAACATTTGCATTTCTTTGTTTTTTTTCTCATTGGCTCAATATGCAATTGTACAAGAATGTCTAGCCATATGGTGGTGTTAACATAAAACAGCATTAACACAGTGCGAATGCAGGGTATTAATTTTAGATTCACATTAATGCAAAATGATGTTGTATGGAATGACATTAAGCAAAGTCTTCCAGTAGTTACAAATGCAAACAAGTGAAGTGGGAGTTAACATAGTGTGGAGCTGGAGGAACACACCAGGCCAGGCAGCAGCAGAGGAGCAGGAATGCTGATGTTTCAGTTCAGGACCCTTCTTCAGAAATTTTCTGAAGAAGGGTCCGACCTGAAACGTCAGCTTTCCTGCTCCTCTGATGCTGCCTGGCCTGCTGTGTTTCCTCCAGCTCCACACTGTGTTATCTCTGACTCCAGTATCGGCAGTTTTTACTATCTCTAAGTGAAGTGGGAGTGCTTACTTCCACCATGATACGTTAATTCAATGTCACTACAATTATGCAGCTCTTCCTTAAGGCTTTTCCACGATTGGTTGATACTTGTAACTACAAAGCTGAAAATTAAAATATTTTTGTAAAGAGCATCCATCTCTCAGGTGAAGTTTAAGGCCAATACATATTCAACAAACTGCTCTGAAAAATCTTGACATTATGACAGCTGTGACAAAAAAAATCAAGATCTGGGTTTGTTTCATCCTTGAGCTATGCCCTATCTGCATATCAAGTTTCATTGAAAACTGCCAGTTTTTCTGGACATAATAAAAACAGAAATTGCTGGAAAGACTCAGAAGGCCTGGCAGCATCTGTGGATGGAGGGCAGACTTAACATTTCTGGTCCAGTGATCCTTTTTCAGAACTGGAATAATTCCGGAGCACTTCAGAAGAGTTCTGAAGAAAGATCATTAGACCCAAAATGTTAACTCTGCTTTATCCCCACAGATGCTGCCAAACCGGCTGAATTTTTCCAGCAATTTCTGTTTTTGTTTCTGATTTCCAGCATCTGCAGTTCTTTGTATTTGTTTTGTTTTGGATGTATATTGTTTGCAGATAAACACCTGTACAAACAGGAGAAAACACTGCAACTTTTGCCATTGAAGGTAAGTGGAGGTAACTATTTATATTGCCTTTTGTCTTTTTAACAATTAAATTGTGCTTTAATAGATCTACTTTTGACCAAAATGAGAGAATCGATAGAACAGAGTTTTGGGTTTATTTATTTCCTAAACGGAAAACAACAGTGCTAAAAATGGTAATTAAAAATAATTGCTTTCACAATCAGGATAAACACAATCTACTGGCTAACAACCAAATTTTGGTCACAAAGTTCATGGAAATGATGAGATGGAGGGACCAGTAACATAAAGTGATAGTGCCTTAGATATCCACTTTCCATATTACTGAACATGGAAGCTTAAGGCTATCAATTTTCCTAATGAGGTCAACGTAATACAACTCATTCATCTCAATTAGTGCATGGCTCATTAGGGTGATTTCAGATGTCAAAATGACAAAGCTTTTATGATACTATTGAAGTACTATACCTACACTAAACCCATACCGTGTCCATTTTGAATTGGTGTTTGGTGGAATAACCTAGTAACCAATTAAAATAGTTCTTCTGGATTTCCTTTGGCATCTGCCATCTCTCTGTCCACCAATCCCTTCCCCCAACCTCCCCATTTTATTCAACCTTAGCCCAATTTTCCTTTGCCACATTTCACTGTTTTTTTGTTTGCTCTCCCTCTGCCTCACTACCACCCAGATAAACAACTGATCAGATTATTATTTGCAGGATGAATCAAATTCGTCTAATTAAAAAAGGTGAAGTAATCAAGCTTTCTATTTTATTGTTTTTCTACAACATATAATAGATCTCATTTGTTTGACATTAAACATTGATAAATATCTTTATCTTTACATTGATTGTATCTGAATTATAAAATGCCAACTTAATTTCCTGAAACATATTTATTGATTTATAGTCAGTTTTAGAATTTTGTATGTTAAGTGTAAAATTGGACAAACATCTGTCTTAAAAGCTTAACATAGTTAGTATGTAAACTCACGCAGTTAAACAAGCACCATCTTTACAGCAATATTTATATTTTGTAAGCAAGATGGAAATTTTACTCTTTTGTGGAATGAGGTGCTGGAATATGCCTCAAAGAGGATCTGTCATTTGGCATCATCACCAGATTTCCACCAGTAAATTCATCCAGCCTGCCATTTGGGGACATATCTGGAGGCAATCCTGGGAATTACAGCAGATAAGCCACTAAACAAGTCCAGAAATGCTTACGTCTGTAGATAGAAACTGTAAATATCATTTTGAACTGTATTTGGGTTCCCACCAGCCTTAAAGCTCCAACTTTGCTTACTGCAATCTCTCCAGGTAAATTGGAAAATTAGAAAATTGTGATGACAGCTTCAGCTTTGAAGCCTAGTTATGCAATTTATGATGATTTTGATCTTTATTGAGAAAGCTTTAGCTTCTATTAGCAATGGGTTGAGGTTTCATTGCACTACAAGTTTAACAGCTGACAGTGCTTTTACCGTTGTATCTAGTATTTTAAAGACAATGACTACATTTTGCCAGGCTGGGAAAATGGTACAGGAAGGCATTGGAAGGTGCTATTTTTCCAGCACAGTAAAGGTGGCAGTTCCAATGTCTTCTTGGAGACCAGTTATGCCACATAAGCTCTTCCTGCCTCCACAGTTATTATGCCCATGTTTGGAGGACTCATTGCTTTGTGGTAAGACTCCCAGGATTCTCAGCTAATATGGGCAGGGAGTGGAAATACATTGGACTTCCTGGACATTCTTTGGCCAACAGAGCAGTTCTTCGATGCCTGACACTCATGGTCCTGCCTGTGCTTGTTAACCACTTCACCGACCTCAATAAGAATCTGCATACCTGGCCCTGCTATCTCCTCTCCCATTTATACTGACTTCAAGGGCACACTACCATCAACATACCCTCATTCTCGAGATGCTGCCTCAGTAATAGCCACCACTCGCAATAGTGCACTGAGCTGCCAGTCTCTTGCCACTAGCTCTTGGTGGTCCCTCAGTGGTTGCTGCCAGCAAAATGTGGTCCAGGTCCCACCGTGTGTCAAAGCAGCTTTATCAGAAGCTATCAGAGCCAATAGCAGGACTTGTGTTGCATCTGCAATATTCTGACCACTACCGGAAATTAAATGTGACAGTGCTGGAGCACTAGGTCTCAGTTATGTGAACCAGGATCATTTGAGTAACATTGTCAGTTCACAAGTGAAGTACATGATGATGTTAACCCATCTGATGCCAGCCAGCTGGGAAAAGGACATCTATCATATGTTGATCATCATTTAAACGTATGTGAGTGACATTAACTTCACCAGTGGAGACTTGATCATGCTACTGAGCTAACAAAAAATATTTGCACTAATGCCCAAATAGATTTTAGGGAATGCGCTCAGAAATTTTGTCCTGGTGATTCAAAGAGGGAGTTTTGTGTTTTGCTTTTTCTGGAGTGCCCACTCAGGCAAGTGTACAATAAGTACCTCATAGTGTAATAAGTACCTGCTGCTACAATACAGATTAGGTGATCCTGCCCTGGCATAAGATACTAAAACATGATCTTAAAATAAGGTAATCAGAGTTTGTACCATTGCACATCTGCATTCAGAGTAAGTGTATTCATTATATTGATGCTCACTAAGGTAGGCTAGACATGACCACCCTTATACACACGGGAAAAAAGTGAGTTAATTATGAAGAGTGAGCACGGATTTCTAAAGGGGAAATCGTGTTTAACTTGCTGGAGTTTACTGAAGAAGCAACAGAAAGATTTGATGAAAGTAATGCTATTGAGGTGATGTGCATGGACTTCAGGAAGGCATTTGACACAGTGCCGCACAGCAGTCTTGTAAGCAAAGTTATAGGTCATGTTATAAAAGAGACAGTAGCAATGTGGAAACAAAGAAACACTGGTTGAATGACAGGAAACAGAGTAATGGACATTGGGTATATTTTTGGCTGACGGAGGTTGACTGAAGGAGGGTTTGTAGTGAAATGTCTGAGGATTCAATAGTAGGAACCTTGCTTTTTTTAATGATCTGGAAACTGGTGTGCAGGGGACAATTTCAAAGTTTGCAGTAAACTTGGAAGAATTGTAAACTGTGAGAAAGACAGTGTGAAACTCCAAAAGAATATTGGCAAGCTGGTGGAGTGGGCAGTGGGTAGGGGACGGATGACGTTCAATGCAGAGAATTGTGAGGTGATGTATTTATGTCAAAAGAACATTGCAAGACAATATTAAACAGGAGGCACAATTCTAAAGCGGGTGCAGGAACAGAGGGACCCATATGCACAGATCGTTGAAGGTAGCAGAACAAGTGGAAAGAACAATTAATAAAGTAAACAGTGCCCTCAGCTTTATTAATTAGGGCAGGTAGTAGAGGAGCAGGGACAAATGTTGATCTTGAATAAGCACTTGTTAGTTATTGTGCACAATTATGTATGCCACATTATAGGAAAGATGGGAATGTGTTGGAGACAGTGCAGAAGTGATTTATAAAAATGTTTCCTGGATTAAGAAACTTCAGATATGTGGATAGATTGAAGACATTGGTTCTGTTCCCCTGAAGAGAAGAAGGCTGAGAGAGGTTTTCGGGTTGGATAGGGTGGATAGGTAGAAGCTGTTCCTGCTCATAAAGTAATAAAGAATGAGAGGGCTTTGATTTAGAGTGATTTGTAAATAAAGCAAGGGATTTTAGGAAAAATACTTCTCCACACAGGCAGTAGCTAAGGTATGGAATGCCTGGGAATATAACGGAGGCAGGTTCAATTGAGAAATTCAAGAGGCCATTGGATGATTATGTGGATTAAAATGGTTTGTAGGAATATGGGGAAAAGGAAGGGGATTGGCACTAGGTGACAAAAGCAGTTCAGGTGTGATGGGCTGAATGACCTCTTGCTGTGCTGTGACAATTCTACAATTCCGAAGGAATAAATGTGGATCCCAGACAGAGTGGGTCTGGGAAGAGTGGTCCAGTTTAGCTAGGTAGCCTGAGCCTCTGAAGAAAAGCAATTTTTAAAATGTATGTTTTGACAGATCACCTTACATGATGGATTGGTATGGGGCTTGCAGAGAGTTAGATATATGTCTCCTGTGTCTACTGGTGAACAGGGACTAGATTATCCCATTAGGTCAGCCTGGAGTGCTCTGATGGGTTCAATCTTGCTGTAAGTATCAGTTTTGCAATCCATTTTGTGGAGACATAGATCATTATACATGATCACCATGAACAAAAATATAAAAATAGTTTAAGGTGTGATCCTTATTTCATCAACTCACCCACAGGAGCTCGACAAACTAATGATGAAGAATCTGCATAGAATGATCCTGCCTGTTTCCTTCCATTATCATCCAGAATGTTGAGCGGATCATGGATGTCATTGTAACCAGCTACCGATCGAATGCTGCTAACACTACTAATAACAGATACATGTTGGTCAATCATGGGCCCCAGTCTGTGGGATTCCGGGTAGCTATTGTGACTATAGTAACCTGTAATTGAAAAAAAAAGACTCAATGAATAAATATTGACCCAATGGGCTCGATTTTCAACTCTGGGTTTTAAATCAAATGTCCAGATAATTTCCAGGTCCCAACAGTGCACCTTGTCTATGTTGCTAATAAGAATATATGAAACAGAAGTAGGAATAGGCCACTTGTCCACTCAAGTCTCTTCTGAAATTCAATAAGATCATGACTGATTTAATTTTGGCCTTAACTCCACTTTCCTACCTGCCCAAAGGCATTCAGCTTTCTTGAATTTCAAAAACTCGTCTAAGCTAACGTTTGATCCAGCCTCTACTGCTTTCTAAGGGAAAAGATTCCAAAGATTAACAACTCTCAGAGAAGAAAGTTTTCATCTCCATTTTAAGAGGAAGGTCCTTTATTTTGAACTTGTCCTGCCATATAATATGTACCTTGCTGAGCTGTGCAGGGAAGTGGGAGATGCCCAAGTGGGAGAAGAGGAGTCAGAGGAAGACAGCAGCCATTATGGGTCCCGACCCTGATTGGACAAAAGAGTAGGCTGGAATTTGAACGGGCAGGGACCTCCTTGATGAGAATTGGCCAAAAAATACTGCTTCTGATCTGTGGCAGTGAAACTCTTGGTAGCAAAAAATGTTTCTGCTTTTCAATAAAGTTATAAATGTCCCCTTTAAACAGATAGTTGTACATCAACTGGCATTACATTCACAAAGTTGCTGGAAAAGCTCAGCAGGTCTGGCAGCATCTGTGAAGGAAAAAACAGAGTTAATGTTTTGGGTCCAGTGACCCTTCCTCAGAACTGATGAGTTCAGTTCTGAGGAAGGGTCACCGGACCCGAAACGTTAACTGTTTTTTCCTTCACAGATGCTGCCAGACCTGCTGAGCTTTTCCAGTAACTTTGTTTTTGTTCCTGATTTACAGCATCTGCAGTTCTTTCGGTTTTTAACTGGCATTATATTGTTTGGTTTTAAACATGTTCAGATAGATGTTTGGGTGGGGTGGGTGCAAGATGATACAGAAATGTGAACATGAGGATAAGAAGTTTAAATGTGAAGTCAGCAAAACAAAGATGATAGGTTGACCAGGACTTGTTACATAACAGGATATGGACCAGCTATTGTCTTGCACCTCCCCCCCCCCCAACTATTCACAGTAACTACAGCAGAAGATTTGCATGCTCATTTTCTTTGCTTTAATACAGTACATAACTGAATCTTCGGAAGATGGAGAATAACTAAGTCAAATAACAAATTAACTAACTATCCATGCCCTATTGATAAGTTCCTCAAGGAGATCAATAAACTGCTAATGGAAAAAATCAGATTTCTGGATCCTCTGTTCCCTTTGAAAATTGTGTTGTTTTGGAAACATTGGGATCCGGTGATATCTTTCATGAACAGATTTTCAATGCATGCCTAGACTCCTGTTTGTCCTTATCTTTTGAAAATTCAGACCAAGAGTCCACAAGAGTCCTGGCTGCAGCTAGGGCACTAGTTGAATGAGGTAGAAATCTATGCTATATTCAGTGATGCTAAATTTCAGTCATCTTTCCAGTATTAACATTTCTGCCTTTCTTCCACCTGTCTCTCTTCAGTATGAGCATTATTGAAAAATGAGAGACTGTTAGCACAATGTCATTGACCAAGTTTGTCACAAGTCCTGGTTAAGTTGCTCTGATACAACTCAAACCTGTTTTACATCCTCTTAATACCATCCTCAGGTGAATGTCAGTGTGGAGTTTCCACATTCTCTCCGCGTTTACGTGGGTTGCCTCTGGGTGCTCTGGTTTCCTCCCACAATTCAAAGATGTGCAGGTTAGGTGGATTGGCCATGCTCAATTTCCCACAGTGTCCAGGGATGTGCAGGTTAGGCGAACTAGCCATGGGAAATGTAGGGTTACCGGGATATGGGCAGGGAGTTGGGGGGGAGGTTGGCGGTTGGTGGTGGGGTGTGGGTCTGGGTGAGATGCTCTTTGGAGGGTCAGTGTGGACTCAATGGGCTAAATGACCTGCTTCCACACTGTAGGGATTCTATAATTCCATGAATAAAATGTCAGGCCAACAATTATTCAGTGGACAAGATGAGCAACCAATTTCTGGCACAAGTTAAGGAACTGTGTTAGAACCTTCTGCTGTCACACATAGCTCGTCGGGCTTTGAAGAAGTTCTACAGCCAGAATTGTCCTTCCATATCAATGAGTGCTGCAAAAGATGCTGCCTCTGATCCAGCATTAAGTAATAGCTCATAGAATGAGATTGCACAATTTCCATTTGAGATTCTAGGTCTGGATTATTACCTCAGTCCCTGACTGAGAGATGACATAATTTTGACTGACAGTTTGTCCTACTTACGCAGGGACGGAGGAAGATCTGCCCAGGCTGCGAGAAACACCTTCTCCCTATCTCTTCCAATCACTAAGGGACAATAACTAGAATCAGAGTCTACAGCTGACTCAGTGGATGGTGATCTTGGATGTTCCCATTAGTGGCATGTTTGCCCAAATAGAGTTACAAGGATATGGAGGGGTGGAGGTTGGGTCTGGGTGAGATGGTCTTTGGAGGGTCAGTGTGGATTCAATGGGCCAAATGACCTGCTTCCACACTGTAGAGATTCTTTTAAATCAGGTTGGCTTTTAAAATAAAATACAGGTCAATTAATGGATTGATCTGAATTCCCTGCTTCCTCTGGACTTGGACCAGAATCAGCAGGCCGGCTGGTAGTAATATGTTGCAAGTGTTGAGCTAAAACTCCTTCCCTGATGGCGTTGTGGATGTACCTACATCAAATGGATTGCAGCAATGCAAAAGGCAGCTCACCGCCACCGTTTCAAGGGCAACTGGAGATGAACAATAAATGCTGGCCTAGCCAGTGTCACATACATGTCAAGAGTGAAAGAAAAGGCAGAGTCAGAATTAAAAATGAGGGAAATTGGTCATCACACAGCAAAAATTGCATTGTGCAGATGTATGGCAATATGTCTTGGATGCGACAAGCCTGATTTAATTAGTGACCTAGTTGTTTGTGAGCATTTGTCAAGTAGTGATCCTAATATGACCGAGTTTCATGTAGCATTTGTAAGAGATAAACAAGATAAGCAAAGATCGAATACAAGAATTTTGGACTCTAGTAAACTGGGAAGATCTGCTAATAGATAAAACGACCAAGTGGAAGGTTTTCAAAGAAACATTTAATGCTATTCAGAAGCAATTTGTACCCATGAGAAGGAAATGCTCCATCTGAAAACAAAAATAGCCACAGACATCCAAGGTAGTAAAAGGAAGGGCTTATAGAAGTGCAAAGAACAGTACAGATCCCACAGAATGGGACAAATACAAAGACTAACGAAAAGCCACAAAGTGGCTTACAAGAGCTACTAAAAAGGATTATGAAAGGAAACTTTGAAGAGACATAAAAGACAGTAAGAAGAGATTTTATAGTTATATAAAAGGAAAGCAGCTGCTTAAAAGTACCATTGGCCCACTGACAGCTGAGAGTGGAAATGTTGTCAATGACCATGGGGAAATGACAGATACGTGGAATGATTATTTTGCCTCAGCATTCACAACAGAAAAGGAGGATAGCTTGCCAGAAGTCCTAAAGACATTAACAGCGATCAGAGACAGTGTCTAATTGAAATTAGCTTAAGTAAAACATCATTAATGGGAAAGTTAATGGAACTGAAGAGTGACATATCCCCAGCACCTGACGGTTAAAGGAGGTAGGACAGCACATTTCTGAAGCCCTAAGTCTAATCTTTCAGAGTTCCCTGGATTCCGGAGTTGTACCTCTGGGCTGGAAATTTGCTTATGTCACTCTGCTTGTTAAGAAGAGTGACAGACGGAAACCAAAGAATTGCCAACCAGTTAGCCTAGCATCTGTGGTGGGAAAATTGTTGGTGTCTATTATCAAGGATAGAGTAACTGATCACATCAAAAAGTTTCAGTTAATAAGGGAGATTCAGCATGGATTCATGAAAGGTCGCTCATGCCTTACAAACTTCAGTTTTTTGAAGAGGCGACAAAGGTGTAGGACAGAGGTAAGTCGATGGATGTTGTTTATATGGACTTCCAAGACACTTTGATAGAGTCCCACACTAGAGATTGCTAGCTACGGTGGAAGCCCACAGAATTGAGGGCAAATTATGATATGGATAGATGGATTTTAAATTAAGTAAGTGTGAGGTTATCCATTTCAGACTGAAAAAGTATAGATCACGTTTTTTAGAAGGCACAAAGTTAAAAAAAATGCTCAACAAGATATAGAGTTCAAGTGCATAGCTCTTTAACATTCCGTGATCAGGTGCAGAAAACAGTCAAGAAGGCTAATGGAATATCGGCCTTCAAAGATAAAGGGCTAGAGGTTATGGATGCAAATGTAATGCTGTCATTATACAAAATCCTACTTAGACTCACTTAGATAACTGTGAGCAGATCTGGGCACCATGCCATAGGAAGGATGTTTGGGCCCTGAAGTGACTTCAAAGCAGATAGAAAGGGATGATACCTGGACTTCAGGGGTTAAGTTATGAGGCCAGATGAGACAAATTAGGCTTTTATTCTCTAGAATTTACAATGTCAAGGGATAATCAAATGAAGGTATTAACAAGTCGAAAGTCAGGGTAAAAGAAGATAAACAATTTCCACTGGTTGAAGATTCTAAAACCAGGGGCATAGTCTAAGAATTAGGGCCAGGCCATTCAGGAGAGATGTTATAAAGCACTTCTACACACAAAGAGTAGTGGAGGTTTGGAACTCTTCACCTCAAACAGTGGTCAATGCTAATTCAATTGTTAAATTTAAGTCTAAGATAGACGATTTTTATTAAGCAAAGGTATCAAAGGATATGGGCCCAACACAGGTATATGGAGTTAGGCCACAGATCAACCATGATTGAATGGCTGTGCAGGCTCAAGGGCTGAATGGCTTACTTCTGTTCCAATGTTATTATTTAAATAAGTACTTTCTCTGTCATTGAAGCATTTACAAAATTTGGGGCTGTAACAAATTTAAAAGTAGTCGAGAAAATGTTACAAATTACTCCCTATGTCCCCACCCACTCTCCACAGCATCTCAAAACATGACCAATATCCTGAATATAAATCTAAACTTTTAGTTTTTGGTGCCTTAATTCTTTGTATAAAGATTAAAAATGGTGAATCCCCAACAATTTGCGCTCCACAGTCATTGATTTTTCAGTTTGAATATTTGGGCTCAAATCTATTTTTACATGTATTCCCAACCATAGGTTTCCATTGAAGGAAAAAGAAACTGTATGGACAGATACTTTTGATTTTATCTGTTGATAGTTACCATTGGAGCCAGTGGAAGGAAAGGATGCGCCTTGACATGCAACTGAATTCCCCAAAAAGTTAAAGGTGCCTCCATTCAGCAACTGCATGTTGTGTGCTTCCTGCGGATTTGAAGATGACCCAAAATTAGATGGAGCTCTGGTGTTATAGGGTGACACAGCACAGCTACTGTTGAAGTAGTCCCTTGAAACTGCTTGTTCATTGAAAGAGGTGAAACGACTAGGATCCACTCTATGGTGGTACACTGCAGGAGAAGCATGTGTCTGATTCCTGAACATGGCTTGATAATTGGAGCTAGTGCCATAGTAAGCTTGATCAGGCTGGGGCAAAGTCTGGTAGAGGGACTCTGGGTACGGGTGACAGTGCGTGTGGGCAGATAATGTAGAGCTGCCATTCTGAGATCTAACAGCCATTGGTCCTTGGTTGATTACACTTCCTCTGTTGCCCAAAGTTGGAGATAGAGGTGGAGTGATCACATGACTGTTACTGTGGGAAAGCTCCATAGGATCTGCAAATGAAAGAACAAAAATAGCATTTATATCAAATGTATGTTTTGTGATCTAGCACAGCAGGCTATGTATGCATGACTAAAACATTTGACCTTTGAATTTTTCTTTGTTTGACACAACTGGTGGAACCTCGGTAATACCTGTTGCTGATAGATTTCCGTGCTCATTATTTTTCTTTGTCATTAGCCAAGCACAAAAACATCAGTGGGGTACTAACAGTTTATGAAATGTACATATCTTCAGTAAACATATTATCCTCCTAAGTAGGGTGCAACAATCCTAGAATCATTTTTTTAAAAATGAATACAACAAAATTGAATATTTGGAATAGATTAATTAAAATAGCCAATGGCTATCTTCTCAACAGGAATTATTCTGTTTTTTTGTTCCATAAATCTAAAGTATGAGTTTACTGGCTGAATGAAAATGTATTCTTTTAGTCAGTTATTTAAATGATTTTTGTGGCAAATTCTGCTATAAAACATTTCAAAAGTCTGAAAGATCTGAATGGATTTTGGAAAGAATTTTGCTATAGTCATAAAGTGTATAAAATACATTCTCACTGGGAGGTTGATTGAACAACCATATCCTTCAGAACAAATTGGGTGCTGATATTTTTTCAAGTTAAATGTATTAGCATTGATGATACATCAATTCCTTAACACCTGAGCAGAAAATGTAAAAGTACGGTATGCATATTCCTGCACTTTACCTGAATCTAGTGTCATTTGCTCTAATACACAGTCTGTTTTTTTTTTGCCCTTGTGATTCATCATACTTACATTATTTAGAACCTTTTTGTCTTCTCCAGACCTACTCTATCCTTTAGGCACAATGAAACATGCTATTGATTGGAATATGCATTAGCTTGCCACTCTAAATGAAATTAGAGAAAATCTTATCACTCAAAAATGTTAAGAATTTCTATTTCTTTCATTTGACATTGAGTTGCACCTTTGAAAAGGCTAGTTTTTTCTATTCTTTTCAGAACTTATTAATTAACAGAATGATAAGTAGATCAATGTTAGAAATACAGAGTTACATGGATGAATTAATGTAAAGAAAAAAGAAAGCATGTAGTTTCAATATCTTACAGAACATTTCATCCTGTGAACAACCAGGATGGGACTTGAAGTGTTTTTAATTGAATAAAATAAAAGCAAAATACTGTGGATGCTGGATCTACACTGAAAAAAAACAAAACGCAGGAGAAACTCAGGAGCTTTGGCATAATCTGTGGAGACAGAAACACAATATTTTGATAAATCATGATGTATATTGGACTCACAATGTTAACTATTTCTCTCTCCACAGATACCGCCAGACATGCTGAATTTCTCCGGCACTTTCTGTTTTTGTTTTAAATGGTGGTTCCACTGCACTCTTAAACAGAAGAAATGTCTTGCAATCAAAAAGTTATTTTTGCAAGTGCTAAGCCAAAAACCCAATTCACAGGTATCAAATAGCTACAGTGTCCGTTACCTGAAGCAGAGCTTCATGTTGTCACAAGAACTGATAACTGGTGATGGCTGTGAAAATAATTGTTTTTGATCCTGAGAAAAAATTTGTAAGTGAGAATAAGAAATTCATTCTAAGGTTATAAATATAATTCTGAGTATAGTTTGTATCATGTCTGTCAAATAAATCTCCCACTGTTATGTGTACAGTCTGGCAATTCTACTTCATAATGTGGTAAAATTATGATTGAAGTACATTTTTAATCAATGTCTAACAGTGTTACTGTATTTCATACATTTATTAATGTTAACCCCATAAAGAATTGGTATAAGCCTTTCCTTTTTTTGAGATCCAACTAACAGCATGGTGGCTTGAGGCTTAAGTATATTCCTGTGACCAATTGGTGGGGCACTTACTTTTCCAATCAGGGATTTGGGATCATGATGACGGTACAGCATCAGCATATGCTGCTGCAATAAATGTTGCAGTACTCCTCATCCACATGTCTGCTCTATTCCCCATTTCTTTATTCCCTTTTCCAACAGCTAATTACCTGAATACTCAATGGTTTATATGTTCTCTGCTTCAATCATTCACTCTGGAACAACACCCCTGATGTAAAACAATTGTCTGTTCTCCTTTATTTTAAATCCATTACACTTGCTGTTATGTCAATGACACTTTCTCCAGGCCACTTAAACTCTTAAATTAATTAATCTATCAAATGTTGCCCTTTTATATTTCTCCATCCATTAGTCAGTCAAAACATCCCTTTGTTGTGATGCACAGCCTTCCTACCTTTTCCTAAAGGAAGAATATTCACTACCCAGTTGGATACGCTTACCTGCCAGCCAAACAGTCTTATTTTACCATTTTTTCATATTATTACATTGGGTAAGGAGAAACATTCAAAGAAAATGTCAAAAAAAAATGCATGGCTGCATTTTGCTGAATACTGACCAAGTGTCATTTTCACAGTTTCCTGTTTCCTTCCATGGGCTCCAGCAAGTTATCTGACACATTATTCTCCATTGCTCACCTCAGTATGTATGCACCATGCCCGTACAGTGCCACTCTCACTTTACCGTATGCTCATTAATGGTGGAATTACACACTGCTGCCGGGAATGTCTGGGATTCATGTCACACCGCTAAATTCAAGACAGAATAGGCCTTCACACAGCACACAGTGGCTTACTTTCTGTGTGAGAGCTCATAAGTGGCATGATTGATGCCTCATTGGAAGTAGAAACTCACAACTGTAAATGTTATGCCTATTTATCACCTGTCTGATCAACTCTCATGGTAACTGTACTATAAGAATTAAGTTGCAGAGGCAACCTGTCCTTATGATCATACCATGTTAGAAGTCTGTCTAAAAGGAGTGCTACTCTTTCGCTAACACTCATTGGAGTATAACAGCCTATCATGGTTCAATGTCGGATCGTTACATGTTGGAAAGCCTTCAATGTTAACGTTAAATTCTTATTAGACAACAGGCAAAGTGATGAAACAAATTAAAATAAATCATATCTCCAGTGACTTCTGAGAATAAACAGGGGCTGTTTGTCTATCAGGCAACAAATTTACAAAAATGAACGATAATGTCACCTGACTTACATCTTTTGGAATTGATGTCAATAAATTCTACCAAAGTGTGTGCACACACGCACACATACACTCCCTCAGTTAACAGGTTGCATGACAGAGTCATCAGCCTTGCGTACAGAGGGTAGTTCTTCCTTGTAAGGCATTCAGCCCTTGAAATGAAGCAGGACCATGAGAGTTCTTGAGGATGTAGGTATCATGGTGTATCCCAGGGCACAGACTGCTAAGATGTAGTACCAATGATCATAGATGACTTGCACATTGACTGAATGGAACCCATTTTTAAGTTTGTAGTGACCAATGACATGGTCAAAAATGCTGTGGCCAGGGTTGTATTCCATGTTGTCAGTCACTACATGCATTTCACATGCAGAGTTCAATGGTTATAGGTATCTTAAGCCTGTCTGTGTACCTGCTGGGTTAATGCAATTGTGCTTCGAAGGACCTCATACCACTCATAAGTGTGGCCTGTGTTCTCAGGGAGAATGCAAAGGTGCTCTAACCATTCTGAGTGTGGTGGCTACTATTTTTCATTTCAGTACCTAGTAAGGCAAGGCAGAGATGCAGCGAGTATCCCAAGAGAGCGCAGTGAGTGAGTGGTGAGACAGCAAGCCAAGAACTATGAGATACACCCTGTTCTGATGCCCAAGATGAATTCCTGGCCTAGTGCAGAAAGTGGTCTGGCAACAGCATTACAATGAAAGATGTCGGTGTGCTCCAAAGGGCAGTATTGAAGTGATAACTGTATTAAGAGTGAGTCTGAGGTGTGCCAGGAGAAGGTGATGAGGTTGATGTGTGTCTGATATCAACCTCCAAGGATGAAGGATTAAGGCATTCCCTGCCCATGGAGTATACCCTGAGATGTTCAGGATTACTGGCAAAGATGGTGGGCCTGAGGAACAAATAACCAGCTGAAGCTGCCAAGTACCGACTTAATTTTCATGTTGAAAATTGTTACTTGCTACTTTCACTCCAGTGCTGATAAAACAGCAAACTACATATAAAGGAGATGAGATCAGGCAATAAAGAAAGATAATACATATCTCTTGCCGCTCACCAGGAAGGTTTGTCTCGCTGTTAAAACCTTGGATGGAAGATTGGACAAAATGTTTTCTCACTCATCTCACCATTTCCCATGATTTTTATTCAGGGCTGGGAAGATTCCACCATGATCTTTCTTAATGGACCTACGAATTTTCTCCCGCATTGTTCATAGCAGTGTCCAGGAGATTAATCTTCAAAAAGTATCCTGCAGAGTTCTGTATGAAATTTGAGCTGAATCTCATTTTCCTCGAGTTTCACGGAAAGTTTCTTTATGTGACGCCTGCCAAGTTTTCTCGCACTATCATTTCGAACTCACCTCATTAATGACCTACCTTGTCCCTTACGGTGTCCCTTTCATCCAAAGCTGGGCCTACTGTACCACTCGCTATGACCTGACCAACTCAACTTTATTAGGATATCCCAGCATCCCTGGCACTGGTGCAAACTTTCAAACGTCATTGTTCACCCAGACAAGGGCCATCAGTCTGGAAAAGCCTTGGATGGTACCTCGAACATGTCAGAAAAGGGTCAATTGGAGGTCCTGCTGAACTGGATGGTATAGAAGAGGGACATATTTTCTTCCCACAAGACTGACAGAAGAGACCATGCCACCCTGGTCTGATATTGCCATCTGGGTCAGTCCAACATCTGGACGAATGCCCAGCAATGTAAGAAGAAGGTCAATAACCGTCTGTTCTCTGGTGTAAATGATCTCCTCTCTGCTAACTCATACTCACTATTTATGTTACTGCACAATCCTCTCACTATGGTTCATGCTCTACCTCTCTCACTATTGCCTGCAATGAGCTCCCTCACTTTCTTTTACCCACTTAGTTCCCCCAGACCATTAACCCTGTATGCCCTCTCTAATGCCTACTTATTTACTCCAGACACCTCACCACCTTTCCCTCACCTTCCCAACACTAATTGCCGTACTATCCATTTTTATCTCTCATCACACATCTCTCCCCTTCTCTCATTTCAGGAGAAAATAGCAAACAAGAGGGCAGAAAAAGCCAAGACAGGTGTTGGAATGCCTGATATTCAGCTTCACCTGCTACAACGAGGATATCCTGACCGTGACTGCCCCAAGTGACAAGTTAATCAGGCCCAAGCATCTTGTCTGATGTTGGAGGCTGCCTTTGACTTACTGTGCTAGGACCTCCTGAGTAAAAGGTGCCCCCTTTAACTTGACTGAGGACTACACCCCTTAGACTTTGGAGCATGGTTATTTGCTTGAAGCACACACAATATTTTCGCATATGCAGGTGTGACACTGATTCAGCAATGGTGCCATACAGCAATATGGCCATCCCCAACCCCAAACAACCACCACGTCTGACTGGTGACTGCTCACAACTGTGAAAGCTTCCTGGCTTTGTTGCTCCACTAAAAGACAAGACAGAAATACTGTGTGCCGGTTAGTTCTGACTGAGGAGCAGAAGTGCTGAAATGAAGGGAAGGTAGAGATGCTGATAAACCGGGTAGGTGCTAAGTGTGCAAGTGCTAAGTGCGCAAGTGAGCAGGCATGAAATGTAACCTGAACTAATCCATGGGAAGTTATGTGCCTCTACACAGAAAGTGTCCTTGCAGCTGCATTCCAATGATAGTTACCACTGCACTCCAAAGAGCAGCATATGAGTGCAGAAACATATTGTAACTGTAGTTGCATTATGTTTGGCATGGACTGGTTGGATTGAAGGGTCTGTTTCCGTGCCGTATAATTCAATGCCTCTATTAGAGATGTGCCGTGATGAAGTGGTGAGATTGGCATCTGATACTTGCCAATGTCCATGGACATGAGGTGCATTTGCCCTTTACAAAGAATAATAGATTAATAAAACAAGCAAAACTGGCAAATAAGTTTCAATGTTGAAAGTGTGGGCCCATCTATTTTGGACCTACAATGACGTAACAGCATACTTTAAATTACAGAAAGCTAGAAACAGTGTAAATCCAAAAAGACACACATGGCCAGGTCCAGGGGCTGACAGATCATTAAAATGGCATGAATAGTGCAGACAATCATTTAAAAAAAGCTAACAGTCTTCATACCTGGATAACTAGAATACAAGGAGGCAGGAGTTCTAGGTCCTACAGCCTAGGAATAAAATAGTAGGGTGTGCATTTTGGATTTATCAGAATGAAAGATGGATTATATATTATGAGGAGAGATTTTCAATAATTTAAAAGGTTAATGTATGATTTAATCAAAGTTTACAATATTAGGGTGGACAGCGTTGATAATATTTAAATATACATTTTTTTCTTCATAACATGTGAGGTTCACTTCCAGAAATGGTCTTTGATCCTGAAGAATGAAGTGCTTAAAATAACATAACTACATTTAACTACCAGCAAAGGATATAATTAGTTCCTCTGTGCTCTTCTAGATTTTCTTCCAAATAAATCTGTTGTATAAGTTCTGGAGAGATTAAATTTGATGTCAAATTGGCTCCACCAATTCTGTTGATGTCACACACAGTCTAAGAGTGGACACAAGAAGTTCTACTCTTATTTTCAGAAGTAGAAGATATACCTGTTCTCACTCCCAGAGGCTCTAGTAGGTACGTCTAACCAAATGCCATTGCATTTATTACTTCCATGTTATCTAACAAATGTCTCTTCCATAGATACCCTACATGATGAATTGTCTACCACAAATTTTACTCGGTAGATTGTGGAACTGGTTAGCTCAGTTGGCTGGATGGCTGCTTTGCAATGCAGAGTCATTTCAATAGTACTAGTTTGATTTCCACATTAGCTGAGGTTGCCATGAAACCTCTCCCCTTGCTTGAGGCGTGGCGACCCTCAGGGTTAAACCACCAGCAGTCATTTCTCTCTAAAGAGAAATCATTCTATAGCCCTCTCGGACTGGAGTGACATTACTAGCCAGGCTCAAGACAAAGGAGGATTTGGGTGGAAGCAAACTATCTCAAACAAGCTTAATCCAGTACAACATTCTGCGAGATGTAACAAGGAGCAGGAATAGTCATTTGGAAAAATACTACAAAATCTAGTTGAATCCATTAACCAAGTGTTAAGTTAAGACAAGTTGGAGAGATTGTCTTCATCCTTATTTCTCCACCTTCCATTCCCCCATCATGAAATTGCTCCCTGACATACGTTAGCATATATTTACACAATCTCTTGCTCTCCCATCCTTGTTTTTAAAGCTCTCCATTCACTTTCTCTTGCTCTGCAATCCTCAAATATATCTGTTATCCACTAATTTTAACTTCTCCACCCTTTGTAGCCATTCCTGGAATTGCCTCAGCTCTGAACTTCCCTCTGATTCTCTCTGTATCTCTTTCTTCCTTTCATTGGTTCCTTAAAACCAATGTCTCTGACCAAGGTCCTGAACATCTGATATTGCCTTATCTGGCTCAGTGTCAAAGTTTGCTTTTCTGTGAGGTATTATGCAGCAGTTTGTTACATTAAAAGCTTTGAGATAGTTGTTGATAAAGTAGTTACTAGTTAATAGGTTAAGTGAATTTCAATACTTACAATCTAGATTTTGATACAGCATTTATTTATTCATCAAAGCTTTCTAAATTTACAAAAGAATTTGGACAATACAGCATCTTTCCTTGATAATTCTTTTAATCAGACTCATCATGTGTGTTTTCAAAGGAAGAGAAGAAATAACTAAACATGTATCACGGGTATCTTTAATGGTCATTTTTTTTGCAAATTTCTACCAGCAGAAGTGCTTTTTTATTTTTTAATTTGTACATGGTTTCGTTGTGTGCATTTTTATGTGGATTATTTAGAATGAACCACAGAAACCTGGTTCAAAGCAGAACACTGCATCACTTATAAAACAAGCTAATCGAAATCACACAACAACATTGATAAAATAGCAGGGCTACTTTCTTACCTGTTATTTGAAGGACATCATTTTCAGCATTTGCGAATGGAGTCACACTAGTAGCTAAGTTGTGTTGGCTTGGTGCTAGAGATGCATATGGCTGTGGTGCCAAAGATTCATTTTTTACCATAGCATCATTGGAAAGCAATGTGCTTTTGTTACGATTTGCAAGAAAACAGGAGCTCGGTGATGCTGTGAATGTTGCTTTGCTAGCATCTGGAAAAGTTAAACAGAAAAACCCTTAATGAAGGCAGGAGAGAGTAGGAATAACTTAATCACATTGCAAAATGGTGATCAGGGCAACCATTTACTTATGTCAGTTCTAAAAGAAGGAATTTTTTACATTGACTCATTGGATAGGAGTGTCACTGACTGAGCCAGCTTTTCTTGCACATCCTTAGTTGTTCATGAGAAGGTGTTGGTGAGCTGCCTTCTTGAACTGCTGCAGTCCGTGTGTGATAGATTGACCCACATCGCCCTTAGGAAGGGAATTCCAGGATTTTGACCCAGCAACAAAGAAGGAATGGCAACATTTCTCCAAGTCAGAGTCATGAGTGGCTTGGAGGGGAACATGCAGTTTGTGGTGTTCCCAAGCATCTTCTGCCCTTGTCCTTCAAGTTGGAAGCAGTCATCAGTTTAGAAGGAATGAACAAAACCATCATGAATTAGCACAAAAATAATGAGAAGTGTTCTAGAAAATTTTAGATAAAATTTTGAATCTAACTGAATGGAAAAGGAAGCAACATCAATGTGAAGAAAATTATTTTTTTCCATACAAGGCAATGAGGATCAAGGTGATGAGGATCTAGAATGCATTATATGAAAGTATGGTAGGTGCTATTCAACTGAAGTCTTCAAAATAAAATTGGATAATCATCTGATACGCGCTTTTCATGACTGGTTAATTGTGATGGTTAGACTGGGACTGACAGGACTGACTGTTGCCCACTCCTTGGCCTGTAGTCACATATATCATCTGACCATGCTATGCCCAAGTGGGTGACTGACTGAGATCAAGTCCCGGACTCTGTGCTAAGTGTGTCCATGAACGACAGTACCAGGATCCCTTGATCTTAGACTTGAGGACTACTCCAATTACTTCTTGCAAGGCCATTTAGTTGAATAAACACGTGGTGCATTTGCCACACAGGCAGCTGGCACATGCTGTAAGTGTTCCATTGACATTTTGGTGTGCCAAACAGAAAATTGTCACCGTCACCAGCCCCAGACAGAGCCCTACTGAGCAGCAAGACAATCAGCCTGCCTGTGAATCTATGCAAAAGAGCATGTCAATACAGTAGACCTGATAGTCTTTAGACTCTGGCTTACCACCAACACAGTTACAGGCATGGCACAGCAAGACAAGGCACGGATACTGTGAGCATGTGGGTAGGCCCTGAGTTCACAAACACTAAGACAACAAGTGACCAGCCCTGAGATTTGGCTGGCCCAATCCATGAACCAGGTACCTGTCCTTGCACACCGAAGTGTCCTTACAGCAATGCTAGTTGCAGATGTGCCCACAAATGCACATCTAAGCATCCTGAAAGTGAATTGAACCTCAAGGTGGGCCTCCACTGACTTCTCACATGATTCTGCCATGGTTTTGTGCCAAAGCTTACATTGTTCAGGCCTCTACAAAACTCAGTATACAGCCAGTATAACTCCTGTGTCGATTGCATATAAGATAATTTGACTATACTTGTACTCCATACAATAATCTAACCACTTTAGAGTTGACCATTACCAAAGCACTGACTATTCATCGTACATTTAAAATGGGCACCAATTATGCATCTACTGAGGGTGCTCTGAGAATGAAGAGAATAATTTTTGAAAGGCATTACTTAGATGTCATGAATGGGGTATCCTCAAGATTTACTGCATACAATGATCCACCAGAGGTCTGAGTCATAAACTAATGTATGGTATCCCTAGTGAGAGGCTGTAAAATCAGGGCACGAAAGGTGTTGGGAAATCTGTTTTTACTTTTCATCCACAGAATGGGTATGTTACTGGCTATGCCGACATTTATCGCCTTTCCCTAATTTCCAAGGGGCAATTAAGAGTCAACCACATTGCTGTGGGTCTGGAGTCACACACAGGCCAGTCCAGCAGATTTCCTTCCATAAAGGCCATTCATGAACAAGATGGGCCTTTTCCCCAACAATTGGCAATGGTTTCAAGGTCACCATTGAGACTCTTTATTCCAGATTTTATTGAATTTAGATTCCACCATCTGGCATGATGGGTTTCAAACCTGAATCCCCAGAACATTAATATGGGTCTCTGGATTAACAATATAGCAATAATAACACCAGGCCATCAAATCTTCCTGGTCATCCTTTGACCAAAGACTATTATGTGGCTAGTTAAAGACTACTTAATGGCTACTCAGGCGTGACCTCCCCTTTTGCCTTGCTGACTGTTCTTGATTAATGTCTGCATTTCCATGTGCGGATTATTTCTGTCCCTCATAATTGCTTCCAATAGTTTCCCCAACACTGAGAGTTATACTGTTTGTCGTGTCATTTCCTGGTTTACCCCTTCCTCCCTTCTTGAATAACAGTAACACATTGGCTGTCCTCCTGTCCTCTGGCACCTCACCTGTGGCTAGAGAGGTATTAAAAATTAATGTCAGCATGCCTGCTATTTTGTCCCTTGCCTCACTTAAAGGCCTGGGACACATTCAATCCTCCACCCTTAAGGTTTAGCCTATGCAGGAGGAAGCCCTTACTCAGTATGTAACCCAATAAGTTTTACTGCACATAATGATGAACAAAGGGCAAAGGGTTGTGTTTCATTCATGGGGCTCCTCATGCCCACTGGAGCTTCCCACCACGTGTCCCCACCTTCTCTCACATCCTTAGCACACCCCTCCCCATACTGTTCAAACAGAAGCTAGCTTGTCCTTGACTTTAACACCAGTAAGCACCAACAGGGGATAACATAAACATCCCTATTTTAGTGATGTTTATAGTGTCTTTCACTGTGAAGATTAAAGCTAAATATGGGCTTAAATTATCCGCCATTTACTTCTTCCCTGTTATTAATTGCACAGTGGCAACCTCTGAGAGTCCCATATTTACTTTGGTTACTTCCTTTCATTTATATATTTGTAGAAAATCCTGCTGTCTGTTTTTATTTCTTGGCAATTTACTTTCACAATCAATTTTGTTTCTCTTTCGTATCTTTCTGGTCATCTGCTATTGGTTTCTAAATAAATTCCTTTGGCCTACCATTAGTTTTTGCCACGTGTATGCCTTAGTTTTTGATTTTCTACTGCCCTTGAACACGTTTTGTTCACCACACATTGTTCATCCCCCTTATCGAGTCCTTCTTTTTGACCAGAATAATTTTTTTGCTGCGTCTTAGAAAATATCCAATCAAATATCTACCAGTGCTCATCTACTGACTTTCCATTAGTCTATTTTCCCAGCCTGCTTTAGCCAACTCTTTCTTCATTGTTTTGTAATTGTCCTTATTTAATTTGCAGCCTCTAGCTTGAGACCCAAGTTGTTTTGCCTCAAACTGAATTTTAAATTTGACCATGTGAGATCACTACCTCCAAAAGGATCCTTAACTCTGAGATCTTTTATTAATCCTGCCTCATTATGCATTAAATCTAAAATAACTTGTTCCAGGGTAAGTTGTGCAATGTATTGCTCTGAGAAACAATCCCAAAGCACTCGGCAAATGTGTCTTCTATGTTGTTCTTGCCCATCTGATTGGTCCAGTTAATATGAAGATTAAAATCACTCATAACAACTGTGATGTCCTTCTTATACAATTCTATTATTTCTCAATTTACAAAAAACAAAGAACAAAGAAAATTACAGCACAGGAACAGGCCCTTCAGCCCTCCAAGCCTGCGCCAATCCAGATCCTCTATCTAAACCTGTCATCTATTTTCCAAGGATCTGTATCCCTCTGCTCCCTGCCCATTCATGTATCTGTCTAGATACATCTTAAATGACACTATCGTGCCCGCCTCTACCACATCCGCTGGCAATGCGTTCCAGGCACCCACCACCCTCTGCGTAAAGAACTTTCCATGCATATCTCCCTTAAACTTTTCCCCTCTCACCTTGAAATCGTGACCCCTAGTAATTGAGTCCCCCACTCTGGGAAAAAGCTTCTTGCTATACCTCTCATGATTATGTAGACCTCAATCAGGTCCCCCCTCAACCTCCGTCTTTCTAATGTAAATAATCCTAATCTACTCACCCTCTCTTCATACCTGGAACCCTCCATACCAGGCAACATCCTGGTGAACCTCCTCTGCACCCTCTCCAAAGCATCCACATCCTTTTGGTAAGTGGCAACCAGAACTGTACGCAGTATTCCAAATGTGGTCGAACCAAAGTCCTATACAACTGTAACATGACCTGCCAACTCTTGTACTCAATACCCCATCCGATGAATGAAAGCATGCTGTATGCCTTCTTGACCACTCTATCGACTTGCATTGCTACCTTCAGGGTACAATGAACCTGAACACCCAGATCTCCCTGTGCATCAATTTTCCCCAGGGCTTTTTCATTTACCGTATAATTCGCTCTTGAATTGGATCTTCCAAAATGCATCACCTTGCATTTGCCTGGATTGAACTCCATCTGCCATTTCTCTCCCCAACTCTCCTATCTATCTATATTCTGCTGCATTCTCCGACAATCCCCTTCACTATCTGCTACTCCACCAGTTTTAGAGTCATCTGTAAACTTGCTAATCAGACCATCTATATCTTCCTCCAGATCATTTATGTATATCACAAACAACAGTGGTTCCAACACGGATCCCTGTGGAACACCACTGGTCACAGTTCTCCATTTTGAGAAACTCCCCTTCCACTACAACTCTCTGTCTCCTGTTGCCCAGCTAGTTCTCTATCCATCTAGCTAGTACACCCTGGACCCCATGCGACTACACTTTCTCCATCAGCCTACCATGGGGAACCTTATCAAATGCCTTACTGAAGGCCATGTATATGACATCCATAGCCCCTCCCTCATCTATCAACTTTGTCACTTCCTCAAAGAATTCTATCAAGTTGGTAAGACATGACCTTTCCTGCACTAAACCATGCTGCTTATCACTAATAAGCCCATTTTCTTCCAAATGTAAATAGGTCCTATCCCTCAGTATCTTCTCCAGCAGCTTCCCCACCACAGAGGTCAGGTTCACCGGTCTACAATTACCTGGATTATCCTTGCTACCCTTCTTAAACAAGGGGACAACAATAGCAATTCTCCAGTCCTCCGGGTCCTCACCCGTGCTCAAGGATGCTGCAAAGATATCTGTTAAGGCCCCAGCTATTTCCTCTCTCGCTTCCCTCAGTAACCTGGGATAGATCCCATCCGGACCTGGGAACTTGTTCACCCAAATCCCTTTTAGAATATCCAACACTTCCCCCCGCCTTATGCCGACGTGACCTAGAGTAATCAAATATCTATCCCTAACCTCAACATCCATCATGTCTCTCTCCTCGGTGAATACCATGCAAAGTACTCATTAAGAATCTCACTCATTCTCTCTGACTCCTCGCATAAATTCCCTCCTTTGTCCTTGAGTGGGCCAACCCTTTCGCTAGTTACCCTCTTGCTCCTTATGTACGAATAAAAGGCTTAGGGATTTTCCCTAACCCTGTTTGCTAAAGATATTTCATGACCCCTTTTAGCCCTCTTAATTCCTTGTTTCAGATTGGTCCTACTTTCCCGATATTCTTCCAAAGCTTTGTCTGTTTTCAGTTGCCTAGACCTTATGTATGATTCCTTTTTCTTCTATGCTAGTCTCACAATTTCACCTATCATCCATGGTTCCCTAATCTTGCCCTTTCTATCCCTCATTTTCACAGGGTCATATCTGTCCTGCACTCTAATCAACCTCTCTTTAAAAGCCTCCCACAAATCAAATGTGGATTTACCCTCAAACAGCTGCTCTCAATTCACATTCCCCAGCCCCTGCCGAATTTTGCTATAGTTGGCCTTCTCCCAATTTAGCACTCTTCCTTCAGGTCCACTCTCATCTTTGTCCATCAGTATTCTAAAACTTACGGAATTGTGATCATTATTGCCATAGTAATCCCCTACTGAAACTTCAACCGCCTGGCTGGGCTCATTCCCCAACACCAGGTCCAGTATGGCCCCTTCCCGAGTTGGACTACTTACATACTGCTCTAGAAAACCCTCCTGGATGCTCCTTACAAATTCTGCTCCATCTAAACCCCTAACACTAAGTGAATCCCAGTCAATGTTGGGAAAATTAAAATCTCCCATCACCACCACCCTGTTGCTCCTACATCTTTCCATAATCTGTCTACATATTTGTACCTCTATCTCGCGCTCACTGTTGGGAGGCCTGTAGTACAGCCCCAACATTGTTACCACACCCTTCCTATTTCTGAGCTCTGCCCATATTGCCTCACTGCTCGAGTCCTCCATAGTGCCCTCCTTCAGCACAGCTGTGATATCCTCTTTGACCAGTAATGCAACTCCTCCACCCCTTTTACCTCCCGCTCTATCCGACCTGAAGCATCTATATCCTGGGATATTTAGTTGCCAATCTTGCTCTTCCCTCAACCAAGTCTCAGTGATAGCAATAACATCATACTCCCAGGTACTAAACCAAGCCCTAAGTTCATCTGCCTTACCTACTACATTTCTCGCATTAAAGTTACATTTAATCCTACAGTAATACAGTGCTTCAGTGGCTTATAGGTGACTTCCAACATGACTTCTTTCCCTTGCCACTTCTTACTTCCACCCAAACCGATTCCACAACACTGTCTATTGCACCTATATCACTTCTCACCAATGTACTGATATCTTCCTGCAATTAAAGTTACCCCAATTCCTTTTCCTTTACCAAAGCATCAAATACCCTTGAATTTTGAGTTCCCCATTTTGGTCAACTTCCAGCCACACCTCCGCAATATCTATCAAGTCATATTCATTTATTTCTATTTTTACTGTTAATCCATCAATTTTGTTACAAATGCTAGGGGCAGAGAAGAGACTTAAGATTTGAGTTTTTGTCATTGTTATTAGTGGTCACTCTGGGCCTAATTTCTGCGCATTCTTCTATATGTATTTGCTACCTTCGCTGACATATATTAGAGAAAAGCTGGCAAGGTGAGAACTCCCCTGTGACAGGCAGTCAGTGTCACTGAGAAAAGAATGCGAAGTAAAGATGTTGTAACAAATAGTCAGCATTGCAGAAAGGAGCAGGTAACATGAGGAAGCAGATGGACCAGTGGTGGACCCGAGTGATATTTGGGCCATAAACAAGAATACAATTTTTCTCAGAGTAAGGGTAAAAAAAAACAAGAGACACACTATTTAGTTAACATACACAGGGAGCTCAGGCCATAATTTGCACATCCTGCGCTATGTGGGAAATCTTAGATCCTCTTGGACATCTGGATGACCATGTGTGCAGGAAGTGTGTCTGACTAGAGTAACTCCTGCTCGGGGTTTTGTAGCTTGAATGGCCCTAGGGCTACAGAGTTGCAAGGGGAGGTGGTACATTAATGCTATTGCCTTTGGACTAGTAAGCCAGATCTCAGGCTAACGTTCTCAGGGGCTGGGTTCAAATTCCATCATGGCAGATATTGAAATTTGAATTCAATAAAAAAAGGAACAAGAGTTAGCTTCGTAGTGATCATGTACATATGGTTAACTGTTTCAAAAAATGCAACGGTTCACTAATGTCCTTTAGGGAAGGAAATCTGCCATACTGGTCTCGCCTACAAGTGATGCCAGACTCACAGCAGTGAGGTTGACATTCAGTCGTCCTCTGGTAAATTAGAAACGGGCAACAAATGCTGGCATCGCCAGTCACACGCACATCTCGTAAACAAACAAAGAAAAAAGTCCTGAGGCTGGCTGAGAAGTTTGTAGCCAGCCACCTTTGAAGATGTGGTCACTCAGCAGCCAAACGAAGTGCGGACAGACAGGGAAATGGTTGATTGCCAGAGAGAAGGGCACCAAGAGGAGTGAGCGAATCCCCCAAGTACAACTTGTTTGCTCATTGTTTTCAGCCTTGGAAAATCTGCAGCGAGATGGTTCTTTTGTGAAGGCCAGTCAAAGGAGCGGCAATGACACTGCGGATGGTCCAGTTGCTCTTGGAGGTTGGAAGTATTGTGGACAATCAACAGCAGGAGGGGATTCATTAGTGAGGGGAGCAGACCAGTGCTTTTGCAGTTATAAATGAAATTTCAGGATGGTATGTTGCCCATACTCAGTTGATCTCACTGGTAACAGAAAAGTTTTCAGTTTACAGAAAGCAGAAACTTTTTCGTTTTTTTAATTGAAAATACCTGCATTTTTCATATATTTGTCCAGGAGATTCTGTAGTTCCTGCTCCTTGTCATTGTTAAACTGAGTCTCCATGGCCAATAGAATATATTCATCCAACAGCATTCGAATCAGATGAAAGGAACCTAGAGGGAGATGGAGTGAAGCAAAGTTATCTCAGTGACCATCTGCTCACATTAAAGAAAAAAAGGAAACTAAAAAAAAATGTTTAACTGCAAATAGCCTCCTTCTTTCTCAAACAAGGCAGTGTTTTTTTTTTAAAATTCTAACTGTAATCTGTTGTAAGGTTCACCTACCTCATATTTTGTTTGGGCCCTTGTCAAAGTGTCAGGTACATGTAGCTGCCCTACTGAACCCACATCCCCCCCACATTCCCCACTCCTACCCCCAAACTGCTCAAGCCTGAACAAGTACGGCACAGGACAGACATAGCAACAGAAGTGACCAGAAGCTGTGTGTCTGCCGTTTTGTGGCTTCCAATAGCAACAGCTTCAGTGGTGCTACAAAGCAGCATTTAACAGTCTCTTAAATCTGTTTCTCTCCACTGATGTTCTCCGATCTACTGAGTATGCCCACTGCTTACTGTGTTTAATCAGTAATATATTTCAATGCCATTTCATCAAGTGTGTTCTAACAACACTAGAAAAGAAAAATTACCTATACTAATGTACTGAAAATTTTTGTTTAAATACATTAAGAAAATTGCACAAGTACACAACGGTAATCTCATTTTGTGCTTATGCTGAATCTGGTATCGATATTATCAACCAGGAGAATTTTGCATTCCAGACTTTTATTTCTTTGTAAATTTTCTAATCCTAATAGGATTGGCTCTCAATCCAATAAGTTACCTCTTCAGTATCAATTGTAAAGATTATTAAAATGTTCTGGAGTTATGTTCATCAAACAGTCACTATAGTTCCAGATTCTGTTTGTCAATCATTTCTGAAAGGTATGTGAAAGACATTAATAAATTTGGGTGAGAGGAATTAAGTCATCAAGCTGTGTTAGAAGACACGAGGCGATTTGATGAACTGGTTACCTAGCAAGCAGTAGCAATTCCAAACTCACAGCTCAAGATGTTTGATCCCTCTAGGCCAACAATTTATCGAAATGCATTTTTTGAATCCTGTCTCAGGATTAATCATATCTCAGTAAAGAGTTTGAAATAGCCATTACTGTGCAGCTCATCCTAATTTTGCATATAAGTAATTACAGATATTGAACTGTGCAAAAGATGAAAATGTGAAAGTTTACCAAAGCTTGAGGCATTGTTAAGAGTGAGGTTGTGCATCACTCGGGCTCCGAAAAAACTCCATCTCAAAAGAAAATCTTGAGCTCTCTTCTTAAGGGATCTTCCATTTTGTTTACTTGGCTTAAAAAAAAGTTCACTAATAGTCATACATTAGACAAAAATATACATAAATAAAAAAGAATTTGTTTTTACGTTTTATACAAATCTTGCATTTCTAAAAGATACCTTGATGACCCTTTGCTCTACTATTATGTCCAACCATTCAATGAATGATTCCACTGTAGCATTTTTCTTCAACAGGTCCTTCAATTCTTGAAACACTGTAATAGAGTCATCTAGCATGTAAAAAAGGAAAATGTGAGATTGCTCTAACTATTTGAAAACTTAGATCACTCAATTTCAAACGGCAAAAGAAGATCAAAAGCTTAAGCTGAATTTTGATTAACTATAAGCTAACTACTATTAAATACAATGGATGGAATTTTCCCACCCAGGAGATGGCAAGATGAAAGAAAAATGGGCGAGTTAGCCCGAGAGAAATACTTACTCCCTTCTCATCACTCCACCAACGAAGTACTGGTCAAGCCAGCCCTTTTTGACCTCTTTTGATTCACCATCAATGAAGCCCCTCAGCTGGTGAACTAACAGCCACTTAAAGGCCTGGACTCACCACCAGCCTGATTTCCTGCAAAGGCCGCTCTCCGGACTGGAAAAACAGGGTGCCTTGCCAGGGATTAGGTTTCCAATTGTCCCCAGTTGGCTTGTGAAAACCACCCTCTGTACTTACCTCTGATTGTCCTCTCCCCGTGACCCTCATCTCACAAGAGGCAAAAGAAAACTACTTACCTTCTCACCACTGCATCTCCTCAAGACTAAGCAGTGACCAGTGGTCCTTAGAAGGCAGAAATTATCAGCCGCTGATAGGCTGACAGCTTCTTAAAAGGCAAGACTCCACTAGCAATAGGTTAAGAAGCTCATTGGTTGGCTCTTAACAAGTTGCTTGGATCTCCATTCAACGATCTTTCAACCTTGGGTTTAATTTATGGGCGAGATGTTAACAAATTGGGCTTAGATCATTGATACACCTTTCAGCTCAGAATGTATTCAAGGGGTCATATTCTGGAAGAGTGAAATGATAACTATGTGGTAAGGAGATTAGGTCATCAGGAAGATTTAAGAATTCAGGATTGATGGAGGACGGTGAATTATAGTGGGCAATTTAGAATCAAACTATAAAGATAGAGAGTGAAAGAAAAATTGGATTAAGACAGAAAACAGAAAGGAAAAGTAGAATCAAAGCACTAAATTCTCTAGCCACAATTCACCATTGTAGAAATGAGAGGGAAGTCTTTTAAGTGTCCCTTTCTGGGACAAGAGCGTATGACATTAACAACTGACATCCCATGAAAACAAATCCTCATTAAAATGTTCCAGAACTAATTTCCTGCAATCAGTTTGATGTGTAAATCCAGTACTTAAAAATAACAGGTGATATACTGTTTCTATGATGCAAAAGTGTCGTAAATTTACCTTCTAATTCTGCAGCCAAAGCAAAATACTGCAGATACTCAGCTCCATCCAAGGTCAAAAAGTTTGCCTGTTTGGCACCCCATCCACTATCTTCAATATTCAGTCCCTCTATCACCAACATGCAGTGGAAGCCATCTACTATCACTGCATTGCAACACTTACCAGTTTGACAGCATCTCCCAAACTCAAGGTTCTACCTCTTAAAAGGACAATTATAGTAGATCCACATCGATACCACAAACTATAAATTTCTCTCTAAGTCACACACCATCCTGAGTTGGAGATAGTAGGAACTGCAGATGCCGGAGAATCTGAGATAACAAGGTGTAGAGCTGGATGAACACAGCAGGCCAAGCAGCCTTCTGAAGAAGGGTCCAGACCCAAAACGTCAGCTTTCCTGCTCCTCTGATGCTGCTTGGCCTGCTGTGTTCATCCAGCTCTGCATCTTGTTATCTCTTATCCTGAGTTGGAATTGTGTTGCCATTCCTTCACTGCTGCTGGGTCAAAATCCTGCATTTCCCTTCCTAACAGCACCACGGGTGTACCTGCACCACATCAAAGCAGTTAAAGAAGGCAGCTCACCTCCAACCTCCCAAAGAAATGGGAATAAATGCAAGCCCCACCATCAAACATCCCACAAATGACCTTTTTTTAAAGAAAATGCTGGTAATCAGAATAAACCAGAAATACTGAAAATATTTGGTAGATGTGTATTTCTAGCATCTATCAAGATCTATCTGTCATATCATATGTGTGTGTATGTATATATATATATTCCTTTATATCTCAAGATCTGTAGAATTGAACTCAAGGCTCATCTCTAAACATCCTGCGTTTCCTTGCCGATTTATGCATTAATAATGGAATGTGTCACTGACACGGCAAAGATTTTGTCCAATATGTACAATGCCTCTAAAATTTGGCGATACCAAATGTGATTACAAACGTTCCATTGGAATACTTGTTTACAATCTCCCATGTGTTACCAGGTTTATGTCATTTTCCTCCAGAATCAAAGTACCAATTACCCTACAAAAATTGACTGTGCTGACATAGAAACATGGAACTAGACATTACTTCTGGTGACTCTTAAGGAGTAGCTTTAATACTCCTCAAACAGCAGATAAAGAACTAGAGCAGAATTTAAAATGGAACAGCTCCATTTTCCACTCTATTCTTTTGAGCTGTGATTTCAATGGCCCTAGTTTACGTAGCACATTTGGTCGTTGTCCCATTAATAAATGCAAATTGTACATTGAACCCCTGTGGAATCAGCAGGTGTCCATAAATGGTTGCAAACCTGACCACCATTAACCACGATATTCCCCCCATCCCTCAAACACCCCTATCAATGTTCATCAACGAAAGTCGTCACCTTGACTATCCCTGGGTTACACACCCTAGCTAGCCACAAGTTCAATGTTAAACCATCATTACCCACTCTGAAATAACTTGCTTCAGTTTTGATGTTGAACGGTGACACCTGTGCCAACCTGATCTTTCTTTACATCACAAGGTGCACAAAATTGTATCTCTAAATTGGACTTATTGCATCTGCTTTCTGCTTGGATGATAGCAGCAATGAGGTCCATTCTGAATTCCCAACTCTCTCGAAGTCCTTACATATTTCATTCCCTTTTGCCATCTGCCTCCATTTCCTCCAAAAAACCTTGCCCTTCAGTAATACCTTAATGCAATCTTCTCCAATTTAGCTTTTACCCTGAAGTTTTTGGAATTCAATGTTTCTTTTCCTCTTTATATTCATGCACATAAGGAATGATAAAGAAACTTTTTTTTAACCGATATTAGATTTGTCTAAGTTACAAATAAAATAAGTACAAGTTGACTCTTATAACTTATTCCATTCAAACAGGTATCAAGCTAATATTTCACTGTTCCTCTTCTTAAGGGTACTTAAGTTCACAGCCAGCTTTTCCCAATCAAAAGGTTGGGTTAAAGATGTGCTCAGACCTTTATTCTTGAGCATACTACTGGGAGATCAATAGGCATTACTATACTGTGTACTGTCTCTTTTCAGGCAGTACAGCTAAGATTGAATACATACGAAAATATAGTCATGATTCTAAATCTTATCAAGCTCAGATGTGTTTCACTAGTATATACTACACATTACCTACTTGTGAGAGTATTTATCTATCTAAAGTTGGGCTCCTTTGGGACAATGATCTTGGGGTCGAATTGCTGGTACAATCATTGAAACACTGACCATTGAAAGACAGCAACATCAGAAATGCAAACTGCGTTTATGATATAAATAATTGCTTCAAAACCCGCGCGAATAATTATCAATTCATTGTAGGTAATGCTTTTATATGTTTGTCTTAAATCAGAGTTTTTCTAATGTGTATACTTATCTTGTTTGTTACATTATCTGCAACAGCCTGTAGCTGCTAATTAAAATTACTTAATATGCCATGACCAGTATCACGTACTTACAATCAGAATACAGTTCAAAGTCCTGATCTGTTCCACCCGATACTGTAAGTAGGGCCTGTGAACTAATGCTGTTTAGATCCACCTTTTCAATGTCAGCGACCATGGAATTCACAACAGTCTGGTCAAATAAAGCAGGCCTGGCAATCTGAGCAGGACGATACATTAAACACATTTAACAATAAGTACAATGCGAAAAACACTCAAATATTTGATTTTGCTCAACACATGCCTGTGCGAGATGTAAAAATGAAGTTTGCCGTTTTAGAGAAGAAACAAATCTCTGTGCAATGGGAAGTTTCTTTTCAGAAAGGCTATCTGGGAGATTTTCCAGTGATGAAGACATCCAGTGCTCCCAATGCTTAGCAAAATTCCTGATGTCTGCTAGCAAACTGAAAAATAAAAATAGATTGAATCAGACAATGTTCTAATCCCTTTGCAGAAAGTTTTTTTTGGATTTTACAAATCAAACAATTTAGAGAACTGCCTTTTTCCCTTATTCTCTTTGCTGTAACTAAACATTAATTTAAAAAGTTAACTGATATTGTTTAAAACAATAAACACTAAATTTTCTCATAAAATCTTTCATAATTGCTATGGTTGTCTATGAAAGCAGGGTGAGATGTTGGTATAGTAGCAGTGTCACTGAGATAATCCAAAGGCTCAAGTTTACAGGCGTGTAAATCCCAGTGGTATAGCTGGCAAAATTTATTTGCTTTCAATAAATCTGAAATTGACAGTTAGTTTCAGCAACAATGACCATGGAACTCTTATTAAAAACGCTCTAATCTGCACTCTTTACCTGGCGTGCCTTACTAATGACTCTAAATCCACAACAATGTGGTTGACTCTTAACTGCTTTCTGAATTGGACGAGCAAGCTGTTTGGTTCAAGGGTATGAGGGATGGGTAAAAATACTGGCCTTGCTAATGATCCCCACATCCCATGAGAGAATGAAAAAAGGGAGAAAAGGTCCAAAAACCCAAATACAGCAAACATTTTATCATGCTGTACGTCAAAACCAGCAGCATTCAGGAAATATTTGATATGTTTTTACACTTTCTTGCAGACAAACGACACCATGGTGTGCCAGACATTATTTTAAACGGCATGGGGCTGGATGAATACAGCAGGTCAAGCAGCATCATAGGAGCAGGAAAACTTGACGTTTTGGGCCTAAACCCTTCATCAGAGAAGGGTTCATCAGCAGATTACGACCTGCTGTATTCATCCAGCCCCATGCTTGTTATCTCGGATTCTCCAGCATCTGCAGTACCTTTTATCTCTGATATTATTTTAAACGGGATGTGATTTAACTTATAAGTATACATTGTCATGCAAATAAGGTACAAATGTTAAATTGATTTATTTAAGTGTCTGTCCACAACTGTAGCCATGATGTGGAGGTGCCGGTGTTGGACTAGGGTGTGTTTGGTCAGAAATCACATAACATCAGGTTATATTCAACAGTTTTATTTGAAAACACAAGCTAAATCGCATTGGGCAAGCTGCTGTCTGATAACACTTAGGGTAGCAGCAACTTGTCAACTTCACTATGTTTGGGTCTGTAAAAATACAGGGGAGTTTGCCTGTTCATACTGGCCTCACCACATCATCATGGTGGATGTTTACACCTCTAAAGTGAAATCTGTTAACGATAGGCTAATGAGTGCAAGAACTGTTGACCATGAAGTGTGACCATCCAGGCCAAAAGTCCAACTGAATTGCTCCTCTACTTTGACAAGTCATGCACATAAACTTGTAAACATGGAAGTGGCTATGTTTCTTTGAAGTATCAGTTTTAACCATTGTGATTAGAAATGTAATTTTTATTTAACCAAGAAAGAGTTCAGAGAATTACATTTCAGGAAATGGGCAACTAGATTTCTGTTGTGGAACCTTTATCATCTGGTAAATTATAGCTATTCTCATTTATGACTACATGATAGAAGCACAACAAAAATGAGAGTAAGATGAAATGAGAAAAACCCCTGGGTTGAATTATACGTGAGGGAATAAGATAAACTAAGACAGTAGCTTTTACCAGAGCTTGCACGCTACACTACTTCTAAGTGTTGTATCAGAACCAGGCAATAATTCACTAAGGAATAACAGATAGTACTGTGTCCCATTGCAACTTGACTTTCAACGTCTTCTCAGGTATAAGCAAGCATACGAAAATCCAATATACTTCAAGAAATAGTATCCAACATAAAGTAGTTCTACTGTGCACACTTTATGTCCTTCATGGTCACTTCAATTAGTGTGGGGATTGAAAACATGCTATTGACATCACTCTGCATCACAAATAGGCTTTTAACCAACAGAGCTAACTGACACCTTCCACCACCAACACCAACACCCCTCCTACCCCGCCCCCAAAGGGATGTGACTGATTAAGTGCAGCCCAAGTACAACAGTAATGAGATTTGTTTTTTCAAATGATGCTGAAAAGTGTAAGTTGTATCTTTTTGGTAACACTCTCACACCTGAGTCACAAATGTTCCAGGTACAAGTGCCACCACAGAGCTGAAGCACAACAAACAGAGATGCCACTCTAATGCAGTCCTGCAGAAGTGCTGCATTGTTGGATGTGCCTTCTTTCAGATTAAACCAATGCAAGGGCCTAAGATAGGGTTTGCAGGTGCTGCCAATCACCAGGACCTGGGCTCATTCACCAATGAGCCGATCAATTGGGATATTCCATTGTTTTGTTTGAGTCTAGATTTAGAACAACAGCTTTGAATAAGAGCAATCATTGGCTGATTAGGAAGTGCCTTATTTCTCAGGGCCACCTTTCTTTCTTGCCTCATGTGGTGACTCGTGGACTTTCCTGTTCACCCTGACTGGAAGATGCTTGAGCACAATGTTAGGCTAAAAAATAGCACCTTATTTATAACCAGAGAAGCTATTCTCAAACTCCTCTGTCAATATATACGGCCCTGTCTTGGACCAGGGTGTTCTGACCTGACATCCTGACATCCTCCCCACCTCTCTCACTGGTTGATGGTTTCTTCACCCTCACAGATGGAAGGCCATTTTTGCTGATCCAACTTCCTTCCCTTGACAGTGTTCGCACTGTGAGTCATTATGGCTTCTTCACTCTGTCCCCAAAACCAGGTCAAACTTGTTAACTTGGTTTTCTCCCTCTAAGTGCTGTGTGTGTGTGTGTGTGTGTGTGTGTGTGTGTGTGTGTGTGTGAGAGAGAGAGTGAGAGACATTTTTGTTCTTTATCACATTGACGGTTTGTTAGCTCAGAGATTTGCTTATGCTCACATCATGCATTACATTTAAAATTATATTGTATCTCACATAGCTGCTACTGATTTCTTATTGAATGGGTGGAATGAGAGTCTCAAAAGGTTGCTTTTCTGACAGCTGCCAGAACAGGATATCTTTACTCCAATAGAAATGGGAAGTGTGTAAATGTTGAGCAAGTCTGCTGGTATCTGTGCAGACAGATTGTGGTCAGAAATAGTGTAGATGTTGCCAAACCTGTTGAGTATTTCCTGTTTGCATTTCAGATATCCACTATCTGCTGGGCTCCCTGAATTGGACCAGGTTAATTGCTTTAATCAGGGAACTCATATTCTTTGTGGTCCACCTGGCTGACCTCATTACAATCACTACAACATCTGTAATAGTGATTAGTTTCAATAATCACTAACACTCTTTACATTTAATATTACTTGAAGGACTTAAGTTTTGAGGGATTGTGGAAAATAGAATTTATTTTAACTTTTGTGGACATACCTGGAGTAGTTTCTTTAAAAGAGGTTCTTGAAAATTCACTGTGGGCATTAGAGGCTTTTTGTTAACAATGCTGCCTTTAAGTGGCTAATGATAACTGCTTGCTTTGCTGTAATCCATGCTGGGATTAGGTATTGAATAGTGATTGGCTTGGAGAATCTCTTGTTTGATCGATCTGAGTTGAACAGAATCCTGTTCAGAACAAGCTGAGTTGGAGGAAAACATGAAAGCTGAGATAGAAGAAAGTTTGCTATGGGCAAGCTCTGTTGCTGATATCTCCCATTTTTAGTTTTGATCGAACGATTGAAAGAACTCTCAATATTAGATTTCATGAGCATCATGTCCACAAGACTTAAGAGACAACTGAGCATGATTAGTGACTAGACCACAATGCCAGAACATTAAAGCAACAAATTCAGGAACATCTAACCCGTTATCCTTTTATCTTTAAGAATTAAAACAAAAATGCATTTGCATCTAATAGCAACGCAATGAATGGTTTCCAGTTATCGTTGAAGTGAAGTTCACAAATGACATTATTAAAGAAGAAATAAAACATTTTATTGACTTATCCCCAGACTACACATTTGTGATAATAATTACATTCTCTGCAGTAGTTATTACAAAATTATACATATATGAAGTATCATTTATGTTTATTTTCCCATCAAGGACATATTCCTACCTTTCTGGCATCTCTTGCATTGTGGCTGGAATCAACACATCTGTCAGGACCTTGGTAGAAATATAAAGGAATATGACACTTTTATTTAACTCAGTGAATTTAAAAGATGGTCAGCAAATCTGGAACAAATATCTTCTAATTCTGTGAGTGCAGAGTTAACAAGTGATCGGTTCAAAATTACAAATGTTTGTTTCTAAATTCTGGTGTATTTCCAGTTCACACATCATGTGTGATGGGGAAGTCATCCTTGACTATGTTGGTTCAATTTTCTTACCGTGTGATTGTGTGCCCTTTTATCTTATTTTTAAATGTAGTAAACACTGATTTGTTATAGCTTAAGGAACTCTCAAATTAACTTTGTCTTTTTCGTTAGCAAAAAGGCACATCATAAAGTTGTTAAATAGTAAACTAATTTTATTTACATAGGAAATGACTAGCTAACACCAATTAAATCAATAAGTGTTTCTGTACTTCTGTTTTTGATATAATCATTAGTACTCATTAGGTAGTACAAAAATTGAGTATTGCAAAAAAAAAGCTATTGAAACTTGTCAACTTACATTCATCAGGACAATTCACAAAAATACCTAAGTAAAAAGAAAACAACATATGGGAAGTGAATGCTGATTGCTTGGCAAACTTATTATGATTGCCATGGGGAATGCACAGGTAAATGATGACTGACAATTAAGCACCCAGATTTGTTCTTTTTAAATGAGAGGTTGAATCTTATTAGCCAGGCATTGTCCTGAGAAATGAACCAGAGAATGTCTGTCACCTAATTTATTAAGTTTCTGAAATGCAGATGATGCATTTGCTATATTTCCTATGTTCTAGCTGAACGTAAGCATTTCTATCCATTTCTTATTGGGCTTGTCCTGTGCTCAATTCACCTTTTAAATAGAGCATCAAATTAGTTCTCTTTTCTTGATGTCTTGGTTGATAAATCAGCGAGGGGGTTTTCCATTGCTGTCAAACACAAATCTATCTTCACTGATATTCATAACAGAAAAGGTATTGACAATACACAAGTAGCCAGTGTTGTAAATCTCATAATACAGTATCCAGCATTAGTGATTCCACAATTAGATAGCATTTGGTAAGTAATCCTGAATGTGTGCAAAGAATTAGACTGACAACCAATTTAGAACTGTCAACTGGGCTTGCTGTGTGGTGCATTTGTATGTATTAGGAGCTACAAGTGTTAATAAACAAGGTCATGTTCTTTGCAGGAAGAAATCATATATACACTATGCCTATCTCAACTCAACAACATGGATGACATCCATTATCTGGTTAATTTCTTACTGCATTGTCTGTGCCAATCATAGTGAACCAGCCTGGTTAAAAATTTAATCAAAGCTGGGAAGGTAACTGCCAGTCTTTGTTAACTGGTGCATTCTCCAAGATAATACCTCTCTTAAACAAAGTCAATTTTGTCAAACACTTGGCACTCTTCTCCCATACAGCATAAATGTTGTTTTGCCTTTACTTTTGTACTTCTTGTGAATTGTTCTGATGATGAGTATTAGATAAAAAGTTTTGAAAAAAAACATTTTCTGTGGTGAACAGTGATTTAAATAAGGTGCTCACAGATGATGGACTAAACGCTGTTATTAACCTGCTTCTATTTTTGTCAACTTGACAATATAAAATTCACAGGTTACCAATCTGAAGTCCATCAATTTTTTTTATTGTAAGCAAGATCATTATGACATTAAACCAAATCTACTGGTATCTGGATAACTGGAGATTGGACAAAAGTTACAGGATGTACATCAGGACTCTAAGGACGTCCTGATGCAGAAACCTGCGTGTAGATTGCCCAGAAAGTTTAAATTTAGATGGCCCATTTGTGCTGCCTGGGAACGTCCTCAAAGGTTTCCACAACTGAGCCAAGTGTCAAATTCTTGGCCAGAATGGCAGGAATTACCTGCAGACTCACCCTGGAAATGCTGATGCTTGTCAACACCCAGTCGATGATTCAGTAATTGATCAGCATTACTAAACTAAGCATTATCACTAGTCAGTCTTTTCTTGCACATAATGGCCTTGCCCCCGAATCACTGCAGTGATTTTTCAATGCTTAAACTAGGATTGAAATACCTGGCAGAAAAATCACAGAACAGTCAGTCATAGAAATCTTCACAGACAGCATCAATGCTGAGTGGAAGATCTGGACCTTTGTTTTGCTGGCACATTGTTCTGGTTTCTTAAAGACTGGGATTCTTATACATAGAACATCATAGATTCTCCACAGTGTGGAAACAGGCCATTCAGCCCATCAAGTCCATATAGACCTTCCAAACAGCATCCCACCCAGACCCCTCCCCATTCCCCACCCTAATCCCTGCATTTGCAATAGCTAACATATCCAACCTATGCATCCCTGGACACTATGGACAATTTAGCATGGTCAATCCACCTAACTTGCACACCTTTGGACTGTGGGAGGAAACTGGAGCACCTGGCGGAAACCTATGAAGACACAGGGAGAATGTGCAAACTCCACACTGACAGTCACCCGAGGCTGGTATCGAACCTGGGTCCCTGACACGGTGAGGTGGTAGTGCTAACCACTGAGCCACCATGCCACTCCAAACTGGTTCACAGAATATTTTACATTATAGTTATACAGGTTAATTTGGACAGTTATTTATATCATTATATGACATTGGAAAACAGCACAGTTTCAATTTGCACTCAGGTTGGGGTCTGCAACCAAAGCTGAAACTCTATCCATAGGATGGATAGACAGAGATCTAGATTCAACTTGTATTTCGAGGGTGTTTGTTGTGTCACATTTGAGGTATGTTGCTCCTTTTATTTATTTTCGATTTATTTATTTGGTACTTACTTTGTAGAGTATGGAGTCACATACACAAAATATATCAATGATGACAGGATTCTCCAGCAGTGGAAGAAGATGGTCAGGCATCCCTTGCCAAAAATGTAATAAAAAGTTCTGAATCTGAAAACCAAGTCCAAAGCAATACATTTATTCACAAGCAAAAACAGAAATTGCTTTAAAAAAATCTCAACAAGTCTGGCAGCATCTGTGAACAGAAAATAGAGTTAATGTTTTGGCTCCAGTGACCCTTCTTCAGAACTGATGGTGCCTAGGAAAAGGTTTGTGTTTAAGCACAAGATGCCCAAGGGGAGGAATAAATGATAGGTGGAAATGGAGCCCGAAGAGAGAGAAAAACATTCGGTTAGACAAAGGACTGGGTAAAGTTCAGCCTGGGAGAAAGAAGAGCTGCTAATGGGGACTATTTATTTGATAAATAGACTATAATAAATCCATTTATTGTACCTTTTGGATTGAAGCTGCTTCAGGCATGCACAACAAAAGTCAGTCAACAAAAAGTTTCTGCAACCTCACCTCTTCAAAGTTTCCATTGATTGCATTATCCAGGATGCATTGGCAATGGGTTTTGTACATCATAATTAGTGTATCTACCTGTGTTGGAATAAAGTACTATGAATTACATTAGGATGTCAGTTAAATCCTTGCTGTAACAATTTACACTTATTCAATGCTTAAATTCTGTGTTTAAAGGTCTGATGGGGAAAGCACACCCCTAATGATCGGTGGCTAATGCTCAGCCATTTGCAGAACTTTCTGGCATTTCAGATGTGCTTCCAACCACCTCTACAAAACCAATGTTGTCACAGGCAGAAGTGGAGGCATCTCATATTTCGGACTATAGAGATCTTCTGCCAATGTCTGACACTCATCAAATTCACGGAAAAATCATTTTGAACTCTTAGACTGAAGGGTCAAAATGTATAATTAGTTTGAGTGAATTTAAGAAACAGCAAGGGACAGCAAACATTGATGGGACTTGTTTACAAGTCACCAAACCAGAGTGGTAACATTGGGCATCTTACACATCAGTAAATTAGAGATGCAGGTAATATGAGTAGATAGTGGCAAATCCAACGTACACGTAGATTGGGTAAACCAAATCAGCACTAATGCTGTGGAGGATGAATTCCTGGGATCTGCACAAAATTGCCATCCAGAATAATATGTTCAGAAACCAACTAGGAATTAGGTTATTTTGGATCTGCTGTTCTTTAATGAGAACATGCTAATTCATAACTTTGCTTTTGAGGAGCCTTTGGGAAATTATGGTTGTGATATCATAGAATTTTGTATTATATTTGTATATAATCTACATTTCATTCTTGTTATCTGCTGATTCACTACTTGCCAATTCACATACTCACAAGCTCAGCTCCATACCTCATGTTTTACTTTCTCACTGACTTGTCCAGTCTGATCACAAAACCATAAGAAACCGGGACAGGAGTAGGCCATTCAGCTCCTTGGGCCTGCTCTGTTATTCAACAAGATCATGGCTGATCCAACATTCCTCATGTCCACTTTCTTGCCCTTTCCTCGTATCCTTTGATTCCACTACTGATCAAGAATCTACTTATTTCAGCCTTACATATACGCAAGAACTCTGCCCCCACAGTTCTCTGTTACAAGGAGTTCCAAAGACTCTCAACGTACTGACAGAAGAAATTCCTCCTCATCTCAGTCTTAAGTTAGCACTCTTTTATTCTGAGACTAGGCCTTCTGGTCCTGGACTCTCCCATAAAGAGAAAATTAACCTGTTAAGTCCTTTAAGAATCCTATACATTTCAATGAGATCACCTTCCCTTCCTCTAAATATGTCTGCTCACATGGTCTTTTGTGGTACGTGGCCAAGTTAAATTATAGCAGTATCTACACCTTGTGTTATCTGTGGGAAGTCTGTGCTCCTATCCGCCACGGATAACAAAGTCAAGATGTAGTTTATTCTGAATCTCGGGCCTCGAAGCTGGAGAAAGGAAATTATGAAAGTAGAAGGGGCAAGTTGGTTATGGGGATTGGAAAAATACGCTACAAAATTAGAATATAGACAGGCAATGGCCAGTGTTTAAAGAAATACTGCACAGTTTATAGCCTTTTAACATTTATCTAAATAAGGAACAAATGCAAAAATAAGAAGTTCTGTAAGAAGTTAAATATTGCATTTGATTAAAGGAAGTGGCCTGCAAGATGTTAGAAAAAATGGTATGCTTAAAAATGGACAGCAACCTGAAACCCAACAAATATATGGACCACAAACTGATTAGGAAAGGGAAAGGAAAATATAAAATCAAATTAGTGGGGAACATAGTGGTGCAGGGCAGGTGGCGATTGCAGTTAATAAAGCGGAGTTTTCTTAGCTTTATTAATAGGGCCATAGCAGACAAGAGCAGGGAGGTGGTGCTGAACGTGTACAAGAAACTTGTTAGATTTCAGCTGCTGTATTATTGGAAAGATGCAAAAGCTTTGGAAAGGGTGCAGCAGCAATTTATAAGAATTTTTCCATAAATAAGAAACTTCAGTTATGAGGATAGGTAGAAGAGTTTTCCATGGGGAGAAGGAGGCTGATATGAGATTTGATAAGAGGCTTTCAAAATCATGGGCGGCCTGGATGGATAGAAAGGGCAAAGGTGTTCCTGATTGTAAAAGTGAAAAGAACAACAGAGCATAGACTTAAGGTGATGTGTAAATGAAGCAAGTGTTATGAGAGAAAAAAACTTTTTCATACAGCGGGTGGTTAGAATATGGAATGAAGTGCCTAGAAATATGGTGGAGGCAGGTTGAATTGAGGCTTTCAAGGGGGGCATTGGATGAATATTTAGATAGAAATGGTGTGTAGGATAGAGGAAAAAAGCAGGAGACTGACGCAGGATAACAGAACTGGTGTAAACCCGATTTGCTGAATGGCCTCCTTCTGCACAGCAACAGATTTGTGAATAAAGGTAGATTGTAAAAGCTCCTTAGGTATTAGATTAGCCAAGACAAATATGGATCCACATATTTTGAATACAGATATTTCCCCTGGATGTTGAATCTAATACCAAGGGATGTAATCTAAGCACAAACGGTAGGCAATTTAATTTTGAGATGAGCCCAGAATTTGTTCACTGAGAGCGTGGTGAGTCCTTGGAATTTTCCACTTCAGAGGCATGTGGAAACTCAATCATCAAACATGTTCAAGATGAAAATGGATAAATTACAGAAGACTAATGACATGAAGAGATATGAAGAGAGTGACATTGAGGCACACAACTTGTTATGATCCAATTGAATTGTAGCTCAATGGGCTGAATGGTTGCTGCTATTCTTAGGCAATTAGTGCATTAAAAAAATGTAATTTGTGATGAAGAGAGGACACCTGCTGTCTTTCTTAGGCCATTGCCTAAGTTGGTAACGGTGGGAATGCTGGTGTAAATAGAGTAATAAATGATCTAATGTCTTTTTCAAACCACAGCCATCCAATTGTGTTGGGTGCAGGCAATTAAAATTGGTGCTATTAAATGAGCAAACAATGAGACTCTACTAGCATTTTACTAGCATTCCGGCTGCTGTCAATCACCATTTAATATAACCCCAAGTTTGAAAGCCCAAGTGAACAGTAAAACTTTCTATTTGTGCAAGATAAAATGGATTAGATTTTCAACTGACTGGTGACTTAGCTGATGTTGTGGATTTTACATTGTAGAAACGGTCAGAATTTAATTTCTATTGACAAATTTAAAACATAACCCAATATTTTTTAGGATCGAGTACTTGGAATTTATTTTCTGTATCCTCAAACATGATAAGGAACCTGGTTTGCTAGCAAAGTGCAGGGGATTCCCTCTGCTTTTCCACGACCTGCTCAGACATTCACTCCATCACATTAAGACCAATTTATACCCCCCACCAACTTTCCTCGTATGAATCCTACTCCTGTTGGAGCAATGAGGCAAGCAAATCAGCCTGATAAGATTACTAAGTATTCTACTGTTCAAATTAGAACTAGGTTCCATAATAATTGAACAAGAACTGAGAGGAAAGCAAATAAAGACTGCAATCAATATTTGATTCAGTCTATTTGCCTGCGATCACCCACTTCCATACCAATTCAATTTTATCACACAGAGATATAAATAAAGACAGGCATCCCAGCGAGTCACGTACATTCAATAAACTCTCAGCATGGCAAGGTATGAGTTTTTAATCTTTTATGGTTATTACCGGGACATGACCATTAACAGATAAATGAAAACTCAAACCTGCAAAGTCTTAAAAAAATACTTTAAATAAGTAGTATCTGGGAAGAGGAGACAGATCAATGATTTTGATCTAGGCCTTTCTCATTATTCAGAAATAAAAGATAAAGAAGTATGTTAAATGAATTGTAGATAAAAAAGGGAAAGGAGAAGCAAGAAAATATTTCAAGGAAGAAATACAATGTCACTTGAATAATGTGCAACCTGTGAATAGAGAAAGGAACAGACGCTTTGAATTCAACGGTCCTAGACAAAAGAAAGAGAATTTTCTGAAGACATTAAAGATCTAAAAGTGTGAATTGCTAAGGCAATGGAAAATTCATTGGAAATGGAAATCCATGGAAATAGGTGAGGAAAAGTGAGGGATTGTAGATGGTAGAAACCTTCAGATTAGACAAGAAATTGGATCAGAAATTAAAGAAAGAGTGTGTGTGTGAGTGTGAGTGTGTGGGGGTGTGTGGTGTGTGCGGTGTGTGCATGCATGAGAGTGTGGGGGAGGCGTGTGTGTGTGTGTGTGTGTGTGTGTGAGTGAGGGGGAGGGTGGTGTGTTCATGCACGGGTGTGTGTGTGTGTGTGAGCGTGTTGGGCGTGTGGTCGTATGTGCACATAGTGTGGTGGGTGTGAACAGTACCTTGACTGGATTGCCCAATCTGTGGCCAGAGGATGTATTCACAATCCATTTAAGGACAGTAGATGGGTTCTTAGAGTTGGAGGGCAAATAGGAAGTAGTTTTAGTGATGAAGAAATGTAGCCTGCTATTGTCAGATGCCTATTCAGAACTTTAAAAATATTTGAAATTAACAATAGCTGCGGCTGCTGGACTGATATGATGGAGGAGATACCATTCTGCAATATGGGCAGTGGCTGTGGTTGTATCCAGATAGGTATATGGCAGCTTCAGGAGGGGAGGAAGTGTAATCAATGTAACCCTGGGACACTAGACCCAAACTAATACAGAAAATATTAAAGGAGGTTGTGATGGTGTAATTATGAGATTTATTTTTAAAGAGAAGCATGAACATACTTTTAGATAGTTTTGATTTATTTGACATAGTGTATTTCCAGTGTACAAACTTATTATATTTCTGACATTCAAATCAAAAGAAAATTCCACTTGCATTATTACAGACATGTAGAAAGTAGTTGGGTTGGAGTTCATGCTTTTTGCATGAAGTGTGAAAGTGGGTGTCCTCAGTGGTAACTGACCCTCTGCCCTCACCATTAACAAAGCCCGCTGTGTCATGTACCGGTTAGGTACTCAGGAAATTGCAGCTAACGAAGTGCCACCGGACCTGAAGCTGCCAGTCAATCAGAGCCCAGCAGCCACTTGCATCTGGACAGCATTGCTGGTGATGCCTGCAATGCAGTCAGAAAGGATGGCAGCAGCAAGAAGGTGACTGGATTATTTGGGATGGGATCATAAAATTATGTCGTCACAAAGGTCTACAGCACAGCAAAAGGCCCTTCAGCCTATCAAGTTTGTTTGGTCAAAAGCAAGCACTTAACTTATGGTGGCACGGTGGGTCAATGGTTAGCACTACTACCTCACAGTGCTAGGGATCCGGGATCAGTCCCAGCCTGAGGGGACTGTCTGTGTGGATTTTGCGAATTCTACCCGTTTCTGCTGGGTGCTCTGATCTCCTCCCACAGTCCAAAGATGTGCAAGTTAGGTGGATTGGGCACCCTTACAGGCAGTGAGTTTCAGATTTCCACCACCTTATGACTGTATTTTTTCCCTCACGTCTCCTCTAAGCTACTTGCCCCTTACCTTACATCTATGCCCTCTGGTCACTGGTCCTTTCAAAAAGGGGAAAATTTTCTTCATGTCTACCCTGTTGCACCTGTCATAATTTTATACATTTCACTCATGTCTCCCTCTCTTTCCTCTGCTCCAAGGAAAACCACTCCAGTCTATCCAAACTTTCTTCATAACTAAAACTCTCCACCCCAGGCAACTTCCTGGTATATCTCCTCTGCACCCTCTCCACTGCAATCCCATCTTTCCTACAATGTGGTTTCTAGAGCTGCACACAATGATCTAGTTTTGACCTAACCAACATTTTGTACAGTTCCAGCATAACCTCCATGCCCTTCAACTCTCAGTCTCAACTAATAAATATCCCATATGCCTTGTTAACCATTGATTTACCTGTCCCACCATCTTAAGCAACAAGTAGAGATCCACACCAAGGTTCCAGTGATCCTTGGTGCTTCCCAGGGTCCTACCATTCATCATGTATTCCCTTGCATTTGTTTGAATTCCTTGTCTGGTTGAATTCTATTTGCCATTGATCAGCCTGTCTATATCCTCCCATAATCTAAGATTGTCCTTCTCACTATTTACCACACCACCAATTTTTGTATCATCTTCAGGCATCATCATGATATGGGGTTTGCGAGGACTAAGGGGTCAGTGTGTTGAAAGCAATTGCCTGGTTGTAGCATTCACTAGTCAATCCCTGTTCCTCAACAAAGCCTGCGACAGTCCCCAGACTGGAGCAAATGGAGGTCCCACAACAAACTGACAGGCAGGCCAGTGGTGCATTTTACCCATATGTGGCCGTCAAATGACCACTTAAGGACTTTGATTGGTGGCAGGTTAAGAGGTCATGCATGGATGTTGCCATGGAACTTGATTGCTGAAGTGGTGAGAAGGGGCCAGGCATCTCACCTGTGCCAAGATGCACCATTATTTTTCTATCCTACTACTTGCCCCACTATATCTAGGCAGGGAATAATCCCACCAATTAAGTTAATATGAAGGGTAAGTCACTGTCCTTTAAAATATCTGCAGAATGAAGGGCAACTAGGAATGGGCAATAAATGCTGACACAGCTAATGAAGTCCAAATCCCATGGATGAATAACAAAATACTGATAATGGTATGAATACGAATAATTTGAATATGTTTAGCATTTATTGACTATTCATAGACAATAGGATCATACAGCATGACAGCACAGAAAAAGGCCCCTTGGCCCGTCAACCACCTAGCTATTCTAATCCTATTTTCCAGCACATGGCCATAGCCCATATTCTTGGGCATCGCAAGTGTACATCCAAATACAGATTAACTATAATGAGGGTTTCTGCTTCCATCACCTTTAGAGGTAGTGAGTGCTAAAATTTTACCACCCTCTGGGTGAAAGAATATTTCATCCACTCTGAACCATCTGCTCTTTACCTTAAATCTATCATTACAAAGAATAATTTATTATCTGTTTTCTTCTTGACTTAAACTAAGAGATTATTAATTTCCATTGAATAATCAACTCTCATATTTTCCCCTGGACATTGACTAATCAACCCACAAGTATAGCAGCTCAGGTTACAGTACATAACTAGGTACACACTAAAGCATATCAACAGCCTACACTGCACCACAACAGCACACTGCGCTAAGTCCCTAAATGAGAAACTTTCAATGTAATTTGTTTAAATTAAGTAAAGCTCAAGCTCTACTCTTCTTCATCTCCAAATGCACTAGTGAAGTGAGGGGAATACTCAAGAAGGGCAATTAATACAGTCAGACTAGAGAACATTGTCTTTGTCTCAAAAATTGGCTGATATTATTTTAAGGAAGTAAGTCTTCTCATTAAAAATATGCTTTTAGGAAAGTTAGACATTTTGCATATATTGCAAAATATTGCAAATAATGCAATATAAATATTGCATATAGCAGCTTATGTGTTGTATGCAACCCTTTAGGGATGAGCACTGAATATATTCTTGCATAACTTTCTCAGTTAATGCGCAGCTAACAGAGAAAAGCTTAAATGGCTTCTGTGTTGCTTCCCTACACTACAAAGCATCATTATAGGTTGTCAGTGTAAACCATGACAAAACATAACTAATTTTTCTAATGACCTGCTGTGGGAGTGGCTTCTGGCACAATGCCATTCTCTTTCCTCTTCTCCCACTGATGCTTCTCTCTGGTATCTTATTTCTATCCTTCCTTCACCTGCCCCCAAGGTAGATCAATTAATCCATGCAAAAGTAGAATAAACTGTTTAGAAAGCACACAGAAACAGCACAAAGCTGCTCAGAGGATTCTGAATTAACTGGCAAAAAACAGAAAACAGAAATCCCAAAACTTCACCAACAATCCAGAACGAAAGAATCAGCAATTAACCAGAATGGAAGGGATGAGACCTTTAAACAGTGCTTCTGTCGAGGCTACGCTAAGGATTGATACTATAAGTTTCTGATCATGTTTATCAGATGATAGTCAGATAAAGCCCTTCTTATTTGACAGTCAGTACCATATTTAAATACTATAATAAGATTTCGGAATCATTTTGGATGTAAGCAAAGCCAGTAAAATGTGTGAATCACGCATATCAGTCTGACGTGTCTTGTATTACTCTAAAGGAGTTCCTGTGCATCCAACACATTCATTTCCAATTATTTCTGGATTTGAAAAATGGGTGAGGCTTTAAATAAATTTCTAGGCATATCGGCGTTTAACTTTTATAAAGTAGAACAGCACTTACTTTCATCCAATACCATAAAGCCAAAGCCACCCTGTTGTGAGATTCAATACTGCCACTTTCCCCAAACTTACATGCTTTTTAACTTGAACAAAATATAGCTTAATTTCGAGGCTGCTCATGATAATAACTCTTTACTATCCAATACTTATTTGTGATATCAGTTTAATTAATACCTTCTTTTAAAGAATATTACCTTTTCCTTTGAGATGGGCCCTTGAAGGAGAAGATGCTGTGCATTGGGGAACTCTGGGAGCAATGTTCCAGTTTTTGAGCTGAGCGAATATTTCCGTGTGAAGCCTCCCTATAACAGGTCAAAATGTCATATTAGTTCTGTGCCAAATATACAATCCATTAATCCATTATAAAGCATTTATTATTGCTACCTGTTAAAGATGAATGTTTAACTATTCAAAAATAGAGGTGATATTGTTGAAAACATACATTTATAGTTTGTTTTTAGTCTGCATTGATTCAGCTAGTGATTTGACACACAACTGAATTAGCCTTGAAGTTTTAGATTGTAATCTATGATTGTTATCCCATTAATCATATTTGTTTACAAGCTTCTTATTTTATGTAATGCAAATGTCATGGTCAGATTGAAATAAACAACTCATCTAGGTTTTAATATGTTCCTGCTCTGGTTACTGGATTTAAAGCTTGATAAAGTGAGTCGCATTAAGTCAGTTTGTTAGCGAACAGCTAGTATTAATAAAATTTGGATCAAATTACAGGTTGTACAAAATGAACATTTATTGTCACTTTTCTCATCTATGTTTTAAATATTTTAAAATCCCTTTTATGTGTGAGGATGCTTATTTCTAATGACCATTTAATGTGTTGTAATGTTTGCAATATTATCTGCTTCATCAGCCATAAAGACTTTAATAATTAACAGATTTGTTCAGGAAATAAGATTACTGGCATTTTAATGTAGGTTATTTTCAACAAGAGATCTGATTTTGAAAAGGCCAATATGTTGCATAATGCGTCAAAATCTTTCTTTCTCTGTTTCATGCTGTGAACAGATTCTGTAGTTTGAATATCAACAAGTTTTAATTAATGTTGTGCACTTTGTACATTGAGAATGGCATAAGTTTTTTGTTTGGTTTTAATTTCAAATAATTTGGCAATGTATGAGCACACTCAAATAATTAATTTGATAATTCATAAGGGTGCAAAATGAAGAAACAATCAAGGGAGAAGTTTTAAAATCGATGGGTAAACTGACTGTCAGTTTCAATGGACATAAAAGATCATGTAACATGGTTCAAAAATGATCAGTAAGTGGCAGGTGGAATAAAATGTGGGAAGTGTGAGATTCTGTACTTCAGTAGAAGAACACAGGCATAGACTATTTTCTAAATGGGCGAAGACTTTGGAAATGTGACGCACAAAGGAACTTAGGAATTGTAATTCAAGATTCTCTTAAGGTTAACAAGCAGGTTCATTTGTCAGTTAGGAAGGCAAATGCAATGTTAGCATTCATTTCAAAAGGGCTAGAACACAAGAACAGAAATGTACTGCTGAGGCTGTAAAAGGCTTTGGTCACAACGCATTTGGAATATTGAGAGCAGTTTTGGGCTCCATACCTAAGTAAGGATGTGTTGGCATTGGAGGGTGTCCAACAGAGGCTTACAAGAGCGATCCTTGGGATGAAGAGCTTGTCATATGAGGAATGGTTAAGGACTCTGAGTCTGGAGTTGATGGGGTTCAGAAGGATGAGAAGTCTGGACAGAGTGTATATCGAGAAGATGTTTTCACTAGTAGGAGAGATTAGGTCCCAAGGGTACAGCCTCAGAGTGAAGGGATGACTCTTTAGAACTGATATGAGGATAAATTTCTTCAGCTACAGGGTGGTGAATCTGTGGAACTCATTACTGCAGCAGGCCTTGGAGGCTACATCATTGAATGTCTTTAAGATGGAGATAGATTGGTTTTTGATTGGCAAGGGGATCAAGAGTTACAGGGAGAAGGCAGGAGAATGGAGTTGAGAAATGTATCTTCCATGATCAAATGATGGAGCAGACTTGATGGCCTAGAGTGGCCTATTTGTGCTCCTATGTCTTATGGTCTTATGGACCAGGAATACTGGCAAACACTATTCCTTCAACTAATATGGATCATTTAACTAACCTTTCATCTCACAATAGTTTCTGAATCTGACAACAACGTGAAGTGCTTTGGAGCATCTTGAGAGATATGGTAGGGCACGATAAAAATATGATTTGTCCTCACCAAAACTGACATCTCTTTCTAAAAATACTTTCCCATTGTTGCTAGAAAGAAAAACACTGCAAAATGTAGTGTTGTGTTTACAATGTTCCTAACACAGGATAAACCATAGCTACATCCCAAAGAAACACAAGAAATATCCCAAATTATTAATAGGAGGGTAAAGGAAATGGGTAACATAAGGAGCATGGTTCTTCTCAGACTAAATGCATCAGTAAAAACAGATAGTTTAGAATGTATGAATAACTACACTGGAAACCAAAATACTAGTAAGCTAGGAGCAAAAGAAATTAGATAAGGGAAATGCTGAAAGCTTTATGCAATCAAAACAAAACTAGAAGTGTATATAAATCTTATCAATTTGTGTTTCTAGATATAGTATAGAAAACATAAATAAGCCATTAAATCAATGTGCTTTTCTTGTAAAACAGTTTTTCTGTCTAAATATTCCCGTTTGGAAGTAATCCCAGCAGAATATTTGGAGGTTTTATCAGTTTCTGGCCCCAGTCACTAATCCTGGTGAATTTATTTGGATCAACTAGTTAGAGTGGTGTGTGTGGGAATTTGGAAAATGCTGCCGCTACATTTCTGGACCAGCTGCCTCCAAGGTAGACAGAACAAGTGTTCACCTTATTCTTGATTAGTTTAAATTTGTCATGTTGCCAGAGTACAATCCATTAATCAGCAATTAATTGCACTCAGGTTTTTTCCCTCTCTTTTTTAATTCCTATAAACGGGCTCTTACACACAACTGACTTTTATTTCCATCATCAAATCACCCGAGATATTTTTATTTTCCATCTATTAACCATCACCAATAAATCACCCATGTTTTACAGTTGATTAATTTATATACACAGCCTGTAAAGACCAAGGGAGAGAGAGGGAGAAGGGAAGGAGCTATTGCACCCAGTTTGTATTTGGAAAATGTTGAGTCTAGTTAAGATGATAGTCACAAGACCAGAAGGGTAGGTACAGGAGAAGACTGTTTTGTCCTTGAGCTTGCTCTGCCATTCAATAAGATTGTAGCTGATTTTGGAATTAACTTCACCTCTTGCCTGATCCCAGTAACCCCTGACTTCCTTGTGTATCAAAACCCTGTCTAACTCAGCCTTGAATAAATTCAATGACCCATCCTTCACTGCTATATGGAGAAGAGAATTTCAATAATTAAATGCTCACATCTCCACTGAATGTTGGGATAACAAGCATGGGGCTGGATGAACACAGCAGGTCAAGCAGCATCATAGGAGCAGGAAAACTTGACGTTTCGGGCCTAAACCCTTCATCAGAAATGGGGGAGGGGAAGAGGGTTCTGAAATAAATAGGGAGAGAGGGGGAGGTGGATAGAGGATGGATAGAGGAGAGGATAGGTGGAGAGGAGGCAGACAAGTCGAAGAGGCGGGGATGGAGCCAGTAAAGGTGAGTGTAGGTAGGGGGGTAGGGAGGAGATTGCACTGGTTTTAGATTCCCTCACAAGAGAAAACATCCTCACAGCCTCTACCTTGTCAAACTCCCTTGGAATTTTATATGTACTTAAGTAAGATCACCTCTTATTCTTCTAAACTTCAATAAGTATAGGTCCAACCTACTCAAACTTTCTTCATAAAACAATCGTTTCATTCTAGGAATCAGCTTAGTGATCTTTGCAGACTCCAGTACATATATATCCCTTATTAAGTAAGGAGTCAAATATTGCACACAGAACTCTAGGTGCAGTCTGACTAATGCCCTACAAAAACAACACTTCACTATTTTTAACTCCATCTCCCTTGTGGTAGAGGACAGCATTCTATTTGCCTTCCTAGTTACTTGTACATGCACACTAACCTTTTATGATTCTTATACAGGAATGGCCAGATCCCTCTGTGCTACACATTCTGTAGCCTCTTTGTTTTTTTTAAATTCATTCATGAGATGTGGGTGTCACCAGTCAGGACAGTATTTATTCCCTATCTCTAATTTAAATAATAGCTTGTTTTTCTATTCTTCCCACCTTGATGGAGAACCTCATATGTTCCACATTATACCCATCTACCAAATGTCCAACACATACTTATCTGTAGGGCCATAAGACATAGAAGCAGAACTGATCCACTAATTCATAAAAAAAAATCCATTAATCCATAAAAAAATCTATTAATCCGAGTTCTGTTTCCTGTTAGTTAACTAATTCTGTGTAACTCTAATATGCTCCCTTCAACACTCTGAGTTTTTTTTGTGTGGTAAACCTTTTCTTTGGCACCTTATCAAATGCATTTTGGGAATACAAATACACCATATCTACTGGTTCCTCTTTATTCACCCTGCCTCCAACATCCTCGAAGAACTTTACAAGCATTAAATATGATTTTCCTTTCATAAAATCACGTTATTTCTGCCTGATTATATTATGAGTGTCCTGCTACCACCTTCTTTAAATGGACGCAATCATTTTCTCAACAACAGATGTTAAGCTAACAGAGCTATAGTTTCCAATTTTCAGTTTCCCTTTCTTGAATAGAGGTGCTGTATTTAGTGTTTCCTCATCTGAAGGGACATTTCCAGAATCTAGGGAATTTTGGAAAACTACAACTGATCCATCCTCTATTGTAATGGTTTTCACACTGGTGTGCCATGACAAGGTGAGAAATGTGCTGCAAAATTTTTGGGAAGCAGCAATGTTTTATCTGCTGTCACCAGGCACCGCTATAGTGGGGATGGAGAAAACAGCTCCCAGCATTTGATTTGTGCATGACATTGTCACTCAGTGTGTGGGACCAGTGACTTGGTCACCTTTGACCTTTGACCCTTTTGCTGAGCCAGTCTGATTGTGTGCCACTTTTCCTGCAGATTGTCAACGCTGGGCCATGGCGGAGCGAAGCAGAGAACATGGTGAATGCAGGAGCTGCTGCACACAGGCCGCTGTGGGGTGGTCCAGCTCACCACCTCACCTGAGCCCTGCTCAGTTTTGGGGGTTGGGGGGGAGGGGGTGCAGCGGCTGCCACTCTGGACCAGGCACCTTCTCAGTAATGGGCAGCATGGCAATCTCTCCAAGATGGCAGCTGGATGATGGATGGAGGGCAGGGAGTGGAGAGATAGCAGGGGAGCCTCACTGACCACTGTTTGCCTCAATTCCCTCAATGACATAGTAAATGTACATGAAATGATTGCTCATAAACAACACATTTAACAAAAAGAAAAAAGGTGTGCCACAGAATTGTTTGTCTCATTGAAGTGCCCCTTTGATATGGAAGAAGTGGGGAATCACTGCACTATTGGTGCAGCTAATCCATCTAAGACCCAAGGATGCAGGCTGTCGGATGGCAGGGATTTATCAGCTTTAATTTCTGTGATTATTCCCATTACATTTTCTCTGGTTAGGTGATATGTCCTACCTCCCTTTTGCCTTCTGCTCTTCTACTAACATTCAGAAATTTTTTTCTGCCCTCTCTTGTGAGAACTGATACAAAATATTTCTTCTGATTGCCATGAACATGTAGTCATAATATTTTATACTTTGTAAAGAAGGATAACCCGTATTTAAAATGGACACAAGGAGTCATATAAAATAGATCCCAAAAGTCACATGGCTTCACTTGAGAATATAACCACAGTCAAAAGTAGACAATCTGACGTCATTATCATAACGGTCAATCACACAAGGGGTCATGAAATAATTCAAGGAAATCAGGATGGGTCACTGAATCCTCAAAATGTGTAAAGATTCAAACCATCTGAAAGGTTGAACAGGAGACACGAAGGAAAACATCGCAAGAAATTCCAACCTAACTGACTTTGCTTCGTAGAGCAATTATTCGTCAAAATTATTATTTTCAGCCATTTTATTTGATTGTGAAGAAAGCTGGCTGAAGATAGCCATTTAGAGGAAAACGATTTGAACACCATGAGAGAAACATCTTGAAAAAACAACTGTTTCTCAACGGGGAGACAGAAGAAGGCATCCAGGACAAAAAGAATGGCTAAGGGGGCTACTGTACTGAAACAGGCTACCAAGAGCCACAATTTGCAGTGCCATAAAAGTGAAACTAAGATGCCTTCACTCACTCCCAGGACCTGTTCGGCGTACTGAGTCCACCTGTGGGAGCAACCTCCAACTATTCGACTACAGAAGCCATCGTAGTTGCTGAATGTAACTTCAACTTTCAACCCATTCATTTCAGAAAGAGAATCTTCAAGCAAGCCAGGCCTGCAACGATAGAGACTGATCTCATTTTCATCTTCATACATAACTTATATCTTTACTTACTTTAAATCATTGTAACTGCATTTTAGCTAATAGTTTTACCACATTTTACTTAAGCAACTTTCAGCAATAGTTGTGTAATAAACTAACCTTTTATTTGTTTAAAGCATTGAGCTGTGCTGTTAGGTTTAGTTTTAAATTGAAACATTCAATATTTATTAGGGGGCTACATACAAACTTATACAAATTCTTACTTCACAAACCACTCTCAGGAAATACCTCGTATGTGGTTGTGATATGGAAATGAAGGAAAAAGTGTCAAAAGATGTGTTTCCTTTACATCCATCTTGAATGCACCCAACCAAACATAGGCAGGTGCAGTCAGCATGAGAAGAAAATCTTGGAAACATCAGGAATCTGCAAGTTGTGAGAAATAGAAGGAATTCTGTTGCTTGTTGCAATTTGACTTCTTAATACCTTCTCAAAAACAATTAAAAGGAATAAATTTATTTCGGAACACTTGGCCTGCATTTTCAAAAATTGGTTTGATCAGGCAAAGTATTAAAGCAAGTATTTTATGTTACCATTATTCCAATTTCAGGTCCTCTGAGTTATAGCACAAATAGAAGTAAATGAATATGATTGATAGCTATTATGGAGACATGGTTGCAGCATGACCAAGACTAGGGGCTCAATATTCAAGGGTCGTTGACATTCCTGAAGAATAGGTAAAATGGAATAAAAGGTGGGGTAGCTTTGTTAATAAAGTGCAGTTGTGAATCATGGTATAGATGCAACACATCATGATACTGAATCAGTTGGATGGAAATAAGGAATGATAAAGGAATTAAGTCATGGTTTGGAGTTGTCTATAATCCCACAAAGAGATGTCTCACTGCAGGACAAAGTAAAAATCGGGATATAATACAGACAAGTAAGAAGGGTCTACAATTATGTGTGTTTTTAATGGGCATATTGAGTGGAGTAATCAGATGGGCAAGGGTGACTTGAATTTATAGAGTGTTTCAGGAATTGCTCCTTAACGCATTATACTACAGAACTTACTTAGGAACAAAATATTTAAGATCTAGTAAGATGTAATTAGGTAGAATTAATATGAGATCCCATGATTAAGAATCCTCTAGGAGGTACCAATCGCAATATGGTAGAATTTAAGACTCATTTTGAAGGACAGGAACTCAGGATCTTAAACTACTGCCCTCGACTTAAGCAAGGGCTATTACAGAGGAATGATGAAAGTGTTGTCTCGAAGAGGCTGGGCAAATAGACCAAGGGGAACATTGAAGTATGAATAATGGCAGACATTAAACACACAGTTCATAATTCTCAGCAAAAAAATCTCAGTCAAAAAGAAGTACTCATTGAGAAGGATAACCACCTGTGGTTAACAAAAGCAGTCAATGGAATGTCTTTTGACACCAACAATCTGCTGGTAAACTCAGATTGTGCAAGCTCACCTTCAATTTTATAAAGCTGATTTTTGTAAATTTTAAAAAAATGTCTATTTTGTTTAACAGCTAACTTCTCTTCACCTACATAGAATTTTTTAAATTTTGTTTTCATTTTTTAAGGGTTTGTTAGATTTTTACTTTTTTCATTTCATTTTTTTGTCAGAAATTTTGTTACGATGACACATGCTCCTGGGTGTGAGCAAATGCAGCCATTTCATGAAGCAGCAACGGATGACTAAAAAGCACATAAAGATGGAGAAAATTGATTATGCAAATAACTTCAAAAGATACAAAAACCAACAGCAAGAGCTTCTACAGGTAATACAAGAATAAAGGTAACAGCTGAAGTTAGTGTGGGAAACTTTTCCAAATGTCCTGCTATTTCATAATAATGAAATCTAACACTTGCCCAATGACAGATTTTTAGGCTTTTTAAAATTCATTTGCAGGATGAGGGCATTGCTGGCTGAGTTACTATTTATTGCCCAAAAGGCAGCTGAGAGTCAACCACATTGTTGTGGGTCCAGAGTCACTTATAGACCAGACCAGGTAAAGATGGCAGATATCCTTCCCTAAAAGACATCAGTGAATCAGATGGGGTTTTCCAACAATCAACAATTGATTCATGGTTATCATTAAGACTCTTAATTCTAAATTTTTAAAATTAAATTCAAATCCCACTATTTGTTGCGGTGGGATTCAAACCTGAGTCCTCAGAAATTACCTGGGTCGATGGATGAATAGTTTAAGCAGTAATACCACTGGGCCATCACCACCACTTAATGGGCCAAAGTTTCCTGCTTTCTGTCTTATTCCTTCCAGGACCATCACATGGGAGGATGCAACTGTAGAATTCACAATGGAGAACAGGGAAATGGCAGATAATTTAAAATAATATTTAGCACCAGTCTTCATGGTGGAAGACATTATAAACATCCCCAAAATAACAGGTAAACAGTACTAATGGAAGTAGTGATTTTGTAACAGTCTCAATCATGATGGACAAATAATTGGACAACCTAATGGGACTAAAGGCAAATAAGAAATTAGGGCCAGATGGCCTTCACCCAAGAGTTTTGAAGCAAATGACTGCAGAGGGTAGTGGAGACATTGGTTGGAATATTCCAGAACTCACTGGATTCTGGGAGCGTTCCAGTGTCTGGAAAATTGCTAACATGATGGCCCTATTAAATGGAACAAGCGAGATAGAAAGCAGGAAACTATAGGCCAGTTAGATTAACATCTGTCAATGGGAAAATGCTAGGTTTCATTTTTAAGAATTAGCAGGACATTAGAAAAGCACAACACAATCAAACAGAGACAAGATGGTGTTGTGAAAGGGAAATTACAATTTAAGCACATTTTCTAAAGTTCTTTGAGGATATAACAATCAAATTTGATAAAGGGGAACCAACAGATGTAACATATTTTCAGAAAGAATTCAATAAAGTGTGACATAAAGATTGTTGCATAGGATATGAGCTCATGGTATTGGGGGTAATGTATTAGCATAGACTGAGGATTGGTTAACACACAGAAACAGAGAGTCAGGATTAATGAGTCTTTTTCAGGTTGGAAAGACATACTGGTGGAATCGCAGAAAGATCAGTCTGAGGACCTCAATTATTTACTGGCCATGTTAATGTGTTTGGGGAGGGAGAAGAGTATAATATATTTAAATTTACAGATGATACAAAGGTAGGTGGAAAAGCATGTTGCGATATGACATAAGAATTTGCACTGGTACGGACAGATTAAGTGAATGAGCAAAAAATCAGCAGGTAAGAGATTAATGCAGGAAAATGTGAGGTCATGCAGTTTGATAGGAAGAGTCAAAAAGCAGGCAATTATTTAAATGGAGGAACACTTCGAAAAATGTGCAGTACAGAGGGATCTGGGTGTCCTTGTGCATGAAACAGAAAAAGTTAACATGCAAATGCAGCAAATAGTTAAGAAGGCAAATTGAACTTGGCCTTTATTACCAGGGGATTGGAGTTTAAAAATACAGAAGTCTTGTTACAATTGTACAGGGTGTTGGAGAGCCTGAAAATGGAGTACTGCGTAAATTTTTGGTCTAATTATTTAAAAAAGGACTTATCGACATTGGAAGCAGTGTCACTAGGATTATTCATGGGATGAATGGATTGACTTAACAAACACAGCTAAACAGGTCTACCATCATTCATTAGAGTTTTGAAGAATGGGAGATGATTTTAATGAAATAGGCAAGTTTCTGAGAAGGGCTTAACAGGGTAGATGTTGAGGCATTGTTTTCATCAGTGGGGGAGTCTCAAACCACAGGATGTAGTTACAGATAATTATGGGACACTTGTTTAAAATGAGATGCAAACGAGTTTCCTCTCCCAGAAAGTAGTGAATATCTGGAATTCTCTACCCCAGAGAGTTGTGGAGGTTAAACCACTGAAAATAAAGAGATAAATGGGCTATGCTGAATTGACATGAAAGAGGTTTTAAGGCCTGGGGGCAGATCAACCAAGATCTTGTTGAATGGCTGTGCAGACTTAAAAGGCTGAATGGCCTACTCCTGTTTCTATGTTCTTATGTTCTTACAGCTACTCGATCACTGGATCAAGGGTCACAAACACCAGTCAGCTCTGTTAAGTTATCATCAATCTTATAGTCCAGAGTGGATCATAGGACTTCCAAGTCCCAGTATATCTCTTTAACGATTGTGTTACCACAGTAGTTGTGTGGACTGATCACCTACCTGAGGCGGCCGTCTGGAATGCTCATATGACTTGATTGTGATGTCTGCCATCTATTTCTACATCTTTAAGATCATCCTCAGCAGTACCTCTATATGAACACGATGTTCGTTCAGCATGCTTTATTTTTTACAAAGTAATACTCCTGAGATCACCTCCATAGGCTTGAGACCAAGGAGATATTTTCAACTGATCCTTAGAGACTTTGCACCACTTTCAAATTTGACTCCTCATGCATCGTTAAGAAATTAAGTTAAAGAGTGGCACAAAAAAAGAAATTCAAGACAAGGTAAGAATTTTTCGACATATTTGTGACAAAAGGGATTCAATGAATTGGAACTCAATATCACAGCTACCTCCCTCCACAAAGCATGCAATGTGCAACCTTGGCTCCTATCTTCAGCCACTCTGTCCCTCTGCTCCATATCTTTTACATAAATATGCAGGATCAGCTCCCAGTATTTTCTGCTCTTTTTATTGATTGAGCTACCATCCATCTCAACAATCTATCCTCCTATTGTTAAATTTTTTTTTGGGGGGGTGGCATTTGAGCAGGCTTAATATCAGTGTTTCTCATTGGAGTTTTTTTTTAATTTTCCCCACTCTTACACTCTTCCCTTTGGCCCTCAATACATGCCCAAGGACTTCCATCTGATGTACCACCTCTCAATAGATTCTCTATCCACCTTTCAATAATAGTATTTGTCTAGCCTTCTTTTTTCAGAGCTCAGCTGGAGCTCAGCTTCAGTCCCTGCACAATTTCTTTTTAGCTTCTCCTCGTGCATTTAGGATGTTGCAGACTTTTTTTATAGAATCCCTACACTGTGGAAAAACGCCCTTCGGCCCAACAAGTCCACACCGACCCTGAGACATCCGGCCAGACCCATCCCCCTATAATCCACCTAATCTACACATTCCTGGAAACTGTGGGCAATTTAGCCTGGCCAATCCACGTAGCCTGCACATCTTTGGACTGTGGGAGGAAATCGGAGCACCCGGAGGAAACCCACGCAGACACGAGGAGAAGGTGCAAACTCCACATAGACAGTCACCCGAGGCTGGAATCGAACCCGGGTCCCTGGCGCTGTGATTGTTTTACACAGATTTCATGGATCACCCAATTTAATTTAGCTGACTTCTCTAAAGAATCTTGTGGTGTGGTAGTAGCATCTCTATCACTAGCTCAGAGAGACTAGGTTTAAATCCCACCTACCCCAGACATGTAGTGTAACATGAGATAACAAGGTGTACAGCTGGATGAACACAGCAGGCCAAGCAGCATCAGAGAAGCAGGAAGGCTGACATTTCGGAAGAAGGGTCTCCGCCTGAAATGTCGGCATTCCTGCTCCTCTAATGCTGCTTGGCCTGCTGTGTTCATCCAGCTCTACACCTTGTTATCTCAGATTCTCCGGCATCTGCAGTTCCTACTACCTCTGATGTAGTGTAACATGCCTGATCAGGTTGATTGGAAATACCTAGCTGACCACTCTGCTATTGACATCCACCTGAATATCACAGTCACCTGAATGAATAGATGTTACAGATAAATTCCCATCCTATAATTTGGATTGTGCTAAAACCCAGTCAAACTTTTGGGCCCATTAATTTTTAAAAAATATATATAATACGCCTGCCTATCCAACCCAACGAAACTCTGATTTAAGATGAACAATGACAAGGACAATTTGTCAATTTATATAAGTTGCCAATTTAATGCCAGCAAAGAGAGCAAGAAAATATATGAATTGTTCCTACTTTTAAGTTTCAACAACCTATTGATGAATGTAGGTCAAACCACAATGCTGCCATTCTCCTGCACCTGAATCTCATTCAGCTACAGACCTTTGTTCCGGAGTTAATGGTGCTGTTTAAAGTTTTATAGGCAGTCCCCTATAGAAGCAATCATCAGGGGCTAGAAGTTGGAAAGGATGAATTGTGACTCCTACCATCTTTAAGGAGAGAAAGAAATTTGAGTGTATAAGGCAAATATGAAAAGATGTTGTGACAGACAGATGACAGACAAGCACAGACAGAAGGAAAGGGCCTTTTAAGGCCTTCTATCGGAGTTACTGATTATTTAACACGCTGTCATATTAATCATATTTGGTGTTTTGCCTGTTTGGGTTGATCTTCACTCTACACTGTCACCACTGCTATGTCACCTGTGTCTAATTTTTAATTGATGCACAATCCTTGTTAAGTTGCATCAACGGTTGAGCAGAATTGTTTGTGGAACAGTCTTTTTATAGAATATACTGTTGATCAGTTGTACTTTAGAAAGCTGGTTAAAGTTAAATCTATTTTCCAAAAATAGATAAAATATTACTTACTAAAAATCATATATTGGTGAACCACATGAGCACTAAAATGTTGGAAGATCCAACACAATCTCCTTCAGCTTCTTGACATTCTTAATTTCTAATTATTTTTGGCCAGCATTTAATGCAGATGTCGTGTCCCACTCCCAACCAGAAAGTTGGGAGCAAGCCCATCTCCATGAAATCATGACCAAATTTTATGGTTGAAAGACAATTAGATGCCTGAGGTCATGCTGTCCACCCTTCTTGTGCGTGGATGTTCCATCTCTAAGAGCTGACCATCAGGTCAGCCCTTCAAGCCAAGCAGGACCAATGGGAGCAGTGACCACTTCTTGGACTGCAGTCATCAACCAGGGGCAGTGCTGGATGCCAGAGAAACAGTAGATTAGGGCTGGCATTCCCAGGATAGCCAGACTTCAGTGAGAGGAGGATGGGGTGAGATGGGAAGTGATCAGGAGGCCAGAAGGGTGATCAAGTAGGCCACACTTTCCACTGGGTATATCCTCCATGCTGTATAGGATGGCAAAATTGGAGGCCCATCCCCCCAGTCAGGTTATACCCTGGTGGCATATCCATGTAGAACAACTACTGTTGGTAAAATACCACTGGTGTTGGGATGAGCACTTACATAACCTTAATTCATTAATAATATATTCTCCTGCATTTCCAAAAAAAATTATCTTCTACATTCTTGTTTTTTTTTCCTGATATCAGCACTAACATATGCTAGTGCACATGTGATATAAAACATCCATGATCAAATGTCTTTCACTGTACAATTAACTCATCCCAATTTCATTGGGCAATTTTCAGCATAAACGAAAATGAATAATTAGCCTCATATATATTACAAACATCTCTCTATATATTATATAGACCAATCTAGATTTGTTCTTTGTTCTCAAGTTTGTTTATGCATCCATACTAATGGCAATAGAACATACTCATGGATCACCATATGTGCCTATAAAGCACAATTTCCCACTCCCTCACCCAACCTCCAGCCATCTGTTGTTCTACATATAAAACATATAACAGACAAAGCGTGGCAATCATTTATTTTTGATGAAAAATTGTTTACCTTTGAAGTCTTCATTGCACATTAACATTGTGTAATATTGACTTAAACACTGCCACACATGTTTTAAATCCATTATTTACAGTCTTTACCTTTTGGCAGTTTGTCAAGTTCAACAATTACTGCACGGTGAAATCAATAACTTTAAGTATCTGGTTATAGACTATGGCTCAGAATAAAGAAAGGTATACTATGTAGAAAGTTTTACATTGGCAGTGTTGTCTTTTTTCCCCCTTAATAATGATATAACACTCCGTACATCGGTGACTGACAATAAAGAGATCCAAAGGTTCTCAATATGGTTTTATATACTTCAATTCTACATACCTCACTTTTCAGTTTGCTTCCTGAAAACCTATGAATAATGAAAAATATTATTAATACAATTATATTGTTAAACCTATTAAGTTGGTCTTATAAATTTGGTGTTTAAAATGGTGCTCACTCAGCCCCTTCAAAGATGCTTGCTGCATTTTCCAGGAGGGATGGGTGGATCATCCTCACTGCCACATTGAAAACTACCCACGCCTCACTTCCTTTCTTCCACACCACAAATTCGTTTTCCGGATAGTATGATGTTCCGTAATTGATTTGCATTCAGTACATAAAGAGATGACCCCATGGAAATCGTCCAACAAAACCTTTTCAACAGCATTATTAATTCCTGAATACAAATCTGTTGGTTGATGAGATTCAGGAACCGGGAAAGGACGGCAGAGGTTTGACCAACATTTATCAACAGGTCATTGAAGTTTAAAGGTATCAGCATTTTCTTTTACATATAAATAAAACAGTTTCAATGAAGGTACATTCTTAAAGTCTGTGGAACATGTAAGGGCATTTTTCTACATTAAGTGCACATAACAAATGTGAGTTTTTGTCGTTGTTGCTATTGTTGTAAATAAATAGAGCAGCGTATAGATTATAAACTGCCTGATGAATCCATTGTACAAGTCCTCATGCAGAAACTAATTGTTTATTGCTGTCATTTGAGTAAGGGCACATATACAGCGTGAGGGACATTTTGCTTGCGTTAAACATAAGCTGTGTGTATTGGTCAATTTGGTTCAAGTTGGGAACTTGTTGCAGATAAGGTTGCAAGGAGAAGGTGATTTTCGTTCTTCCACTCTTTCTCTACAAGTTCATTCTTTGGTGAGAAATTGCTATTAAATGCTATTAGACTGTATTTACATTGCTGTAAAGTAGAAAACTATATTGTCTTTAAAGAAGTAGCTTTACTTGGATTCGACTGAGAAACACCAGGAATAAGGAAAATTCAGGGCCAATATAATATAAGTAATCCAAAATGGAATAAAATTAAGGAAGTTAAGATTGCCAATTCAGCTCATTTGAGGGGAATGCGTGGCTAATGATATGTGGAAGATCATGGCCCTTCCAATATCCTAGATGTGGAGATATAGGTGTTAGACTGGAGTAGACAGGGTCAAAAATCACACATCACCCAGTTATATCAATCAGTTTTATTTGAAAATACAAGCTTTCAGAGCTCAGCTCTTTCCTCGGGCATAGAGGTAACACTTCAGGGGTCAAGGACATTGAGCCTCCAATCCTGGGTAAGTGTCCTCCAAAGTGGAGATACGCAACAATGCAAAATCACTGAGCAGAGGCTGGTAGCCAAGTTCCATACTCATGAGGATGGCCTCAATCATGACCTTGGGTTCATGTCACATTACAGGTGACCCCACCACACTATATACTCACACACACACACTCACACACACACAAACACACACGCACACTTAGACCCTCTCTCTCACACACACTCTCTCAAGCACACTCGCACACACTCTATCTCTTTCTCTCTCTCTTTCTCTCTCACACACAAATACACACAGACACACACTCAACCCACTTACACAGACCCTCTCTCTCACACGTGCACTCCCTCAAACTCACACTCTCTCAAGCACACACACATGCACACACTGTATCTCTTTCTCTCTCTCATACGCACATTCTCACACACACACTCACACACACACACACACACATCAATTATTTCATCCAAGATGTTTGTGTAATGGCAGATACATTCTGTTTGCTCAAAAAAAAAGCTGACCCTAGTTTAAAACATAGATTCTAAGCAAGACCTCACTCCGAAAATGCATTGTCTGACCTGAAATGTCACCTCTTGTATACATTGATAAAACCTTTAATTATCTCAGGACAATGACTTGAGAGAAATCTGGATTTTGCATTTTAATCAGTAGTCTCCTACCTAACTGATTAAAGATTCAACAAGAAGCAGCCAGTTTTCGGATTGTTAACTTTCTCTTTATAAATTCTGCGTCTTATACTCTCACTCTCACACTACGCCTGAGGAAGGAGCCGAGCTTTGAAAGCTTGTGTTTTCAAATAAACCTGTTGGACTTTAACCTGGTGTCGTTTTTTTGACGATATCCTAGATGACCACAAATGCAGCAAGTGCTGCAAGCTGCAGAAATTTAAGCTCCAACTAGATTCGCTGTAGTGTGCCCATGAGGCTGAGAGTTACATGGATAGCACATTCAGAGAGGTGGTTACACCGCAGCAGAAGGGCTTGGAGACAGAAAGGTAACCATCAAGCAGTCCAAGAGAAACAGGTGGGCGGATCAGGAATCCCTGGAGTTTTCCATTTTGGAAGTTCATGGGGGTGTTCGTTCCTCGAGGGAGTGCAATAGATGTTTGTGGCACAATGAGCAGCTTGGATGTACAGGAGGACAAAGAGGAAAAGCAATACTGATTGGAGATTCAATAGTTAGGGGAAATAACAAGTGATTTTGTGGCCATAGATGTGACTCCAGAATAAAATGCTGACTCCTTGGTGCCAGGGTCAAGGATGTCACAGAGTGATTGCTCCTTCTAGGGGTAGGTGAACAGCCAGTCATTGTCCATGTTGGTATCAATGACTTAAGTAGGAAGTGGTCCTGCAAACAGTATTTAGGGAGCTGGTAGAAAAATAGCAAACAGAGCCTCAAATGTAATAATCTCCAAATTATTCCTAATGCCATATGCAATTAAGTCCGTAAGTAGAAGGATAAGGCAGATGAATGTGTGGATGGGAAAATGGTACAGGAGGAAGGACTTTACATTACTGGGACTGGCTCATAGGAAGATGACACTAGTACAGCTGGATGTGTTACACTTTACCAATGTTCCCTCTAAGCTATATGGCTTTGCACGTACAAGGCAACTCTAACGTTCCATGCAGGCATGCCGATCATAGCACCCAGTTCCACAAATCACTGTTGTGCATGGCCCTCAAGGTCCATGCAACTGATACGAAAATTCAAGGGAATGCTGCACTTGAACACAGCTAGGGCTAAGTTTTTTTTTTTCAGGCCAGCACTGTTGGGAGATCTTTAAACTAACTTGACAGGGATATGGGAAGACAGCATATGAGACAAGAATACCAGGGTTCACAAAATACTTGGACAGACAAATATCACTAGCATGGACAATAGTAAATTAATTGAGGAAATCAGAATAAGGGAGAAAGTAAAGAAGTCTAAGCCAGGTCACTGCACATATATGTGAATGCATGGAGTATAGTGAATAAGATTGGGGAGTTGCAGACAGTGATTGCTATGTGGAAAATATTATGCTTTGGTAATAACAGAGACCTGACTTAAGGAAAGGCAGGTCTGCATACAAGATGTTCAGAAAATATAGAAAAGGAAGGAATGGACGAGGGGTGGCAGTATTGGTTAAGGAGGGCATTATATTGCTGGAAAAAAAGAGGCTGTCTGAAAGGGTTCACAGTCTGAATATGATTGGCTAAAGGTAAGGAATAAAAAACGGATTCAATCACATTGCTCATTGTATTCTATAGACGACCAACCAGTGGAAAAGATGTAGAAGAACAAGTCTGCAGGGAAATTACACAGAGATACCAATATTATAGAATGGCTACCATGGGGGACCTTAATTACACAAATATACCCTGCAGCAAAAGTGACGTATGGGACAGCAAGAGATAGAGTTCCTAAATTGAGTCCAGGAGAATTCCCTACAGCAGTATGTGTCCACCAACAAGAAAGGATACATTGTTGGTTCTAATCTTTGAAAATAAGGTGGGCCAAGTGGATCAAACATCAGTGAGGAACATTCAAAGAACACTGATCATTGTTATTTAAGGTTTAGGAGTGTAGTGATAGTGGTTAATCTAGAATAAGTAGAATCAATCAGTAGAGAGCCGAATTCACTGGGACAAGAACAGAGCTGGGCAGAATGAAAGATTAGTGGGAAAATCCACAAATGAGCAATGGGCCCCCTTCAAAGAGGAGATTGTTCAGATACAATCAAGGTATTTTCCATCAAAAGAGCAAGGTAAGACAAACAAGTCCAGTGCTCCCTTCGTGACAAATGGGATAGAATTAAGATATGGGAAATAAAATGTGCTTATGACAAATGTCAGGTAGAAAATGCATTTGAGAACCTAGACGAATACAGAAGATTCAGATGGGAAGTAGAAAAAGTATGTTGAGAAGCAAAGTGAAATTATGAGAAAAGACTGGCCCCCAGATATTGGGGAATCTCAAAGCTTTCTAATGACATATAAATAGTAAAAGGGTGGCAAATGAATTAAGGTTGATTAGGATGCATAAAAGAGATTTAAGAATGGAGGCAGAGATATGGGTGAGTTGTTAAATGAATGCTCTGTGCCCACCTTTACAAAGGAGGTAAAGAACAAAGAACAAAGAAAACTTACAGCCCAGGAACAGGCCCTTCGGCTCTCCAAGCCTGTGCCGATCCAAATCCACTGTCTAAACCTATCGCCCAATTCCTAAGGATCTGTATCCCTCTGCTCCCCACCTACTCATGCATCTGTCCAGACGCACCTTAAATGAATCTACCGTGCCTGCCTTTACTACCTCTGCTGGCAACGCGTTCCAGGCACCTACCACCCTCTGTGTAAAGTACTTTCCGCGTGTATCCCCCTTAAACTTTTCTCCTCTCACCTTGAACGCGTGACCCCTCGTTATTGAATCCCTTTTTATGTAGATGCTACTCAGGCCATGGTGAAAAGAGGAGGAAACTTTGTCACTAGTGCTGTTCAAAATGGATAAAGGAAGATGATTAGATTGACTGTTCATGCTTCAAGTGGTAACAAAAAGTGTTGTTGAGGGTAATGTTGTTGATCTGGTATACATGGATTCCCAGAACATGTTCAATACAGTGGCACTCAATGGACTTGTGAGAAAGCTCACGGCTCATGGACTTAAAGGGAAAGTAGTAATGTGGATACAAAGTTTGCTGGGAGATTAGAAACAGAGAGAAATAGTCAATGGGTATTTTTCAGGATGGAAGAATGCTTGTAGTGGAATTTTTTTCAGGAATCAGAATTAGGGCCGTTGTTTCTCCTGATATATGTTAACGATCTAGATTTGGTGTATAGGGGACAATTACAAAGTCTGTGGATGATACAATTTGTGGAAGCATTGTAAACTGTGAAGAATACAGGGGAGACCTTCATAAAGACATAGACCAGTTAGTGGAGTGAGCAGATAAATAGCAGATGTAGTCCAATGTAGAGAAGTGTGAGGTGATGCACTTTGGTAGGAAGAACATAGACAGAAAATATAACATAAGAATACAAATCTAAAGGCTTTGCAGGAGCAAAGTGACCTAGGTGTGTACATGCACAGATCATGAAGTAGTAGGACAGAGCAATTAATAAAGCCTACAGTATTCTGGGCTTTATTAATAGCACCACTGAATGTAAGAGCAAGGAGATGACGCTGAACCTATATTCGACACTGATGGGTTTAAACTAAAGTATTGTGTATAGTCTGGGTGACACACTATAGGTAGAAAGTGAATGCATTGGAGAGAGTACAGAGATATTTTCAAGAATAATTCTCATAATTGAGAAACTTCAATGATGAGGATAAAATGGATGAGTAGCAACTGTACTCCTTGGACAGAAGAAGCCTAAGAGATCTGACAGAAGTTTTCAAAATCACGAGAGAATAGATTAGGTAGAGAGACATCATTTCTACTCATGAAAGGATCAAGAATGAGACTGCACAAATACAAAGTGTTTTGCACAAGGAGCAATTACGAAGGAAGAAAAACACAAGTGATTCATGTCTGGGACACACTGCGTGGATGTGTGTTGGAGGAAAGTTCAATTTAGACATTCAAGACAGCATGATTATTTAAATCAAAAGAATGTTGAAGGTATGGAGATAATGCACAAAATTGGCACTAGTTTATGAGGCTCATTTGAGATTTGGCACAGATGTGATGGGCTGAATGGTCTCTTGTGCTTTAACACTTCTGAGATTCTGTGAAATCACTAATACTAGGGACTTCAATTAGTCACAACTGATTTAAAACCACTCAAGGAGGTATCTTACCTTGCTTAATTTTCACAGACTGTAATATAAATTTCAATTTAACTGTTTCTGTTCTCACTGGTTAAGTTGGTAAAGTTCAGTAGAACAAGAAGTCTCACATTCAATTCTCAGATGGTGCTAAGTGGTTGATCTCATACAGAGCTATAACTGAAATGCTACAAATGGTCTTAAATGTCTGGACCAAGGAGAGAGAAATCAACTAGACTTGTTACTCCTGATTACAAGCTTTAGACTTTGGTAGAAAGTTTGTATTTGTAAATGACTCATGAGAACAGAAACACCCAAAAATCCACATGGGAAAAATAGGCTGTTAGCACTCAAAACTCACACAATTACCACTTCAGTGAGATCTCGGAGGGCACTTGTGAAATCATATGCCAATAAAGAGTAAACACATTCTTCAGAGTAGGAGATAAAAATGTAAAGATTGGAAAGTCAAGTGTACAATTTTACGTTTCAGTAAGATGCTAATTGATCTGCTAGCCTTCATATTTTAATATTAGTTGAGCACTATCTCGGCTGTCAGTTATTCAATTACATTCAAAAAGTTAGCAAGTGAAACCGAGTATAGCATTTAAACACACACAGGTCTAAGACTTCGGAATCCCAGGGCTAGGCCACAGACAGTGAACCACACTGGCATTTGAAATTGTGATTTTACACGAGTTGCAGTCAAATTCAAAATGCTACAAGCCTGATGAAAGTACGATTATTGACTAGAAATTAATTCATAACTTTTATATCAATAAATTTACCAGTTAGATGGTGAATCTGCTCTTCAATTGAGAAATAGTATTCTGCCTGGATGACCAATTACATGAACAGTTGAGAGTACTAACATTGATGTACTTACAAGGAAGCCAGACAAGCACATAAGAGAGGTAGAAATTTTTTAAAAATTCCTACAGGACAAGATGAATGTGGGGTAAGGTTTGTGCAGCATTAACACCAACGCAGACCGTTGGCCACAATGGGCTGTTTCTGTGCTATGCACCTTATTTACAGCAATGTAGCAATGTAACTGTACCAATTGCTATTTATTATCACCACAAGCACCAAACAGCAACCAAGATTCACATTTGGTAATTGCAGATTTAAAGCAACCTATTAGATACACTGTGTTATTCGTGTCTAGAATGTTCCACCAATAACTGGGAATAGGTTTATTGCAGCTCAGAAACAGATTGCACTTTGTTTGATGTCACAGATATTGCACTAATCCTGTTAGCTTTCTCTTCAGCAAATATAATTTAAGTTAGGGCACAGCTGACTAATAAAGCCAGCTCCTGATTACACTAATAATCATTTTCAGCCAAGGAGGAAAAAGGATGTTATTATGACATACATAGAATAAATTTACCTTGTCAAGCCTTTACCCGAGTAGACTGAATGGTAATATGCACTGCTCTCTTTGATGCCAATTCCATAATAGTGATATCTGCAAGACAGTGCCATGATTTTGAAGTTAATTTTGCTTTAACCCAATAAGGAAACAAGCTACTACAATATCCATCAAAATCAAGTGCTTACATGAAATCCGTTCCACCTGCATGAATGCACATTTTCACAACATGTTGGATTGGCATATAAGGAACTGGGACAGGTAACAAAGGTTTGTACTACAATTGTCAGGATTTAAAGGAAGTTCATTTTGACAGAAGCTGGTAACAAGATCAACAGCCTGATGTCATCTGATTTAAAATAAGCTCCAGAAAATTGCTGCTAAGAAATCAGATGATACCTTTCCAGAATGTTTCCAAGTTTGACAAGTCCAAAGTCTACATAATAAATAAAGTTGATACAATGATAACTAGAACTCACAAAACAGTGATATCTGACTGGCTTACTTTGAGTGTCCTCTTGTCCCAAGTCTTCTGGTGGTGAGAAGAGGAAACTTCTGGCGTATTGTCTGAAAGAAAAATCTAAAAGGTTATTTTTGAACATACAATATATTTTAGAAAATCTGTGTTTCTTCGTGTGATGTCTTTTCGAACGCTTGGGAACATTGCTTGCATATCTTCATTACACAAAGCACTTACAAATGTAGTGAGCACGTATAAGTTGTATGATTTTACGGTTCCATGATTCTATGATATTAAGCATATTAAAATTGTTAATATATTAATTCAAATTATCCAGTAAGGGATCAAACTGGAAGACGAGGTGAGTATGATAATACAGGACAAGTTTAGTTATGGATATAGCTGGTAATAAAAATGTCCCTTGAAAAGGGAGCATTGCCTTCATTCTTTGCTGACAGAGATCTCAGTGACTAAGCACGCCTCACCTTTCCAAATGTGGCAGCGCAGGCTGGTTCCAGCTTCTCTTTCCTACAAAAATCTAAATAGTGGGCATAGAGAATACACCGGGGCAGACAGACTCCGTCACACACGATGTAGTTTTCTTCCAACCTGACAATGGAGATGAGCAAGATGCGTTAATTAGGAACATCATCTACACATTGGGGCAAATTTGACCCTTGACTAAAATGTGAACCGAAATCGTGGGCCTCAAGCTTGTCTTTAGCAAATTCTTCGACAATATATCGGTTTAAGAATTCAGCGTGGACTTGTAAAATCTATCGCGATTTCGTGCATACGGGATGTTTATTACAGCAACAGATCTAAGAGAAGGTCCTCCAGCTCCACACTGGGTTATCTCTGACTCCAGCATCTGTAGTTATTACTATCTCTATTCACCACAATAACGTTGTGGTGTTAGATTCAGCTCAATTCCATGTCATGTCCTTACCACTGCAGCGTGAGCTGTGTCTGCTTTTTTTTGTCCTTGATGATCTGAGTTATAGTTTTTTTCTGACATTGTTGTTCCTCGCTTAGGAATGTTTTTCTTTCAGGAACATGGCCTTCTTCTTCAGAGGATGCGATTTCGTTGCAGTTTTCTGATTCTGGGGGAAAGAGTGAGATTTTGAGGCAGACCTTCGGGTCTATCAACATTTATTTCTTTAATCGTTTATTATATCGAGTGCCCGAGTCCATCGGCGTTTCAGACTTTGATGCTACAGTTTTGTAAAGGACAACAGTTTTCATTATTTGCCAATGTGCAGTTCCCCTTCACCCCCAAGGCCTCTATTGCCTTTTATGTCAGCATTCCAAATCTTTTCAAAAAAAATCCCTAAAAGATCGATAAACATTGGTTCCATTCAAACAGAACAAATTGGGGTCGCAATCTAAGATTCTGCATCTTCATGATGTATAATTCTTCAAAATCTTAACCCAAAGGTTAAAAATTACCACCTTTTTGATTATTTTATCGGAACTGCACAGAATTATTTGAATTGTACCATTCGAGTGAATTATTATGTTAAACCACTTCAAGGAATCCATCTAATTTGTCCGACAATATTTTGATTATTCTAAAAATTAGCGCAATTACATATTGAGGCTTTAGTCTTCCTCATTATTTGTTACTCTGCTAAATCTAATAATGATGGTGGGATGGAAACCCAATTAAAAGGGACCGCGACTTTAGACCCTGCACACTTGACCTCTGGTATTGATAATGGCTGAATAACCCCTGTTCCCAACAGGTTCCTCAATTGTGCAGACAACAGCGCAAATCTTCGTCGCAACCGACAGAATCCCACCTGATTTAATGCCCAGATCTGTCCCTATTTCCCCCTCTTCACAACCGGGCAATGAGTTCTTCTCTAGTTCCTCGCCGCCGCCGCAATTTTCCGCAAACGAAGCCAAGTGTTTGCCGATCAGAGTCATATAGGGCTCGTCCTGAATGCCAGCCACCAGCTTGTGCGGGGACTGCAGGTGAACCACAGGTGAACCCTGAGACTCAGGGACTCTCTTCATGGGCATCTTCATGGCGAATGCCAGAGCGAGTAAGGGCTGTCAGTGTGCCTTTCACCCTCCCTCTTCAAACTGGAACCACTGGGATCAAATCATAATTCTCTTTGAAAAGTCGGTGAATGGTCAGTCTGCAGAGAGATGGGTCCTCACAATATCTGATGACAAACCCCTTAATCTGATTCTCAGTCTTTCCAATTGGATAGACACTTCGGGTTTTGATCCTACTCGCAGGCTCAACAGTTTGACATCACTGCAGTCAATGGCTGTACGAAAGCTCTTCAGGCGTTGTAAAGCATTCCCGATTTTTTTTTATCCGAGGTTAACAAATCTATAAACCAGGGTACACACTTACAACAGCTATTTAAACTTTTCCAAGCCCGCCTATTTGTTTGTACACCACAGATATCAAAAACGAAGTCAGCTGTCACTAGCAGATGGGTGAATTTGGTCCTAAGAGCTCTTACTGTGAAGGTACCCAACACAACCCCTTGTTAAGTCAGCCCACAGTTACGTCCTGGTGATGAATCACGCTTGTTTACCATTTAAAGGAAATGTGGAGAGCAGATCCACCGCCCCCCACCCCTCCACTTCTCTCTCCGCCCCCCTCCCCAAAATTAATGATTAACTGAAGGGAACAATCATTTCTGATTGTGCCTTTCAGATTTGTGTTTATCATACGGTTTTATATCTGGCTGTAGATAGCTGAGCCTTTAGTACAAGGATAAAGAGCGGCTTAGAAAGAGTCAACAAATTGCTGACTTTTAAAACTTCCACAGAAACATTGTTAAAGGGTAAAATAATGTTGTCTTTCATAGGAACAGTGTTCTGACCCAAGATTATCACAGATGGTAAATTATAGAACAAGCAACATACTTAGAATTCATTTCCTATCTTGCTAATCGATTTTGTCTCTACTTTTCATCTTGTTTATTCCAGGTCCCTCCTATCCATCTGGCTCTATGACGTGTCACTGTTTTTTTTCCCCAAGTACAATTTTGATTTCTGAAACCTGCTTTACTCCAAAATATTGCTTTTCTTTACTCCTCTAGTTTTTCATGTCTCCATCTTCAGCCTTAATTTTTGTTCTGTGATCAGATTATTTTGTCACCTCTTGGGTCTTTAACGCTTTTATAATTATTGGTGCTAATCATGAGCAGAATCTCTGAACTTAATCCTTATTCTGACCTGTTTCGAGTCAAGGACTTAATTAAATGAATCTAGCATGATTCCTGTTGTTAACAGGATCTTGGCATCTACGTGGTCTGCAATTTAGGCATAGAAGTAGGCTATTCTGCTATGGTGTTTGCTCTGCCATTCTAGATCATGGCAGGTACTTCCTCAGTGCCATTTTCCTGCATTATTTCTTTATCCATTGATTTCATTGATGTCCATAAACCTTGCAACTTCTGTCCTGAACTTTCTCAATGTTGGAGCAAACTCAACTATTTCTTCATTGTTGCTGGGTCAAAATCCTGAAACTCTCTTTCGAACAGCATCGTGGATTTGTAAGTACCTCACCATGGACCACAATGGTTCAAGAAAATGGCTCACCACAACTTTCTCCAACGCAGTTAGGAATAAGCAATAAATGCTGGCCGAGCCAGCAAGAATAAGATGAATCAGACAAATTGCTACTTGGCGCTTAACTGTCATTCACATTGAATCAATGTCATTACATTAATTGCCATGTTCTACTGTGGATTTGGAGGCAGGGAACCAGAATGTAGGTTAATGGGCAAGGTTTATTTCCCTTCCACTACTGATTCTAGCTCGTTTTGGGGTTGAAAATCCAGACCGTGGCACTTGTACTGTGTGTGAAAAGAACGGTGATTTTGGACCTATGGTTCACTAAAATGTCTGGATTTTTTTTTCTTTGCCTCATGTTTCACTTTCTTCCAGACTAACTGTTAGAAACTGATGAGTGTTATTAGTCAGAAAAGTAATGATTGCCATTGATAAGGTGGTAGAGGATGCAGAGCCATTATTAATGGGCTGAAGGGCAGGGAAATGGATTGGTGGAAAGAAGCAGTGAATGGGAGAGAGATGCAGTGACATGTGGGGGAATTGAGAAAGTAATACTTCCTTCCGAACTGTAAACTACATAGATTGCATCAACAAAAAGATAGCTGGTTCTGAGCAAAGAAAACAAAACTTAACTTATTCTCAACTAACATTCATCTAAGTGGTCAATGAATCTGCGGAGTCCACTGTTTTTCTGTTTTAAGTTGTTAAGTGAACTGCTATTTGTTTGTTTTGCCCTGGGCTGTCAACCTGACGGCTTGGGGGGAAGGGGAAACTGAATATATAAAGGGTGGATATGGTAAAGTGTGGATGGGAATGAGATACTGCAGGACAGATATTCATCCATGGTCGGGAGGACCCTAGCGTCAAACAGAAGGTAGTGTATGACCACACTTGGTATGGTGTCCCCATATGAAAAGGGCTGCAGTGGGGAAGGAGTTGGTGTAAAGTGTTTAGGCACAAGTTCACATAGATGGGTTTGATGGGGACCTGGGGAGGTGCCTAGCCTAAGGAGTTCATGGGAAGGGCTATCAGGAATGGGACCTCACTGACTCACAGAGACAGAGGTTAGAAGCTGTTGGCTGAAGAGCATAAACTGCCGCCTTTCACCTTGCTGTGAACCAAAATGATGCAATGTGAAAGAAGATGGTTGAGACTGTACTCAGAGTAGTCAGGGTAAGTGTCTCAACTTGTGAGGGAAGGGTTGCAAGCCCATTAAATGGCAAGAACATCATACATAGAGTCACGTACTGTCCAGGACATAGACCTGAATGCCCACTAATCTCAGGCAAAACTAATGCATTGGATGCCTCTGTGCTTTACACCTCCCTGCCCTAGACATTGATGGCCACTTCATTCACACCAACACTTTTGCATACAGTGGCCAGAGAAAGATTGGGGATGTTTGACCGTAAGGTGCCATCATAACCCATTGCCCTATATACACCTTGATCATCTAGTTTCCAGACTGCAGCACTGTCTCAACACAGACTTCAAGCCATGGTTTGTTCTGTAGGGACATAATGTTAGGCACCATGCTGGTGCAGTTACAGTCAGGACTACACAAGAGATTCAAACAAACAGATGTAAGGCAAAACCAATAACTTTTATACCTCTGCCAGCAAAATGTATTCAAAAGTTTTTTTGTTTCTTTCCCTCCCACGACATCCCAATGTTATCTCTGGTTCTGGGGTGGAGGGAGCTTGCTTGCAGTGGAACCCATTGGCCTCAGAGGTTGGGTCAGGCAACACCAGAGGTGCTTGTTCTGGATGGCCCAGACATGCCGAGGGCCTTCTTGCTGGAGGCAACGAGACTCTCCTTGGCTTCAACTTCTAAGGGTCAGTTGGGAGGCAGACAGGATGGAGGCCTGGCTATCTCTGGAGTGTGCTGACAGGAAGTTGTATGTGTGATTCCTCCTCTAGGTGGATGCCTCCTGGCACTGCCCTTTCATCATGTAAGGAATGGGCATCTGGAGTGCACACCAGGATCCCTGGCCCTGTCACCATGCCCTTAGTCATGAGGACCAATGGTTGGGACGAAGGAGTACAGGGGTATGTGTGTATCCAACAGACCCTGAGGGTCCCGGTCCCGGTCTTTATGCCAGCCACCAACCTGTTCATTGAGGCAACCAGATGACGATATGCTTGAGGCAGCTGGGTTCCCACGGTGTAACTACACTCCTGCAGCCTCTGGTCTCACTGTCTGCCTCCTCTCTTCCTCCCAGTGCATTTAGAAAATATCCCTGATTGGTGACACGACAGCAGCTCTCCTGGAGCTGAGTGGTTACCTGATTTCCAGCCAGCCTCTGGGAGCCAGCAGCTTGTTCTCAGGCACTTGCTGAGTTGTTGCTGTGAGGTGCTCACCAACTTGTGCTCCCAAATTTTCTTAATGCAATGCTTCCACTGAGATATCAGTTTCTGAGCTGTTGGGTGTTACAGGATGCTTCCTCTGAACTCTCTTTGTCAGACAACAGGAAGGTGTTTTTGGCATTGAAAGCCATTTCTCTGGTGGGGCCATAGACATGGTACCTTCAAACAGACAGAAGAACTCATGGTTAGTGATGAATGACACTCACCACAGGGTTGCTGCAAGATTTAAAGTGTAATGAGAAGTGGTATTTGCTCAGTTGGCCAGACATGGATGTCTCTGCATTCCCACTGGAGTGGTCCTGGTCTTCTTCTGTGAGGGCCAGGAATCTCTCCTCAGCCACCCCTCCACCTATACTGGCACTTTCTGCCATGTTACGGGTTATATTCTGCTGGAATATGAGGAAGAGACAGATTAAATGAGCTGAAAGTGGGTTTCACAACTGTTAGTGTTGGTGCAGTTGGGGGAAAAGTGTTCAGAAAGACAGTTGTACGCTCCGCAAGACTTTGCAGTGCTAGTGGTGTGGAAGACTGGGGAAACGAGAGACAGTGACGGAAGCTGTTGCAGGCAACAGTGAGAGTGGTAGAGCATGAGCCTTGGTGGAAGGTGGATGCAGTAGCAGAATAAAACATGGGGTAACAAAAACAGAAATTGCTGGGAAACCTCAGCAGGTCTGGCAGCATCCGTGGAGAGAAATCAGAGTTAATGATTCAGGTTGAGAAGGATTCTGAGGAAGAGTCACTCCACCCAAAACGTTAACTCTGATTTCTCTCCACAGATGATGCCAGACCAGCTGAGCTTTACCAACAATTTCTGTTTTTGTTTCTGATTCACAGTATCCACGGTTCTTTCGGTTTTTATATCGAGTGTGAGGTAACAGAGAGAAGAGTGTTGCACTTGCCCTGTGATAGAGCAGAGAAGGTTACTGACTTTCTCGTAGCACTGTTGACAGTTCCTCCAGACTCTGAAGAGTGCAGTGATCTGGATGGTGACCTCAGACCAGGCTGCCAGCATCTGCTGATTTGGTCTCCTCTGCAGGTCCCCCAGGAAAAGGATGTCCCTCTTCTTCTTAATCCAAGTCCTTGACAGAGAATTGTGGTGTCATTTTACCATCCTCTGACATCTTCTAAATAACTGTCTATCACTTAGCAGGGCAGCTTCAGAATGCCAGTGTTAGTCTTGGTGGACAACAGCCTTTCGAATACAGCACAGACACCAGGGGTGTTGGTATTTCAGCAGATATCTAATGAGTGGTGAGTTCTTCTAGTGATGGTCAGTGATACAGTGGGGCTAGAATGAGGGAAATGGGTGCCATTGTGATGCATAGGTGAATAATGAGATGAGTTTAGTAAGATACTGCGAGAGATCTCACTCGGCTTCCTGGTGAAAAACCCTCCATGACCCTTAACATAACTCTCACTTAACCAAAAAAAAGTGTAAGCTTCAGTCCACAATCCTCATGTATATGTCCAAATTTGTTAAGATAATAGTAAACACAGATTGCTTAATTCAAAACATAGCAAGTGAACTTCTGGACTAATTTCATTTAGCTTCATAAGCACGACATGTCTTTGTGGTCCAAAACAAACTAGTAAACATGCTACAACTCCAAATGATATTTGTCTTCACCGGTCATCATCAAAATTTAGCACAGAGCCATGTCAGGAGATATTGGTTTGGAATTTTTGGTCAGAGGCAAAATAATGGTGCTCATCACCGATATGGAAGAAAACTGCCTGAGAGGATCTAGTGATCTCCCCTTTCCGCATGTTAGCTTCACTAAGGTGCCTGTTATAAAGCGATGTCCCTGCACAGTATTTTAGGAGCAGCAACTCAACAGATGATTTTGCAGGATTGGCCAATTCAGATCTAGAGGACTCACTGTCTTTCCAACTGGGGGTCAATGGGTCATCATGGCCCAATGGCATTGAAGGAGCTGCAGCCTGCTGTCGCAGTAATGGAGAGGTTTCCTCTCAGCATTTCAAAAATAGCTTAAATTGAAATAGCCACAGTGGCTAGACCACTGATGCAGATGGGGAACCATCCCACCTGCAAACCCCTCCTCCTTGGGGGACGGGCAGTGTGGGGCAGTGGTGGGTGTAGCCGCAGCAGTGGCCAGGGAAAAGGGGGTTGGGGGAGACAGTGGGGGACAAGTGGTTGCCTCATTGTGATCCTCCCACCCACGTCTACCACAGGACTACCTCAAGGGTCTGCCACACTCTTAATGTTACAGAAGGCGTGCAGGCAAACTGAAAATTTTTGATTGGCTTCTGATCGATGTCCTTAACTGACTTTTTTTTTGACTGAGATGTGGATAGCAATTCTACATCTGATCTGGGAAAATGGCTGGGAACTAGGATCTTCATAGAAAACCAGTGGCCAGCTAGTGCTAGGAATTCTGAAGAAGAGTCACTGGACTCGAAAGGTGAATTCTGCTCTCTTACCACAAATGCTGCTAGAACTGCTGAGTTTCTCCAATAATTTCTGTTTTTGTTTCAGATCTCCAGCATCCACAGTTTTTTGTTTTATTGATTTGGGAGATTATGTGCCTCTCCTGCCTCTATTCCCCCCCTCCACATTGACACCAAAATCCCATCTCATGTATATAGTAATGTCATCAGAGAGTAAATAGCCCATGACATTGAAACATTCTCACAGTCAGAAAATAAATAAAGGACATCCATGAGGCACTTCGGGCCGCCAACAGCAGCAGAGTCATACTCCAGCACAATCTGTAATCTCTTAGCCTGGCATATCCCCCACTCAACTATTACCATCAAGCCAGGGGATCAACATTGGTTTAATAGCGAGTGCAGGAGCAGCACCAGGCAGACCTAAATGTAGGATGTCAATCTGGTGAAGATATTAAACAGAAGTACTTGCATGCTAACCAGCATAAGCAGCAAGTGATAGACAGAGCTGAGTGATCCCACAACCAATGGATCAGATCTAAACTCTGGCACATCCAGTCATAAATGGTGGTGGACAATTAAACAACTCACTGAAAGAGGAGGCTGCCTAAATATCCCCATCCTCAATGATGGAAGAGCCCAACACATCACTGCAAAAAATAAAGCTGAAGCGTTTGCAGCAATCTTCAACCAATGTCAAGTGGACAATCCATCTCAGCCTCCTCCAGTTGTCCCCAGCGTCACAGATGCCAGTCTTCAGCCATTTTGATTCATTCAACATGATATCAAGAAAGAGTTGGAGGCACTGGATATGTGACCTGACAACATTCCAGCAACAGTGTGGAAGTTCTCTGCTCCAGAGTTTGCTGCTCCCCTAGCCATCTATTCCAGTACAATTACAACAATGGCGTCTACCCAAGAATGTAGAAAATTACCCAGGTATGTCATGCCCCATCAGTCAATTCTCGCTGTTCAGTAAAGTGATGGAAAGTGCTATCAAGCAACACCTGCTCAGCATTAACCTGCTCAGAGACGTCCAGTTGGGTCCCACCAGCGCCACTCAAGCCCTGACCTCATTATAATCTTGGTTCAAACATGGACAGAAGAGATGAGGTGACAGTGACTGCATTTGACATCGAGGCCAATTTGACCGAGTGTGGTATCAAGGAGTCATGCCAAACGGGAAACAATGGGAATTAGGGATAAAACATTCTGCTGATTAGAGTCATACCTAACACATAGGAAGATGGTCATGGTTGTTGGAGGTCAATTATTTCAGCTCCAGGGGATCTCTGCAGGAGTTGCTCAGGGTAGTGTCCTAGGCCCAACCATCTTCAGCTGCTTCATCAATGACCTTCCCTTCATCATAAAGTCAGAAGTGGGGATGTTTGTCAATGAAAGCAAAATGTTCAGCACCACTTACGATTCTATTGTTACTGAAGCAGTCCATGTTCAAATGCAACAAGATCTGGACAATATCCAAGCTTGGACTGACAATGGCAAGTAATATTTGTGCCACACAAATGCCAGGCAATGACCATCTCTGAAAAGAGATAATCCAGCTACATCCCTTGACATTCAATGGCATTGCCATCACTGAATCCCATACTACCAACATATTGGAGGTTACTATTGACCAAAAACTCAACTGCACTCGCCATACAAACATAGTAGCTAAAAGAGCAAATCAGAGGCTAGGATCACTGCAATGAGTACCTCACCTCCTGACTTCCCAGAGCCTGTCCACCATCTACAAAGCAAATGTCAGGAACGTGATGAAGTACTTCCTACTTGCCTGAATGAGTGCAGCGTCAACAACACTCAAGAATCTCAATGCCATGCAGGTCAAAGTAGCCTGCTTGATTGGCACCACATCCACATGCATCCATCACCTCCCACCATCGACATTCAGTAGCAGCAGTATGCATGATCTACAAGATGCATTGCAGAAATTCACCCAACACCCTTAGACAATACCTTCTAAACCCGTGACCGGTTCCATCTAGAAGGACAAGGGCAGAAGATACATAGGAACACCACTACCTGTGGGTTCACTTCCAAGCCACTCACCATCCTGACTAGGAAATACATCGCTGTTCCTTCACTGTTGCTGGGTCAAAGTCCTGGAATTCACTCCCTAATGCCATTGAAAGAATGTTAAAAGTGAGCTTTTCACATAGGTCACATGGTAATAACAGCTAGCCAGCTACCAATGAAACAAAAAGACAATCAAGTTGGCTAGACAGAAAGAGATTCAACATTGAACACTGTGAAGGAACTTCTCTCCAAAGTGAGAGCGAGAAAGAGACATCTCTAAACAACTAATGGTCTGCTATTGAGTAACTGGATATCTAAAAGTGTAATGCCTACAAAACTAGAAACCCGGAATCTTTTCTCTTTCCTAAAACTGGCCGTCCTCCTGGTTCCACTTACGGAAGAAGCCTCCAACTACTAATTACATACGCTAGTACAGCTGCTGAATTCTGACATCAACTTCATAACCGTTCACTTAGAAACAAAATCCCACTTCGCTTCAAGCAAGCAGGCTTCCAAAGATTAGGGACTGACCCAACTTTCACCTTTATATGTATTTGTTATTCATGCTTAATTTTAATCTTTGTACCTGAGCTTTAATAACTGTCATGCTTTTTCACTTCCGTAATAACTGTACAATAAACTAACATTTGATCCTGTTGGAGAACTAAAGCTTTGATATTGGTTATTTTTAAAATGGAACGCTAAAAGAATTAAGAACTAAGTTGTATCAATTAATAGTTCACTATTCATGCTATAGGAATGCCCGGTGGTTGCGACATTGTTTAATCATAATTATTAATGGTATGTCACTAAAAATCCATTTAGCCTAATTGAACAATGTGCAGGTGTTTAAGATTTTTTTAAAGTGTGGAACAAGGAGCACAAAACCTGAGATCAAATGAATCTCTTCAAGAATATAAGAGGTTTAGGGGTACTCTGGAAAGGGAAATCAGGAGGGCTAAAAGGGGATATGAGATAGCCTTGGCAGGTAAGATTAAGGACAATCCAAAGAGATTCTACAAGTACATTAGGTGCAAAAGAGCAACTAGGGAGAGGGTAGGGCCCCTTAAAGATCAACAAGGTCATCTATGTGTGGAACTACAGGAGATGGAACAGATACTAAACAAATATTTTGTGTCAGTTTTTACTGTGGAGAAAGATATGGAGGCCACGGAACTCGGGGAAATAAATACTGATGTCATGAAAACAGTCCACATTACTGAACAGGAGGTGCCAAAGGTCTTACAAAACATAAAGGTGGATAAATCTCCAGGGCCTGATCAAGTGTGCTTCAGAAAATGGGAGAGATTGCCAATCAGATACTTAATTGGCTTGATGGTAGGAAACATTGGATGATGGTGGAGGGTTTGAGGCCAAGGGGTGACCTTACAGAGGTTTATAAAATCGAGAGAGGTATAGATAAGGTAAATACCAAAGGTCTTTTCCTTCAGGTGGGTGAGTTCGAAACTAGGGATGAGAGGAGAAAGATTTAATAGGGACTTGAGACGCAACTTTTTCATACAGAGAGTGGTTCATATGTGGAACGAACTGTTAGAAGTGGTACATGCAGGTACAGTTACAACATTTAAAAGACATTTGTATACGTATATGAATAGGAAAATTTTAGAAGGATATGGGCCAAACACAGGCAAGTGGGACCAGTTTAGTTTGGGAGACTTGGTCTGCTTGGATGAGTTGGACCAAAGGGTCAGTTTGCATACATCATGATTCTATTACCCTTTGATAAAAAGACAAATTTTCATCAGTTCAATAATGTCTGCTTGATGGTAGTCTGGGGAGCCTCAACAATACAGATTATGAGAAAGTGCAGAATCACTGACAACAACTTCCATATGTCCACATTTAACTAGACACGTATGGACTCCAGAAGTTGCTGCCTGTTTCAGAGAAGTATTGGTGGCAAACTCCAGCAGTTCTCTAGCTTGAAACTCACCTCAAGATTAGCTCCACCACGAGTGCTGTAAATTCCAGTTCATCTTCAAATTGTCTAATATCAGTGCTTCATCTTGCCTGACTTAATCAAAATAACCGCTTAAACAAACCTACGTCTGCTCTTCCATAACCATCTTTACATCATGATGACTGTTTTTGAATATGCCTTTTTGAAGGTAGAACTGTATATTTATCTTCAAAGCCCATCTTTCAAATCCAAAAGGGACTGATAGGTTCAGTGTGAAGTGTTCAGTAAGTGTTGACGTAGGCTAAGTTTGATTCATTAACAGTTTAACCACCCACCATCTGAATGTATATCAACCAGAAAAATCTCTGCTCAGTATAACTGGATTGCTTGGTACATTAAAACAGAATTATATTTTAACAAGTAGCTTCATAACTCCTAAATGTGACACTGCTCAGATGCTGTTGGTACTGCATTGTACGTATTTAGAACTGACAATTCTAAACTGACAGTTGCAGACAGTTTGCAAATCTTCCAAAACATTTTCAAGTAAAAGCATTATAGCATAATTCATGTTTCTAACTGGAAGTTCTGAATGGTTACAAGAGAAAACTGAGTGACTGCAATATATCTTGTGATTTCTCTTAATGAATGTTCAAGATTATACAGGAATTTTGAATTGTGCTCTCCTTTAACGTATTTCATTACGTTTACCAACTTCAGTCAAAATAAAGGGGCCTCAAACTATTCATTTTCAAATACAGTAATTCTGAATGCAGTAGCCTACCTTTAAAGAATTTATTTTCTAGTTTTATATTTTGGCAGGGAGCCTTGACCACCAATAGGGCATATTTGAAATTCCAGTTTGCACTGTACATAATCCTTCAACCAACTTCCTGATCCTGGCAGGAAATCTCATCTGCCAACAGCACATATTAGAAATTGTAGCATATTCAGAAAATCTACACAATTTACATTTACAGCTTGTGGCTAAATTTTCAACATAGAATATGAACATATGAACCAGAAGCACAAACTATGAATTTCGCTTATAAGTGTCTTTTATTGTACGCACTTTAAAGTTCTTTCACTGAGAATTTCCTTGATCTTTTAAATAAGACAATTACTGTCCGATGTAAACATAATTTCTAATTATTTCCCAGCCATAGTGGATGTTCAGGAGAATCTGGGAGTACGTTCTAGGTTTCCTTCTTAAGGGGTGGGGCTAGGTGGAGAAATGCTGAGTGGGCATTATAGTGGGCAGTAGATGGTTGAGGTTCACAGCTTTATTGTAGAGCTGTGAAGATCTCCCATGATCTCCCTCCCCACCTTTACATTCAGTTTAAGTACTGTTGTGGTATCGCCACCTGTTACTTTTGGTCAGTAAACCTTGCACATCTAAATTGAGAAGACTCAAAACCTGATGCATTCAAGTTAGAGCCATAGAGTCCTACGAAGACAGGCCCTTCAGCCCACACTGATCAAACTGTCCATCCACGCTAACCCCATTTCCCTGTATTTGGCCCATATCCTTCTAAACCTTTCCTATCCATGTTTTCATCCAAATGTCTTTTAAATGTTGTTAATGCACCCACCTCAACTACTTCCACTGGCAGCTCATTCCATATGTGTACCACCTTCTGTGTAAACAAGTTTCCCCATAGGTTCCCATGTATTCTTTCCCCTCTTACCATAACCTGATGCCCTGTACTCCTCGATTCCCCAACCCTGGGAAAAAGACTGAGTGCAATCACCCTATCCATGCCTCTGATGATCTTATACACTTCTATAAGATCCCCCCTGCGGTCTCCTATTGCCGAAAGAAAAAAGTCCTGGCTTGCCCAACCTCTCCCTATAACTCAGTCCCTTGAGTCCTGGCAACATCTTTGTAAATTTCTTCTGCACTCTTTCCAGTTTAAGAACATCCTTCCTATAGCAAGGTGCCCAAAACTGAATACAATACTACAAGTGCAGCCTCACCAACGTCCTGTACAACTGCATCATAACTTCCCAACTTCTATGCTCAATGCCCTGACTGATAAAGGCCAGTGCACCAAAAGCCTTCTTCACTGCCCTGTCTACCTGTGACTCCACTTTCAGAGAACCGTGCACCTGAACTCCAAGGTCAGTCTGTTCTACAACACTCCTTAAGGCCCTATCATTCGTCATGAAACTCCTATCTTGCTTTGACTTTCCAAAATGCAACACCTCTGACTTATCTATATTAAACTCCATTTGCTATTTCTCGGCCCACATATTTTTACATAATGTGCAGAAAATTTGTAGAAAAGTTAAAAATCAGGTTCCTCCTTCATTGCATTCAATGGATTGCAATGACATGTTAACTTTCTTTTTCTACCCATAGAAATAATTATTCAATGATTTTAACAGTATAAGTAAAACTAGTAGCAATTATATTGTACCTTTAAAACTTGCAAAAAAATCATGCACAATCAATGTAATATGATTGGGGCTTGCAGCTGAATACTTGTAATTGAGAGATATAGGTCAATGTTGTGCGGACACAGGTTTGAACTGAATCAGGGCAATGGTGAAATTTGAATTCAATTAATACAGGTGGAATCAAAACCTGAAAATAAACAAAGGTGTCTGTTATTGATTATTGTAAAAACTCATCAAATGCACTAATGTTCTTTAGGGAAGGAAAATCTGCCATCCTTACTTAGTCTGGTATATATTTTATGTACTCCAGACCCAGTGCAGTGTATTTGACTCTTAACTGCCATCTGAAATGACCTCACCAGCCACTTAGTTGTATCAAACTGCTACAAATTCTGATTATTGTAAAGAAACCAGACAGACCAACCCTTCAACTTTCGACGAAGATAACAGAAATGACACCAGCACACACAGTCCTGTAGAACTTGCAAAGTCATCCTTATGAATATCTTGGGGCTTATGCCAAAATTGGAAGAGTTGTCTGATAGCCTAGTTAAGCAACAGCCTGACAAAATCATACTCATAGAATGATAACCTACATACAATGCCCCAGAAAGCAATACTACTCCTGGGCATGTTTATGTCCACAGACAGGGCAAACTCACCAGAGACACTGGCACAGTAATATATGGTTGGAAGAGACGTGCCCTGGGAATCTTCAACACTGATTCTCAATCCCAAGATGTTTCATAGTATCAGGTCAAGCACAAGTAAAGAGACCTCCTGCTGATAACCAACTACCAGTCCCTTCAGCTGATTAATCAGTACTGCTCCGTGTTAAGCATTATTTGGAATGAAAATATGATGGCCTAGTGATATTATTGCTAGACTGTTAATCCATAGTGCCAGATAATGTTCTGGGGCCCTGGGTTCGAATCTTGCCGTGGCAGATGGTGGAATTTGAGTTCAATAAATATCTGGAATTAAGAATCTAATGATGACCATGAATCTGTCGTCAATTGTCAGACAGAAAAACCCATCTGGTTCACTAATGTCCTTTAGGGAAGGAAACTGCCATCCTTACCTGGTCTGGCGTACATGTGACTCCAGACCCACAAGAATGTGGTTGACTCTTAGCAGCCCTCTGGGCAATTAGGGATGGGTAGTAAATGCTGCCTCGCCAGCGATGCCCTCATCCCGTGAATGAATAAAATAAAAACAACATAGCAGACTATATTGTGTTTCTCTGAAGACAACGAATGGAAAAAGACAGTTGTTTTTCTGACGCCCAACATTTTTCAATGCCCTTCACTATACTTTTCAATGCCACTGCCAGATGTGAACAATTTTTTTTTCACAGATGTACTATTTTCCTCTATTTCTATTTGGGATTTCTTTTTTTAAAAAAAGCGTTTGTATCAGGTTACACAGCAGCTTTCTCTTAAAGCTGTGCTTAACAAAAGATTGAGATAACAAGGTGTAGAGCTTGATGAACACAGCAGGCCAAGCAGCATCAGAGGAGCAGGAAGGCTGACGTTTCGGGTTGAATCGCCTCATTGTCATTCCAATGCATAAGGTACGATAAATGAAACAGCAAACATTCTCGAAAAGACTATAAACTGAATTGGTGATAATACACTGATAATTCATACCGGTGCCTCACTTTTCAATCACACACATCTCCACTGTAATCAGACAGGCCTGGAAAAGTCAAAATATTATTTAGTTAAATATTGGAATATCAAAGCTACTGCTTTGCTTCCCCCAACATGAGTTCTGTTCCTGAGTTGCCCATTCCATTCTCCTTCCCGACCAGTGCCTCGGTGCATCTCTCATCCACGCTTTTATTATCCTGAGAGTTAGCTCGTCCAATACTCCCCTGACCCGATTCCTGCACTCCTGTATTATGTTAAGCTCAGCTCAACCTAAATTATGTTACCTGCATCCTGTCTCTTGTCAAGTTCCCTTAAAGCAAATTATTGCAAACAACACCGACACCTTGTCTTAAAAGATCTGAGTCATGCAGTATATTCATAGTGTAAGATTTCTATATTTCTGTAAACTCCTCCGATCCCATGGCACCCCAAAACACCGTTTAATCCAAATCTGGAGCTTTGTGCACCCGGCCTTCCTTCAAATCATTATTGACATCCACGCTTGCACCATCTAGGCACCAAACTCTGATTAAGTCCCTCTTTAAGCTTTTCCAATTCTCTCTCTTTCTTCAAGACCAAGCTATTTGATTCAAGCTTTTTTTTTGTTTTATTCAGCTTAATATCTTCTCCTTTGGCTCGGGGCCATATTTTGTCCGATTGCGACGTGTTAAAGGTGCTATATAAATGCAAAATAAGTGGCGTTAACATTGATCTATAATCTTCAGGATTAAATTATTTATAAAGGCATCCCGAAAAGGAAAATGTGTGCCCAAAGTATGCCCGTTGGCAGGACAGATGTTTTGAATGCGGACTGCTTCAGGAAGGTCATAGGGAAGTACTGGGAACGAATAGAAATATGAAAGCTAACAGAGGTCCTTGTGGGTTTAAAGACAGAGATCTTCCTTCATGCACAGTTTATTCCCAGCTCTTGCCAACTCGTGTTCTGAATCCCTACCATGCAGGCTCTCTTCTTTTGCATCCTACTTTTCACTTCCACTTACCAGGTAAGTTTAAGATTTTTAAACATTTTCATCAACGTTCATTTCTTTCTAGTCTGCCTTTGGGTTTTCTTATAATTGTAAATTCATTTTACGTTCATATAAACACGTGTGTTCTTAACTGTGACCGTCATCACATGGATTGCTAAAATGGATAATAAGATTTGCATGCTTGAAAACTATGGCATTAGCCTATCACGAAGAATACTTTCAAAATTATTTCATCCATGTTTTGTCTCATTCGTTTGTTTAAATTATGCTCGTAAATAGGGTTTGTTAATTGGAAGCTATTCTCTGTATGGTCGCAGAGGTTTATAGCACTTAATTAATTGGTGAAATATATCACAAGTTCGCTTCGTTCACAAATCAGTTTGCTTTGTAAATTAGTAAGCATTCAGGTGGGAAGCTGCCGAATGCCAACGAGGATTTTCACATTTTTACTTTAGGGATCTGAGTTTCATATTCTTCATGCAATCAAATAGGGAGATGGAAAAAAAAGCAATGAGAACGAGCCAACGGTGCAAAAACGCTTGACAGATTTCCTGGTATTTTCAGAATGAAAATCTTTAACCTCGCAGCAATATGTGAGGTAGAATATACAGTAGCGCTGCTTAGAGCTAGTGAAAGTAAATGTTGTATTTTGCAGGAAGTTGTATATTGGAAAGCAGCCAGTTTTTAAAATATGTATACATAATGTAACTTAAAATTGCTCATATTGGAGCCCACTGCTTAATTTATAAATGAACTTTTAAAACCAAATATGCATGCATTTTGCTTCAGGGTATGGTCTCCCACTTAGTATAGGAAACAATTTAGTCAAATAGCTGGAGGCAAATAGTATTTGGACATTTTAATGCCATGAGTCAGCCTTTTGCAGTAATGACAAATTGGTGCAAAAAATTATTTTCAAGGCTATATTCTGTCTGCATGCAGCTTATTCATTCCATTCTAGTCTTTATTACACTGCACTTTCTCAACTTTTGGTTCAAATTCAAAGTTTTTTTGGTGACATTGCTTCCCTTTGGAGCTAGAGGTTTATCATCTATCATGCCCTGTGTGAAATTACTGCTCTCTATAAAAATCCATCTCAATGCAAACCTGTCCCTCAGACTGAGTGGCATCTGGTTGATTTGCAGGACAGCAAAACATCTCCAATTTGAATTGATCTTTACCACTAAGCAAAAACAAACTGGTTTGCATTTGTAAGAGTATAAAAGCAAGACCTGGAAAATGAGAGTTAGCTAGATTCAGTTCAGGGGAGAATACAATGTCACCTCCCCAGTCAATTGTTTTGTTGTATTCAGGAAAATTGGGTTTCATTGGTTGGGCCTTCACTATTGCCCATCTGTATTTGCCCTTAAGAAAGTGGTGGTGAACTGCCTTCTTGAACCAGTACAGTTCATGCATTGTTGATAGACCTACAATGCTATTAGAGAAGGAATTCCAGAATTTTGACCCAGTGACAGTAAAGGAATGATTATATTCTAAGTCAGGATTGTGGGTGGCTTGGAGGAGAATTTGTAAGTGGTGGTGTTCCCATGTATCTCCCACCCTTGGAAGTGATTGTGAGTTTGGCAGGTGCTGTCTAAGGATCTTGGGTGAATTTCTGCAATGCATCTTGTAGGTGGTACACACTGCTGCTACTGAGCGTCAGTGCTGGAGGAAGTGAAGTTTTGAGGATGTGGTGCCAATCAAACAGGCTGCTTTGTTCAAGTTGGTGTCAAACTGCTTGAATGTTATTGGAATTACTCTCAACCACTATTGCATTCCAATGTCGTTCATGGAAGGTTGGAAACCAGTAAATATTTCTTTGTTACTCAGCAATTTCCTGTGCATTATTTAATATGTCATTATAATGGATAAAAGCACAAAAGTGTGGATGCTGGAGATCCAGAATAAAAACATGAAAGTGCTAGAAAATATCAGCCTTTGTGGAGAGAGAAACAGAATTAATATTTCAAGTCCAAGTTGACTGTTCTCTGGAAGTGGAAAATATTGGATAATTTTCCGACAACTTTAAAAGGTGTGGAAGCAATTGAAAGTCGACACTCAAGCTGATTTAAGTTTTTAAGTTAATATCCCACTGCCACTGCAAGTATACAAAAATTGTGAATACCCTTTAATATTTGACCTTTTTGTTAAAATCACATACAGGCATAAACCATTCATCATGTTACTTGTTGGAAATGATGGCTTGGGCTTTCCACTTGCTGCTTAGTTACCCAAGATTTTCGACATATTTATTTCAATGAACAGAAGAGAGTTGACAACTGAAAAGTAGAAAATCCTGTCCAATGTGTTTTTTGTTATGCTGGCTACTGTGAGTCAAAGAAATTGTACCTTTTACTCTAAGTATAGTTACTGAGCCCGTGCAAAAGAAACTATGCCATATCGATGTCAAATCACATGGTTTGGAAGTGTGGGTCTGAGAGCTCCAAGTAAGACATCCTTTCCTACCAATCTCTGTTTATACTTATGTTCAATAAACCCGTTCACTCCCAGGTGTGTAGATTACTATATACTGACAATGGTGACCAGACTCTCAGAACTAGATATGGGCAGCAGAGCCTGAAGTAAAGTTCAGTGTTGGTAGACTGCGAGGCTAATCCTGTCTAAACGCAGAGGTGGGGAAATTCTAACAGGACTAGATAGGCTAAACATGGGAAGGATGTTTGTGATGACTGGAGAGTTACAGAACCTGGAGTCACAGTCTAAGGGTATGGGGTAGACTATTTGGGACTGAAATGAGGAGAAATTTCTTCTCCTAGACAGTGGTGAGCCTGTGGTATTTTCTGCCACTGGAAGTAGTTGCAGCCAAAACACTGAATGCTTTCAGGAAGGAGTTTGAGATAGTTCTTAGGGCTAAAGAGATCTTAGGATATGGGGAGAAAGCAGGAACAGGTACTGTGTTGGATATTCAACCATGATGACATTAAATGGTGGAGCAGCCTCAAAGGGCAGAGTGGCCTACTCCTGCTCTTATTTTCTATTCGTATTTGGCCGTAGAAGCCAGCATAACTGTTAAACACAATTCTTCAATGTCAACCCTTCAGCAACATCTCAGCTGCAAGCTATAGACCTACAACAGACCTGTGTATGGTTATTATTTAAATAACCTTGAGCAGTGTTTTGAAGTAAACTAATCATTATCTTGTTTAACCCTAAAACTTTGCTTACTATTTTTCAATTGAACTGCTCCTAAATGAAAAGGGGGTTATTTGTACATGCACACAAATTCTTAGCTCAAGGACCACATTGAGGAAATGAGGTATGTGGTTGTGACAATATGTTTGTACCAATATTGAGGCTCAAATCCTTCCTTACTGGGATTTAATTAGGAATACAAAAATGTAATTAATTGTATTTCTGTTTGTTCACATCTGAATTGTGTTGTACTATGTTAGATATTTTAAAAAACAAATTGCAAATACAAAGTCTATGATAACTTGTTTTAGCACAAAATATTTAAGTTTTTGGGTAGTGGTAATTCAGATACATCAATTAAATGTATTCACTGACTGATCAACAAAGTAATTGAACATTTTCCTTTTATCATCATTGCTACCAATACACCATCTCAAATATTGAGGCAATTTCAATGTATCTTCTATGATTTCACCTTTATTTACTCTCTTTGTTTAGAGTCTCCATTTTTATTAGCGCTGTTTGTTTGAACTACACTTGATGTGAAATTTAAGGGGGCACCTTTTTCAGCCATGTGAAGTTGCTCATAGTCCTATCTCACAACTTTGTCTTCTCTTTATGTGGATTTACTTTCTTATCCTGCCTTCTAAAGACATTTGACTCCAATGTGTTGGTTAGCATTACTGTAGGTCACTAAGCTGGATGGCTGGTTTCCAATGCAGAGTTAGACCAACAGCATAGGTTCAATTCATGCATCAGCTGAATTCACCATAAAGGCCCCAACTTCTGGATCTCACCCCTTAGCCTGAGGCATGGTGACCGTCTAATTAAACCCACCAACAATCAACTATTTTTAATTTCACACTCTGGTGCTGATTGTTTGATGTCATTTGGAGAATTAGAGACTGTTAATTGTTTCAGACTTTTCAGTGTTTCCCACTTCCCAAGAAAATTTTTTTGAGAATGGGAATTTTGGATATTACACAGCAATTGCACGGTGGTAGGACCTGCAACATCTTGTAAGTTTGATGGTAATCTTTTGTTCTATACCATTATTTAGCGGAATTCCCACTGACATGATGTGCCAAGTTTTACTGATGATCGACAACTATCATGCTGTGATAGTTATGTTGACTCTCATAAGGGGGAGGTGTGAGTTATGTAGCACTGAAGAATGCAATGAACTTTTATTACAGCAGCTGGAATTTACAGATATACATTACAGGCGCAGGCACTTCTCTGTGTGGACTCAAACCCTTCCTCAGTGCATCATGCTGCAAGTGAACAGAGCTCAGTAAGAAGGCGACTGCAAGCTTTGTACCACTTGCATTGTATTGCTTTATATTCAGTGTTTCAAGATGGCTCTGGAGCCTGGCAGCACATGAAAAAACACTCTTCACTGTATTTTGACATACATGTGACAATAAATTTCAATCTAATCTCATCCAATCTAACTAGGTCAAATGCCATGATGCAGTATTGATATTATGAGCGTGTACCCTTGAAGGCACACTGTTACAACACATAATGCAACACCCACCTTTTCAATCCACCTTCAAAAAGAATGGAAGGGAGCATCTGGAAGCTATGACTGCTAATCTAAATGACCAACACTATTGTATCAATGAGAACATTTTAAGGAAGGGCCCAAAACTTGGGAGGAGGTGGATGTTGTGTTGGCCGGGGCACTTTCACTGGACTAGTACTTTAGAGTTCCAGGCTAATATTCTGGGGAGCAAAGATGCAAATCCCAGTATGGCAGATGACAAATTTGAATTCAATAAAAGTCTGGAATTTAAAACACAACTGGTCAAATGGTGAACATTTGTCAATTTTTGGTTCATTAATGTCCTTTCGGAAAGGAGGTCTGCATCCTTGTTTAGTCAGGCCTTAATGTGAATCTAGACTTAAAGCAGTGTGGTTGACTCTTAAGTAGCCTATGGTCAGCCAGGGTGGACAATAAATGCTGGCCTACACAGTGACACCCACATCCCATGAACAAATAATAATTAAAAATCCATATGATTTTCTGTCAGTTAAAAGGTGTGAAAATTGTACTTTTTCATTTTGGAATTTTGGATGTGTGTTTTTGGTTTGTATGACTCCACGTTAAGGAATATGATTTTCTGCGGTGGTTAGTATCACACTCCAGCTGCTTGGTTCTAAATTACACACAAGCCTGGCACTTTTTCCAATCTTATGTCACCAACTAAAGTAGAAACCTTTGTTTATGGCCCACTTGTCTTCTCTTGGCCCTTATTTTTCTTGTTTGCTCTTTCCTGTTGTTCATTGCTTGGATATGTAATCTGACTTGTACTTTATCATAAATGAGGTACACTGAAAAATAAATTGTGAGTGTGGCCTAAGAGGATATCGATTCAAGTTAGTAAAAGACAAATTTCAAAACTTGATATTTGAAGATTCTGCTCATGTTTAAAATACATTATTGGACGTCGGAGGTTAGGTAATGAAATATCCAAACACAACTAGCAACCCTATGTCACACACCGAGAATACTGATCAAAATATCATGGGTGACAGAAACATCCCAAGGATGATGTAGATTTTCAAATGTTTCGTTCATGTTTTGCACTGTCATGGTGAGATAATGTAATTGCTTCCCCCTTACGCAATACATTACATGCAATCATAATAGGCAACTTGTTCTCCATAACTATGTTAGAAAATTTCCAGGCATTTTTGGTTCGTACACAAAACAGGCATTTATTCTACTTTCATGAATCAGATCTTGATGGAAAGTTGTCTAAGAGCTCTCTGGTTTAAGCCAACCCACGTTATACCAATTTACAGGATATGCTCTGCAAAGAGCGACAGGTCCCCCCGGTGGTGGAAAGTTAGTACTTAGTTTGGAAATTTACAGGAACATTGCCAACAGAGATTGAATTCCAGTGATGTTATCCTTAAGTGCAAATATCATATGTCTAAAATATTATCTACCTCCAACTGATGGAAAGATAAGTTATTTCCTGCATTTCACCACCTCACGG
>JAHRHZ010000073.1:8111349-8129806 GCA_024137785.1 Ginglymostoma cirratum | reverse complement strand
CCCCCCCCCCCAGCCAACCCACTGGAAGACTCTGACTTCACAAACTCAGATGGTCTGGAGTTTCACAATTCTCCCAAAATGTGCCCTTTTCAGAATTTGGTTATGGTAGCCTTTTGGCTGAGGACTTTGATGTTGATTCTGATCCTGACCTTGATTCATTAGTGAACTGTTTCTCCACCAGAGGATCTTTTATAAACAAAAACAGAAATTCAGAGGAAGGGTCACTGGAGACATTAACGAAACGTTAACTCTGATTTCTCTCCATGGATGCTGCCAGGTCCACTGAGCTTTTCCAGCAATTTCTGTTTCCGTTTCTGATTTCCAGCATCCACTGTTCTTTCGGTTTTTATTTAGAGGATCTTTTATGTCCTTGTTGTGAGTATATTCAAGACTAAGATGGACAGATGTTTAGTCAGTAAGAGATTTGAGGGTTATAGGGAAAAAGAAGAAAAATGGAATTTGGGAGTATCGGTCATCATCTCATTGAATAGTGGAGCAGACTTGACGGGTCAAATAGCCTATGTCTGCTCCTCTGTCCTTTGTTGCATTGATTTTGGATGTTCTTTGCTGCAAAATCCAATAGTTGGTCCGTTACTTTATCCAGAGGACCCATAATCTCATAAATTGCCTTTACTGAGGACCTCTTCCCTGTTACCTCAAGTACTTGTCCCATAACATAATCTGGCAGAATTTTAATCTCATAAAGGTGCATCATGAAAAACAGCTGCTCTGACCTTGAAGTATTCTGGAATGTTTCTTCATTTTGACCATGTCCTGAATCTGTGGGTATTGTTCTGACTTCCATTGAGTGACGAACAGTGCATCTCCATCTCTGGCTGATCTTGCCAGAGGTGGAGGAACGTAAGTTTGGGCCAAAAGGCCTGTTTCCGTACTGTATTACTCAATTTGTAACTCCCCATCCAGATGCTGTGGTAATCTAAAATGATCAATAAAACCTAATGAGATGGCAAAGAGGACAGTGTTAGAATCTTCCCAGCCTGGAAGTGGACTCCCTCTTAGTGTCTAGCCCACCTGCTCTGTGCAGGATCTGGGAATCAGACCAAGGGGCCATCAGAGCCAGGAAGGACATATCCCAATGATGGGTCTCAGTTGGAATGACTGTACCTGCAGTTCACGCAATTCCTTCAAATGGGTTTTCCCTTCACTCGGAAGGGTCTGCTGGCTTTGGCCCTAATCAATTTTGAACCTTTCTGGGCCCCCTCCTTTCTACCTGAGCAGATTCCACCTCCTCCATTAGGGCTGCCAGGAACCCCCAACTCACTGAATGGGCCTGTAGACTCCAGAATACACCTCCATCCTAAATTTAATTGCCGTCATAGAGAAGGCCAATGAGGAGTCCATTTCTCAGTAGATATCAGCGGATTGATGTGTGCATGGTTGAGATTCAGAAATGGTCCTGACTCCTCATCCGTCATCTCAAGATTCCATTCCACATCCTCACACACCACACCAAACACGTCTCATTTTGCTCAGTACACCGTCCTCCAATTGCTCCCCGAGCATTACTGCCCAACAGGAGCATGCTACGTACATGCCACATCGCTAATGTACAGGCATATCACCCAGCTTCCAGCCATACCTGCTGCACATACACATTTCCATGGGCCAACATCTAATGCTAAGATTTGTACACATATTGTCAAAGTTGTATTATGCAATAACAACAACAACGATAGCAACATATGGTTATAAAGTGAATGTAAAATAAGGAAATGTTGCCAGGTGCTTCAGAGCGACCTTTGTAAAGCAAAGTATAGCATTGAGCCACATAATGAGATATTAGGCTAGATGTTCAAAAACTTAGTCGAACAGGAAAGTTTTAAAGAATATCTTAAAGGATAAAGAGAAGTAAGGAGGTGGAAAGGTGTAAGGAGGAACTTCCAGAGTCTACGATCTAACCTGCAGAAGGCAGCCACCAGTTCAAATCGAGGATGAACAAGAGACTGTAATGAGGTGAGTTCAGAGATCTCAAAGGGCTCTGGTGTTGGAGGAGGTTCCAGAATTAGGGAGAGCGAAGGCCATGGAGGGATTCAAAAAGGAGGATGAGAAAGCAAGCATCAGTGGGTTTGCATACAATTCTGTTCCTTCTCTATACCCGTAACATTTTAGCCAATTGGAGTGCGCTGTCCACTACTCGGACTAAATCAACTAAGGTCTTCTGGATCCAAATAGATCCTCAACAAAACAGAGTGTGTTTATTTGCCGACCTACATGAAGAAGAATAATTTTGAACCTTATTTACTTCAGCACCAGAACTGAAAGCCAAAAGTGAAAAGAAATATTAATACTCTGTCAGGTGGTCAGAGTCCACCCAAACATGGACTCATTTAGGTCAAGATTTCCAAACTATGTCATCAATCCCTTGATTTAATAAATGTTTATTAACTAGCATGATTTTAAATATATAATCTCTATGCAACGGTGAAATAGCACAGCATAATAGAATATAATTGTACTTACTAAAAATTTAATGCTGGTAATCTGATGTAATAGTATTAACAGGATAGAAGTTTATAAAATAATGAAGGATATAGGCAGAGTTAATGGTAGTGGTCTTTTCCCTAGGATAGGAGATTTCAAGACTGGGGGACATATTTTTAAGGTGATAGGAGACAGATTTAAAAAAGACATGAGGGACAAATTTTTTGCACAGGAGAGTGTTTCACGTGTGGAATGAACTTCCTGAGGAAGTGATGAATGTGGGTACAACTATAACATTTCAAAGATATTTGGATAAGTATGTAAATAGGAAAGGTTTGAACAGGTATGGGCCAGGAGCAGGTAGGTGGATTAGTTTAGTTTGGGGCTTTGTTCAGCATGGACTGGTTGGATCAAAGGGTCTGTTCCTGTGCTGTGTGACTTTGACTCTATGACTCTATGACCAAAGATGAGTTCACCCCCTAAGATTAGCCCTATTTAGAATCACTGAAAATAACTAAAAATTTTACTGAACCATTCTTTAATTAGTGTGCATTGCTCAGTTTTTTTTAAAGGTTTTTCAGTTTAAAATGTGCCAATTCGTGTCTGTCTGTCAAAGAAAATCAGTGCAAATTGATGAGCTTTCTGAGTGTCACAATTGTGGATGGAATCTTGCAGTTTTGATTTAGGATAAGGTAAGTTCTGTTTGCGAGCTGGATGTGATGCAGGTGAATTTAGCCTCAGCCCAAGTTGAAATGCCGTCTTGTTATGCACTGGAATGACCGATTCTGCCTGGTTTGCACTGATACTACCAGCAATAGCAAGTGGAAGACCTCCCAAAGACACAAGGTTAAATGTAAACTTTTTGTTACATGATTGCAAATATCGTCTGATACATTTCCGTTCACATACTTTTAACTCATTTTTTTGAAAGATAGCAGAACAGGAGTAGAGCATCCTTGAGACAAGGTTCCTCAGATGTTTTAACTGTATCTAAGTTCTTATGCAGGCTACAACAGAGTGATGTGCAGCAAGCACTTGTGAAAACTGGAAGGAAGACAGCAGGAATTGAAGACGTTCCTGAGCGCAGACAATTTTGCAAATGGCCGTGCAAGTGTCCGCGCAAACCTTTGTGTTTACCTGGAGTGAGTTTGGTTACTGATGGCTGTGGATGTTGCAAAACCTGTGCAAAGCAATTTGGGGAGCTCTGCACTGAAGCTGACACCTGCGACCCTCACAAGAACTTGTACTGTGACTATTCTGGTGATAGACCTAAATGTGAATTTGGAGTATGTGCATGTAAGTTCAATTATAACAGTAATTCACTGTTTAAGTGTTATGAAAATGATGAACTCGAATCCTTTAATTCACTCCATCATTATAATTCACTGCAAAATGGTTATGCCAATGTTGTCACAGTTGTGAAAAGAAAAAAAGAGCCTGTCTACTCAAGACACACTGAGACTATCAAGAATGGCATATTTATATTTTGAATATGCCCCATTTATTAAAGTGTTTACAATGTAGTGTTGACATGTCCTGCAAAAATACAAATTTTTTATTGTCCATATTTGAAATCAGAAGCTACATGTCTCACAAGTTCTAGCATACCCAGTGGGTATAGAAAAATGCAGTAAATGTTAAAGAAAATGTATTATGTGAAATTTGCAATCATGTGCTTGATGATCTCAGAAGCATGCTTCTTCTAATGCCGGAGCTATTATCATATCTAAGAGTTCTGCAGGTATGAGGAGCTGATGTTAGGCAGTATAAGAACAAAGAGAGGGTGGTGACTAAATCTGCTCTGCCTGTGGGCTGCAAGTCCTAGAAGGCAGATAACTGACCCTGACTAAAAAAAAGTCAACAGCCTGTCTCCGGGCAACTGCCTAGAATGCACACCCGTGGTGTTGATGAATCGACCAATCCTCCCCCACTAATTGAATCAAGCAACAATGTAACTACAACTCACTGTAAGTTCAGTAACTCGTTTTAAAACTGTAACACCCCCTTCCATAGATTCCTTGGTTTAAAGCAGTAACCTTTTCCAATTGTGGTCCACATATCTATGGTATGTCAATACTAAAGTTCGTTGTTGCTGAAGCAAAGAGGTTAACGCTTGAAGTTAGACATAATATCTGTGGTGAAATCAATGTTGATAGGTGGTGTTTTCTTATACAGGTAGTTCTTCATTAACAGCAGATTCTGGGATAGCGCGAGAACGTTCCTTATTGTTCAGAAGTGCTGCAGCTTCAGCTTATTTTGCCTCACTTTCCTTACCTTTTCTCTTTATTCTCCACTTGATCAAAACTGTTCCCTGAGAGAGTTTGCCCCATTGCCTGTTTCTTGCAGTTCTCCATCCTGAGACTCTGTTCACATATTATGCATTTCCATTCATAATCGGGCCTGCTCCAGTCTGTTGCATAGCCTTTCAAACTGTTAAGTATCATTAGTGCACAGCTTGGTTCTAGACCACTGTATTGTCTTTGAGCTGAGGAAATTGTCTTTTCAAATTCCATAATAGTTGATTCAAATGGCTCCACCTTTTATGCCTGTTGAGGAAGGAAGCACTGTTTCGCATTCTAGAAAGACACATTTTGTTATCCAGCAGTGGGTACATTCAAAATGTCTCAACTTTGTGACTCGAGACTGAGACACAGTTCTATGGAATTTGAAACATTCCACTGTAACAGATAAATAGTCTGCATCTTGAAGATTTTATTTTCAATAATTAATTTCAAATGTATAGATTTTTAAAGCAGCATGTTCATTTAACGTATTTTTCTTGAAAATCTATGATATCAAATGGTATGATTGTAGCAAATTAATAAAGCATATTGTAGTGATTGTAATGAGGTCAGCCAGGATAACCTCATAGAATATGAGTTCCCTGATTGCGGCTGTTAATCTGGTCCAATCAGGGAGCCATGGCTGACAGATAAGGACAGGAGTGTCAGACATCTTGTTCACTCTGAGAGCTGGCTCTGAGGGAGCTGGATCAGTGTCAAGGACTCTCCACATGTAAATAAAGGGTGACTTGGTAACAGAATACCAGCCTCTGTGGAGTTACAGCAGCTTGCACTTTGTTATTGAGGACATAATGTAAAAGAGCAAGAAGTTTATGTGGAACTTATAAAAGACGCAAGTTTAGCCTCCATTAAATATTGTGCCCAGTTCTGTGAACAGCATTTTAGGGTGGATGTGAAGACCATTGGAGAGGGTAGAGAAAGGATTCACCAGAATAATACCAGGGAGGAAGAGCTTGGGTTATGAAGAAATAATGGAGAAGCTGAAGCTGCTTTCCTTGGAGCTGAGAGGAAATTTGACAGTTATTGAAAATCATGAGGGATCTGCACAGAGTAAATAGGGAGAACCTGCTCCCTCTTGTGAAGAATGACAGAGCACTGATTTTAAAAAAAAATGGCAAAAGGAAGAAAGGCAACTTAGGGGAAATGAATTGTTCATGCAGAAAGTTGTTAATTTCCTGAATACACTGCCCAAGAATTTAGTACAGGCAGGTTCTACTGAGGCATTCAAAATGGAATCAGGCTGTTATCTGTAAAGGATGTGCAGGGTTATGGGGAGAAGGAGAGAGATTGGCACGAAGTGAATTTGGAAAGCCAGTACAATGGCACAATGAGCCAAAGGACCTCCTTCTACACTGCAACAATTCTGTGACACTGTAAGGAGAAAATAACTGAATGCCAATACTGAATGTATTGACGGAAGATGTGGACTAGATTTATTTTGCTTCAAATTTTCATTAAACAAATTGAATATCTTTTGCCTGACTCTTCTCATTGGATTAGTCAGTCTATTCCTCCTAATTTGAATTGTTAAAAGTTATTGGTGGCAAAAGCATTGAACTATCAGCACTGTAGGCACGCTACCATGGTTAAGAACTGAAGTTTGCATGGCTAAAGGAAAACTTTACATTGGAAATTATGGAAATCAAAGCAGCGACATTACATTTTTCTATTTTTTTTTACCAGAGGCATTAATCCACTTTAAAATAAATGCATTTCTCCAGCAGCCAAATTTGTAAATGGAGGAGTATTAAGCCTTCATCCACTATGACAACCCACATTATTTCTAGCCTCTAGACTTTTCTGAGAAAAAAAAGTATCTCATAGAATAGACCAGAATGGAAATGTATTATTATGTGTACTTTTACATGAGAAATACAATTAAAAGTTTCATAAGTCACCCCGTCACGACGCCTGCGTCAATGACAGAAATCATGTATGATAAGGCAAAAAAGTAAAATTAAGACGAAGTTCAATACAGTTCAGCTAATGGCTCCTGGGCTGAGGAAAGCCAATTAAGGAATGATGGGATACCCTGAAGACAAAGAATGGACAAGATTGCCGTGCTGGTCTGCTAGAATACTGGGCCAGAAGCCTCCACCAAAGAAGGCCATCATGCCAGGCTGAGACTGCTACTCCTAGACGTGACTGTCAGCCAGGCTGCTGGAATACCTGGAAGCTAACACCAAAGAAGACCCCCAAATGGGGACACACCAGGAGACCCCCACGTTGGGCCACTGGAATACCTGGAAGCAGAAGACAAAGAAGATCTTCATACTTGGACGAGACCGCCACGCCAGAACTACTCATGACCATCAGAATGAGAATTGGAGGAATATGTCTGTACAGACGTAGAAAATAGGAACAGGAGTAGGTCATTCAGACCTTCGAGCCTGCTCCACCATTCAAGATGTATATGGTTGATCATTCAACTCAATACCCTATTCTCGCTTTCCCCAACATCCTTTTATCCCTTTAGTCTGAAGCACTACAACCTAACTCCTCTTGAAATGATTCAATGTTTTGGAATCAACAGCTTTCTGTGGCAGAGAGGTCCACGTGTTCACCACTGTCTGGGTGAAGAGATTTTGCCTCATCCTAGTTGTAACTGGCATATCCTGTATCCTTCAACTGTGACCACTGGTTCTTGACTCCCCAGTCATCCTTCCTGCATTTACTCTGTACAGTACTGTTAGAATTTTATCTATTTCTAATAAGAATTTGCCTCATTCTTATAAACTCCAGTGAAAATAGCCCTAACAGATCTTGTCTGTAGTTATATTCATTCATTTATTGAGAGTACTTGGTTTCATTCCAATTTGGAATGTGTTTGAAGTCGTTAGTTATTAACCCCAGGAGATGGCTGTGGCATACTAAACACACTGGGGTCTCAAGAAAGCTTATACCTTCCACACATGTGACAGCAGAGGGGTCTAGGTGTCGTAGAATCATACAGTATAGAAGAGACTCTTTAGCCAATCAAGTGTACACTGACAAAAGACTACCATAAATCTACACGAGTCAAATTTTCCAGCACTTGGCCCATAAGTACTTTGAGAAGATGACTAAACAGGTGGATGAGGGTAAAGCAGTTGATGTGGTGTATATGGATTTCAGTAAAGCATTTGATAAGGTAGGCTATTGTAGGCTAGGTAAGGTAGGCTATATGGTAGGCTATTGCAGAAAATTCGGAGGCATGGGATTGAGGGTGATTTAGCGGTTTGGATAAGAAATTGGCTAGCTGTAAGAAGACAGAGGGTGGTGGTTGATGGGAAATGCTCATCCTGGAGTTCAGTTACTAGTGGTGTACTGCAAGGATCTGTTTTGGGGCCACTGCTGTTTGTTATTTTTATTAATGACCTGGATGAGGGCGTAGAAGGATGGGTTAGTAAATTTGTGGATGACAGTAAAGTCGGTGGAGTTGTGGATAGTGCAGAAGGATGTTGCAGGTTACAGAGGGACATAGATAAGCTGCAGAGCTGGGCTGAGAGGAGGCAAATGGAGTTTAATGCGGAAAAGTGTGACGTGATTCACTTTGGAAGGAGTAACAGGAATACAGAGTACTGGGCTAATGGTAAGATTCTTGATAGTGTGGACGAGCAGAGAGATCTCGGTGTCCATGTGCATAGATCCCTGAAAGTTGCCACCCAGGTTGATAGGGTTGTTAAGAAGGCGTACGGTGTGTTAGGTTTAATTGGTAGAGGGATTGAGTTTCGGAGCCGTGAGGTCATGTTGCAGCTGTACAAAACTCTGGTGCGGCCGCACTTGGAGTATTGCGTACAGTTCTGGTCACTGCATTATAAGAAGGATGTGGAAGCATTGGAAAGGGTGCAGAGGAGATTTACCAGCATTAGAGATAAAAGGTACTGCAGATGCTGGAGAATCCGAGATAACAAGCATGGGGCTGGATGAACACAGCAGGTCAAGCTGCATCATAGGAGCAGGAAAACTTGACGTTTCGGGCCTAAACCCTTTCTGATGAAGGGTTTAGACCCGAAACGTCAAGTTTTCCTGCTCCTATGATGCAGATTTACCAGGATGTTGCCTGGTATGGAGGGAAAATCTTATGAGGAAAGGCTGATGGACTTGAGGCTGTTTTTGTTAGAGAGAAGAAGGTTAAGAGGTGACTTAATAGAGACATACAAGATGATCAGAGGATTAGATAGGGTGGACAGTGAGAGCCTTTTCCTCGGATGGTGACGGCTAGCACAAGGGGACATAGCTTTAAATTGAGGGGTGATAGATATAGGACAGATGTCAGAGGTAGATTCTTTACTCAGAGAGTAGTAAGGGCATGGAATGCCTTGCCTGCAGCAGTTGTAGACTCACCAACTTTAAGGGCATTTAAATGGTCGTTGGATAAACATATGGATGATAATGGAATAGTGTAGGTTAGATGGGCTTCAGATTGGTTTCACAGGTCGGCGCAACATTGAGGGCCGAAGGGCCTGTACTGCGCTGTAATGTTCTATGTTCTATGTTCGATGTTTTATAACCGCCTTATGACATTTCAAGTGCGCATCCAACTACTTTTTAAAGTTGTGAGGTTTTCTACCTCAACAACCCGCCAAGGCAGTACATTTGAGATTTCCACCACCCTTTGGGTGAAAAAACATTTTCTCAAATCCCCTTTAAACCTCCTGCCTTTCACCTTAAAAATATGTCCCTGTGTTATTGACCCTTCAACTAAGGGAAACATCTGTTTTTTATCTATCCTGTCTAAGCCTTGTATGATCTCATATACCTCGATCGGCCTACTGTCAGCCTACTCCGCTCTAAAGAACACAACCCGAGACTATCCAGTCTCTCTTTACAGCTAAACTACTTCATTTCAGACAACATCCTGGTGAATCTCCTCTGTACCCTCTCCACTGCAATCACAGCCTTCCTGTAGTGTGGTGACTAGAACTGCACACTGTACTGCAGCTATGGCCTAACCAAATTCCTGTACAGCTCCAAGATAACCTCACTGCTCTTACAATCTATCCCATGACCGATAAAGACAGGTATCCCATATACTTCATTAACTACCCTATTAACCTGTCCAGCCACCTTCAGGGATTGGTGGACAAGCACCCCAAGGTCCCTCTATTCCATTGAGTTTCCTAGTGTCCTGCCATGCATTGAATACACTTTTCTTGTTACTTCTTCTTTCAAAGTGCATCACCTCATTTATCAGGGATAAGTTGCATCAGCCACTGATCTGCCCATCTGACTAAACCACTTATATCATCCAGTAATCTAAGACCTTATTCCTCACTGTTAATAACACAGCCAATCTTTGTGTCTTCCACAAACTTACTTAATATTGTTTCCACATTTTCTTCTGTATTGTTTATATAAATCAATAGGGACCCAACGCCAGTCCCTGTGGTATGCCACTGGACACCAGCCTCCAGTCACACAAACAGCCTTCTGTTGCCACCCTCCATCTCCTGTCACTGAACCAATTCAACTAAGGGGAACATCAGTATTCTATCCACCCTGTCTAAGGTCCTCATAATCTTATATACTTCAATCAGGTCAACTCTCAGCCTTCTCTGCTCTAAAGAAAACAATCTGAGCTTATCCAGTTATATATTGGAGAAAACTTGCTAAGTTACTCTGGGTCCCTGTGCTTTTACCTTCTTTATCAACCTTCCATGTAGGACCTTGTCCAAGACATTACTGAAATCCATATAAACAGCATCAACTGCACCACCCTTATCTGCACAACTAAACACCTGCTCGAAAAAATCAGTCAAACTTGTTAGGCATGACTTCTTTCTGACAAAGCCATGCTGACAATTCCTGATCAAATCTTGCCCCTCCAAGTGAAGATTAATTCTCCCTTCAGAATTTTCTCAAATAGTTTCCTTACCACTGATATGAGACTCTCTGCTCTGTACTTCCCTGGTTTAACTCTACCACATTTCTTGAAAAGTGGAACCACATTCCCTGTCCTTCAATTGCCTGACATCTCCCCTGTAGCCAGAGAGAAATTAAAAACAGTGGGTCAGAGACCCTGTAACGTCTTCCCTCACCTCCCACAACAGCCTGGAATACAATGCATCTGGACCTGTAAATTTGTTAATTGTTAAACCTGTCAAAATCTCTGATACGTCCTTACACCCTATGATAATTTGCTGAAGAATATCACAGTCCCTGTTCCTGACTTTTGCACCTACATTCTCCAAAGTGGAACAGGTGTGAAACATTCATTTGATACCCTGCTAGAGTCCTCTGCTCCACACGTATGTGGGCCCTACTCTATCTCTGGTTATCCTTTTCCACTGGATATACTTATTGAATATCTTGGAATTGTTCCTAATAAACCTGCCAGTTCATTTTAATGTCCCCTCCCCCCAACCCCTTTGCTCTTCTAATTGCTGTCTTAAGTTACCCCCTGCATTTTTTATAATTCATTAGAACCTCAATTGATTGGTACCATTGTACCTATTAAAAGTCGCTCTTTTCCTTCTTTTCAAGTCCTGAATATTCGTGCATATCCAGGGTTCTCTGGACTTGTTACTCCTACATTTCACCCTAAATGGAATATGTTGGTCCTGTACTTTCACCAATTGCATTTTGAAAACTCCCTACAGTTCTGGTGTAGATTTACCCAGAAGAAGCTGATCCCAGTCTACCTTGGCCAGATCCTGCCTGGTTTTAAAAAAATAAAATCTTCTTTCCTCTTTCTGACAGACACTATGATTCCCTTACCAGTGCATAAATCACAAGAGTGAGTATGCAGGTACAGTATGTAAATAGAAACTTGCGTTATTCATTATCATGAGGGTAACTTAATACAAAAGTCAGGAGGTTATACTTAACAGTTTTACAAATTACGTTGGTAAGACCTCATCTTGAGTAGAGTGCACAGAATTAGTCACTTTATTAAAGGAAGGATGTAAATGTATTAGAAACAGTTTAGAGGAGGTTTATTAGAGTAATGCCTGGGATGGTTGTGTTGTCTCATGAGGAAAGGTTGGATAGACTAGGTTTAGCTGAGTTTAACAGGGTAAGATGTGACTTAAAACATAAAGATAACCTGAGACAGCATAGATGTAGAAAGGATGTCTATGGGAGAATCTTGTACTGGATTCACTTGAAACAGAGATTTGACAAGTTTCTTTTTCTCTCAGTTTGGAATTCTCTATCTAACAAGGTTTTGAATGCAGAGTACTTGCATATTTTTCAGGCAGAGGTGGATAGATTTATGTTTGGCAAGGGATTGAAACGCATCAGGAGTATGCAGGAATGAAGATTCAAGGTTGCAATCAGATTAGCCGTGATATTATTGAATAGAAGAGAAGCTCGAGGGGTGGAATGACTTTTCTCCCACTCCTGATTTGTGTGCTTGTATGCACTGTGGCAACATGAGAACGTCATCTCCTCCAACTCAGACAACGTCCTGATTTAGAAATGTATTTTCATCCCTTTCATGTTGCTGGGTCTAAATCCCGAGATTTCCTACATCATAACACACAGACTGCAAGTTCAAGAAGATTACTCATGACCAATTTATGAAGAACCATTGAGGATTTTGTCTTATACTCTGGAACAAAAACAAAGTTGCTGGAAAAGCTCAACAGGTCTGGCAGCATCTGTGGAGGAGAAAACACAGTTAACGTTTCGGGTCTGGTGACCCTTCCTCAGAACAGTTCTGAGGAAAGGTCACCGGACCCGAAACGTTAACTCTGTTTTCTCCTCCACAGACGCTGCCAGACCTGCTGAGCTTTTCCAGCAACTTTGTTTTTGTTCCTGATTTACAGCATCCGCAGTTCTTTTGGTTTTTGTTTTATACTCTCATGGGTTATGAGCTTGCTGGCAAGACCAGTACTTTTTGCTCAGCATTAATTGCCCTTGAGATGGCAGTGGTTCACTTGATTCACTGATGCAAATACGTCGAAAGTGCTGCTGGAAAAGTGTTCCAGAATTTTGACCCAGTGACAGTATTAGTTCTAGTTGGGACACTTTTTGGCTTGATGGGGAACTTGCACATTGTGGTTTTCCTATGGAACTATTGTCCTTGTTCTTCTAGGTTATGTAGATCATGAGTTTGTTAAGTGGTGTTGAAGTGGTTACAGCAGTGCCTCTTTTAATTCGCACTGTGTTGATGGTAGAGAATGAATGTTTAAGTTGCTGCATGGGGTACTGGTCAAGTAGACTGCTTTGGTTTAGGTGATCTGAACTTCTTGAGCTTTGTTGGAGGGAAATTAGATTATTCCATTATATGCCTCAAATGAATAAATATCTCCATATCCAGTCTTGTGGTTAAAAGGCAGGAGGATATTGATGAAGCAACTAAAGATCATTGGGACAAGGACACTACCCTGAGGAAGTTTGGAGGAATGCCTTGGGCCTGTGATAATGGGTCTCAAACAGACAAAACCACCTTCATTTGTGTTGGGTGCTTTCGACCACTGGGGAGTTTTCCCACTGATTCCCACTGACTTTTATCTTGCGAGGTATCCTTGATATCATGCTTGGTCAGATGCTGCCTTGATGTCCAATGCAGTTACTCTAACCTCGCCTTTGGAATCCACCTCTTCCGTCCAGTCTTGGATTAAGACTGTAATTGATCCTGGAGAAAGTGGTCCTTGCAGAACTCAAACTGAGCATCAGTCAGCAGCTTATTACTCTGGAAATTGGGCTTGATAGTACTGTTGATGACATCCTTCATCACTTTGTTGATGATCAAGAGAACACTGATGAGGCAATACTTTTGATGCAACATGTTACACTCTTTTATACTTGATATAGATTTATGAATGTGTTACATTTACAAATATGAAATCTTAATAATCGTTGAACTCTTAAACACAGGACCGCAGTTCTGCAGTGACTGACATAGTCAGATGTCAACTATGCAATTACGAAAACCACAAATCAGTGGCCTTCAGTTTAAGGCATTATTATTCCAAACCACTGTCAGGAAAGACACCTACGGCAACTTTTCCATTGTATTTGAAAGAAGAAATACTGCAAGAAGTTATAGTGCCTACACAAAAATTTCAACCTGAAGAGGTAGTAACAATAAAGCGGGCTGAATTTTATCTATTTGTCACTACTTTGGTGGAAGACGGAAATCCAATGCAACTGTACACATATTTATGTTATATTGCCCTAGTCTTCACTGTTCTTCTGTTGAGTTAAACGGACAAGTGTCAAGAAATTCCAAATATCCAATTAACTGCAACTAGTTAGTGGATTTTGAGTATGTAACAAACTATTTTCCAAAAGTTCTGCCACATCTACTTATCTGGTAGAACGTGGGCAGAAATGTGGCCAACATCTAGAATATTGTCCTTTCCATTCCCAACATGGTATTAAAGTATCCAACTACTATGCTTTTCAAAATCATTGCTATTAGAAGTAAGTCACTTAGAACTGTACATAACCAATAGACTACAACAGAAGTGAAATGCTTGATTATTTACAGGTTTTCAAAAATTGGAATAGACATTTTTATTTACCTATTTTGTGTGTTTACTTATTAATTTCTCAAAATTGCTCTTTGCTTTCTCTAGATGAAACTGGAGTTGGGTGCGAGTTAAATGGAAACTATTATAGACATGGGCAGATATTCCAACCACATTGCCTCTATAAATGCACTTGTGTGAATGGTGCATTTGGATGTACGCCCATCTGTACAAAGAAATTGGCAGCTGGCCAATGTAGAAATCCCAGGGCCATTAAGAGATCTGAATATTGTTGTGAAAGGTCCATTTGTGATAAGACTGAAGTGAACAGCCATCAGGCAGCAATGTATAGAGTAATGTCTGGTAAGTGATTTAAATAAATCGACACAGTCGTGAGGTTGCAGATGAAAATAACATATGCCTCAGTTACAAAGGAATAACAACTGATGATGCTCAACAAAGCCAATATTTAACAATTCAATTTGGTTGACAGGCATGTGATTGACTTGATCAGTTATGAGCTAGGAAACAAACTATAGAATCAAAGAATATTAGGAATAAATGAGATTATGGAATTTAAAATACAAACAGATCCGTCGTTATTTTACTGAAAGGCGGAGCAGGCTTGACGGGCCAGATAGCCTACTTTTGCTCCTTATTCATAAGTTCATATGCTTCTGCTTAAGGTGGACCAACCCGTAATACCTTGTAGGCCTCTTTTGGCAACTGTGTTGTGAAAAAAAAATCACAGAGCAGCATTGATATTGAAGAAGCCTGCAAGTCTGTGGATATGAAAGAAAAAAAGTATCAAGCTGGCAAACTGGGAATTCAAATTCAAATAAATAAAAATAAAAATTGGCAGTAAGTACAGACTCTGTAACATTGGCACAAAATTATTTTAAAATGCAGCCTTTTGAATGCTAATTCTAACATGTAAGGAATATGAAATTTCAGCATTTCCATTTATTTATAAAATGAGAGTTAGTACATCGTTGTGGGAAAAAAGAACTTTAAACAGTCAAATGACAGAATGCTTATTTGTACAAGTTACATTATTTTTATAAGGCAAGGAACATTTTGGAGATCTGGAATTAGAACACCAACGTTCATTTTCTTCGAATAACTTTGTTTAAATATTACGTGGATGACATAATCAGGATGACCTGCCATGTCCAGGGAAGAGTTTTGATTTTGTGAAGATTCGAAACAGCAGCAAGGCCAAATATGTTTAGTCAATTGATTCCTTCTTTGTGGTAAACTTCAGCAGTTCAATACTGACATTACTGTTTATTTGTTTAGTAAAATTATAATATGAACTGATAAGAAGGGCAACATCGATATAACTTGAAAACATGTATCACTTATTGTATTTAGAATTGCAAGGAGCAAAACAGTGATATTTGTGTCAATATAAACATTTCAACATTGCTCTTTGCAAACCTATTAAATAGAAAACGAGAGGTGCATCTTGCTTTACTTTCCCAGACATTTCTTCCAAATATACGGACACAATTTTATGGATCCCCCCATCCTCTGTACCTTCCCTCTTTGGCCAGTTCGGGTATGAGGTGTGGATAAGGCCTACTTCCTGTCTTGCCTCAATTTTAAGGCTGGCAGTTGGGAGTTGGTTTAAAAACAATGAGCTGGGTAGTGGAGGGGCTGCAGGGAGGCCTTGTAAGGTAAAATACTCAAATCTGATTACTGGCCTCTTCCCAAGATCAGGACCCCAACAAACCCTCTTCCCCAATTATCTAGGCCCCTCAACTGTTCCTTCCAGGCCTGCCTTTCAAATCATGACTGTCCATTTTGAAAAATCATGATAGCTTTGCTTCAATAGGCTTTGGAATTATTCTGACGTAAGTATGGAATTTAGCCGAATATGTAACAATTCTGTGAAAGTGCTTTCTTGCAAAATGTTAATTTATTATGATAGTTGATAAAAGAAAATCATAATATAGGGTATGTTGGACAGTCTCATTGGTTCCCATAACTGGTTGGTTAGAGATAGATCCATGGGATCCTTCTTTGCTGCAAAGCTTTTAGTCCTTCAAATGATATGAAAATGTTTACAATTTATTTTGGGCTTACTGTGATCAAATGACTCCTTTATTATTTTAAGTAAAACACATTAACCCCTTTTAAGATTTTTTCATACTCTTCCTTTTAAAAGTTTTTTTCTGCACCCTCAGATGTCTGTCCCAGCAGTCCATTCAGAATGTTACTGCTTAGAATACGTATCTATTTTCTATTTTCCAAGCCATTTCACTGCAGTTACTCCCTGTCTGCCTCCACCTCAATTTCACTATATCATCTAATCCTCCGCATATTGCCGCACTCTTTGCTTTTCCCTGTAATTTGCTGTTGCCTTAATCTTTGATGAAATACAGTTCACAAAGTTACAATCGTAATTACGATTTGCTATTCTCAAAATTCTTTTGCGATTGCCCTCGAGACTTTTAAAAGAAAGGAATCTCCACAAAGCCGACAGAAAGCTGACTGATGGTCACAATTTCACTTTTTAAAAGCTTTGCTGTAATAAGCCATTTAAAACCAACATGATTAATAGGTAAAGTATATTTTGAATAAAGAGCTAAATTTCATTTTAAACCATCAATATGTCTAAAGATACACCTGACAAGCATATATAAAGGTACATCTACAAGCATTTGCTTTACTTCTTGTGTAAATGTGACACCATGCACAATCTCTCAGTCTTCCCAATTTAGTCTGCCTCGTGGGATTTTTCGCTTCTCACTCAATTGTTTCTGTTTTTGCTTCACATTGACCAGCAGCTGTGTTCTACCTGAAGTCCCCAGACACAGTTAGTACCAACAAGGCACACATTAAATAACTATTTCGCACTCAAAACATGACAAGGTAGAAGTAGTCAGAGTGTTGACTGGAAGATGTCAGCACAGTCCTCAGTGAATACTTAGTGTCAGTCTTCACAATGGAAAAGGACAATTGAGGGATAGAAATCAATGTGGAACACTGTGAAATATTAAGAAGATATTAACATAGAGAGAGGAAATACTATTGGGTTTAGCAGCCTTAAAAGTGGATAGACCCATAGGCCCGGATGAAATGCATCCCGAGCTGTTGTAGGAGGCAAGGGAGGGGACATCAGGGGCCCTGGCGGTATTTTTCAAATCCTCTCTGGTCACTGGTGAAGTGCCAGAAGATTGGAGGACTGTTAACATTGTCATTAGTTAAAAGGAAGAAAGGGATAGACAGACCAGGAAATTACAGACCAGTGAATCTAACCTCTGTAGTAGAGAAGTCATTAGAAAGAATTCTGAAGGACAGAATATACCTGCACTTGGAGAGACATGGATTAATCAGGGATAGTCAGCATAGACGATAAATAGAAATTGCTGGAGACACCCAACAGGTTTGGCAGTATCTGTGGAGAGAAAAACAGAGTTAGCATTTCAAAGTCTAATATGAGTCCTGTGACTCTTTGTCCTGTTTCTATTTCAGATTTCTAGCATCTGTAGTATTTTGCTTTTATATGATAGTCAGCATGGATTTATTAAGGGAAGGCTATGTTTGACAAATTTCATTGAAGTTTTTTGAGGAAGTAACCAGGAATGTTGATGAGGCTAATGAGTTTGTTGGGGTCTACATTCAGTAAAGCTTTTGATAAGGTCTGTCATAACTTGGATCCAAGGCAAAGTGGCACGTTGGATCCAACTTTGGCTGAGTGGCAGGACAAAGAGGATGAAGTAGAGGAGTGGTTCTGTGACTGGAAAACTGTTTCCCATAGGGTTCGGCAGGGCTAGGTGCTGGTGCCCTTGCTGTTTGCAGTGCACATTAATGATTTGGATATAAATGTAGTGAGGCCAATCAAGAAGTTGATGGATAGCCTGAAAACTAATAGGGTGGTAGATAGTGAGGAGTATAGCTATAAACTACAGGAGGGTATTAACACTGTGGTTAGCTGGGAAGAGCAGTAGCAAATGGAATTCAACCTGGAAAGGTGTGAGGTAATGCAGCTGGGGAGGACTAGCAAGGCAAAGGATTACACTATGAATGGTGGAACCGTGGTAAGTTAAAACGACGTTGGAGTCCATATCTACAGATCCCTGAAGGTAGCAGGGCAGGTAGAACAGGTGGTTAAGCAGGCATATGAGACACTAGCCTTTATTACCTGAGGCAGAGAATACCGGAAAAAAAGAGGTTAAGCTGGAACTATATAAAATGTTGCAGAGATAGTAGGAACTGCAGATGCTGGAGAATCTGAGATAACAAGGTGTAGAGCTGGATGAACACAGCAGGCCAAGCAGCATCAGAGGAGCAGGAAGGCTGACG
>JAHRHZ010000073.1:8068578-8110949 GCA_024137785.1 Ginglymostoma cirratum | reverse complement strand
TTCTGAAGAAGGGTCTAGGCCCAAAGCGTCAGCCTTCCTGCTCCTCTGATGCTGCTTGGCCTGCTGTGTTCATCCAGCTCTACACCTTGTTATCTCTATATAAAATGTTGGTTGTGCCACAACTGGAATACTGCGTGTAGTCCTAGGCAGCGCATTATAGAAAGATGTTATTGCATTTGAGACATTTTAGATGATATTTACCAGGATGCTGCCTGGGCTGGCGGGTTTGAGGAAAAATTAGATAGGCTGGGGCTGTTTTCATTGGAGCAGTGAAGGTTGACGGGTGACCTGACAAAGTTGTTTAAGATTGAGTGTGTAAAGATTGTGTCTTTTTATTTCTTCTGTCTTTAAAATCTGTGGACTAAAATGAGGAAGAGCTGTTTTAAAATCCATGGTTTGAAAGGGTGTCTTTCAAATGTTTTGACACACCCATGTCAGACATCACGTAAACAACTGTTTGAACAAACAGTAATTGAAGTTTGAATTGCAGATGACCTGGACTTGAGTGGGGAGTACGCATGTAGCTTTAGTTGGCAACAAGAAATTAATTGGGCTATGAAATGTGACCAGTTATTGATGACAGAGATCTTTCACTTGCCAACAATCATTAAATTGATTCTCAGATAACTGAACAGTTTAGAGATGGGAACAGGTTACAGAGAGATAGAAAGAGAGAGATTGGCGGGGATGTGTTTGGGGTAGGTGGTCCATTCTTCTCCAGTTGAGGAGCAGTCTCTCTGTGCTCGACAGTCAACACATGATGTAAATCTGAAGGAAATCAGCTTACCTTTCTGGCAGTAGATGTAAGATGTGACTTTTAACTGACAAACTATGTCCTTATATAAGTGCCCCTTACCAACCAGTGAAGCAGCTGGAAAAGATGATTGAAGCAATGTATACTCCCAGTTTCACTTTGGAGTTAAAGGGAATAATACAGGATCAAACTCCAAGTTTTACAACTACAAGGCATAAGAGTCATTAGAATCCACGTTATCATTTTCTGCTTTCTATCCATTAGCAGCTCCTCTCTCTTTCTATATCAATTCCTCATCTTTAATTTTATATGCCTTAAACTTGAATTTGAAGACAAATGATGCCTGAATTGCAATGTCTCAACCCTATTTTTGTTTTTATTATTAGCTTATAAGGCAAGGCCAATAATATGGCGGAAAGGATGCCCTCTTCAAACAACTCCATGGAGCTCATGTTCAAAATCCTGTGGCCTAGGAATTTCAGACCGAGTGACAAATGACAACAGCAAATGTGAACTGGAGAGAGAATATAGATTGTGCTTTATTCGACCTTGCAACACAAGACTTCCAAAAAATTTAAAGGTAAATCACAGCCCAATCTACTGGTCACATTATTCAATAGTCAGAGATGGGTTTAGTAGATGAATACAATAAGCCCAAAACTTGATTCTGAGACGGCAGAAATTTTGGATTTTTCAGGATGTGGGTAGTTGCACAGTATGTGGAAGTACCTGCATGTTCATTTATAATCTCACATACAAAGAAGTGTTCTTCTCCCTTGTGCCATCCAGAATCTCAAAAATGTGTGCAGGAATGCCTGAAACTACAGTGTTTCCCTAGGAATTCCATTTGATTTCCCCTTCGAGGTTGGTGTAGGGTCCATTCGGCCTGCCAAGGCCCCAGTGTTGTGAAGAAACTAAATACCCAGGAGTTTAATTACCTTCACTCTGAATTTGATCATCTTCCTGAAGGGAGATAATAGGTACTGCAGATGCTGGAGAAAATAGGTACTGCAGATGCTGGGTCTAGGCCGAAATGTCAAGCTTTCCTGCTTCTATGATGCTGCTTGGCCCGCTGTGTTCATCCAGCTCCACACCTTGTTATCTTCCTGAAGGGAGTTTGCTTTCTGGTACTTACATACTCAATTCAGTAAGGCCCCAAAACTTTCTAACTTGGATTAGCAAAACTCTTGAAGTTGATGAAAACAGTCAGTGATTTCTTACACTTATTACAGTTTTGGCACAGGATTACAAACTACGTATCATTTCTTAATCTTATGAATTAGAAAAAAGATGCTATTATAGAATTCTTATTTCACTTTATTGTTTGTTAAATTAAAGAGTAATTAGTTAAATTAGAGACTACAGTATATGTCATCTTTCTAATTACTCTACTGTAATTATTCTACAATCTTTTTAAAGTAGAGGATTCCTGAACCACTGAACAGTTGACATAGTCCAAGAAAGAATATCCATCTATGGTTAACAAATACTCCAGTACAAGTGGACACATTTTTCAAATACACAAGGACCCAGAAGCCACCCACAGAAGTATTCTGAAACACAGAAATTAAAAATGGCTGGGGTAAAATGTATAAAAATTCAAAAGAAATGCTGTAATTATTAGGGTGATTTACCAATCAAGCACACTGAGCTACTCAAGAAACTGCAATAGCGTAGCAATCCAACAGTTGGCGCAAATGAAATCACCTTTTCTGTTGTTGTAAGAAGCCTTGGAAATCTCAACTTGAACAGCAACTTCCTCATGCTAACAATGATGCACCAAGGTCAATCCTGAAGTTTCTTATTTTTCTCTCCTTGACCCTGAGCTGCTACTTATCAATCCCTTTTTGTATCTACATCATTCCCTCTTCAAACATTTAATGGATGGAATGATACTTGGATAAGCAAAATATTTCAGCAACAAATAGTTCTTTTGGATCTGCACTGTTTGAATAAGAGCAATGTTGTTCTTTAAATTATGGTAATTTGTGACCTGGTAACCAGATCAAGAGAAACCCGCATCCTGCAGCCGTTTTTATATAACACTTTTCAAACAATTGAGCAACATCAAGAGAAACCCATCAACATCCCCGTTGTTATCTTTAAATAACAATGAGAGTCCCTATATCCACTTGAAAAAGGAGATTGAGTCCCAACCTATAATGATAGTTTTCATATTTTGGAATGTAGTGTATCTCAAGACCTCACATGGCCTCATAGATTGCCTGGTAAGAATGCAGCTGTGCCTTGTTGCCTAAATTACTCCGCTTGGGAAAACCTGAGGTATAATTTACACAGAGCCTCTTGTCGATTAATGACTACTTAAGCTCTTTCGTGCAATTTCTATCAATGCTGTGATAATTGACGGTCCTTTCAGAAGTTCCAAGTAGGGGAGTTCAGATCTGAGCTGCTTGGGCAACTGTTTCTGACTTTGTTTGGAATGCAGTGCATTACTGGTTAGTGGAGTTGTTCACTTTTGGGTTGGCAGGAGGAAGCTAGATGAGTGTTTCTTGCTCAGATTATAACTATTCTCATTGCTTTCTCTGATTGGCTTCAAAATGTGTTCTGTGCTACTCTTTTACTTCAACTTTGCTTCATTTCCCCTCTCTGTGGGTTGCATTTTTCTTGCTAATTGCATTGCTCTTCTGCAATTTTACCTTAGTCAAGCTACCATTAGAATGTTCATGTTATCAGAAGTGCAGACCAGAATTTTACATGACTCTAGGAAGTTCTCTGACCAAAGCCATAAGCAAGTACCAAGCCTGTGTGGGTGGTTGGTTGGATACCTTGGGAGATTTAACTGGTGATAACCAAGAATGACTGCCAGCCTGTCATTGCTGCCGACTCGATCAGAGGTGGCACAGCAGTCCCGATAATAGACGTGGTTACAGTTAAAACTATAGGAAGAAGGTGAGGGTACCTGCCTATTCAGGAGGAACTCGAAAGTGATTGGAAGAAGAAACAGCAAGTGGTCATTGATTGTTACCTATTTTAATTTATTATCCACTTCCCTCTGGTTGGTTGGTGGAGGTGCTACTATCATTCTGTGTCTGGTGGCTGCCTGAGCATTTTCTTCCAGATGTTCAGTGTTTCCATCCTAAGAACTTTCACAACTCTCAAACCATTTCTGGGAGGCTGTTAAAACTCAATCTTCTGTCTCCTTTGCTTCTCATTAGCTAATATCCCTCAAAACCTAAGCTTGATGTTTTCTGATTTGAACTCTCTAAATGTCACACTTGCTATTCATATGTACTGTTTCATATTTTGAACTTTCTAAATAATGTAGTCAATTGAATTCTTCCTTAGATATTGTTTAGCATGCAAAGCTGGTCACCCCATCATATGGTCCAAGCACCTGGTGCTTAGCAATATGCTCAATTGACAGGACTAAATCAATAGGAACCCCTTGTGGTGATATTTCAGCCTTCACTCTTGTTATTCTACCCTTCCCCCCCAATTTAGAAAGACGTGGGTTCAAGCTCCATTCTGGAAACTTGAGAACATCATATGGGTTAGCAATTCAGCCAAGTGCTGTTGAAAGTGTCACTTCTTGGATGCGGTGTTTACAAAGTGTCATGGAATGATGCAGCACAGAAGTTTATTCATCCTTTTTACATGTTTCCTCCCATATATTACACTGTTCAACTATGAAGTGAACCACTTATGCTGCACAGTACCAAATAACAATCATTTAAATTCTTCAGGCTAGAGACAGCTCACGAATGTACAGTATTAAAGATGCAATCAAATCTAGGCTCGTTTCTTCCCTAACAATATACCAATAGACAAATTAAAAAATATATATTTACCATTTCTATCGTTTGCAGGCTGAAGGAGAACATCCGTTATTCTCAAAACAAATAGGGATCATCATGATTGAAGGATTAGTGATGAGATAATTGTCTCACATTGTGTCAATTTGAATTAGACTGTACACTATAATATTTCACATCAGGCTCATCTAGCTTTAATACACACTGTCACTGTCCCAAAACCTTTGTCAATTGATTTTTTTTAAAATCTCAGTGCTAAGTTGTTTCTATGAAAGAAGAAAAGTAAATTGTAGAAAAATCTTTAAGTATAATATGTACTTCTAGACTGCATTTGGCAAGCAAGTATCTGAGTCAAATTTCAAATTTTGATGTCACACCTTCAGAGATCTGCTTCAAGGAGTGAAATTTTTGGCTTTCGTGTAATGGAATATTCAAGCCATAGCATTTAGATATCCTCTCAATAACTGCTTCTGGCTTTTAGTTGCCTACACAATACTGCAAGTATGGATGGTACAGCTGAAAGAAGGAACTACATTACATGCAAGGGAATCTGATATTGCTGCAAAACAGCGTGACAAGGGATTTTTATCTTTCACTGACTCAGTGGATTTTGATTAACGAACACAAATATCCTTTTCTTCCTCTTTGTAGAAAGGTAAGAAGTGTCTACAGACATTCCGGCCTTCCAAAGCTGACAGATTTGTTCTTTCTGGCTGCATGAGTAGAAGAACTTACAGGCCGATATTCTGTGGTACATGCTCAGATTCCCGTTGCTGTGTTCCTAACAAAGAGAAAACTGTGAAAGTAGAATTTAACTGCACTGATGGAGAAATGATCACGTGGAAGATGATGTGGATCGCATCTTGCAAATGTCAACGGGTCTGTATTGACTCAGAGGACATCTTCTCGGATTTGAAATTACTGTAGTGCACCATGTATTTCACCATGTACTTCACCACTTGAATGTTTGATTCCTCAGTGACATTATAGAACAATATACATATCTTGTCCTTAAAAGAATGTAAACTTGCTTATACCATTTCTCTGTTTATGCAACTAGACTATATAAGGAAATATCCTAAAGTTCTACATCAATAAAATATCTGGAGATAGGCATCAAGTGCAATATCTTCCACAAGAATGAGCATGTGCTTCAATGCACAAGGACCTATTTTTCTCTGGTAAAATTGGATACATTTGTATAGTCTATCTGTGTAAGTGGATTATTTGCATGAGGTTCTTTAAATTTATTTTCTGTTGAACTTTTTGCAGTTGATAACGAATCCTCTCCTATAAAACTGGATATCAAAAAAAAAGTTACAACAATAAATGTCACTACAAATGATATCATATAATTAACGTCATAAATAGACTTCAAAACAGTAATGTAATAGCTACAGCATTTAAACGAAAATAAATATTTCTGCAATTAAGTTACAAAGTCGCTCGGTCAAAATCCTGGAGCTCCCTGCCCAGTGGTATTGTGAGTCTACTTACACCACTCAAGAAAGCAGCTCACTCCCACCTTCTCAAGGGCAACTGGGGATGAACAATAAATGCTGGGCTGCCCACATCTCATGAATGGATGCATTTTTTAAAGAAAATTATGTTTAAGTAAGTATTATTTTACACATAGAATTATAGATCCATTGTTCAAGTGTCTAAGTTTGATCATAGATGGTATTTAAAAGTTGTTAACATTGACTCAGTAGCAGCAGCCTTGCCTGAATTAAACAGTTATAGATTTACATTCTACTCTAGAGTACAAAATGCAGCTTGACCCTTGAATGTCGATATAAGGAAGTGCTGCAATGTCTTTTGCATGAATTAAATATCCATTTGGCTTCTCAATTGAATTTAAAAGATCCCATCACACAATTAGAAGAAGAGCAGGAGCAGTCTTCCAACATATTGGCTAACATTTATCTGACATCCAACACCTAAAACAGGTTATTTGGTGATTAATGTCATTGGTATTTGTGGGAACGTTGTTTGTACAAATTGACTGTCAGATTTCCTGTATTACAGAAGTAATTGTACTTTTTAAAAAAAAAAGACTTAATTGACACTAAACACTAAGATATCCTGAGGTCTTGAAAAGTGCTATATAATGGCAGAAATTTCTTTTGCATTCATAATGAACACTCTAGAGTGCTTGACAATATCTTAATACATTCAGCTATCATATAACCAGAAGTTGCAAACATCAGTTTCAAACTCTAATCTGTTAACATATTAAAAATGTAAATGATGAAATGTCTAACTGCATAATTTTGCAATGTATTAACCAAATAAGATGTTAATATCTTATACAGATTGGTATACTGTCCACAAAACATTCTTAATCATAGCACTGAAACAGACCGTTCCGTCCAACTAGTCCATGCCAAACATAATTCCAAACTAAACTAGTCCCACCTTCCTGCTCCTGGCCCATATGCCTCCAATTCCTATTCATGTACTTATTCAAATGTCTTTTAAATGTTGTGATTGTACCCCCCATCCACCACTTCCTCAGGAAGTTCATTCCACATGTGAACCACCCTCTGTGTAAAAAAAATTGCCTCATACATCTTTTTAAAATCTCTCTACTTTCACCTTAAAAATGTGCCCCCTAGCCTTGAAATCCCCCAAGCTAAGGAAAAGACAACTATCCGTAACTCTATCTACACCTCTCATTATTTTATAAACTTCTATCAGGTCGCTTCTCAACCTCCTACGCTCCAGTGAAAAAGTCCGAGCCTATCCAGCCTTTCTTTATAATTCATACCTTCCATACCTGACAACATCCTGGTAAATCTCTTCTGAACCCTCTACAGCTTGATAATATCCTTCCTGTAACTGGGTGACCAGAACTGGACACAGTACTCCACCAGAGGCCTAACCAATGCCCTGTACACCCTCATCATGACTTCCCAACTCCTATACTCAAAGGACTGAAAAATGAAGGTAAGCATGTCAAATGCTTTTCTCACCACCCTGTCTACATGCGATGCAAACTTCAAATAATTGTGTACCTGCACCCCTAGTTCTACAATGCTACTCAAGGCCTTACCAATAATTGTATAAGCCCTACCCTTGTTTGTTGTACCAAAATGCTATACCCCACATTTATCCAGACTGAACTGCATCGGCCATTTTTCAGCCCATTGACCCATTTGATCAAGATCCCTTTGTAATCTTTGAAAACCTTCTTCACTGTCTGATATGCCACCAATTTTGTTTTTGTCCACAAACTTACTAACCATGCCTTCTATATTGTCATCCAAACCGTTTATATAAATGACGAACAAAAGAGACCTCAGAACCGATCCCTGGCGAACACTGCTGGTCACAGGCCTCCAGTCCCAAAAACAACCCTCCACCATTACTCTCTGTTTCCTGCCATTAAGCTAATTATGTATCCAACTGGCAAGCTCACCCTGAATCCCATATGACCTAACTTTACTAATTACTACTTAACATACAGAACCTTGTCAAAGCTTTACTAAAATCCAAATAAACAAAGCTTACTGCTCTGCCATCATCAATCTTCTTGGTAACTTCTTCAAAAAACTCAATCAAGTTTGTGAAACACAATTTTGCTTGCTCAAAACCATGCTGACTATCCCTAATCAAGTTCTGCCTCCCTAAGTGTCAATAAATCCTATCTTTTACAATCCCCTCCAACAATTTACCCACAACCGAAGTCAAACTCACAGGCCTATTGTTCCCCAGTTTCTCCTTACAACCTTTCTCGAACAAAGGCACAACATTAGCCAACCTCCAGTCATCAAACACCTCACCCGTAGTTATAGATGATGCAAATATTTCCGCAAGGAGTCTTGTAATTTCCTCCCTTACTTCCCAAAACTTTCTGGGATGCTTAGATCAGGTCCTCGACATTTATCCACCCCTATATTCTGTAAGACCTCCCGAACTTCCTCTTCTGTAATGTGAGAGATAGTAAGAACTGCAGAGGCTGGAGGCAAAGATAACACAGTGTGGAGCTGGATGAACACAGCAGGCCAGGCAGCATCAGAGGAGCAGGAAAGTTGACATTTCGAACCCGACCTGAAACGTCAACTTTCCTGCTCCTGTTCTGTAATGTGAACTGTGTTTAGAACATCAAAGTTTATTTCTCTGCATTCTCCACACTCCATTTCTTTCTCTAAAGTTAAAACTGACACAAAATATTCATGTAGTATCTTTCCCATTGCCTAGGGTTCAACACAAAGATGACCTACTTGATTTTTCAGAGGCTCTACCCTCTCACTAGTTGCCCTCTTGCTCTTAACATATTTGTAGAAACTCTTTGGATTATTCTTAACCTTATCTGCCAATGCTATCTCATATCCCCTCTTTGCCTTCCTGATTTCTCTCTTAAGAATGCCCTTACACTCTATATATTGCTTAAGAGATTCACTTGAACCAAGTTGTCTATATCTAAAATGAGATTCTCTTTTATTCTTGACTAGAACATCAATATCTTCATTCATCCATTGTTCCTTAATCTTACCAGCTTTACTCTTTTTCCCTAGTTACAGCAGTAATGTATTCCTTAAACAAAAATGCCACACCTCCCCCTTACCCTTTCTTGCCTCCTTTTCTATGCTTCCCATAGCATCTAAAACCCAGAACATTGAACTGCCAGTCTTATCAGATTCTTAACCTAATTTCTGTAATAGCTAAGATGTCCCAATCCCATGATTTAAACTTGCCCTGAGTTCATCAGCCTTACCTGTAAGACTGCTTACATTGAAATAAATGCAATTTAGTTCTTCAGAGTTGTGACATACACTGACTCTCTCTTGTCTTTCTTTTCTGATTGATGCGTTCTTGTCACAATTGAACCTTCCCCATCAGTCCTTCTTTTTACACTGCTACTTAAAATTCCTCCACTCCTGCTCTCTATCAGAATAATGTTTCCCTTAATGGAATGAGCAAATCTCCCTACATAGATATTGGTTCCAATCCAGTTTAGGTTAGAAACATCCTTTTTGAACAGGTCTTTTCTATCCCAAAAGACATTCCAATTTCCTAAAAACCTGAATCCCTGAACAATAGACCAGCTCTTCAGCCATTGATTTATCTCCTTTAACCTTTTGTTCCTTCCCTCGTTTGGATTTGGCACTGGGAGTAAACCAGAAATTATTACTTTCAAGGTTCTATTTTTTAATCTTCTATCGAACCTCTTAAATTTACTCTGTACTGCTTTAACTTTTTCCCTAAAAATATTATTCCTACCAAAGTGTACAATAATTTCTAGCTTCTCAATCTCACCTTTAACAATATGCTTGAAATGTTTAGAGATGTCCTTAACCCTAGCACCAGGAAAGGAACAAACCATCCTAAATTTACGCTCACTGCCACAGAATCGCCCTATGTCCCTGACAGGAGAGTCCCCTATAACAATAATTCTATTAAATCTTATCAAACGCTGCCTAACATAAGAATTGTTCTAAGTGTCCAATAACTGACTGGCCCTTCCATTTTCCTTGGAGAGACTATCCCCAAATACAGTTTCAAAAACTGAAAATCTATTTGATAGAGGAATAGCCACCAGAGACTTTTGAACTACCTTCTTACCTTTCCTGACAGTCATCCATCTATCTGACTGATCCTACTGTGTAATAACTTAAAACTACTAACCATCTCACTCTGTACCTATGTCACTAACCGAAGAATTCAAAAATGCCAAAGATATTTTTTAAAAATCTAGTCACCATACCCAGAAGCACAGATCACATCCACTTGAGTTTAAATTCCTAATTAAATTAATAATAAAGACCAGGACGTCAGTGGAGTGCAGACTGCCGCCTTGCTGAGTTAACTGAATGTTATTGCGATTGTGAAGGATGACTTTATCTTTGCGAAGACTATACATTAAATACACATTGATAGTCATGCTTTGTCCATTTCCACATTTGACATTAAGACATTATTTATGGACCTGAAGGAAGTAATTGCCATTTGTGCTGCATCTGTATTTTTGAACTTAGCAACTCATGCCATTGAGAAAGTTTTAATGACAGTACAGCTGAACTTTACAGACTCCTGCCCAGGGGTACGAGTCAAACCTCACTATTCCTGGAGATGCAACATTTTCCAATTTACCTGTTTTTATTTTCTCGTACCCAGGTTACAGAAAGCAAGGGCTAGGTTTTTGTAGCTAATAAGAATAACTATTTATTATAAATAAATAGATTTTAGCTGCAGGTAAACAATTATGAACTATGAAACTCAACTAGTTAAAACTATAACTCCCTGTAAAAAGTTCCCTACACATGCATACAGACAGATGCAAAACAAACCACTGCAAGAGCAAAAACTGGGAAAGTAATTTAATGGTTCAGGTCAACAAAGTTCGCTAAGCTGACTTGACAGGTCTTACTTTTTCATTGATCTCTCTCTTTCAATTGTTGCAGGAGGCACAGAGCAATTGCTTCAAAACTTATAAAGTCTCTGACTTATTGGTTAAAAGCAACTACAACAAATAATCAGGGAAAATAAACTGGCTTTCACCAACTGGCTTTAGGAGTTATTTGCTAGAGAGAAAAGGACAGCACTTCCTATTCCAGAAGTCCAAAGGCTTTTGTCCATCTTGTTCATACCCACAAACTGTTCGCCTGCCTGGGAGCCACTCCCGACTCTAATACAATTGTGGAAAGCATCCACAAGCCAACCCTTTGCGAGCTATTGACAATCTTAAGTGGCCAATTAATGCTCACTTAATGACTTTAAAATGCCTCCATCATCATAATATGCTGATTGGCAAAAGTTGGACTAAAGCGAGCAGGTGATGTTTTTAAACCAGCATTGATTTAAGGGCAGAAAGGGGGGGTTTACTCCTTTGGGGAATGCTCCTTGTGCATCAGGAGTGTAGACTTACGATCTTACTCTCCCATGGTATCTTCTCACCTGGCCTTCCAGCCCCTTACTGTACTTGCACCCCACTTGAGGGTTCTTGATCCCTCCCTGTCCAAGGTCCCTGACTTAGCTGTCTACAGGATTCATGACCTCCTTTTCCCAGGGAATACTGCAGCTGCCAGACTGTTCTGAAGATTGACATCCCACATTTGCCTTCTTGGGGTTTCCCAGAGTGTAGGCAAAGCAAATCAGGATCACTGTTTCTTCTGACGATGGCAAACTGTACAACTTCACTCCCAACTTCCGCAGATTCAGGGTATTTATGCCATAGGATTCCTTCTAGGTCCACACCTCATTAACATGTTTGTCAGTTTCCGTGAGAAACATGTTTTGGTTGGGGAAACCCCTAACCTCCTATCAATCAGGAACCAAATAAGTGTCATTTTCCACTAACAGGATATTGCCATCAGTCCAAGACAATGTCCTGCCTACCAAACGATTGAACACATAATGTATGACTTTTAGCACTGGTGCCTAATTTTTTGTAGTAAGGCTAATTGAATTAAACAGCATGTTCCATCAATTGTTCATAGTAATAAACGAAATTAAGACAGTCAAGCTAATAATGTGGTTCATTTACACTGCAACTATTTTTGTCTCTGCAAAGAAAAGGAATATGCTCAAGCCTTGTTGAATTATCTGGGACGTAATTAGGAGGCTATAGGGCCCATTGATTTCTGCAAGAGAGTACCTTGACCATCAAAGTCAGTTTGCCAACCAAACAGCACCCTTTTGTCTTGAGTGTAAATGGTTGTGATTGTTTGAAATTTAGCGTTATTGCATTTGTTCTAATGCATGTATAACGAAAGGCTGGAGCAACATTACTCTTTACAGCAATATTCAAGTTATGAAAGAAGTTTATGAAAGTTTATAATGTTACCAATCACAATGGATAGTAAGTTGTGAGCAGGACACAAAGACTGCAGAGACAAATTAAGTGAGATGACAGATATAAGCATGAGGTTATTCACTTTTGTTGTATGAATAGAAAAACAGAATATTTTTTGAATGTGTGAAACTTGTAAATGTTGATACTGAGAGACAGTGGTTCTTAAAACATGCAGAACATTAGCATGTAAGTACAGCAAACAATTAGGAAGGTGTGTTACATATTTGTTTTTATTGCAAGGAGAATAGAATTTAAGAAAATTGTCTTGCCTCAGTTATGCAGGTCTCGATGCTAGAATGCTGTTTTCAGTTTTGGTTTCCACATTAAAAGTAAGTATATGATTGTATTGGAGACAGCACAGCAAAAGTTGATTGGTCTCTGATATAGAAAAAAATTGTCTCACGATGAAAGGATTAGTAAATAGAGTCCATATTCTTTGGAATTCAGAAGGATGAGAGACAGTTTCTGAGATTTGTCTAAGATTCTGAAGGAACTTAATAGTGTTGATGCTAAGAAATTGTGCTGGTCAAGGAATCTAAAACACAAAGGTACAGTTATAGGATAGGGGCTGATGATTTAGGACCTAGATTAGGATAAATTATTTAACTCGAAACATAGTGTATTTTTGGAATTCTCAACTACAGAAGATTGTGAATAAGTTAAAGGTTGCAATAGACAGATTCTGATCTCAGTGAATCAAGGGACATAGCAAGTAGGCAGGAAAGTAGAGTTAAACCAGACTTCAGTCATGATCATATTGAACAGAGGAGCATGCTCAATGCACTGTTTCTTTACTCCTTTTTCTATTTATAATGCAGTGTTTCCTTGAAAAATTTCCCTTCCTGGTTGATACTCTGTAGTGTCTCAGTTGGATAAAATATGGACTTTTGACTTTGAATTCCATCACCAACTCTAATACCTTAGACTTACATAGACCGAAATGGTTTTAACAAGGGACTACAAACACCAACTTACAAAGAAAAAGCCATAGCCATCACCCAGCCATGCAGACTGGCCAAATTTCATGAAACTGACTTGGATTAGATCATATAGTTCAGCTGAAATTTACATTGTCCCCCTGCATGATAACGAAACCAGATGTCCACGAAAGGTGTGAGAAGGTTCTCAAATCCAATCTGATTTTCACATTGTGAAAATCCTCATGTTGGAGAGAATAACTTCACATACAATTATCAAAACAATAAAAAAAACTTCACATTCTATAACCAGATTCTCTTTTTGAGGGGGGTGGGGGGAAGATGTGTACAGAGGAACTGGATTTTAGACTGCAGAACCGAAACAGGCTGGAAGTTGCTCTCTCTCAGGAATAATAATCCAATGAAAACACTGGTTAGAAAGAAGCACCAAGAAACTGTGAATTTTAAAAATTACTATAATCTCTAAAAGAGATGGTTCAAGATATCAATGTGGTGTTGGGTTAAACCCTTGCATCTCAAAGATATCCAAAGGCTCTAAAAATATATATTCCTTTATCTAGCTCTTGTATTAGGAACTATTCCCTTTTATCTTTATGACTATATGTACGTGTGCGCATGTGTGTCTGTATCTGTGAGAGAGAGAGAGTTGTCCAAAAGGCCTTATGCTTGACATCACATTTTTATTATCAATTTTTTTTTCGTTTGGTGTTTAATAAACTCTCTTCTTTCAAAAAAAAACTCAAGGATACCATGTGATTAGCTCCTTATTGCCAAGTAAAAAAATTGTTAACTAGTTTTAACTGGAGAAAGATATTAGCTCATGCTTAAAAGAACTTCAAGTCTTTATTGCAACCAACCAGGTGATTGAAAAGATCAGAGCCAATTTACATCTCCTTACCTGCTTCATTACTGTTTCATGACTTTTAAAAAATCGTTTTATTGAAAGATTTCATCTCACATAGGATGCTTCAGGCCAATCCTCAGACAAAACTTAGTCTGAAAATTCTTAACAGCTATAACAACGGCTGGCCACAGTGACTACAATGATCTGCAACTTTCAAAAGAAAACAACCAAGAACTTCTCAGCAAAAGTTAATTCTCTCCATCTCGCAGTTGGTGAATCCACTTAGAATCTGGATCTGCAGCTTTGCCAAAATACTGATGTTATGAAGCCACTTTATATTTAATACTATTTGTAGAGATGCCTGGATTTTCCCTTTACAAGGTAAATGTAAAGACCTTTAGAACATTTTACTTTAAACTAAGCCATTTCTTGGAACCCACATGAAAATAATTGCTGGGCTTGGTTGCTTGAGCTCAATTCAGGAAACACACTTGACTGTTTGGAGACTAGATTTTATGACTGTTTTGTTTGAACAAAGTTTGTAGATTTGGACTTTGTGTTTTGATATTTCAGTTTGGAAAAGCCTGCTACATAACAACTTGTTCAATTTATGACTCTAGTTTTGAAAACACTTTTGCTCCAAGATGAGGGTGAAACCCAACAGGTTCTTCTGTAAGAGTGACCGAAGAAACTTTTCAATATTGTATTTTCTGAGCAAGGTGTCTGTCAAGACTCTGCCGATAACCATGCATAATTAGTGACTTAACCACGTGTGCAAGGACACCAGAATGACAAACCTCTAAGCATTGTACATCATTTGTTTTTGGATTCAAGGATACCAAGAAAAGCACTTTCTGACCATAATGAATCTCTACAGAAAAATCTATTCTTTCCCTTTATCTGATGTTTATGTTTGTTTGTTTTGGACTATTAGGACATTAAACATTTATATTATCATATTACAAATTAAGTATTACAAATTATAATTATGTATTCTGCATCTTCATTGAACAGAACTTTGAGTTAAAATAAAATTATAATTGTGTTTATTAAAGAAATGTGGATGGACCTTTTCATTATAACTCCCTTATAGAGAAAGTACACATCAGACAGTGTCAGGATTTGGGTATAATATTTTCACTTTTTGTTGTGACCCATGGAGTAGAGAGACTAGAATGACAGTGCATTCCTCCTATCTCGATTGCAACACTAATCAGTAGACTCAGTTGGAATAGAATTAAAAGCTGCAGGTTTCAGTTGAAAGAGATGCAAATAAAAAAAAACTCCAGCAATTAAACCTTTTAGATTGAAAACAGATCAAACAATGATATTTTCTGCACTTGGAACTTATACATTTTGCATACACAACATCGAGCCATTGAGTATGAAAATTTTAAAGTTTCTGTAACATCACTCACCGGTGGAGTTAGTAACCAGTTGCTCATATTGTGTTTCTCAAAAAAGTGGTGGGACTTGCATTATACAAAAAAATACACTTTTTCCAAATGCACGTTCAAAGTAGTAAGTGCATATCATATATTAGCCAAATAATGGTGAAGTAACTACATCAAAATAATTTTAATAGAACTACTAATACTAGAGAAGTCAAACATTATTTGATAAATATATACAAACAGCATGGAACTTGCATGCACATTAGTTTAAATGCAAAAACACATACTATATACCTATCTTTTAAATATTAATACTCTATTAAACTGTAATATTTGTGCAATCATTAGTTACCCTTGGTATTTCATTCACAGAAAGGTTTTTGTACAGATAATTTATAAAAACAATTAACATTTATTCATTAATATAAGCAAGAATGCAGCCTAAGTTGATTATTTATAGAATCCAGAAAAGGAATTTGTATAGTTTATTTGCCTGTTCCAATTTCATAGGACTAAGAAAAGGATTTTAATTACAGGATTTCAATCAATTCAACAACTTTTGGAGAGCCATTTTAATTCTTTGCAGATCACTAATATGTCAGTATCTTAACCATTTGATAATGGGGACAAATACCTGCGAATCATAATCCTATGGTAGATTTTTTTCGAAATGTTCTATCTAAAATGTTATTAATTTCCAACATCACAGAATTGAATTTTATGCAGCTTGTAGCAGTAGGAACCATGGTGATTGGGTCCATTTAATTATGGTTGCATGCAATGGTGCCACCTCTCCCAACAGTCTCAGATGCACCTGTACCCACAGTCCCCACCCCAGATGTCAGATTAGCCTTTTTGAGAGTGAACCATTTGAAAGTAACTGGCCTGGATAGAGACCTTGGCCGTGCATTCAGATCCTGTGTGGACCAGCTGGCAAGAGTATTCAGGGACATCTTCAATCCCTCCTTACTATGATCTGAAGTCCCCACCTGACCATCATCCTAGTGAAAAATCATGCAGCATGCCTCAATGACTACTGCCTGCCTCTGACCTTGATAATTATGAAATGCTTTGACAGGTTAGTCATGGCTCACATCAACACCAACATACTAAACTGCCCAGTCCACGATGCAAACCAGCCTTCCATCCACCGACTCCATCTATACGTCCCACTGCTGCAAGAAAGCAACCGACATAATCAAAACCCCCTTCCACCTCAATAATATTCTCTTCAACCCTCTTCCATCAGGCAGAAGATATAAGAGTTCAAATACACGTACGAACAGATGCAACAGCAGCTTCTTCCCCACTGTTGTCAGACTTTTGACTGGACTGCTCAAATATTCATTCCCATCTCTCTCGCTGCACCTTCTCTGTGGCTGTAACATTCTATTTTGCAATCTGTTTTGCTGCCTTAATGCACTTGGTATGGTATAGCATGCAAAACAACACTTTTCACTATCTCAGTACATGTGACAATAAAATAAATCAATGTCAGCTTCTCAGCAGCAGGAAACCTTCCCTTGATTAATTCAGAGGATGGAAGGGACTGACACTGCATTGCTGCCTACCTGATTAGAGATATCAAAGCAGCTCATTTATGATCCAAATTACATCTCTGACTCCACTGCGTGGTAGCTCAGGCGTTAAATGGAATTTGCACGGTCTTTCATACCCTTGGAAGGCTGTTCAGGAAAACCTCTCAGGATTGCTAGAGACCAACCTCACAATCCCCTGGAGCAGTCACCCTTTCTCTGAACAAGGAACCTGGCAGCAAACAGTGAGTGGCCATTGAAAGCTACTTCTCTTGCCTCCCACTAGCCCTTCATCAGACTCCAGGCCACTGATGATGATAATAGACACAGGGTAGATGCGGTGCCATTTGTTTGGCCAGCAACTCTTGACAGGCAGAATTATTGCTGCTTGGAAACTCACCAGAGGCCTAAAAGCAGCCCACTAATTGCCAGAGGGGCACTTGATTCCATCGGGCCTAGCCCATGAAACTGATGGGGATTCGCTACTGGTGCTCCGATCGGTATACAAACAAAATCTTTGCCAAACTGTCAAGAATAGGGAGGTTGGCTTTTCTCCAACCTTAATTTACTGATGAGTGTAGTGCTTTAACCATTTTCTGGGTGAGAATAACATATCAAGCATCCCAGCAACTTTGTTGGTCCATCTACTTGTACTTAGACATGTTGCCAACCAACTCACCAATGTGAGAGTATTCAGATAAACACTAATGGTTTAGAAGAATGCACATACAGAATCTTACACCAGAATACATTTTACGTCTTGTAGAATTTGGTCTGTGTCAGGTGTAAAGACCTTTCTGGATTTCAGCAACAACTTTTTATAAGCTTTTATGCTTATAAGTGGGCACCTGATTATTTCAACTTTTTTGGAAAATAATTATTACTGAAGTTAGTATTGTAATAGGGGTTAAACACCGTTCCTTTCATGATAATATTTTATGATGCAATGGAAAGGCGGGGCATATTGGTGACTGGTAGTCCTTTAGTAGCATCCAACTGGTTGTATTCCTCTATGAGGGATGACAAAGAATTGTTGGCTTCGGTGAAACAACTTTGTTCCATTCCATCCACATGGAGGTAATGATGAATGTGAGCCTGAAATGGCAAAATTAGCATAATTAATTAATCAAACAATTCACCGAAACCTTGTGATTGATAGCAACATCTGATCACTATGTGGTCAAGCTGCATTAGGAAGGAGTAATAATGCAAAGAAATGGTAATGGCAGAATTAATGAACACTTGATTTTGCTTGCTAAGTGGTAGCTAGAGATCCCTCAAGGTCTTAATCACTTCTTTAAAACAATTGTACACTAGATAAAGCAGAACAATGCATCATGAGAAATGCTTAAGTAATCTGGCTAGTTTTATTATTTTATTTATCCCTTAACTGTGTTGGTCTGTCTGTCTTTTGTGTCAATGGGGCTGAAAACAAAGGTTATCGGGTTTAAATTATAGAATCAATTAGATTACATTGTTGTTTAATTTTGCTCTAGTAAAGTTATTGTATTATTAATAGCTATATTTTGTTGAAGCTACAAACCTGCTGTTAAGAATTGATTATTCAAAGAATCTGGAATTAGTTATTCAAAATGAATGTTTAGGAACCATTGGGTCAATTTTGAGGACCTTTGATGGTTTTGGTTTTATTGTGGCGTGAATACAGAGGTAGGAAGGCTGATTTGATTGGGATGTCTACGTCCATGTCGTAATACTTGTCATATCAATGATTCACCTGGCTCTCATGCTAATATGTTTTATCCTGGGCCTGTTGCAATGTCAGCTCAGTTGGCTGGATGGCTGGTTTGTGGTGCAGTGTAACACCAAGAGTACAGGTTCAATTCCTGCACCGTGAAATTCCCGCTTTCTTGATCTTGTCCCTTGCCTGAGGCATGGTGACCTTAGATGAAACTCACTACCACAGTTGTCTGTCTCTGTCAGTTAGCCGTCAACCTGGACTGAAAAGCACGTGTAACATCAAGTTCTAAATTTTATATTTATTTCCCCCACAAGAAACAGAGGGAACTAATTACATTGACAAACAGAACACAACTTCCTGGGTGGAATTTACTTTAGCCCTCAGGCATAATAGAGGACTGCGAGCAGAGGGCTTTAGAATGGTGAGGCAAGTGCAGAAGTGACATGCCTGTTGTCTTCCCGAACCACAGAATCACATCAGTGCCAAGAAAGGTCATGGACAGTTTTCCCAGCCAGAGGCCATAAATGGTCCTAAAGTAACACCCCACCTTGTCATGATTAACAATATACCCAATCCATCTCCTTACCAAAGCCCACAGGACTGGTCCAAAAAACCTCAACTCTCCTTTACCGTCTTGAAGACTGCATCCATTCACAGCAGTGGCCATCTCTGACTTGCTGATAACTCTTGAGGTGGGATAAAATCTCAAAGGAATTGTAGCTCCAACAGCAGCACTTCAATTGTTGATTGCCACAGAATTTTTGGTTGGGCTCCCTGAAATGGCCACGATGCTGCCTTGGCTTTTGGGCCACTTTATCTCAATAAAGTTTAGCCTTTTGTGTTTATCAAGTATATCGGTTGGGAGTGCCGTGCCCCTTTGAAAAAGCCTGAAGTTTGAGCTTTGGGGTCTTCCAGGAGCCACCATTCTCAACATGGTAACAAGCAACAATTTTCAGAATGTACGCTTATTATTGACTTGGATGCAGATGGAGGAACTGATAACTCCCTTTGTTCGCAGTGTCATCAAATTGTGACATTAGTGCAAAGGAAACTGCATGAGGATATTGATCAGTTTACAACAAAAGGATGAAATTCAACGTCAATAAGTGCAATATGGCCTGGTAAGACAGAAATAATTATACCTCTCCCACCTACAACAGGATATATCTGCCCCTCCTTTCCAATCCAGCTAATACTCCTTTAACTAATTTTTTTTTATGCCATTAACCCAAGTCCTTAGACACCATTGAGACATATGAACTTTGAACTTACCTTTTTCTTATAAAGTTTTACAAATCGATCCTTTAGATCTGTGAAGGTAGACTTAACACAAGTATTATTAGCTAGTGCCAATAAGGAGTGAGTGTGACCAACTGGAGGTACTGAGCACAGACTTGTCTTCCAACCTTCCTGATTCCACGGGATGAACTGGAGAGAAGGTTTCAGCCTGTAGAGAAACACAGGGTACATCATTCTGGATCATAGCTGCAGCTTTCACAGATGTTAAAATGGAATAATACTACAAAATAGTTAGTGAACAAACAGCTAAGTAATCACTCTTTCAATTACTAAGCTCAAATTTCTGGGGTAAAAGACAGATTTTTTGAAGGTGTGACTAAGAAAGTAGATAAGGGCAGTGGGATAGATGTTGTCTACCTAGACTTTAGCAAGGCCTTTGACAAGGTACCATATGGTGGGTTGCTGAGTAAGGTTAAATCTCATGGGATCCAGGGAGACCTGGCCAATTAGATATACAATTGGCTTGAAGGTAGAAGACAGGAGGTGGTGGTAGAGGGTTGTTTTTCAAACTGGAGGCCTGTGACCAGCGGTGAGTCACAGGGATCAGTGCTGGGTCTACTGCTATTCATCTTTTATAAAAATGATTTGGATGAGAATTTAGGAGAAATGATTTGCAGATGACACCAAGACTGTGGTGTAGTGAACAGTGAAGGAAGTTATCTGGGAATACAGCAAGATCTTGATCAACTGGGCCAGTGGGCTGAGGAATGGCAGATGCAGTTTAATTTAGATAAATGCAAGGTGTTGCATTTTGGTGGGTCAAACTAGTCCAACACTTACACAGTCAATGGTAGGGCCCTGGGGAAAATTATAGAATAAAGAGATCTAGTGGTGCAGGTTCATAGCTCCTCGAAAATGGAGTCACAGGTATACAGGGTGGTGAAGGCGGCTTTTGGCCTGCATGCTTTCATTGGTCAGAGCATTGAGTATAGGAGTTGGGAAATTTCGCTGCAGCTGTACAAGATGTTGGTAAGGCCACATTTGAAGTACTTCGTTCAGTTCTGGTTGCCGAACTATAGAAAGGATATTATTAAACTAAAAAGATTGCAGAAAAGATTTACTAGGGTCTTAGCTAGATTGGAGGGTTTGAGTTATGAGGAGAGATAGAGAAAAAAGTCCCAGCCTTTCTGAGTGTAGGAGACTGAGGGGTGACCTATAAAATCATGAAAGGCATAGATAAGGTAGATAGCCAACAACTTTTCCCATGACAGGGGAGTCTAAAACTTGAGGGTATAGGTTTCAGGTGAGAAGGGAGAGATATAAAAGGTTCTTGATGGGCAATTTTTTTCATACAAACGGTGATGTCTGGAACAGGCTGCCAGACATACTCGTGGAGGCAAGTACAATTTTGTTATTTAAGAAACATTTGGACAGGTACATAGATGGGATAGGTATGAGGGGTATGGAGGGATATGGACCAAATGTGGGCAAATAGACTAGATTAATTGTGAAAACTGGGTGGCATGGACAAGTTGGACCGAAGGGTCTGTTTCCATGCTGTAAACCTCAACGACTCTTATGAATACTCAGGCTCTTAAACTAGATTGCAACAGGTCTTCCCCAGAAATCCCACACAGAGAATTAGAGGCTGGCAACACATTAAATGGCATTACCACCAGGAAGGTAGTAGCTCCTACTGGTGCAACACCCATCTGAGGCAAAAGATCACGATTATATCACAGGATTCCAGGTGAGCTGGCTTGTAATTCTCCCTACAAAGCTGGGTCAATACTACAGGCAACATTAACTGCCTATATATGGGCTACAACTGGCAGCAGAATGACGATGTTGTCCACAGGCTTCCTAACCGTGGAATCAACTGGAGTCCCTCACCTGCCATGCTCCTACTTGATTAAATGACTCCCTTGCCACCAAATTTCCATGTAGTAGGCCACCAAACTCCACTCCAATTGCAGACTGCCAATTTGCTCCTTCAGAACCAGAGCAGGCAAGGGACAAAATTTAATTTGCTTGTTATAACAAAGCTGCGTACAGTTTCAATTCTTTTTGAATGGAAATTAATAGTTGAAAACCTATCTTACGAGAAATTGACTGTACCTAAATCAATGTTTATTTAGGCAAAAGCAGTACCTTAGGTAAATGTGCTTTTTCATAAGAAATTAACCATTTGTTCACAAACCAGGAAGACACAAAATTAGACTCCTGGTCTGTATGCTATTAGCCAGTTTCAAAGGTAGGGAAGGGGAAATGATGACTCCTCTATGCATCACAAGTGTACATTCCAGAAATGCTTACTCAAAGTAAACACCAAGTAAGACTGGAACTTGCTTAGCGCTGTTGCCATTCTCCTTTGAGATTGTTAACTTGCTCGCTGTGCTGGCTGGTTGTAGTTCAGACGTTTCGTCACGATACTAGGTAACATCATCAGTGCAGCCTCTGATGAAGCAATGTTGTTCTACTCCGCTTTGTATTTATATAATCCGATCTGTTGAGGCGTTGTGTTATTTCCAGTTCTTTTTTGCAAGGGTTTGTGGATGGGGTCTAATTCGACATGTTTATTGATTGCATTAGGGTGCAGAACCAGGCCTCTAGGAATTCCCATGCGTGTCTATGGTTGGCTTGAGCTAGGTCACGTCGTCCCAGTTAAATAGGTGGTCTTTGTTGTCTGAGTGTACTGAAATGAGGGAAATTTTGTTGTGTCGTTTTGCTGCTAGCTGGTGTTCATGACAAAACATCTGAACAATAACTAGCCAGCTCGGCGAGCACATCAACAACCTCACCCATAATCCGAGCTACAAATCTTCACAAGAGTCTTAAGCCGTTCTCGACCTGGTATTAAAAGCTAATCTTAACGTTAAACATTTTCACAAGAAAACGTCAATTTTTAATTATGCATTTTTCCTTTTTAAAGATGATTAAACATTTTATTATGAATCTGTATGTTAGTAGCCTCTCTCTTGTTCCCTCTCATAATGAGTGACAGGTTGACTTTGCAAAGTGCCATGGAACCCAGTGACTGGTTAAAAATTGGCATTAATTTAAAAAGTTACAATCATCGTTACAAATTTTTGCTAATTGCAACAGGTACAATTTATTCATCACCTATAGCTGCTTGTGAACTTCAGTAGGAAGCAAGAATTAAAATATAACAGTTTTGTTCATAAGAAAGAATATGCACAGTTCTGTGATTCTGTGGGTGAATTGATGAAACATAATTTTCTTTTCCAAGTATGAAACTTCCAAATGAACAATAGCTATATTAAATTAACATAACAGGATAACAAAAGATGTGGTTTAACATGTGTGCACATTCAAACCTCTCAATGTTTCTTCGAAGATCAGAAATCTGAACATTTCCTCGGACCATTAGAGCACAGGCAAGGTACAGGTTACGTTTTGGGTCAGCATACATCAACTGGTGATCCTTACTAAAAGCATCGGTGAACATCTGATCCAACCTGTTTAAATGAAGAATCAAAGAATGTGCAGCTGGGATAGTTTGCTATGTGTTGTACACAAAATATAAAAGCAACTTCCTCACATTAGAAGTTGTGTTAAATTTGGAGGACTGGTTTCTAGTCATAAACAAAATCCTGGAATTTCCACCCTACTGGCATTGTGGGTCTACTGACAGTAAATGGACTGCAGCAGTTCAGGAAAGCAACTCACCGCCAACTTCTCAAGGGCAAGGAGGGTCAGTAATAATCTGGCTGATAGGGCTCAGCAGCACAATAGGGGAGACCATGGTCGCTGCATGAAGGACAGGCAACAGAGTGCCAAGGTCATAGATAGATCCAGGCCATGGAAAAGTAATACAGGATGACGGAATTCATGGAATATGGATCTTGGGAAGAGTACTAAGGGGAGTGAGGAAATCTCTTGTCCAGACGCAAAGGCCAATCCTATTTTTTTTTTACATATAGATTTAACTTTACTTCCTTACCTTTGTGTTCAATGGTCTATTCCTAAAGCCCAGGATCAAAATGTTTAACTAGCCACATTCTCAACCTGCCCTGCAGCCTTTAATAATTTTTGCATTTATTGCCACAGGTCCCTTTGATCCTGCACCCCCATTAGATTTGAATCCTATAGTTTCAGTTGTCTATCCCATTCTTCCTGCTAAAATTAGTCATTTCACATTTTTCTGCATTAAATTTCATCTGCCACTGATGTACACATTCCCCCAATCTGACTATATCCTTCTGAGGTACAACTCTATCCTGTTCACATTAACACTTCTGAATTTTACATCATCCCAAATTTTGAAATATGCACAATGTACTAATGTCTCAGTAATTTATTTAATGAGTAAGAGGAAGTGTCTTAACACCAACTCCTGCAAAATGCCATGATAAACCTCCCTTCATTTCAGAATCAACTATTCACTATTATTGTTTGTCAACCAGCCATTTTTGTTTGTATGTTGCTACTCTCCCTTTTATTCCAGCTCCAACTTTGCACCCACGCCTATTGTGCAGCACTGATTTAAATGCCTTTTGATATCACCACATCAAACTGCATTATCGTCATTAGACACACTTGCCTTATCAAAAAGCACAAGCAAGTTAGTTAAACACTTTGTCCTTAACGACACTTTGCAGGAAACCTTTTGGGAGGATTTCCAGAAATCTTTGCCTCCTTTTAAGAGATTTCTTCCATCCGCTAATCTATTGAAAAGGAACCATGAAGTCCTCTCTAACGATTCATCATGCACAGCTGCTGGAAATCAAACTCAAACATTCATTTTGTGTTGAATTAGCTGATACAAGATGGGTTGGTGATATTCAAAACCACAGGATCAGATTTCACATGTTGCAGATGGAATAAAGCTTTACCTTTCCACTGGGGTGTGCAACTGTCGGCTCTGTATTTGATGTGGTTGTTCCTCACTCCAATTGAATGTAACTGAGATGCAGTTTATTCCATATTTAACCTTGTACACACCTGGGTGATCCTCCTAGTGACTGAATTTAAACTTTGGCAGGAACCTTCTCCCGAACTCTAGATCTTACAGGTTTGCAAACACCATCCCTTCCTCCCGCTCTTACAATTTCACCAGCATGCCACTACAATTCATTCAAAATATTTCTACCACTAATCCACTTACTCACTCAAGAGTTCCACACTTCTGAACCCTTCCACTTTACCATGCACACCGGCTGCTTCAACTCCCTTGGTTCAATTTCAAAACCACTTTGTTTACATTCAACTGTCTCCTTTGACCCTCTTGCAGTTTTATTTCTCGGGGATTGGATTATTCCTTATTCTCTGTTCTCTACACCCCAGCATTGATTACCATTCTTTAGTTATCACATACTGGCCCTCTGGAACATCTTCTGACTTACTGCCTCTTTTCACATTATCAAGAATCTTCTCAATACTTTTCTCTTCTGTTTCTCCTATCTCTCAATCCCATCCATCAGCTTCTTTTTTTCGTTTTGTATTCAGGTTTTGCATATATGTAGTCAGTATCTGACCTAATCACAAAGTAGGTAGAAAAACAGTGGTAACGTAGTAATGTCAAAGAACCAGTAATTGAGAGACCCATGCAGCTATATAATTTTCTTTCCAAAGAAACTGACAAAGGCCCTACCTTCTTGTGGGGATATTTACATCAGCCAAGGTATATAAAGGAGTTAGACTAGAAACAAGGTAATGAAGCCGTGGAAATGGAACCAGGTTCATGGTGATTTCATTAAGATCCATATTGAGAGATCCTTCAAACCTGGCAGAGCTGCAACAAAAACAACAGAAAGCAAACTAATACAAACACTGCCTACACAATCTCGAGTTTTGTGAAATGCTGTTCTTATTCATCAGAAAATATTCCATTACATCAACTATCGGCATGCAAACACAGAATTAAACAGACTGCAACGTAGACAGATTAGAGTAAATTGAATGTTCAAACGTACTGTTCATGTTACATCTGCAGAATTTTCTATTATCTCTGTAACTACTTAAAACTCAAAGCAATAAATCGTGTCTGCAAATAGGTAAATACTATGTGAATACTCATTGTATAATTAAATAGTATGCACTCCATTAATGCTTTCCTAAAAACTCCTTCACACATATTGCTAAAAAAAGTAAAACATTTTTGACCTGTGTGAAAGAATGTCGAGATAAGTCTATTAACAAAGCAAAGGTTACTTCAAGTATTTGATTAGTAAAATACGTGATAATATCTCATTTTGTAAGGAGCTAATTTTTTTTTTAAAAAACAGAAAGCCTGTAAACCCACAAGAATTCAAAGCCCACTGATCTTGTAAAGCAATGGATATACATGGTTGAAAAAACGTAATTCTTAATTTCAAAAACAATTGATTGTTGCTTCTGACCAGATCTTTTAGCCAGGAAAAGATTTTGCAGGATTGTTGACTAACTCTTTTGTTAAGAGCCAATTTTCTCTGTAGAGTTTTACAGCATTCTACAAAATACAAAGTTGTTTGCAATGAAATGTCCATTTGAAAAGCAACTGAATGAACACTATCTAAAACAATAAGATTTTGATTTCACAATAGAGGACAGAGTACATTGAGATTTTTTGAGCAATTATGCAACATTGACTTTTTTATTATATGCATTAATAATATTACCAAAATTTGGGCAGGGGAACCAATGAGGTTTAGATTTTTTTAAACAGTTTCTTAAACAACTGGAACAAAGTTCTAAAGAATCACGGCTAGCCTTTTAACCAGCCTGCACCAGAATGCACCCAGCCCCTTGGCTTTTAAGGATTTTCTTCAAAGGTCTGTGGGCCTGACTTAAACCTGCCCTGCCACCTAGAGGGAAAAGTAGGTCCAATGGGGCTTTATAAACTGAGACTAGTTCGCAGTCATCAGATTTCCTGACTCTCATGTGTAAAATTCAGATCCCTTGATTCCATTACTGGCTTTCCTTCATTCTTCTGGAATACTCAAGATCAATTTTTACCTTACTTCATCTTAACTATTTCAAAACATTCAACCACCCCTCTCACCTCCTCACTCTGTAACAAAAGATGCTCTATCTGCAAGTGGTTCCAAACATTTTTGAGCATTTTCTTTTCTTAGAAAAACCCTTACTATTTCCCTTTATCTCGATTTTCAGTTTCTATGTACACCCTTAGTCCATCTAATCCCCTTTTCCATTTTCCTTTTCTACTTTTTAAATTTCTCACTGTGTTAGTTCTCTTATATTGATCATTTGGCTCTTTTATAATTCTTTATTTTACTCTTTAGGAAGACCCTGCATTTGGTGTCTATATGCAAAGTTAGTCAAATGTCATACTAGAAAAAAAGAGTCAACTGATCCATATAGCCTGCTATATTGTCATAATGGCTTGAGCATCATGTGACAGCCTCTTCACATGCACACAATCTTCCAAGAGAATTGAAACAAAAGGTAACACTGGTCAATTGTGGCAGACATTACAGAATTTCTTTCTGACCCCTTCATATGGTCAAAACTAGCCCGCAGTTAACGGAACTTGTTGGAATATTGCAATTATTTATATACACATTCACTCACCTAGTCAAATTGAGCAGCAAGTTAGCTACAATATTATTCATAGCATCAAATGGCTTTTCCTGTTGTTTGACTTTAGACTGACCAGAAATCAATGTACTTTGATGTTTTATTGCAGATGCTGATTTACCAGAATTGGCCATCTGATTGATTTTGTTGACTATGTCAATCAAGGACTGTTTCAAGAAAAAAAAACAAAGTTTAGGGAATATATTGAAATTTAGTGCTATATGAAAAAGTAATTACATTAGTATAAAACAAAATACATTAGCGACAAATACAGGCCTTAACGTTTTGTGGGGAGACATGGAGAAAGCATGGCAGGATTGTAGTAATTGGGAAATGTCAAACAAAAATGCCATCTCAAAATTTTGCAGAGTTTAACAGAAGGAATTCCTTTAAAAAAAAATGTCTGTTTCTTGGTCAGGAGCCAGCCAGTTTGATATTACTGTTGAGCAGGAAGGGGGAGCTTGGAGGCAGGGTTGGGATACATGGAAGCTGTAAGCTGGGGAAACCAGTCAAATCAAAAGCTTTTGTTTTGTTTTATTAAATTGAAGGACATAGGAGGCCATGTGACCACAGACATAAGAGCAAAAGCAGGCCTTTCAGCCCATTGAGTCTGCTCTACCAGTCAATGACAGCATGGCTGATTTGATAATCCTCAACTCCACTTTCCTGCCTTTTCCCCATAATTCAAAGACAAGGACTCCCAAATCCCTCTCTTCTCTGTTACTTTCTAAAGTCTTTCTCCATTTAAATAATGTTCAGCTCTTCAATACTTCCTGTCAAAATGCCTAATCTTACAATTCTGCACATTATGTTTCACCTATCAAATTTTTGCCTACTCACTTAAACTGTCTATATTCATCTGCTGACTCTTTGTGCCATTCTCACCAACTGCCTTCCCACCTATCTTTGTAAGATTGATGAACTTGGCTATGGTACATTTACTGTCCTCATCCAAGTCATCTTTTGTAACTAACTGAGGCCTCAGCATCAATCTCTGTGGCCACTAGGTACATGCTGCCAGCCTGAAAATACTCCACTTATCCAAACTCTGACTTCTACTGGCTCTGGCAAAACTACCAGGGACAGTCAACACATCTAGGAGATAGACTGTGTGGTTGTGTAAGTTTCTTCAGCGGATAGTCAAGAGCAATTACTATTGGGTACAGAGTCACACAGCAGCCAAACACACAAGTATGGCAGAACAGATAACCATGTTTTTTTAAAACAAAAATCTTTCAAAGCTTTATGTTATCTTTCTTCCATCTGACCAGGCCCCACTGATAATAGCTTTAAAAGTTCACTTTTATTAAAACTGAATTCAAATTTTTGATGGTCTTGGTTGATTTAAACTCATGTTGTCAGGTTTATTAGCTCAAACCTCTGATTTATTAGTGCAATAACATATCTATGATGTCAGTGTTCTCAGCTAGATGATAGACATTTGCACTGAGCAGACAGATTAGCTGATGTGTGGGGAACAGCCATTCTATCTGGTCTTGCTGTTAGGAGCAGAGCTACAGAGGGCAGTCTTGCCAAGACACCTCTTGCAACCAGCAAATTCTATCACTGCCAAAACAACTAATTTCAACATAGAGGGAACAGTCAGCATGTCTTAATTTGGTTTTCCTTATGGAGCCTTGAATTCACGCAAAAAGCTTGTAAGGTCACCAAACTGCCATACTATAAATTGTAATGATCATTGCAAAACATATAATTCATAGGTTATGCTTTGATTTGATATCAAAATGATTTATGTCTCGATTTATGCAAAATCTAAAAACTGTTGTTTGAATACACAATTAATGGCAAACTGACAGTACAACTGAGCTCAAACTAGCCGAGCAATTAAATCATACTTTTTGTAGCTACTTCAGATCTGATAAGAACAACGGAGTTCATTTATAGAAAGAAATGCTGGAAATATTCAGGGCAGAGAATATATGTTGCAGAATGAAACAGAATTACCATTTTTGATGAATGTCTAATTTTGGGAGACATGCAGAGTTGAGATCAAATGTGATTTAGCTACATAAAGTATCTGAATTCCCTGAAACAGGAAATTATTTTTCCTTGCAATATTTCATATAAAAGTGCTTTTATTTACCTCTCTCTCTCACTTACTTTGTCAGTCATTGGTTGCACATTCCTAACTTGTTCCTTCTATACCGTTTGTGATGTGAGCCTCCCACAAAAGGAAAATCTGTGCAGATGGAAATTTGAAAAGAAATTGCAAAATGCTGGAAATATTCAGTACGTCAGGAAGCATCTGCACAGAGAAAAAGAGTTAATATTTCAAGTTGACAACCTGATGTCAGAAATATTACCTCTGTTTCATTCTCCACAGATGATGTCTGACTTGAATGTTTCCAAAATTTTCTGTTCTTACATATTAGCTCAGTTGTTCATCTTGGCTTGGAAATAGATACAAGAGATGTGGATTTATATCTGACTGCTTTGAGTTTAGAACTGCAACAGCACTGTCAGTCTGCTGTTATGTATGTCCTGAAATATAATTGAAGGTCAAATCTGAAAACAAAAACTATGGTTTCCGTGATAATAAAGAAGAGTATATATTTTGCAACACTGTGCAAATACACAACATTTTTCACAGACAAAGTGCTTCACTGAAACTTCTAACTTTCAAACACAATGTTCAAAACTTAAAGTTACTAGACATTGAATATAAAGTAACAAAACATTTCTCAAGATGTAGGTAATTATAATTAACATCTAGGTTCTCTTGGATTTTATCTCAGTTAGTTTCTTACATCTTTGATGCTAACTCACCCAGTGTCCACCAATAGACAGGCCACAGGAGTCATGCTGAACTGAGTGAGTTGTGACAACTCAGTCTGAACATGTCCATCCCACGCACAGACTACAAATTGGAGAATGGTTGCCAAAATTTCAAACAGCTGTTACAGACTTCACTACATCTGTATTCGTGAAAGCTCAATTAATTTAAATTAACTTTACATACTTAATCCCACATAAATAAAGACAACATTTGAGTAATTTTGCAGCCATACAGACCTTATTGTCAGTCAAGGACTTGACTTATTTAAAGAGTCATAAGTCCTATAATGCAGAACACAGTCCCTCTTCCAGCAGAGGACACAGCATGGAGTTCAAATGGCCCTGCTGGGTTAGTGTTTCCCACATGTAGAAGTCACACCTCATCCCTGTTTTTGCCTCCATATTTCCCCTCCATTAAAACAGGATCTGTCTGAATTGGCAATGAGACCTCTGGATCCATGTGCACTTTCCATTTTAGAAGATCCCCCGATACTCCACGAGTTTGTAAAAATCCAAACCGAAATTTTTGTTATTGCTATACTTGCTATACTATTCCTGTTTGCTTAGCCCACAACAACTTCTCACCAAGGTCTCCATAGCCATGCTCCTCCTTGGCTCTGCAACTTCCTGACCTGTGTAATTAATGGATCTTCATGAACTCTATGTTTCTTCCACTTTGGTCTCACATTTATCCCATTCCTTTTGTCCACCAGGGGTGTCTATGCTTTCAGCTAATGTCCTCAGCTTGGATTTCACAGTAAACTGGTTCACTACTCTCCTTCTTCAAGATGCTCCTTCAAACTTTTGACAATACTTTGTCTGAATTCTCCTCGATGCTGGTTTTGTTTTTTTTTCTGTAATACAATCCTGCAAAGTATTTTTGTGAGTTGTTTTATTTAAAAATGTATTGTATAATTCTCACTTATTTGTAACTACATTTCTTCTTGAAAGGTGTATCCTGAAATATTCTTATGCATACCTGGTTCTCAATAGGTAAAACACAATCTGCATGTTCAGTCAGTTCTTTCATGGCAAGAACACTGTTGTAAGGTGAAGTGATAACATCATCATCAGCAGAAGGGTAAACGGATGTAACAAATCTGTAGACTTCTGGAAACTCATCCTCTAAAAGGGTCAGCACAAAGGTACCCAGACCAGAACCAGTCCCTAAAAAAGAATTTTTGTTAAAACGTCATCAACTCATGTTACATGAGAAAATATGCTTATGGCACTGTTGCTGAAAACAATATATCTTAGATCTAAGTTAGGTAAATTTATGGATAACTGATTTACATTTGCAGACAGATTGGGAGATACAGGACAGAGAATACAGATGAAAGGAATGTTTTCTAGATGGTGAAATGGGATGACAGATTTTCCCCAGGAATCTGAGCTGAGGCTTCATTTCTCATCAAATATGTCAATAATTTAGATGAAGGAAAAGAGTTACACATGCAATTTTTCACATGACACTAAACAGCCACGGAAGTAGTGTAAATGATGGAGCAAGAATATATAGACAACTCTATTAATTAGGCATAAAAATGGCAGATACAGTTCAATGTGAGAAATTGAGAGGTCATCCACTTTGAAACTGAAAAAGAAAAATATTTCCTAAAAATATTCTCCTAATCATGAGAAATTGAGAATTACGTATGAACCTAGCAAAATACAGGCAGGTGCAGGCCTTTGGGCCTCTCAAGACTCCTCTGCCATTCAGCTGGATCATGACTAACCAACCACAATGCAATTTTCTCTGATGGTCTTTAACAGATAGACCTCTATCAATCCGTGCCTTGAATACACACCAATGACCGAGCTGCCACTGTTCTCTACAGAATCCAAAGATTCACCATCATCTGAGTGAAGAAATTACTCCTCAGAGTCACTAAATGACATATTTCTTATTCCGAGGCTGTGAAGGAATCTTTGCAGCCCTGAGCAATGAGGGCATCGGTGAGTCAGTTGAGAAAATAAGGCAAGATCAGCAAAAATAAGGTTCTCAACATTGAGAAAAAATGTCCTCTTCTGCAACCAACTTTTGAATGGTGAGATGATAATTCACAAATGAGTGGTGAGAGGCCTACTTATCTATTTCCACGCATTATTAGCCAATTTCAATCGATATGGTGTTTCGCACTGTCCCATCCACCATATAAAAACTAGATAGCAATAATTTCCAACATGAGTGGGTACCTGATGACTTCAGCTTGCCGCTTCCTCCCACAGGTCTTCATTTTGGACAGTAGTAAGCAACATCTCAGAGCATGCTCTAAGGGTGGTGAGTGCACGACTGCAAGCACTGTCATCAGACACATACTAGACTCACAACAACCTCACGACATATCCCCAACACAATTAAAATGCAGTACTTCACTTTGGAGTGCACCAGCATCTCTAATTGCAATGCTGATGTCAGGACACTTTGCATATAAAAGCAGACATCCAACATCTGGAAGCAACCAGAGAGCGTACCTAAGGGCCGTTCTAATTAGCAAGTTAATTAGAAAAGATAGACAAATACAAGTCAGAGAACAAGGTAACTCGGAAGAATTGAACTGTATATATTTCAATGCAAGGTGTCTTACAAATAAGGCTGATGAACTCAGGGCATGTATTGGAACATCATAACTATTTGTAGAAGCTTTGCTGAGGGAAGGACAGAGCTGGCAGCTCATTGTTCCAGGTTTTAGATGCTATAGGAAGGATTAAAAAGGGGTACAAGAGAGCAGGGGGAGTGGCATTTTTGATTAAGGAAAGCAATAATACTGTAATTACAGAGGATATTTCTGAGGGATCGTCCAGTGAAAATATATGGGTCGATATCAGAAATACAAAAGGGATGATAATGTTGATGGGATTGTATTATAGGCCCCCCAATAGTCAGAGGGAAATATCGAGAGATCTTGATATGTGTAAGAATAATAGGTTTATAATAGTAAGGGCTTTAAATTTCCAAACATATGAGACTACCATAGTGCCAAAGGCTTGGATGTAAGGAATTTGTTAAATGTGTTCAAGAAAATTTTCTTTATCAATGTGTAAATGTTCCTACTAGAGACAGGGAGCAAAACATGATGTTCTCTTGGGAAATATGGCAGGGCAAGTGACTGAAGTGTTAGTAGGTGAACACTTTGAGACTAGTGATCATAATTGTATTTGTTTTAAAATATTCATGGAAAAGGATAAGCCTTCCATAAAAGTTAAAGTTCTTAACTGGAGTAGACTGTTCACAGATAAAGAGAAGACTGACAAGTGGGAGGCTTTCAAAAGTATGAAAGGTCAGAGGCATTATGTTCCTGTTAGAGTGAAAGACAAGGCTGGTAAGATTAGGGAATAATTAGTGAATAAAGATATTGAGGTTCTAATCAAGAATAAAAAAAGTATCATATATTACATATTGACAATGGGATCAAATGAATCTCTTAAATAGTCTAAAGAGTGTAGGGGCATTCTTAAGAAGCCAATCAGCAAGGCAAAGAGGGGATACAAGATAGCTTTGGCAGATAAGGTTAAGGATAATACAAAGATTCTAGGAGTACACAAACAGCAAAAGAGCAACTAGAGAGACAGAGTAGGGCCCCTTAAAGATCAACAAGGTTGTCTTTGTGTTGAACCTCAGGAGTTGGGAGAGATATTAAGTGAACATTTCACATCAATTTTTACCTTTGAGAAAAAGAGATGAAGACTAGAGAAATTGCCAAATACATATTGATGTTTAGAAAACAGATTACACTACAGAAGAGAAAGTACTGGAGGTCTTAGAAAACACAAAAGTGGATAAATCGCTAGGACTTGATCAAATGTATCCCAGGACATGTGGAAAGTTAGGGAGGAAATTGCAGGGACCCTAGCTGAAATATTTGTATCATCTATAACCACAGGTGAGATGCTGGAGGACTGGAGGGTGTCTAATGTTGTGCCTTTATTTAAGAAAGGCTGTAAGGAGAAGCCTGGGAACTAAAGACCTGTTAACCTTTACATCGATGGTGGGTAAGTTGTTGGAGGTGATTCTGAAAAATGGCATTCAAAGAGGCAAGGAATGATTAAGGATAGTCAGCGTGGTTTTGCGCAAGGGAATTGTGTCTCACAAACTTGATTTGAGTTTTGAGGAAGTAACCAAAAAGATTGTTTTTAGCACTCTGCCCTCATCAGAGTGCTGTTTACTTGGACTTTAGTAAAGCCTTTGATAAGGTTCCGCATGGTAGATGCGGATTGAGTAAAGTTAGATCACAATGGATTCAGGGGACCTTGCCAATTGGATGCAAAATTAGCTTGACGGTAGGAGGTAGAGGGTGTGGTGGAAGTTGTTTCTCGTACTGGAGGTCTGTGACCAGCAGTGTTCCACAGGGACTGGTACTGGGTCCACTGTTGTTTGTCATTTATATAAATGATTTGGAACAGAATATAGAAGGCATGATTAGTAAGTTTGCGGATGACACCAAAATTGGTGGTATAGTGGACAGTGAAGAAGGTTATCTAAGATTACAGAGATCTTGATCAATTGGGTCAATGAAATGAAGAATGGCAGATTGGAGTTTAATTTGGATAAATGCGAGGTATTGCATTTTGGTAAAACTAACAAGGGCAGGACTTATACAATTAATGGTAGGGCCCTGGGTAGTGTTGTAGAACAGAGACCTAGGGGGTCTGGTACAAAATTCTTTGAAATTTGAGTCACATGTAGACAAGTAGTTAAGAAGGCATTTGGCATGCTTGTCTTCATTGCTCAGAATTTTGAGTATAGGAGCCGGGATGTCATGTTGAAATTGTATAGGGCATTGGCGTCGCCTCTTTTGGAGTACTGTGTGCAGTTCTGGTCACCCTGTTATAGGAAGGATATTATTAAGCTGGCAGGGGTTCAGGAAATATTTACCAGGATGTTGCTCGGAATGGAGGGTTTGAGTTACAAGAATAGGCTGGATATGCTGGGACTTTTTCTACTGGAATGTACAAGGTCGAGAGATGACCTTACAGAGGTTAATAAAATCATGGGGACATAAATAAGGTGAATAGCAAAGGTCTTTTCCCCAAGGTGGGAAGTTCTAAAGAAGGGAGCGTATTTTTAAGGTGAGAGGAGAAAGATTTAAATAGGACTTCTTTTTCTTAAACAAAGAGAGTAGATGTTTATATGTAGAATGAACTGCCAGAGGAAGTGGGGGATGCGGGTCCAGTTACAAAGTTTGAAAGATATTTGGATAAGTACATGAATAGGAAAGGTTTGGAGGGATATGGGCCAAACACCTACAGGTGGGACTAGTTTGCTTTGGGAACATGGTCGGCATGGACCAGTTGGACTGAAGGATCAGTTTCCTTGCTGCATGACTATGCTCTCAGCACTAGCTCACTTTGTAGCTACTTGCATCTCTGCCTTGTCTTCCCTATTTGTGTTTTGATCCCTCAGCCAGGACTTAGTACTTCTGTTTTTCATTGCTTATTAGCACAGACATAGACAGTCAACTTGTCACACCTGGCAGTAGTCATCAGGGTGAGAGATGTTAATGTCATGTTAGATCAATTGCACGCCTGCACCATGTATCTGCCAACTTACGTCCATATCACAATTGCTGTCCTAACCGCATCCCAGAATGCTGTCTCCAATCCCTAAAAATAAGTTCCCCAGCTTTTGCATCACTGCAGTGACATGTGATAACCCCAGCTTGATTGACAGTGGCTCGTGTCCTTGACGGTGCTGGACAGACAGTTCTAATCGATGACTGATTTGTGCAGCTTCCCTGACTCCCAACTGGTTGCACTGGATCTACACGGCTAACTGTAGCTCACTCTCAAGATTATAAGGACACAGATCCCCTTGCCCTAATAACCACAAGTATTCGACTGACCATGTCCAAGCCCCTGGATTGATGGCAGACACAGCAGGGTAATTATTTCAGTGTGTGAGGCAAGGACCTTCACCGTGGCAAGATGTGAAGCTCTGCAAAAGGTCAACAGCATTAAACTGACACCCACACAGTATAGGTGAAAGGCTCTTGTGATCACAAAGTACTATGTGAATCTTAGGCATTGACCTCTTGTGTGGAGTACAAATCTTGTCTCCAAGCTCTCAACTACATCATGCAACATCATAAATCAATCCCACTGGATTGCTGGAATGCACAAACAATGCACTGTAGCCTGGAAAGATTCAGCTTAGTTACCAACGTATTGATCACTATCCAGAGTTCCAGAGCTGTTCACTTCACAGCTTGGACCATAAATATCTAGTAGTGTTAAGAATGACTAACCTCTGTGCCTTCATGCCTGCAAGTGAAGCTAAAATAACATTAGCTCAAGCAGCTGATGATGAAAAGTAAATACATATTTACAGTGAAATTTCACCTGAGAAGACATCCCTCTTCCTTTCCCCCCTACGTGTCTGTGTCGTCTCAGGTTCCGTAGCTTGGGTGGAGAGAATCCGCTCAACAGTGGAGTCTGCAGGCCTTGCAGTTTTGGGCATGTGACCCTGAGGATAGTTGCAGCTCAAGAGTCCAGAGGAGCATCCTGGCATCCTGTGCATTCCTTCACCAGCTGGGTGCCAACAGGCACCATCTTTTCTCTTTTTGAGGAAACAGCATTTGGAATGAAGTCAAGGTCCTCTTGCAGTTGGTGCCAATAGCTACAGCAATGGACTGCCAGTCTAGACTTATATCCATTTGATACTGAGTGTATCTGGCTCTCCAATAGGAGATGTCAACATGTCTGTAAAAGCAGCCAGATGCTTGCTTGCTAGCTAAAGGCAGCACAGTACAAACATTGGAGATGTATTAGTGTCTCAGAGCCTGAGACTACAATCTTCAAGTCAGTTTGCCCAGTGACTTTGACAAATGGACCTGTTGCTCCTGCTTCAGCTTACACCTGTGTATCAAGTCATTAATTGCAGACACAATGCCCAATGCTGAAGAGGAGCCTGACCTCTAGCAGTCCTGCGAGTGCCAGCAATTTTCCTCAATCAGCTGCTGAGATGTGGCAGTGATGTGCTCACCAGTATGTGCACCCAGCTCTAATCTATCTAAAATAGCCACCAGAGGTGTAAATATCTGAGGTGGTAAGGGGCAATCTTGTTGGTGTATTCTCTGAGGGATTTATAACTTCTTTGTCAGAGGTGATGAGGAGATGACTAGTGGGGCTGCCCTCTTGAGGGCGGAGACTGTGCAGATTGCATGTGTTACAAAAAAGTAGCAGACATTCAGGCATATTAAGACTACATTCACAATGGCGGTAATGGGGTAACCTCACTGCAATAGATAGTATTTCTTATTTGGTTTCTGGGACAACGAGGCTTCGGCATCACAACATCGACAGTTGTGGTCTTGGCCAGCCAGGGGAAGGATTCTCTCTTCATAGGTTGAGGAAGCAAATATAGGGCATCCTACCATCCAGCATAGCCCAGTCTGCCCTGTTGTGGGCCTGGAATGCGACAAAGGGAGAAGTGAGTGAGATGAAAGGGGCTGGCACTGCTGTTAGTGCTGGTGCATGTGGAGAAACAGTGGTGAGGTGTCCTGAGTGAGTGAGTGAATAGGCAGCTCAGAGGCCATGCAGAGTTGGTAGTCTGCAAGTGGCTGGCGTGGGTGAGAGCAAGTGAGCAATGGTGTTGCATGTAATTTGTCAGAGTGGTAGACCATGAGTATTAGCGAGTGGTCGGTGCAGTGGCAGAGAGAAAGAGTGAGTGAGAGGTAGCACAGAGAAGATGGTGGGACTTAGCCTCACAGAACAGCAAAGTTCTTCTTGTGATATTGCTGCAGGTTCATCAGGACTGCTGACACCTCTCTGGCCGTGGTGATAATTTCAGATTGGGTTGCCAGCGTCTGGTGCCTTGGCCTTCTCAGTTGGTTCTGAGAGAAGAGGATGACCCTCACCTGCATCAATCCATTCACTAGGACTACCAAGTCCCTGTTGGCAAACTGGGGTCCAATCTTGCCTGTGTCCACCATTTCTGGATAATTTTTCTGACAAAGGAACCATGCAGGGCAGCAACAGCGCTTGAGCTGGTGCACAACTGCATTTTAGAAATAGCCCTGTCTCTATAAATCTCAGGAGGCCCAGCAATGGAAAGTACATTTGTCTCTGCCAAGACGGAAGATAAAATGAACAGGGTGCCATAGAGGCATAGTACATAGCTAATAAGGCAAGTTTCACAGAAAGCATGAGAAATCATGTTAGGTTTCATAGAGAGAAATCCTCCAAGAAACTTGGAAAAAAAATTTACACTGTCAGAAAATTGATTTCTGGTGAAATGCACCACCATGTCCCCTGATTTTCAATTCCTCCCCCATTCTTCCAAAGGAGCAAACAGATTTGTATGTTCACGTATACAAATCATTAAAACAAAGGTACAAAATTCAAATTAAAAAAAGGGATAATGGAACATTGGCTTTTATCAAACAGTTGAAATTCAAAATTTGATTAATTCATTAATTATGAAATTAATCATTAATCATTCAAAAATTCGTTAATGATGCTTTAGAGTTACATAACCATGCCAAGTTCCCATCTGAACAATTACATTCAGTTTTGCGAGAAAGGATTCGATAGTTCATCTATACGAACCTAACCTACTTCCTCTTTTGGCAAATCCAGGACAACACCGAGGCCACCGTATTAAGATTAGAACAAAGATGTTCAAGAGTAAAATCAGGAAGCAATGTTTCATGCAAAGGGAAGTCAGCAGAGATGTCAAGTCAACTGGAGCCATAATGCATTGTAGGTGAGGTACATTGATACAGGGTGGGGCTTCTACACCTCACTGTTTGAAAGCCCCACTGTCTACAGCTGCCAGCTAATCTGATTGGTTGGCAGCTCCAGCACCAGTACAGCTCTACAGTGGACACTGCACGCAGACTCATGAAGGAAGTCCAATAAAATCTGGGGTAAGGTAGTTTTGGGAGGGGGGTGCTTTAAGATAAGAAGAGGTAGGGTTTAAAAGTATAGGCACATCAGAACGAAGGAGTGATGTCTTCTCGAATTGGGAGTTTGCAGCATTGCTCCCAATAGGTAACGGAACCTTCTAATGTTAATGCTCTCTTCAGTTATGCCTTTTTAAATATCAAAAAAGGGGAAAATAATGCGATCTCCACTCCCATCTGCCTGTCCGTGACAAACACCTTCTGGTGTAATATCAGGATCCACTGAACTTTAAATAAACTCAACTGACCCTTAATTTACTTACATAGTAGCTGATATTGTCCATTCTCTGTAATATGGGAGTGAGAAAGTGATGGGCTAGTCACCTGACTTGTATTATACGCTCTCTCCAGCAAGAAAAACAGCTAAGATGGGCATGTAATATCTTGCCCCTGAAACCTGCAATTCCAAAAGGCTAAGGATGCTGCATTAATTTTTATCTCCTTAAAAGGAGGTATATACATTTTTTTTAAGCATAGGGCATTAAGTGACACAGAACAAAGGCAAATAAATGAAGTTATTCATATAGAACAGCCATGATCTAACTGATTGGTTGAACAGACAGGAGGGATTAACAGCCAACTATTGTTCCCATGTCTTGTATTTGTTGAATAGGTTTAGAATGCTCATTCAATTATATAGTCAAAACATGAAAATATTTCCTCTAACAACTTGATTTTTTAAGCAAATTTGAGTAGTTCAAAATTAATAATTTAGTTCTAGTTTCTAACCAATTCAAAATAGAAATTGGTAGTGTCTCAAGAATGCTTTGTGTACAAGTACTACTCACCTCCACCCATTGAGTGAACTAAAAAAAAACATTGCAAACAATCACAGTGTTCAGCTGTTTTTCGGATTACTTCTAGAATACGATCACGGTACAGGCAACCATATTGTTTATTTCCAACTGCCCTGCAGAGAAAAAAATTCAGAAAGTATACGTGAACTGCCAGAATTGTGTATGTCAGTAAAATGTAATTGCTTTTGAAGTTTGTCTGACGCTAATTCAAAATTCATTCGGAAAGTCTTGCATGAACATCATTACTCCGTTTACAGGGCTGATGTTTCCATGCTCCTGGCAATTAAGAAATCAATATAACACACAAGTAGTTATTTTTGATGAGAAATGAAATTTTGACAGCTATTGGTTCTATTCCTGCCCAGCTCTTTCTGAAGTATTAACTGGAACAATTAACTGCAAAGTTTCACATTCCAGAACTTTTTTAAAAAATGTTTTAACTCAGAGATCTGCTACATATATCCATTATGATGGGGGAATGAATTTCTTTTTAATTAAAGTCTTGTTTGACAATTTTTACTGTTATGCTTATATCCAATGACATGCTTACAATCCGGATCAGCGTGACATAGAACAAGGAACCTGAACTGTAGATATTTTCCAATGACCTTGTCAGAGATGTTGGCAGCATCATAGGAGCAGGAAAACTTGACGTTTCGGGCCTAAAGATTTCTGATTGAAGGGTTTAGGCCCGAAACGTCAAGTTTTCCTGCTCCTATGATGCTGCTTGACCTCCTGTGTTCATCCAGCCCCATGCTTGTTATCTCTGATTCTCCAGCATCTGCAGTACCTTTTATCTTTGTCAGAGATGTTGTTATTCACCTCTAAAGCAGGTGGGATGTAAACCCGGGCCACCCGGTCCAGTGGGGACTAAACCTGGGCCACATGGGCCAAAGGTAGGGACACTACCATTGCACCACAGTTCAGTTTTTCATCAATGGTAACCACCAGGATGGTGGTAATAGGAGGATTTAGTGATGGTGATACCATTGGACGTCAAAGGACAATAAATTACGATTTCCTCTTGTTGGAGATGGTCATTGCCTAGCACTTGTATGATGAGAACGTAACTTGTTAATTGTCAGACCAAAACTGGATATTATTCAGGACTTGCTATATTTATGCATGGGCTACTTCAGTATCAGAGGAGTTGTGAATGGTACTGAACATTGTTCAGTCATCAGCAAACACTTATTACCTTAGGATGCAGGGAACAGTGTTAATGAAGCAGCTGAAGATGGTCGGGCCAAGTACACCACTCTGAAGAACTCATGCAGTGATGCCCTGGAACTGAGATGACTGACCTCGAGCCACCACAACCATCCTCCTTTGTGTCAGGTATGACTCCAATCAGAAGAAAGTTTTACCCTAATTCCCGCTGTCTCCAGTTTTGCCAAGACTCCTCGCTTTGATGTCAAGTGCAGTCACTCTCACCTCATCTCTTTTGTCCATGTTTGAACCAAGGCTGTATAAAGGTCAGAGGCTGAATGACCCTGGCAGAACCCAAACTGGGCGTCATGGAGCAGGTTATTGCTGAGCAGGTGCTGCTTGATAGCATTGTTGATGACACCTTCCATCACTTCACTAGTGATCGAGAGTAAACTGATGGGACAGTAATTGGCTGGGTTGGATTTGTCATTTTTTTTTTATGGACAGGACATATGTGGTCAACTTTCACATGGTCAGATAGACACCAATGTTGTAGCTGTACTGGGAGAGCTTGGCTAAGGGTGCCACATGTTCTGGAGCTAAAGTCTTGAGTATTACTGTCAGAATGTTGTCAATGACCATAGCCTTTGCAGCATCTAGTGCCTCCAAATGTTTCGCGAAATGAGTGAATCAAATTGGCTGAAGACTGATATGTATAACACTGGTGACCAGTGAATGAAACAGAAATGAATTATGTATTCAGCATTTCTGGCTACAGATTGTTGTAAATGCTTCAGCCTTATCTTCTACACTGATGTGCTGTCCCCCATTATTGAGAATGGGGATGTTTATGGAGCGTTCTCCTCCAGTGAGTTATTTAATTGTATATCACCATTGACAATGAGATGTGGCAAGACAGTAGAGCTTAAATCTAATCCATTAGTTGTGGAATCACTTAGCTCTACATATCACTTGCTGCTAATGCTGTTTGGCGCGCAAGTAGTCGTATTTTGTAGCTTCACTAGGTTGACATTGGGTATGCCTGGTGCTGCTCCTGGCATTTCTTTCTGCTGGTTTCTCTTAACTAAAGTTAATCCCATGAGGCCCACAGTGCCTCATGGATAACAAGGTGCGGAGCTGGATGAAGACAGCAGGCCAAGCAGCATCATAGGAGCAGGAAAGCTTGACGTTTCTGATGAAGGGTCTAGGCCCG
>JAHRHZ010000073.1:8014177-8068178 GCA_024137785.1 Ginglymostoma cirratum | reverse complement strand
ATGATGCTGCTTGGCCTGCTGTGTTCATCCAGCTCCGTACCTTGTTATCTCGGATTCTCCAGCATCTGCAGTACCTATTATCTCAGTGCCTCGTGGATGTTCAGTCTTTAGTTGCTATTTGAAGTCTATTTCATTTAACTGGGTGATCATGCCACACAACAAAATGACATGTATTTTCAACGTTAAGACAGGACATTGTCTCCGTTAGGACTGTGTGGCGGTCACTCTCACTGATGCTGTCACGGACAGATGCATCTGTGACAGGCAGATTGATGAGGTTGAGGTCATGTTTTTTCTTCTTATTGAGTCCCTCACACCTGCCACAGACTCAGTCAGTCTAACAATGTGCTTTAGGACCTGACCAGCTCAGTCAGTACTGGTGGTGCTGAGCCACTCTTGGTGTTGCATGTTATAATCCCCCACCCAGAGTACATTCTGTACACTGTACAGAGTACACTGTAATCCTTCACCACACTGTATATTCCTTGACACCCTTCGTTCTTCCTCCAAGTGCTGTTCAACGTTGACAAATACTGATTCATCGGCTTAGCATGGGCAGAATATGGTAAATCAGCAGAAGGTTTCCTTGCTCATGTTTGACCTGATGCCATGAAACTTCATGGGGTCCAGAGAGTGGGTGTGTGTGCAAAGTTTGAGGGACCCTGGACCCTGGGCCCTAAATTGCTCAATGTTTCTGGCTATCAGGATTTTCAGCCCAGTCTATCGTTTTCTAAGTGTGCTTAAACATAAATACCAAAAAGAATTGCTTCCTGGTTAGCTCAGCTGCTTCACATTTGTCATTTAAGTTACTGAGTTCTTTCTTTTCATTTTTTGTCACTGAGATTCATCATTACTGTTCCACTAAATTTCATCTTCTGCATAATTTTCTCACTGGAAGGCACAGGAAAGAAAAGATGAAATATGCAACTCATTCCATTCCACTTCTGCAACCCCAAGCAAGAAGACTGGACAACCCTTGTCAACAGACAGGAATGTCAGGAGAACTGTATAAAGTAAATGTTTTAAATTATACATAAATAAAATTAACTACAACAGGTTCACTCCTAGTAGAGGTAAGGACAAGTTATGACACTGTGCTGTCATTCCAACAGGCTCTTGCTCTCAGAGTGCTCCTTATCCCAAGCTCACAGATTTGCACCCTCACAGCAAGACAATTTTCAAGGCTCAAAATTGAGTCACAGTGGGAAAAAGTTCGGGAAATACTGATCTAAAATATTATTGTTTTATGGTGGATAATACCAAGACTACAAATATGTTCAGCTAAGTAGGAAGTAAACTTAATAGAGGTAATAAACAAAAAACCTAATTCAAATTGTTTACATTATAAAAAATATAGACAAAAACAGTTGGAGTGCCTCAAATTTAGTTAGATACTAAGCTGGTGGAGTTACAAAATAGATGGATTCAATCTGGAGGGTCATGAGTCATTTATTTTTTCTTTAGATTTTCTTACCAATTATTACCAGAACCAGATACATCAGTTATAAGTTGTTTACTGTCAAAAACATCCCTCAATGGACCCTGAAGTAATTCATTAACGACACCTTCTTCCATGTCAACGAGTACTGCCTAGAAGACAAAAATAAATGCTTACCGAATGTTAAACTTTGTCATCAATATTCAGACAAAACCAACAATGATCTGATTATACTAAATTAATTAAACCCTAACAAATCGATGAGGTAAAATTCAACATTACAAAACAAAAATAAACCAGATCATTAGCAGAATGTTCATAAGTGTCTGTTTATCTCATCCTTTTCCTGACTATGGAAGTATTCCTTCATAAAATGAATCCTCAAACAAGAAATGCTTGCAGTCCAATAGGCAATTACTATATCATTACCAAGTTATAATTGTACACAATAAGAAGTAAAGATTTTACCCGAGCTTTAAGAGATCGAATTATTCCTTTGTGAAGATTTATATCATCTCCATTAGTAGATCTACAAGATAATGAATTCATAAAAACAAGTGATTGTTTTTGTAATAAGTAAATGATCCTGAAGAAAATTACATCAGAAAAATATTACTGCCAATCTATTCCTTTCCGCCATTTGAAAAAGTTTTAATTTGCAACATTTGTGAATATCATTTTCACTATGACATTAGTTAGCATCATTTCAGGTTTATTGCCAATTTTCAAAGTAGAAAAATGTTATGGTTTTTACAATATTTTCAATTTTAACAAATTCATTCAAAACTAAATTCCTTACCTTGTATCCACATTTCTAAAGAAGTTACCAAGCGCTTCATCATAGATGCCTTTCTAAATTAGAAACAGAATTAATCAATTTTCTCTTTAAACCATTTCACAATGATATTAGCAAAAAGTCAAACTCAACAATTGTAAAATCTAATCCATCCAAGTAATAAAAACAATTAATAAACAAATTTATATTAAAAAACAGGTAATCAAGTCAGAAAGAATATGTTATTTAACTTGTTGGAAACTCTTAAGGGGAGTGGAACAAGTCACTTTTACTTTACTAGTTAGCAACTACGAAATCGTGCCAGTAGTTGAAAGCTTTCTGCACTTTTCATATACAGTATTACTTATTGATATTTTCTCCCTCCACACCAAAAGTCTTCAGGTCACATTTGTGTACAGACCCAAGGGTTTGCAGGTGTCAAGTGATGTCTAAATGTATTTCCATTTCCACTTGTAAAAATCATAACTATTACTGCTCATTTACCTTATTCACATTTGCATGCTCTCGCAAAACCAAGTCCCAAAATCTGCAGCCAACTTGATTGCCACATTGGCCCACTGACAAGAATGAAAACATGGAATTATTGTTTGCAAAAACATGAATACCACCAGTACATACTTTTCTTGATTCTATGCTATTCAGAAGTGGTGGGTTGGGGGGGGGGTGGGGGGGGGTGGAGTTAAAGGCGGGGAAAGAGTGTTGAGAACTGGTTCCTTACACCCATGATTTTCAGTTAATAAGTAATATTCCTTACTTTCAGTGAATTTCATGTCTACGTTACATTTGTTGGGCCATTAAGTTGATCAAAGTTGCACTCCAATAAGACTCAGATCCTCCAAGTTCAGGAGATATCCAAGTACTGGGAACATTTGCCATCAGGTGTGCTTAATGCTGCACATACTCATGGTGGCAAAACTCCGAGGTTCACTGGGGTACGCACACTGGCATGTGACAAAACAATATCCAACTACAAATCGTTTTAGAATTTGTAAATATACTCAGCTGTAGTTAACTGCATATTGTGTATCGTCCACCAAATAATAACCAATAAAACTAACAATATCCTTTAGGATATACTGATTATTTTGCACAAGATACATAATGCATAATGTGCTGTCGGGTGTTAAGTCACTTATTTCAAAGAAACAATCCTTTCAGAATAAAATAATAAATAATATGAATCATTAGTATGTGGCAGCTACAGTCACCTTGTGAAAATAAAATGAATCAGATCACTGAGAAGGTGCGTTCAAATTACTTGCTTTTCTTTCAAGCCCCAGAGCACACCTTGGTGACCTTGGAATGAAATCATGAGGCTCCCAAAAGTTTGAGTGAAACTTTCCCAGGGCAAAAAAAAGTTTTCATTCATGGTTTGTCTAAAAATTTGAAGGGTCAATTGGCACTGGGTCAGGTGTAGTGCAGGACATTGAACTTGGTGTCTATGGCAACTTTGCACTGGTTTTATCCTCCTGACTCTCAAGAGAAGGCTGACAGGTTCCAGCTTTAAGCAATGTATTTAATTTGCAGTTGAACCTGCCTCTTTTCAAAATTAGTACCCTTACTCTCCTCAGCACTGCTTTCAATGCTTGACTGTTTCCTCTTTTTTTGATAACCAGAATGGGACACATTGGGTTTAGTGGCATCATACCAAACTCAAATAGTTATGTCTGAATTTCTGAAACAGTCAGGCACTTGTAAAAATGCCATGTCTGGGGGAGCATATAACAGGGTAGCACCCTCTAAGAGGCTGGAGAAGGCAGTCAGCATGCGTATCTGGAGCCCAGAGGGAAGGCCAAAGAGTAAGAACAAAGGATGTACTGTAACACCCAGGGACGAGGAGCAAAGGGAGAAGTAGGACTGACCCTGTGAGGAGGGTCTACAGATCGAAACCAAAGCCTCCTTTTATACCCTCCCATTTTTTGAATGTGGCTACACATTAACCTGTTTCCAAGCAATCTTCCCAGTATTCATTATTTCTTTCATAATGATCATCACTTTCTGTATTTTAACAACGTGGGATAAATATCATCCATCTCAATCATTAAAATGAAATACCTTAGACCAAATTTGACCTTGAAAAAAAAACTGCTTTTCTGACCATGGAGAAAATAGAAGCCCAATCCCCTTTACCCTTCAGTTACCTCCTATACCCCCTAATTATCTCCAATCACCACCCCTCAATATGCAAAGATTGCCACTCGCCACCTTGCCCTCCATATCCCATCATTGTTTCCCCTACAAAAATTTTGCTGTTCAACACTGTAGTTTCTCTCTGTATCTCACTGACTCTACGTTATGGAGATACCATCTATGCCTAAACAAAGAAGTTAAGCATGAAATAAAATTGAAAGAAACTATGTACAATGCTGCAAAAAGAAATTGTAGGCCAAGAGATTAGGAACACTTCAGAAACCAACAAAGGATAATTACAAAAACATAAACAGGGTGAAACTGGAGAAGGAGATAAAAGGGTAAGAATCATTAAGACATTAAAAACCTTAACAAATATATAAAAAAAAGCGTATCTAAAATCAGCATTATCTACTTTGAGACAAGAGTATTAATAATGGGATACAAAAAAACAGAAGTTCTGATCAAGTAATTTCATAGAATCCCTACAGTATTTAAGCAGGCCATTGAGTCCACACCACCACTCCAAACAGCATCCCTCCCAGACACCACCCACCCCCCCCCACCCCTGCCACCCTATCCATGCATTTCCCATGGCTAAGCCATCTAACCTGCACATTCCTGGACACTACGGGCAATTTACCATGGCCAATCCAACTAACTTGCACATCTTCGGATTGTGGAGGAAACTGGAGCACCCAGAGGAAACCGGCACAGCCACGGGGACAATGTGTGAACTCAACACAGTCACCAGAGGGTGGAATTGAACACAGGTCCCTGGTGCTGTGAGGCAGCAGTACTAACCATTGAGCCCCGTGCTGCTCCTATTGGTATTTGTCTTCAGAGTAGACAACACAAAAAACATCCGGAGAGGTAATAGAAAGGGATGGGTCAAAGGGAGTGACAAACACAAAATAATCACAAGGGATGAAGTACTGGAAAAATAAGAAACAAATGTGCAAAACCAAAAGAGCTTGGTTGGTCAAGTTTATTCCATTTTAACTGTAACTAACTCACGGGCAGGGTCATCTTGCGTACACAACTTACCAACCTTCTGACACAGCTTTGGTCATATTTGAAAATACACTATTTTAGGATTCACTCACACATTGCAATAATTGAGAGTGAAAATTCTGGCCAGTTCAGTGATTTCTAATTCATTGTACTCCAAAAGGAATTTCCAGAAAGCTTTGTATGAGAATGGGAGAAGGGGGTAGAAAAGATTGAAGGGCAGAGTGCAGAATACAAACATACAGATCAGGAGAAGGAGTAGGCCATTCAGCTCCGATCACACTGTTCAGTGAGATCACAATTGATCCGATTGGACCTCAAATCTACATTCCCATCTACCTAATAACCTTTCAACCCCTTTCTAAACAAGAATTTACCTCTGCCTTAAAATTTTTTTTAAGGACTGCGTCCACCACCTTTTTGGGAAGAAAATTGGCTAATTGCTGTTTTAAGTGGATAACCCCTGATTTTTAAACAGTGATCCCTAATTCTGGACTCTCCCATAAGAGGAAGCATCTTTTCCATCTACCCTACCAAGACTCTTCACAATTTTGTGTTTCAATCAAGCTGCCTCTTATTCTTCTAAATATCAGGAGATACAAGCCTGGTCTGTTCAACCTTTCCTCAAAAGACAACCTGCAGAGTCCAGGTATTTGACTAGAAAACCTTTCTGAACCATCTGCAATACATTACACCTTTCCTTAAATAAAGGTGACCACTACACAGTAATCCAGAGGCTGTGTCCTGTACAACTAAAGCACAATGTTTCTTTTTGGATTTAATCCCTCTAGTGATAAATGATAGCATTCTATTAGCTTTCCAAATTATTTGCTGTACTATATACTAACTTTCTGTAATTCATACATTAGGACAGCCGGGTCTGTCTTGAACTCAGAGCTCTGCAATTTCTCATTTAAATAACAGGCCTTTTATTCATTCTGCCAAAACGTACAACTTCACATTTTCTCACATCATATTCCATTTATCACATATTTGCCCGCTCACTATCTTTCAATATATTTTTGCACTATCCCTGTGTTTTTAATCAAAACTTGTCTTTGAGGTCTCAGCAAATTTGGCAACTGTACCCTCCATCCCTCATCTAAGCCATTCATATAAAGCACACATAACTAAGGTCCCTTTCAGTCACAAAACCTGCTAGCTCCTCAAAAAATTCCAATGGATTGGTGAAATATGATTTCCCTTTCACAAAACCATGCTGACTTTCCTCAATTACCTTGAACTTATCAAAGTGTCCTGTTATAGCTTCTTTAATAATAGGTTTTAATTTTTCCTTCTGATAGTTGTTAAGCTAACTGGCCTGTCCATTCCTGCTTTCTGCTTCATTCTCTTTTTGAGCAAAGGAGTTACATTAATCATCTTCCAAATAAAAGCACTGTGCCAAAATCAAGGGAGTTTTGGAACATTAAAACCAATCTCGCCATTCTTAAATCCCTAGGATGAAGTCCATCAATACACAGACACTTATCAATCTGCAGAACCAACAATTTACTTACTACCACTTCTCTGGTAATTGTAATTTTCCTGAATGCCTCCCTCCCTTCCATTTCCTTATTTATCAGAGCTTCAGGAATATTACTTGTATCTGCTACAGTGAAGACAGATGCAAAATACCTGGTAATTCACCTAGTAGGTCCTTATTTTTCATTATAAATCTCCCAGTCTTACTAACTAGGGGACCAACTGTTACTTTGTTAACACATTTATTTAATTATTTATAGGATCTCTTGCCATCTGTTTTTATATTTCTGGCTAGCTTTTTCTTCTACCTCTTTATCTATTTTTCAGTCATTCTTTGCTGCTTTTTACGTTCTGACCGACTACCTTTCTTTGCACGATGATGGGCATTTTATTTCAGTTTGATTAAATCTTTAACATTTCTAGTTAACCACAAGTCATACATATTCATTTTTCTTTCTCATTGCTAGTATCTATTCTGTGATAGCCCCTACGTCTGGATTGACCTACACATTAACCTAATTTCCTAAATCACTTCAGGCAGGTCTGCTTCCATGCCCTCCTAATTCCCCATAAGGTCCTCAGAGCTGTCGGAAATTGTTCGTAGGTATAATTATGAAGACAGGAGAGCAGACAGAGCTGGCTGAAGTGAACTGGCAAGTTAATGTTGAAGGACAGGTCAATTAGAGATGCAGACAATCACTGGCGGCAACTTACAGATTTCCGCGTAAACCCTGTATCTGAGTTTGCTTGTTGGGGTAGCAACAGTGGCAACGTCCTTAGCTCTGTGCTAGGAGGGCCAGATTCAAGTCCCACCTGCTCCAGAGGATTGTGATGAAAACCTTACACTGGCTGATTAGGAAAACAGCCAGCATGTAGGCTCTATAAGAGTCTGCCCTCAGTTTCGGAGGGAGAGCGCTGTCAGCTTCACGGTGAGCTCAGGAAGCGGAGGAGAATAAGCGGGACGCCATTTCGGTGAAGTGGCCGAGTAGAGCCGCTTACCTTGGACGAGGACGGACTGGGTCATCTCTGTCCCCTCTCCCTCTCTCACACACGGTCCGCAGGCGCTCCGGTTTCCCGGGAGTTGTTTCTGCCGCCGATTCGTCAGTTTCGCGCGCCGTTACCTGGAGTGGACGTCACTGACGCGTGACGTCACGTTCCGGAGGAAGCGAGACGCCAGTGGGGGGCGGGGCTGTGAGTTTGACGTCAACGACTTCAGTCTGTCTCACGCTCGCGGTAAGTCTGAGCCGGGGACGGGCGCCGTCTGTGTCTTCTCAGTTTGCAGGCTCTTATAACTTGTCTCTGCTTCCTCTGAATCATGCTCAGTTACTTTTATTCTAATTGGATAGTGCTTGAGTAATTTTGTTTGAGCTGCTTATTGGACGGTACTGATGCAATTTTGTCTGAGCTCAGTGATAAATCAAGTTTAACGCTGCCGAGTTGGTGCCTCTTGTTAATTAGTGACTGTGGAAAAGGTAAAGCCCAGTGTTCACTTCCTTTCCCATAATTTGTCTTTGCCACGGTGGCAATGATGCCATGTCTGTTTTGTGTTGTAGCCACCCAGATGACGCGAAGTTTTTGACCGCAAGCTCTTGGTCCACGCTGTAATTCTCACGTTTGTAAGGTTGAGGATATAATAACGGCAGAATGACGAATAGGTAAGTGTTTGTTTGAAAGCAGCTGACAATCTGAAAGCGGCGTGAGGCAGCAGCAATTTTTTAAAATTGCAATTATTTCTCCTTGATTTGTTGGTAGGTGGTGGGGAGGCTGGATTCAGCAAAACATCGCAACGGCTAAAGCCAAGGTATGGCCTTTTGTAAACAAATCAGATTTCCTGCAAAGCCTAGAATAATGGAGTAATTCATTACATTGTTTTAGGATTTCTTTTAACCAAATTAATTTCATTAGTAGCATATTCATTGCTTCTCTAATTTATGCGCGCCGATAAAGCCGTGGCATTACACTCGTATATTGGATAATATGGTGTTGTATCACTTGCCCACTTAAATCTGTTTGGTTTTGCTTGTTCTCTGACACGTTTTAAAAGTTAACTTTAACATTTTGCCTTTTGTTTCGTTGACCTGCTAAACCTCCTACCTCCCTACCTGAAAATGAGGGTGATGACTGAAGGAAAAGTATGACCCTCAGCAGCTCCTTTGCACTTTACCTTCCACCCGGCCCATACTTATTGACCACAAAGGCTGAACAGGAGTTCATCCTTGATTTACCTAATTCCTCTCTTTATAAAGGTAAGGATTCCATAGCCCTTTTTTTGTTTACAGACTCCTCAACTTATCACACCAACTTCAAAGATTTGTACACGTACACTCCCACGTCTTTTTATTCCTGCACTGTTTAAAAATTGTCCCATTTATTTTACATCTCCTTAGTAAATAAATTACTTCACAGTTTTGTGATAAGCTTCATCTGCCATAAAAAAATAGATAATAAAGCCCCTTTTGTCTGCTCTATTGTTCATTAATCCACCTGGCCCAGGTCCCTTTATAGCTCACTAAAAATAGCTGTCCTCTAATCACATCAACTAGTGCATAAAACTTCTTTCAAATTCAGCAACTCTGAGTAATAAGGTTGGATGTGGATGTAGTTGTACAGAAATTTTTTTTGCGATGGCATTTGTGTTGTGACATTGTATATGAAAATGCATTATATTAACATCGCTTATTAGCATAAATGGAATTGAGGATGCGTATTTGCCCTCATTTCTGGTTGGATGGCAGACACTGGCAGTGTCTCTTGCTTTTTGGCTTCTTTCCCTCCTGTGTTTGAGACTCTTTAGCAAATAGAAGTGAAAATTTGAAATTGTCAAGAACATTTTCACTTTATTGAAAGAGTAGTATATTAGGATGTGAGGTGAAGAAGGGACTTCTGTAAAAAGAATCATGTTCCATAACAAACTTGTATTTTTAATTCACAGTCTGCAAAAGCTGTGGAGCTTTTGACACGTGATCTGGCTGAATTCACTCAGGTTATCCAACAGGATACTGTGACTACAATTTCAACAACAGCCTTAGCATTCAAAGAGAAACTTAATGTGAGTCTATATTCTGATTCCAGCAGATGTTGTACTGAACAGGTCTGACTTGCTAGATCAGATTTTTTGTTTTGTTTTAATGAGGTGGTCTCTCCTGCTGTTATTAGACTGCTGAATGGACCTCTCTAATTTCAAATCTACTGTTGACTTTGTTTTTGTGCCCCTCCTGTGCAGCCATAACCTTGTATGCCTCGCTCTGTCTAAGCACCTTACAATCTAAATGTCCTTTGTTTGTTGTGATCTGCCTGTACTGCTCGAAAAACAAGACTTTTTGTTTTATACTTGGGCACAAGTGACAACAATAAATCAAATAAAAGAAAATGCGTGCAATATCAGAGATTTTAACAACAAATGGATGTTTACTAAGTAAAAGAAATGAAGATAAAATAGATAATCCAGATTATGTACTTCCAAAGATTTTAAATCTTTTAAATTATTCTAAAGATCATTTGAATGATAATATAACTATAATATAAAAGTATAATCCCAATAACACATCTTTCCCGATCCCAAAAACATCCATACTTCAAAGGATACATTGTACAGTACTCCCACCCGAAAATCCTGTCACTAACTCTTTACAGTAAAATAATCTAGCATTAACAAATCTTCTTATTGTCTCCCTTTCTTAAGACCAACTTTACAAGGAATAAAACTTTTTTTGTTGATTGCACTAAAACTGGAAGTAAAATTGAAAATTCCTCCCCCTCCTCCCCTCTCCCCCTCTTCCCTCCCTCTCTATGTCGACTGTTTTCCGTAAGCTTACCAAAAAATGTTCGAAGATGCTAACCAAAAGCTTGAGGTGCAATTGTTTACCTTGCTAGGTTGTAAACCCTTCCAAAGTAAATTATAAAAAATAATTAGTTCTGAAAACAAGCCCTTAAAAAAAACATGGCGACAGAAACACACTTCAGTTAATTAATTCTTTCAGACTCCCAGAAAATATGCCACTAAAAAATCTGAAACTGCAAGCGTAACACAAATTATATTAAAAATATATAAATATCAAAAGACCCCGTGTTATATCGATTTTTGGTATCCAAGATAGAATGTTCCAGCAGTAATACAACTATAAACTTATTAATTTGAGCTAAAATGTGCAATGAAACATAATCTGATTCTAAAAAAATTTAAGCAACGTGTTCAAGTTCACAGATACGCCTATGCTATTATGATCTTCACCACTCCGTGTAGGTTGCTATGATTAGGAGTACAATATTCATGTAGAACCAGAGACACATCTGATCACAGTACTTAACAAATTGCAGACTACACAAGATTTACTTTTATACTTCTTTACTAGGTTGAGGAGCACGCAGAAGGTGGTCAAGTATTTAGCAAGGGACTTTCAAACTTACTTGGAGCGATCTCTGATGCGTTTGCACCTACAGTGGAAGAATCTGTCACTTCTGATATGAAAGCAATAAATGACTATCAGATGGGAAGTAGTGAGCCATATGATAGTCTGAAGGTATGTACAATGTTCTAAAATAATGGACAAAAGTGAAGTGGAAGGACTGTGATTATTTAAGAATTTTTTTTTCTTTTATTTTGCAGGCCCGACTCTGTAACCTTCAAGCTGATCCTGCAACATACTCCAAGAAACCAGATGGTAATATTCAACTGTTAAGCTTTATTCATTCATGGGATATGGGTGTCACTGGCTGGGCCAGGAAGTGTTAAGTTGTTAAGGTGTTAAATTACCAAAATGGTGCAATCTATATTTGGGAAGTTGCAAACAAAGTTTCTTCCAAAGTAACAAGGTGTGGGACTGGATGAACACAGCAGGCCAAGCAGCATCATAGGAGCAGGAAAGCTTGATGTTTCGGGCCTAGACCCTTCATCAGAAATGGGGGAGGAGAAGAGGGTTCTGAAATAAATAGGGAGAGAGGGGGAGGTGGATAGCGGAGAGGATAGGTGGAGAGGAGGCAGACAAGTCAAAGAGGCGGGGATGGAGCCAGTAAAGGTGAGTGTAGGTAGGGGGGTAGGGAGGAGATAGGTCAGTCCAGGGAGGATGGACAGGTCAAGGGGGCGGGATGATGTTAGTAGATAGGAGATGGGGGTGTGGCTTGGGGTGAGAGGAAAAACAGGTTAGGGAGGTGGAGATGAGCTGGGCTGGTTTTGGGATGCGGTTGGGGGAGGGGAGATTTTGAAGCTTTTAGTATTCATATTCTAACTCCAGCATCAGGCCTTGTATACTGGATTATTTTACTTAATGACTCATCACAAATTATATGTTAATTTATTGTGTCCATACTGATTAGTTGCATGTATCTTGCTATTTGTTTCATCTCTGTAAACTAATACTTCTCGTAGCTGACGTAAGATTTAGTGCTACAGTTCTAATCTGTTCAGTGTTTCAGCTTTTGTGTGTGCTAGAAATACAGATACAGCCAGCGACAAAAGCAAATTTAGACTGTAGAAAACTATTGGATCTGACTTTGTAAAACAGATATGCAGGAAATTTGAGAAATTAGAACAAAAAGCAACGTGCAAGATTTTTTAACCTGTGTAGCTATGGAAATTGAAGGAATATGCAGCATTGAATTTACAGTGCTGCCGCTATGCATGCAATAACCTCATAGTAACGTGTACTGGTGGCTGCTATCACTCCAGAAGTAAGGAAATGGAAAAATGGGTACGGTCGTTAACTGGGGGTAGAGTGGAGATTTTAAAAGTACAATTTATATCCTGCACCAATAATTTTTTTTAAAAGTTGTGTGAATGTAATTATATTTTGTTTCAATTCTCTCACCCTGTGCCACCAGATAACAATGTGATAATCAGCCACAGGGTTTTATGTGTGTAAATATGTTGCAAATAAATTCTCAAAGTTTGTTGTGTAATCCTGCCCAAGTAAGAAATGCCAGAAATTCACAGCCTGCACTGCCTGAAGTAACTGTTGCCGTTCCAATGTACACAAGTTGATATTTGAATTACCTGCAAACTGAAATATACTGATAAATCATTTCACAATAATATAGTTTAGCCGAGCAATACTCATTAAAAATCCATGAGCCAATTTCAATACAGTTTCTTTATTCCCATCATTTTTCACTCCTGACATTTCAGTCCTTAAGTGACTCGAGTTCATGATGTAGTTCAGCACACCTATACAATGTTCTGCATTTAACGGGTGTAATTTGATATTCTGCTCAAGGACTGCAATGTTTCTCTTTATGTAGATGAGTCTGTCCATTTTTCTTTGTTACTGGTGAGTAACAAAAAGTAATGTTTGTCTTTATCACTAAATACCTGCCATTCATTATATTAGAAAATCCCTAATGCTCGGTGATCAGCAGAATTTGTCTTGTCATTGGATCTCCTCTTGAGGTATGTGCAATGAACATTGTGCATATTGGGTTCTTTAACTCAGTCATCCTAGTTTTGAAGTAGAAAGCAGCAGTGACAAGCTCTCAGAAGCCTTGGAAGTTTAGGGGATAGGCTGATAGGTTGTTTGGCTTATGTCAAACACCATTACACGCCAATACAAAACATCACTAAGCAACCATCCTCTGCAGTGATTTGAATTAATTGAGTCCCTACATAATTTTGCTATGTTGACTTGCTGCACATACAAATAGATAATGCTGCTAAATTTAATTTATCCTCGTCTTGCCTCTTTCTTTTTGACCAGCATTCAGGAAGTTTGCAACTCCATGTGAGATCGAATGCAAGAGATACAATATAATTTACAGTTGCAAGGGGCACTATTGATGGCACTATTGCATGATTATAAACAATGTGCAACAGCCCTGAAAATGCGTACTGCCTGTGTGCAGGTTTATCTTACCTCTGTAAGAAATATAGGGTTGAAGGGAAGATCCAAATTCAGATTGAAGGGCTTCCATCAAATCAATTGAAAATTAAAAAGATTTAATCAGAAACACTCTGTGAACCCCATCTCAAACAAAATTAAGTCAAGGAGAACATCAACAGAAAAAAAAATACTCTCAATTAGCTGGTGGGATGCCAAATGGCTGAGTAGAAAGTAACATATAGTGAAATGGAGACAGTGCTAAAGCAAAAAAGAGAGGAAGAGAAAAATAAGAAAAAAGTGTAGAAAAAGATCACTTAAAAATAAATTTAAAAAAAACAGAAAAAGAATGAAGTGCAACAGGACTCATATTCATACCACTCAAAGTTGTTGGCAGCATTTCACAACAGTTAAGCCGTGTTTTTATTGTTTACTCCCACCATTGAGGTGGGGGGGACAAATTGCCACACCTCAGACATATACTGCTGCTCTCCCTAGTCTGATTTTTTTTTTTTTAAAATCAATATTCCAAATTAATTAACAAGGTGATAAATTCCTTTTATTCGCCTACAATTTTTATTAAGCGATTTTAGTTGTCATTATGAAATCTCTTCCATGTTGTTACCAAGGATACAGTATCTGTCCAGAATTTTAAAAAGTGCGCTTTTCTGTTTGGCTTAATTCCAGTCATATTTTGTATCTCGGCCCACATCTGCCCTTCTCATGGGTGAGGACTTTCTGAGCTGATAACTTTAAATTGACTCATGTTGTATAGTTACCGTGGACTAATTTGCATCTTCCTGTGTCTAATGAGCAGAAGTGTTCTTGTGATGTGCATTGACCAGATTAAATATTGCGTAGTCTTGGTCTAATCTATAAATTGAATTTTTTTTTCTATAATTTGAAATGTTCAAACATATTTTGACTGATTCCAGCAAGTTGAATACTTGAGTTTTATTGATGGCCCGTTTTCAAAAATGTTTAATTAGCTCACTTTCCCTTTTCTATGTAAATCTTTTGTTTCCACAGAACACTATAAGTCCTGGTTCTTGAGCTTCACCTTGGATGATGAGAAGTGTGCTATATCTGACCTCTTGGCTAATAATCCACCCATAAGAGACCTTTATGCCAAATTGGTATTTTTATCAGTATTTTTGCCAAATTAAAATACTTGACAAACTGTAGTTGTATGAAAACTTATTGTATTGGCATCTACTCGATTGGCATCGGTCCATAAAATATGAATTGTGTACCAAAAACGAATTCTCCAAATTACTGCAAGAATATATTCAAAATCAGTTTAAAATAAGTTTTAACTTAATTATATTGCTCTTCTAAAGTTAACCCTTTGTAGAAATGTCAAGGGCCAAAAATCCTATATTCTTTCTTAGTTTAAATTGGCAACTTCACTTCTGTGAAATTATTTCACCATGTTAATTTAAGTAAAACCTGTCAGTTTTATGAAGCTTTTACTAATAAACTTTTGTATTTATGCTTTTATGTATTTTTATTGGAATAACTCTATTACATTTGTGCTTTAATTGTATTTGCATAGTGAATTCCTACCTATCTTTTTTTTTGATTTGCCTTATGTTCTATCTTTTTGATAGGTTCCCTCTGAAATTACTCATGTAGACTTCTGGTCTCGGTATTTCTACAGAGTCCATCAGCTTCATCAGGTCAGCACTCCAATGGGTTGATGTTTTCTGGGAACAAACAACAATGATCTGCGGTATGGATAACAAAAGTAATTTCCGTATCTCTGGATAGTGATGATGGGACGAGGGAGCAAATATAAACTAATGCTGTGAATGCATCTTGTTTGGATGAGGGGTGAAGTGACTCGGCTATGGCATTCTCTGGAATCAACGTAACATCTAGTGATTGCTCCTGGAAGGCTGTTTATTGAAAGACCATGGGTTTTGAGAATGGAGGAGGAGGACCTTCAGGGGCAATACTTATGCTAAATATTCAGCTAAGCATTTGTAATGATTCTGTACCACTTCCAGACAAGTGAGGTTGATTTCGTTCATCTTAGTAGAAATCATGCGCTCTTGCACAGATGTAAGATTATAATTTGAGCGACATTGTACCAAAATGCTCGTTCCTGGGCAATTCCATAATCCACATTATTAGCAGATGAGGAACTATTAGAAACTTGAATTTGGGTTCCTATCATCCTTTAGTGTGTCTTCAGTACTGCAGTAAGTAGACAAAGCTATATTGCAATTGAGCTCATTGGCTCTTAAAAATGCAATATATCATAGCTGGTAGTTTTCAGATTCTCTAAGTGGTGCGGCTTGCTTCAAGTATAAACAACCATTACTGATGGGGTTAAATGTTGTTCATCCAACCATTTTTTCATGTTAGCAAATCAAATCTACTGTTTCTGTACTTATGCAGGCCTTTTGCAGGTATTAGCATGGTCAGGTATACAGAAAGTTGAATTAGAACGGCTTCTGCAGTGAATGAAGAGGCGTAATAATTAATAATAATAATGGTATTCTAGGAACACATATTTATAGTGAAAGGCTGGATTGCAGTAGAACTTGCATCCATAAATTCAAATGTAGAGTACATAATCAGTTAAAAATATGGAAACCTATAATAGTCATGTAATAAAAATTAATAGACACACAAATTGCAGCAGGTAACAGGGAAGCGTGGACAAGATTTGAAGGATTATTGAATTAAAATTAAAAACTAGTGCACCTTAGCACTTTCTTTTAACTCCTTGCACAGGAAGAAGCTCGGAGAACAGCCTTAAAAGAAAGAGCAGAACAAAGCACGTATTCTGTGGATCTAAAATGGGAAGATGAAGGTATAGAAATGCATAATAAACTCCTCACGCCATTATGAAGAGCTACTTAAGTAAATCTTGTGTTCATATAATGGTGCAATGAGCTAAGGAATTAAAAATTGTTACATTTTCATATGTAATCTTTTGTCCTTAGATGAATGGGATGACACAAGCTTTTCTGCTGTTGCTTTTAAACCGAAAGATCTAAATATGATAACTAATGACAGGCATGAACTACCAGGAAACAAAGTGGAAGAAACCGGCTCAAGAGTTGCTGTGTCAACTTTGTCTGACCACACATCAAATGAAATCCAGACACTTGCTTTGCTTTCGACTGAGGACATTCAAGGAATCCAACTAAATCACTCAGCAGGAGAAACTATCCAAATGTTAGAATCATTTTCAGAAATGGAGAAGAAGCATGAAAATAAAACTGTTTTAAAAGAAGAATTGTGTCACAAACTATTTGGAGATGAGGGCATAAGTACTGGTGAGGACTCTTCAGGTTTTGAAGAGTCCCCAGTCTCCATTCTCGAGAGAAATTTTGCTCCCCTCGATTTACAATCTGACATTGATAAAAATGCAACCGTCAAATTAAATTCAAATGTTGAAAAATCTGCTTTTGTGAGTAACAAAGGTGAGTATTTTGCTTCAAATTATGTGTTAACTGTGTTATTTGAATTGTTTTTGTTTCAATTTTCTTATTCTTTCTTTACGAATTTTGCCCTTTTTCTCCTGAAAACATTGGCTCCATCCTTCAGTGCGCAGTTTGATGGGCACCAATCACTCTTTGATACCTAGCATAAATTACCATCCTTCAAACTCTGCTTTGTTGTTGTGTTGTGCATGCTGTTTGACTGTTGAGTTTTATAGAAGATTCTAGCATGTATTCAACATGTTTCTCACAAGTCTGCTTGTAATTCTTGAACACAGTCAGAACAGGGATATATGGTTGAATTTCTTCTCTCCAACTTGACACAAAGATCAATGATTATACTGCTGCAGGCAAACTTGCTGAAATCTTCAGATTTAGCACCAATTGTAAATTGAACTTGGGACCAGTCAATATATTTAATGGGTTAGTTGGTTGAATAATTGGTAGAGTTTTTAAAGTTTAATCCTTTACAAAATTCACTTTTTGAACATTTTAATCAGTCATTTAAATCAATCATCCACAGTTTAGTTGTTGTAGAATCTACGTAAATTAGACCTTTTGCACTTTGCTCAGTCTTCCTGTTATATCATAACTCACTTTAAAAGTTTTCTAATTTGAATGATATGTGCATTAATAGTACTTCACGAATGACCTGTGCCCCCTGATGGATTGAGCTCTCATGCTAAACTATTGAAATTGCTGAAGCCAGTTATATTAATTCATGGGATTCAGGCATTACTGGTGAGGACAGCAATTAATGCCTGACCCTAACCACTCTTGAGAAGGTGTTGGAGAGTTAGCTCCATGAGCAGCCGTAGTCTGTATGTCCTCAGTGGTGTTAAGGAATTCCATGAGTTTAACCACGCAACAGTGAAGGAACAAAGATATAATTCAGAGTTGAGATGGTTTGTGATTTTGAAGGGTATTTACAAATCGTGTTCCCATGCATCTGCTGACTCTTATTCTAGACAGTAGAAGTTAAAGGTTTGTAAGGTGCTATCAAAAATTGCTGGTGAGTTGTACAATGAATCTTGCGGATGAAACACATTGTGTTAGTGATGGAGTAAGAGAGTACACAAGATGACTGGTAGTTTGCCAATTAAGCAGGCTGTTGTGGTGTAGTTCCTTTGAGATTTTATGGATCTGCACTCATCCAATCAACGACAGAGTACTTGGGCCTTATAGATAGTGGAAAGGGTTTGAGGAATCGGGAGGTGCACAGAATTCCTAATCTCTGACCTGCCCTTGGATTTGTCCGACTTCTGAGTGGCCCAGTCAAGTTTCTGATCACTGGTGACCTCTAGAGTGTTATAGAGTCATACAGCATTGAAACAGACCCTTCAGTCTGCACCGTCAACGCCAACCATGTTTCCAACTAAATTAGTCCCACCTCCTTTCACGTGGCACATATCCTTCCAAGCTTTTCCTATTCATGAACTTATCCAAATGTCTTTTAAACAACGTAACTGTACCTGCATCCACCATTTTGCCTGGCAGTTCATTACCCCATGAACCACACTGTATTTTAAAAATTGTCCCTTGTGTCCTTTTCAAATATTTCTCCTTACCTTAAAAATATTCCTCTTCGTTTTAAAATCCCCACCCCAGGGTAAAGACCCTTGTCTTTCACTTTATCTATGCCCTCACAATTTCATAAACCTTGAAGGTTTATAAACCTCAACCTCCTATGCTCCAGTGAGAAAAGTCCCAGTCATTCCAGTGTATTTTTATGTCTCAAACCCTCCATTCCTGGCAACATCCTGATTAAATCTTTTCTGAACTCGAGACCAGGATGTGTATTTAATATAGTTCATCACTACATAAGGTTCACATGCAGAATTCTGTGATTTCCTATTTCTTTAACCTGTACTGCGTAAATGCCTGATTTTAATGCAACTGTCCCTTGAAGGGCTTCACATGTCTAACAAATACAACCCAGTCCCTCAGACAAAATAAAACACTACTCATCCATTTCTGATGGGGTGTAGGCCAATTTTCGTTGCTATTGCCTGTTTGTGATTTGGGTGAGGACGGAGGCAACGCAGGCAGTGATTCAGACAGAGTTGTGACCTCAACCTGTTGATCTAGGTAATAATCCCCTCCCCTGCACTCAACCAAACTTTCATGTTACTTTCTGCTATGCTCTCACTGTCAACCCCATAGTAACACCATTTATTTCGGTCTTCATCTTCCCAAATTACCCCTGAGCCCCAGGCTTACCTGCTTAGTGCCCAACAAAGCCTGTGTGCTCCAATGCTGTATTATCTCCTATCTTCTTATCACAAGTTGTCCCCAGCATAATTGTTCTCTCCTCTGAATCCGCAACCCCCTTGCTCTGTCCAGTTCTCAAAATTGAATCTGCTAATCCACTACCACAACAGCAGCCTCTGATTAACCCCTCCCCTGTGAATTTTTTCAGTCAGGAAACCCCTAGGACACACTGATTCCCTCTCCCCCACTCTACTGCCCGACTTGGAGTGACAGCCCTGATTGATGGCTGACCAGATCCTTGACTGATGCCTGTGCAGTTCCCTGATTGACATACTAATTTCCAGGCTGATAGCACTGGACCTGTAGGACTTACTGTAACCTACTCTCAGGGCTTTAATGATTCAGAACCCCTGAACCTGAATGAACCAAGTGGCCAGCTGACTGATGCTACTGGATGATACCTTTGAGTATGTTGCGACCCCTGACTGACAAGAGTCCCCATGACTTGACTGAAGCATCAGTCCCTTTGACTTTGAGACATGGCCGTTTGGTTGAAACACACTTATCTGTGTTTGCTGCATAATCTGCTGGCACATACTGCAGTTGTTACAATGATGTAGCATAGTGCTATATGGCAACATGTCTACCCCCTTGACTGATCGTTGCTGGCAGGCTTTGTGTCTGTGCTAAAAAGCGCTGCAAAATGGAGGTTCTATGAGTTTGTAGCATATGGATGAGGTGGCAATGCATAAAAAAGCAAGGGAAGGCAGAGATGCTATGTGCATCCATGTAGGTGCAAAGAGAGAGCACTAAGAGGCTAAGAGCCCTGATATGGACCATTCATGAGATGAGTGCCTGTCCTTCTGTGTAAAACTGCCTGGCAGCAGTGCTACAATGTAAGGAATTGTTGAGCTTCAAAGTGCAGTATTAAAGTATAAACCCGTATTATAAGTGAGTCTGAGATGTGTCATGACTGTGTGGTGAGGCTGCTGCTTGGCCGAAGCCAACCTTCGTAGTTAGAGATTGCAAGCTGTTGCTGCTTATGTAGCATGCCATGAGATGTTGGGGAATGCTAGCCAAGGTCAGTGCTTGAAGAGACATCGACACACTACAGCCACCAGGTAACGGCTCTGTCTTTCATATAAGAAACTGGTGTCAATTAGTTTCCTTCACTGCCTAGGAAAGTAGCAACCAACGTGTAAATGTCATGGGATTAGGTAACTAATGCCACGCAATTAGGTCCCTTACAGCTCACTAGCGAGATTCTCATTTGGCTGTTGAAACCATATGCACAAAATCAGTCATTTTTTTTCCCCCTTGGTTTTGAGAAAATAATTTTTCCATTCTTGCCACTTTTTCCCCTGACTGTCTCACCATTGCTGTTGTCATTCAGGGGCTGGGAATATTTGGCCCATTGTCTTTCACTAAGATATTTTGAGTTGGACAGTGAATCTAAAACTTTTCTTTTTGCATAGTTGAAACTGATAATCTCTGGTATGAGGGCATTGTCTTGTGAGCAAAGGCTAAATATGCTGGGACTCTACTCAGTGGAGTTTAGAAGAATGAGAGGTGATCTTATTGAAACCTGTAGGATTTTTATGGGGCTTGACAATGTAAATGCTGTGAGGGTGTTCTCCTCATGGGACAGTCTAGGACCAGAGGGTATAGTGTCCGAATTAAGAGGTGCCAATTTAAGACTCAGATGAGGAGAAAATTCTTCCCCCAGGGGGTTCAGTGTCTTTGGAACTCCTTGCCACAGAGCTGTGGGCCAGAGTCCATGTGTAAATTTATGGCTGAGATAGATTCTTGATCAGTAAAGATGGCCCAGGATGGGCATGTCACCGAGGGAGTGGGAGCTCAGCAACTCCCACAGGTACTGAGACTACGCCACCTCTTCCCCCACCTTCCTGCAAGAATGCGATCCCCTATTCCCAATTCCTCCGCCTCTGCCACGTCTGCTCCCAAGATGGGGTGTTCCACTCCCAAACATCCCAGATGTCCTCCTATTTCAAGGACTGTAACCCCACACCACCCCCACTCCCTGCCACAGGTCATCAAAAATGCCCTCAACTGCATCTCTTGTGTCTTTGCACTCACCTATCACCACCTCACCTACCTTACCCCACCCCACGCCTCCTCTCCCTCTTCATTTCTGATCTCCCTTCCCCCTCCCCATTTCTGAAGAAGGGTCCTGACCCAAAACGTCAGCTTTCCTGCTCCTCTGATGCTGTGTGGCCTGCTGTGTTCCTCCAGCTCTACACTATGTTATCTCTGACTCCAGCATCTGCAGTTCGTGCTATCTCTCAATGCAGTGGCCTTTTTTTTTGTTGTGGGGACTACATTTAGGTGACCAAGGCTCTTGTCTGAAACCGATAAAACTAAACTAAACTATTGGGGAAAAGAAATGGCTCAGGTACCATAATTAAGTTTGTGATTTTCAGGTAAATCAGTTCTGGCACTATTACTTTGTCAAAGATCAGGAATCGACCTTTTCTAGGGATACACCTCTGACGTTCAAAATGCCGTAAAATTTAGGAGACATTTTGGACATCATTTTAGAGTAGTTCTCTATTTATAATAAAAAGTTTGCATTGACTTCTATAATATCTAGCAATGCTAGTCACACTGTTCTTTCAAAGTGAGCATCTTTCTTCCAGTTCTGCTCTAGCCAGACAAACAGGAATTTCAGCACCATGTGGAGGGAACACAAGGAGCTACAGAGAAACCAGCAAGAAAGAGACTAGCTCATGAACATTTGCTAGAGTTCCTTGATGCTACACTTTACACATTCTGCCTTTTTGTGAAGGGCAGTCACTCTTGGCTCACCCTTGAATTCCACTCTTTTTATGTCCATATTTGAGCCGCAGCTATAATGAGGCCAGGAGTTGAGTGACCCTGGTAGAACACAAACTGCGCGTCAATGAGCAGATTACTGCTGAGTAAGTTCCACTCAATAGCGCTGATAACAGCATTTTACATTACTAATGATTGAGAGTAGGCTGATGTTAATTGGCCAGTTGGATACATCCCTGCTTTTTATGGTCAAAACACACCTGAGCTATTTTTCTGAAATCTTGTAACATAATCAAAACAGTAACTGTATTTCCATCTTCTCAAATAGTGCTAGACCTGCTGAGTTTCTGCAGCATTTTCTGTTTCATTTCAATTTTCCATATTGTCAGGTGTATGTCAGTGTTGTAACCACACTTGGATGGCTTGGCTGTGGATGCGGCTAATTCTAAAGGGCAAGTCTTCAATTCTGTTACCCCAGAGTGTTTTCAGAGCCCATAACCTATATTGTACCCTGTATCTTCAACCATTAATTAACATAATGTAGAGTGAATTAAATTGGCTGCATACTGGCCACTTTTTTGTGGACCTCAGGAGAAAGCAGAGATCGATCATTGAATTAACACTCCTGCCTGAAGATTGTTGCAAACCCTTCTACCTTGTTTCTTGCGTTGTTGTGCTAGGAACCCCTGTCATTGAGGCTGGATATCCTCTGGAACTTCCTTTTTCTGCTAATTGTTTAATTAATCACTGCCATTAGTGGTTGGATGTGGTAAAACTGTAGAGCCTTTGATTTGGTCCATTGGTTTTGGAATCTGCAGACTATTGCATGCTGCTTCCTTGTGTAGTCCTGTCATATAGCTTCACCAGTTTGGCATCTCATTTATAGGTATGCTTGTTGCTGTCCCTGACAGTTTTCACACTCTTCATAGAATCAACACTGGTACCTTAGCTTAATAGCAGTGGTAGTTAGAGAGACCAGAAGGTTATAAAAATGATTCATTACAGTTCCACTGGTCCTGATGGCCCACAGCTCTTCATGAATGACAAGTTTTGAGTTGATATGTGTTCTAAATATATCCCATTTAGTATAATGGTTGTACCACACACATAGTCATATTCGTAGTTATGGAGCATGGAGACAGATCCTTCAGTCCAACTAGTCCATACAGTTCAAGAAGGCAGCTCACCACCACCTTTTCGAGGGCAACTAGGTACGGGCAATGAATACTGGCCGTGCTCCCCAAATGATTTTAAGAATAATGTGCTAAATGCCTTTTTAACCACTCTGTCCACCTGTGATGAAAATTTCAAGGAATTATGCACCGTAACCCCTCTGTTTCGCTGTTCTACAACACTACCAAACAAAAGGCTTTGGGTTCACAAGGACTTGCTGTGGTCATCCGTATCTGTTCTTGTCAAGAACAGATGCAACAACTATAGGTAGATTGATGAAGTCATTTTTTTTTCCTTCTGCTATCTACCATAGGCTAGTCTTACAGATATGTCCTTCAGTACTCTGCTAATTCAGTCAGTGTTAGTGCTACCTATTCACAGAACATTGTACACTGGATAGAGGGTTCATTTTTGTGTCCTTCCTACCTTCAATGCTCCTTTTAAATGGTGCTCAACATGGAGGAGCACTGAATCATGAGCTAAGACAGGACAGTAGATGGTAACTGCAGGTTTCTTTACTCATACTTGACTAGAAACCCTAAGATTTCATGGTGTATAGACTCAATATTGAGGAGTCTCAGAACCATTCAATCCTGGCATACAGTCCAGGGACATTGATTGTAAGACACGGTTTGGTGAGTATGACTACTGTTGAAATCTGTCTGAACTGTGGCGTATTTTCAGATATAAAAAGTGCAGGAACTTGCAGGATGGATTGGTGCTTGGGTTGATGTTGAGTGCTGTGTTTTTTTTTTCGATCCTTTTCAACTTTTCTGCAGAGTTTGATACAATTGAGTGGCTTGTTGGGCCATTTCAGAAGGCTGTTGAGCATCAACTACATTGTTGTGGGTCTGGAGTCATGATATAAGGCAGATTTCCTTTTCCTGAAGGGTGTTAATAAACCAAATGAGTTTTTGCAACAGTGGTAGATTCACGATCACTGTCACTGAAGTATAGCTTTTTAAAGTCTGTATTAATTGAATTGCATTGTACTTCCCTTCTACAAACAGTGCCACCGAAAGAGAAAATATTAAATTAGAAAATTCTCAAAGTGGGCCAGGTTTTTGTAGCTGAAGAATAGAATATTGAAATCTGAAACTGACTTGGCTACCTCCAGAGTTAGAGCATTAAAACTAAAGCGACCTTCCAATTACAATGGTGGTGATCTTTAACAGGAAGAATCGATAATATTGATACGTATTGGAAAACTCTTTTCAATGATTTAGTGTTGTATGAATTTTTAAAAAAATTATAGGAAACACTGATTATGTTGAAAACTGGGACGAAGACCTTGATCTGGACATGACTGAAGAGGAAATCCAGATGACTTTATCTCGAGCTGAAGCCTCGGGTGAGGTACTGCTTTTGTTCTGTAATGCTTTTCTACCCTGATAATTAAAGGTCACAAGATTGCTGCTGTCATGCATTTGTTTTCTTTTGCAGCTTGATCCTGAAGACTGGGATGATTGGGTATGCGAACAGAAGTAAACTCTTGACACAACTAGACTATTACCTGCAGAGCATAAGTAAATGGATGCTGTGTCACAAGCTGTTGCCGTTATTTGAGTGCTGTGTTAAAAGAGACATCAACCAGTTTATGGACAAGATAACAATTTTATTTGAGATGGTATATGTTAAGACAGCCATTTTTACGTTCATGTGCAGCTTTATGAATGGATTGAAAATCTGTATCTGAACAGGTGCCAATTTCAACAGTAAATGCTAAGAATGAACAAACGTCTGGCAGCCTTGGTCTGGGAATGCTGTCAAACTGTACAAGTTGATGTGTCACAAAGGTGGTGTTGGTAACCCCCCTCTATAGAAGATTATGCAGTGAATTAGTTAACCTGCCTGAAGTCTTCAGTGACTCCTCAGAATGATTGCTGCCATCTGAAAGTTAAGATGTTGTTGTTTTCTGAGCCGCCGGCTACAATGTAAACTGTAACTCTCTCACTTCTTGATCTGACTGCTAGAGCCCCCCAGCATCATGACTGAAGCACAGTCTCCAGGGAAACACAGAACTCCTAGGCAAGGTCTCACTGTGCACAAGTTGATACATCTTACTGATGAGTATTACAAAGGTGGTGTAGCTTTCCCTGGTGCCACCAAATAAATCTATCTTTCTTTAGAATCTCCCAGTGCTTTTATTAACAGATCCTGAAATTGATGCTGCTGTGCTTTTCAGATTGGCACCCAGTTGACCTAGGTCCTGACATATTCATTTTTTTGTCCAAAACTCTCATTGACCTGCAATCTCACATTCAGGAATTTTAGAGCCTTAAACCTTAACTTCCTAATTTCAGTGTCACGGACACTTACAGCTATTGTGTGAATCTTGTATCCACCTGCATTTTTTTATACAGAAAATTTACTTTGCAAAGAATTTTTAGTTTTATTTTAGCTGTGAACGCTAATCTTTTCTCCAGCTTATTTCATCTTAAGTGGAGACATGTTGAGTTTTTAAGTAGGCCTTCACTTGCTCAGTGCCTTAGCCTTTTGAAGACAGTTACAACATTTCCAGTAGCTCATGAAATAAAGAAATTGGCAGAATGTTAATTTTCAGACCTTTAAGAGGGAAGGGCCTCAACTTGCCAATATCAATTTCACTGGAACAGTTAGGAATGGGAAATTGTGGCTGTCAACTATGACGTGTTCCAGAGCATGACACTGTATATCAACAGGCTGAACTATATGCGATACATTTTCATCAATCGTTTTCAAAAGGCAGAAATTGTCTTCTGCATTAACTGTATTAGTGTTTGGGTGGGTGATATTCGTGAATTGTTTCAAAAGCTTTTCTTTGCCTTCTCCTCCTAGTCTTTATTTAACTAAAATTTGTTTCAACTTCCAGTCGCAGTCAGTAAAACTTTAGATTAAATTTTTGGTCACATCTCCAGTGATATTAAAACAACTATGTTTATATAACACCTGCGTTTGTCAGTGTTCAATGTGTTTGGTGCTGAAAAGTTGATCACTTTTCTATTGGTGATATTCTGTTTCAGTGTTGAATGTTTGCTCAAGACCAGCAGAGTGAGGTGCAGTATTTAAACTTTGTCTATCTTTCCTTCCCCATAATTCCCCAAAATCTCTTAACCTAAAAGATTTTCTTTTGGCCTAGTCAAGTTTGCTGTCAATTTGTTAGTAATTTTGCACATCTGAACTGCCAAATTTCATTTTGTTCAACACCCAACTAGCAGTGCAAGATTTTCTGGCCAGCTTACCCTTAAACTGCCTATAAATTGCTGCAAATTGAATTCTATCCAATTTATTAACAATCTGGTTTGGATGCAGAGAGCAAAAATTTTAAGTGGTTCCTTTCGCTGTTAACAAAGAGCTCCCACACAGTCTATACATAGTTTAGATTAACTTTTTTTTTATATATAATAAACAATATTATTTGATGTGAAAGTGAAAAAAGTAGTTCTTAGTTTATTTTTTCTTGTTCTTTGGTTTCTGGGATTTCATTTTCTTTTTATAAGATGAAAGCTCATATGTGAATCTGAAAAAATATTGTAGCAAAAGTTTCCTCTGATCCCTCTAGGAAATTACAAATTCAGTCATGTAACCTTTTTAACATAGAATCCCAACATCAAGCTAGTTATATATTCCCAAAAAGACAAAAAAAATTGTCTTCTACGTTTACTGTAATTCTGATTTGGCTGGGTGAGTTGTGTTTGAATATTTTGTTTTAAAAATTGTTTTTATGGTTTGAGTGCTGTTAAAATAATGTGTTGAATGTTTGTAGAAAAATCAGTGAGACAATTAATATCAGAATGTTTCCATTGATGGTATTCTGACCATCCCCATTTTGTGTGTCAACTAAATATGTCTATTTACTTATAATGTAAGAGTTCCACAGGATTGAGAATTAAAAGACTACATCCCCTGTTTGAGCAAATGTCACTGGTCTTAGTGAATTACAAATCTTAATTTTGCTGGTGAGCTATATATCATTAGGGAAGTGCTACAAAAACCTACTGATTTCAGCAAGCTAATAAGTCATCATATTAAGACCTGCCTGTTGTAATTTATTTCATTAGGTTTTTATTTTGTTATGAAATCAACAAATTGCATCAGTGTTGTAAAACCTCCCACTGAATCTTTAGACGCATGACACTTTAACCAAACACTGTTCTGAAGAATACTCATACCAGACTCAAAACATTAACCGTTTCTCTCTTCACAGATGCTGCCAGATCTGCTAAGTTTGTTCAGCACCTCTGTGGTTACTTCAACTTTCCAGCATCTGCAGTAATTTGCCGTTTATATGACACTGAGACAGATCACTCAGAATCATTACCACGATTTTTAAACAATAATTATGCATTCATGGGATTTGGGAGTTACTGGCTGAACCAGCATTTGCTTCCCAGCACCAGTTGCGCTTGAGAAAGTGTTGGTGAGCTGCCGCCTTAAACAACTGCAGTGTGTTTGCATAGGGCGACCCATAATGCTAATAGGGAGTTCCATAAGTTACCAACAATTATTCACTTGCATCTACTGTTCATAAATTTTATAATATTCAGGGCATGAATTTGATGTTTGGATTTGGACATTGCCTAGTATTTAAAAGCCTGTTTATAATGTGCAAGCACAGCTAATTTCAGAGGATTGTATACTTGTAGCCATTCAAACTCCAAATTAGTGATACATCACAAGTATTGGGCATTTGGCTCATTTGTGTCTGTGGACTGTTTTTAGTACACCTATCCAATTTGTCTCATTGTTCTGCTTTTCCCCATATCTAACTTTTTCTTTCCTTCAAAGATTCATCCAATTTTCTCAATCTTTCAGGCAGTGCATTGCAAATTACAATTTGCTGTTTTTTTTTAAATGTTTCTTCCTATTGCTTTTTTTCTTGCCAATCACCTTTAAATCTGTATTTGCTTGTTCCTGACTATCTGCCGCTAAATGCAGTTTCCCCTTATTTACTGATATCAAAATTATTTGTCATTTTGAAAAACTCTATCAAATTTCCTTTTAATGTACACTGTCCTAAAGAGAACAATCTTTTCTCAAGTCTCTCCATGAAATTGAAGTCTCTTATCCTGGGCACTAGTCTAATAACAAGGTGTGGAGCTGGATGAACACAGCAGGCCAAGCAGCATCATAGGAGCAGGAAAGCTTGACTTAAGCTTCAGCAGAAGGGTCTAGGCCCGAAACATCAAGCTTTCCTGCTCCTATGATGCTGCTTGGCCTGCTGTGTTCATCCAGCTCCACACCTTGTTATCTCGGATTCTCCAGCATCTGCAGTTCCTATTATCACTAGTCTAATAAATTTATTTTGCACTCTCTGTAAAACCTTGGCAGTCTTCCTAAATTGAATGCAATACTTTAGCAGAGGCCTAGCCAGAGTTATATAAGTTGTTTACCTGAGCATCTTTTGTTTTCAAAACAAGATTCCGGTCTTTTTAAACACCATTCCTAACTTGTCCTATCTTTAGGGCATGTACACCTACTGTGTGTATTTGCACCCCCTTAAAATTTGTTCAATTCATTTTATGTTGCCATTCCTCAGTCATCTGACTAAAATACCAACATATGTCTTATGTAGGCTGTTTGAAAGTCCTTGTCACACCATCACTTAGCCTAGCCTCATCAATTCTTTTCACGATTTGTACATTTCTAATTAATAACTTTTTAAGATGGTTTTGTTATACACATGTACACAAATGAAAATATCTTAAGTGGGATAAAAAATTCTTTAATGTGGGTGAGATGTTAAAACTGGAATTTCATCTGCTTGTTGAGATGTACATTAAATGTTCATTATTACTTGAAGGCATGGGGCAAGATGAAATGGCTAGACATTGCTGGTTTCTAAGAAATATTTAACCAGTGTTAAAACTAAAACCAATTACCTGGTCATGCTAATTTTCTGAACGTGAGACTTTACTGTTAGTGACTTGATTGTTGTAGTTTATAAATGCTGGGCTTTATAAGATGGATATGTTTTCAAACGGGTTTCTTTTAAATCAAAGTAAAATAGAGTTACTTTGGAGAGGGAGATGTGACCTGCATAATCTGCTTGGAGACAAACGTGAACTGCTTGTTATAGAGCTAGAAACTCTAAAGTGTAGTTGAAAGTATGTGAAAACTTGGACATAGGAAGAGTCACATGATCTTGGTGCATGTGGACTTTGGGAAATTTGGGAGAGAAGGCACACAACAGGTGCTAAGTAGAATTTTTAAAAAATCATTTTGGTGTTAATTACCAGGTCGAGTGCTGGTGAGGACAGATTCCCAGACTGAAGAAAAGGGACTTTGTGGAGAGTTGAAGTCTAAGAACTGCTAAAGGCTGCCTCGGTACTAAAAGCCGACACAATAATTTTGAGAGTATTAAGTCTAGGTGGCTTTGTTTAAAAGGATACTGGAATATTTATGCTGATAGGGCAGAAAGAAGAGACTCTGTTAAAGCCAGGAGGAGTTTGGCACTTTATAGGCACTTTATAGACCAGACAGGGTGTAGAGAGTACCCTGTCACATATAAATGTAAAGAGGAGGTTTCCGAGATTGTTGACTTGCTCGCCCAGAACGAAAACAAGCCACACCCACAACACGAGCTACAAAGCTTTGCTAAAACTTTTCTGTTTGTGCTGTGCTTAATGAGAAATTTGGGGTGGTGGGGTGGCATAGTGATTAGCAGTGCCAGGGTCCTGGGTTTGATTCAAGCCTTGGCTGACCGTGTGCAGTGTACATCTTCTCACCACGTCTGTGTGGGTTTCCTGTGCATGTTAGATGGGTTTACTATGGTAAATGTGGGGTTACAGGGATAAGGTGGGAAGGTTGGTGGGACCTGATGGACTGAATAGCCTCTATGTGCAATAAGGATTCTATGAAATATTGCATCTGTAGTGTATGAGTTGCCAAATCAATATTAATTTTGGTTTGTTACACCAACCGTCTTGGTAAGGGAAATCAGTTGCATGTTGCATTGACTTGTAGAAAATCCTTCATCATTATAAAAATGATCAGTCTCCATATGGTTCAAAGAATGACAACTAAGTTGTAGCTGGTGCGCTTGAACAGTCATTTATTACCCGAGAATTTGGGATGTCCTGAGAACACTAAGGAAACAATATCATTTTACAGATACACCCCTTTTATCTCCCTTCTCCCCTCCCCTACCCTCTCTTTCGCCCCCCCCCCCCCCCGCGTGTGTCTCTCTCTCTCTCTCTCTCTCTCATGCACGCATACAGATCCGTACAAACAAACAATTTTTGGCTATTAAACTGATTTCAACTTATATTCAATCTGACGGTGTATTCTGGTGTTTATGATGAACAGCAAATGGGTTCTCTAGCCAAGGATATTGTCTGTTGTGTAGGATAATGTACAACAAGTACTTCTCAGCCACCATTCTGTAGATTGTGGGTAGGAACTGGCTGGTGTTTGTTATTAACGGCATGGTGTTTTCCCGGCTGTATGTGCCTACAGTACGGGTGCTTCTGCAGATCTGTGCTGTTCCGGACTGAAGGGCTGGTTGGACTGGCGGCCTGTTACTGGCGCCGGCTCTGGCGCATCAACAGAGCGTCTTTGTGACATTGGGCGCCGCTGCTGTGCTCCCAGCGCCAACGCAAAACGGAGACATTTCAAGCAAAGACTGATTACTGTAACTAGGAGCATCGGCGTGGCTGTTCATTATTAGACCCCGTACACTGACGGAAAGGACTGTCTTATGGTAATAGAACCAAAATCAACCCAAAATACTGGAGCAGCTCTTCCACATCTACGCCAATATAGCTATAGCATGAAGCAAGGACAGCAGCAACAGTAGGCAGCTGATCTTGAGCGATTCGTATTGTATCAACAAGCACTTCTAACTATTGAGAGTTCAAAAGTATTGACAGTTCGCTTGATTCCTATTATTTTATCTGTTGGGTTTTCTTATAAATATTTTGGGAGAGCGTTACTAAATATATGACCAGCAGGTGCAGGAAATTTGAAACAAAAGCAGAAAATGCTGACAAGCTCTCAGTAACCCCGCAGAGTTTTCAGCTCTTTCCTCTTTAGGGAGTCGGCTTTTTTTTTGCGTGTGTTTTCCCACGTTCCTGCAGTTTTCTTCCTTACGTAACGTTATCCCACCCATATTGACAGCTTTGATGAACCTTGCTGCACGTCTCCAGCATTTTCTGTTTTGTTTATTTTCACTGCCATTTGATAATTTTGGAGCAAATTTTTTTTTTTTGCGTGTGTTTGTTGAGCCGCTCCGGTTATGTATGCAAGATGTTGAAGTTCGTTTCTTCTACACTTACTGCTTTTCTCTCTCTCTCTCTCCGCCACTAGCTCGTAAGTTAACATTATGACGGGTGAGTTGGCTGCTGTGCAGTCCCGGAGGTTTCTGGAGGCAGGCGACTGTTTGATGTCGGGGGAGCGGCCGGGCGAAGCGGGAGCCGTGCAACAGCGCCCGGGATCCACCTCGGACTGGGAAGCGTGCGCTGAGATATTTCCATCGCCCAGTCATGGACGGTAAGGTACTTCATTACAGCGCCACAGAGTTCACCAGACATCTCTCCATCCCCAGTCCTGAAGAAGGGTAATTACCCGAAAAGTTGACTGCTCCTTTCCTCCAGATGCTGCCTGGCTTGCTGTGTTTTTCCAGCCTCCTGTTTGTCTACCTTGGATTCCAGCACATCCTCCTCATCTCTACCAGTTAACCTGCTCTGATGTTGCCCCCAGGGTCTGGGGCTGGTAGCTGCAGCTCAACTTCAGCCAACTCTACGTCCAACTAGAGATAGTAAGAACTGCAGATGCTGGAGTCAGAGATAATAGTGTAGAGCTGGAGGAACACAGTAGGCCAGGCAGCATCAGAGGAGCAGGAAAGCTGACGTTTTGGGTCCGGGACCCATCTTCAGACCTGAAAGGTCAACTTTCCGGCTCCTCTGATGCTGTCTGGCCTGCTGCTTTCCTTCAGTTCCACACTGTTATCTACATCCGACTAACTAGTCTTTGGAGCTCTTCTCCTAGAGTTGTAGTTATGAGGCCCCACACAACTAAAGACCTGTCAAAATTCTTTACAGCCAATGAAGTGCTTCTTGAAGTGGCCTCACTGTACTACCATAGGTCCCTACCCCTACTCATCTGGCATTCTACACCTTGCACTGTAGATGCATTGGAGAAGTTAGATCCCGCGAGGGGTTTGGATGTCAGGCCTGCAGGGGTGTTCTAGTCTGAAGCAGGGTTTCAGACTGGGTCCAGCAGTGATGGCAAGGGACCGCATGTGCCTGGTGTGATGGAGACCTTGTCTACCAAGGAGGTTCACATCAGTCTGACGGGGTGGGAATCAGCACCAGCAGGTGGAGAGGGGAGGAGAATGGTGAGTGTGTGCAGAGTGCAAGGATCAGCGGGGGCATGTCTAGCAGTGGTGGGGGTTGAGGTGAGGGTTTTGGGTCAGCTTGGGTTCTGACCTGGCAGTGAAAGGGGTTTGGGGCTGGAGTAGAGGGAGTTCTGATGAAGAGTCACCAAAACTGAAACATTAACGCAGCTTTCTGCGCACAGATGCTGCTTTTTGTTTCAGATCTCCAGCATTTGCAGTTCCTTGTTTTATTTTATATTTTATGTTATTTTGTTTAGTATCAATGTCAGGTCTTGAAATGTGCGAGGGGAATGGGGAAAGTGTAATTAGGGGTTGTGAGGTAGGTATGGGATCAGTTAAGTAGTTAATCGTAAATTAGTCTATATTTAATAATGAAACTTTTCCTGAGTAAATAGGTTACTTAATTTATTTGGAACCCTGCAAATTTTCCAATTTAAGTGGATACTTTGAGGGTTCCAGGCAAAAGGAAATTGCCCAATGGAATCTTCAATTTTCTAGCAATTTCTTCAGAGTCTGCTACTTTGGAAATTATGCAGGGTCCCACACATAACTCCCAGCTACACTGGAATAGCGACTGTGTAGCCATCGGAAAATCTGGATTGATGGTATGACATTCAGGTGGACCCATCATATAAATCTGTGCTTAGGAACTATACCATTGAGTTTTATTTTGTATATGATTGGTGCTAAATCTTTAACCCATTATACTCTTTCAAGTTCAGGCTCATTGCATGAAGTTTCATTTTATTCTATTATTTTGCCTTTTCTTGAGATGTTTAACTCAGGTCCTGGCTTCCCTCTTAAGCTGGACACAAAATAATTCATAGTGCTGTTTGAAAAAAAAAATCAGGTGGACTTTCTTGGTGTACTGGCTAATATTCATTCCTCAATCAATGTTACTATGTCAGATAATTTGCAAATTATCTTGGTATTATGTTGACCTTGCTCTGTACAAATTGGCTGCTGCTTCGCTGCACTACAATAATGAGTACACTGCAAAACGACTTAATTTACGGACAACTACAATAGCCAAAGGTTGCAAAAGACACTGAATAAATGCAAGCCCAATTTATTGAATTTATTAATATCTGCCATTCATATATTTAAAAGTAAATAATGGATTTTGTCTTTCACTATCTAAGTCTGAATGTTGACTTTCCTTTATTTTGGTTTGCCAAAGTATCATCTTCCCTACTGCTCCCGCTGATTCTGAAAGCTTAAATCTAAATTTGTAACCGCTAGAGTTCTGCTGGCCCGGGGTGCAAATTGTCCACCTTCTTAGATGAAATAGTGAAAAATATGGTATAAGCATACTTCATTCTGTACCTTTTGTTTAATTGTGCCGTGTTAACAGCAGACTTGAAATGGTATCATAAATATATTCAACTTTCAGAATCATAGAATCCTTACAATGTGCAAACAGGCCATATGGCCCATCAAGTCCACACCGTCCCTCTGAAGAGAATCCCATCCAGACCCACCACCCTACCCTATCCCTGTAACCCTGCATTTCTCATGGCTAAGCCACCTAGCCTTTACATCCCTGATCACTACGGGCAATTTAGTGTGTCGAATCCACCTAACCTGCATTTCTTTGGACTGTGGGAAGAAACTGGATCACCCACAGAAATCCACGCGGACACAAGGAGGATGTGCAAACTCCAGAGTTGCCCGAAGCTGAAATTAAACCTGAGTCCCTAGTGCTGTGAGGCAGCAGTGCTAACCACTTTTTGGGAAAAATTTTCCAACATTTTTCCACGCATAATTAAAATTAATCATCATTATCATCAAAATTATCCAGCTTACAGTTGGAGCTGGGAACCGAATCAGCACTCTGTGGTGGACTTAGTAATTTCTTTTCTTTATTCATTCACGGGATGAGGATGTCACTGGCTAGGCAGCATTTATTGTCCATCCCTAATTGCTCAGAAGGCAGGTCAGAGTCGACCACATTACTGTGGGTCTGGAGTCACAAGTAGGCTAGACCAGGTAAGGATGGCAGTTTCCTTCCCTAAAGGACATCAGTGAACCAGGTGGGTTTTTCCGACAATCGACAATGAATTCATGGTCATTATTAATTCTTAATTCAAGAAATTTTATTGAATTCAAATCCCACTATCTGCTGTGTCGGGATTTGAATCTGGGTCCCCAAAATGTTATCTGGGTCTGTGGATTAATAGTCCAGTGATAGTACCATTAGGCCATTGCCTCTCCTTTAATTGAATCCCTGAACTTCCCAGATCTGGAGTATTAATAACTGATCAAAACAAAACAAGTCTTGCATAGAATCTGGAGTGGTAGACATGTCCATAAGAATATGGATTTTACTCAATCATCTCCATATAACCTGGTGGACACAGCTAGACAAGCAGTAAGAAGCAACTATTGTAATGTGTATTTTGTTTCCACTAAACTGCAGTAGCCTTGTTCACATTTTAGAGTCACTACGTCTGGCTTCTGTCAACCTTAGGTTCCTTGGAAATGGTTATGTTGGATGTAATCCTATGAAAAGATAGGATTAATTTTGTATTGTGTAATTTTTCCTTAAAAGTGTACTTTAACAAACTTAATGAATAAAGTATATGACATAATTGTTCAAATTTGACCTTACATAAAATGTAATATAGATGAGTCTCTTTCAGTGTTGTGTATGACGTACATCACCACATTTTCTGTTACAGGCTGTATTTACAGCGTACATTTATATTTCATGTTAAACTTTCTCTGGTGACTACAGCTCAAGGTTTTCCGGTCCCTCTTTATAGTATAGTTCTCTACTGAGCCTTTAAGGTGGCTGCACCAAACTTCAGTGTCCTTCAGCATATAGTTTATGCCAAATTGCCACACTTGGTTGCTGACAATTTTTCAAACAGAAGACCAGCTCATTTTGGAGTTGACAGTTCAGTCACTCAATGTTTGTTGCCATCAGCATCCTTGTGTTGAAGAGCTGCATTGAATGAATCATGACAAAAACTTTTGTATCTCTTTCGAGATGTACTTTGCAAAGGTGCTTTCCTGATGGAGGTTGGTGACAGTCTCTTCCCCAATAGAGCAACCTCCAGCACATCGTGAGGAAGTGTTGAGACTCCATGCATGCACATGGAGGATTTGATGGGGAGGGCTCTCACCAGCAGACACACTACATCTTCATGTTTGATTGAACGATTTGGTCTTCAGGCATTCTCCAAATAACTTTGCAAACAGCTTGGGAACCACCCAACAGGGAAATCACACACTGCGCCCAAATTGAGTGGCCGTCACTTCAGGTAGCATTGCTGGGTCAAGTGAGCGGATGGCTGTTTGATTAGATTATTTGATTTGCAAATTAATAGCCATTAACTCCCTGCAGCGTGCCTGCACCAGCCATTTGTTTGTCACCAGGAGGACAGAGACCACAGTATGTTGAAACATTCTGTCCGTGGTGATGAATCTCCACATATATCAGACCCATGTTGATCAAATCAAGAATTCTTGTTCCTGTCAGTACCTTCTCCAAACATTACTATCAATTCCTTTTTTATTTGCTGCTCTATTACTTTTTGTTACCTTTGGTATTTGAAATAGCCATACACATTGTCTTGTTCTCACTTTATTTAGACTCAGTCATTTATCAAATCTGATTCGCAATCTTACCCTGTCTGAAATAATTTGCTTTTTTTTAATGTTAGATTGTGATTTTTTTTCTAATGGGTATTGAAGCAACTCAAAGAAAACTGAAACATTGTAATATCAAATGTTAAGTCATAACTTGACCAATTGCAAAATTAGCAATGATGATGATTACCAACAAAATGGATGGAGCAAACAGAAAATAATCCTGACATTTTTCTGTGGATCCCCTTAGTGCTATTTGAAGCTTCATTATAAAGTTAACTGTTAGGTGCTTAGAAATCTTCAGATCATTTTATATTTAGTGACAATAAAAATGTATATTAACTACAATGATTGTATCACACAGGCAACTAAGGAGATGCAATGGGAGTCACTGCCTGACGATTACTAATGTGCCTATTGATGTCTATGTAACCATGGGAAGACCTTCAAACTTACAATGTGGACAGGCTTCCTAAGAGTTCATCGCACCAGCACCTGTGATTCAGTCTCAGCAGATGAAATCTTGAAGTTGGTGCCAGACGCCAAGGCACTTCATTTCTTCGTTGCGTTCTGAAAAGTTGTTTCATAACTGGTGACTCTCATTCGAGGTTGCTAGTCTATTTGTGTCAGTAAAACGTCTGATGACAAATTAACTTTAGATTTCTATTATTTCTGCAGTTATTAGATGATTTGTGGCTTTTTCAAGATTAGGGCACTGATATATCCTTCATTTACACATCTTGGGCCTAAAATTATGGACATCCTGCTCTGATGACAGAAATTGGGTAGGGGAATGCTAGCCACTTATGGCGATAGGCATAGGCCCCATCTGAAATTGCAGTGACAGGTTCTGGGATTAATTAGTTTTAGCGCCATACTCATTGAGGCCTTAGTAAACCTCCCATGGACAGCTTGCCAGCTAGAGTTTTGTTGCAGGTAGTGGAGATGGAATAGTGAGGTAGCTTGGTTTCACCCTCGGACGTGCCCTCTGGATAGGAGATGGATGGAGGAGTCTCTGTTTTAACTGGAATTGTGTGTACCTTTTTTCTAGCTGTATAAGTGAGACCCTTTTGCGTATGCTAACAGCCCTATAAAAGGTTGATTTAATTCTCCAGGGGCTGAAATTCCGTAGATACAATAAGCTTTTTATTTGTTAACTGACATTGGCTCCTCATTGAACAACACCTTGATTTAAAATTCTAATCATTTTTCTTAAATTCCTCCATGGCCTTATCCCTCCTTATCCTTCTAACCGCCCTCAACCCTACAATCCACCTGCACTCTTCCAATTCTGACCTCTTGTGAATCATTGTTTTTAATTTCTCTATCAGTGGTGGCTATGCCTTCAGCTGCTAAGGTCTAAAACTCTTCTCTTAAACTCATGGCCTCTACCTCTCTTTCTCCTTTAAGGAACTTTTTGAAACTTAAGCTTTTACTCATCTAGACCTTCTTAGGTGGCTATCGATTTTTGTTTATTAAGGCTCCACTGAAGCATCCTGGGAAGTTTATCTGGCTAATATATAACTGCAAGTTGTTGTAATAAAGCTTGTACCATAATGCAATGCAAAGTTCCTACAGCACAGTGGTAAATATAAATCTGGCACAAATTCTCTGTACCAGTCTTGCACAGGAACAGAATTTCATCCTTAGTGCCCTATATCCAGCGGATCTTTTACAAAGTTCACAACTTGCTCACATTGGACATACCACATGACTGTCTTCTAAAAGTGCTTCCACTCTTCATATTTTAGCCATGAAAACCCTATCAGGTTAATATTTCATGTCTCCTCAACAAACAAGTTGTGAAAACTTCATGCTTTAGCAGAGGAATATTTATCAACCTAGATGTACAACTTCAGAAATGCCTTAAATTCCATGGGATTTCTGGGATAGGGGAGTGGTTATCTAATACACAGGTTAGGACTGTAACTATTCTTTTACAAAAATGAAAGGCCAACTATTGCACATATATAAGATCCTGAGGGAACTTGACAGGGTGGACGCTGAAAGGATGTTTTCACTTGTGTAAGGAACTAGAAACAGTTTAAAAATAAGGGGCCATTTAAGGCAGAGATAAGGACAATTTCTTTTTCTCTGAGGGTTGAGAGTTTTTGGAACACACTTCCCCACAGAGTGTTGGAGGCAGAGTCATTGAATAGCTTTTTGAAGGCAGAGATAGCTAGATCGTTAGACTAGGGTCATCAAAAGTTATCTGGGGTATGTTACAATGTGGAGTTAATGCCACAATCAGATTAGTCCTTAATTTTATTAAATAGTGGATCAAGCTTGAGGGGCCAAATGGTTTCATCCTATTACTAACTTGTATGTTAGTATGTTCCTTTGCATAATAAAGGTTGTTGCACAATTCTTACAAATGAAAGTTTCACAATAAGAAATTTGCAAATCAGATCCTGCAGTTTATTAGATTGATGTGTAAAAACGTACAATGAGGCAACATTCAAAGCATAACTGTGGATGTATGTATATCTGCCAGGTGCCCAAATATAATTCCACTAAGCACAAAAAAAAGCCGGCTGGAATATCAATGTGCACATCTTAACAGTTACAGGCAGAAGGTGATGGAAGGAGGTGCAGTAATGCTCACTTGAGTTACTTTTACAATAGTGCAGTAAAATTGAATCATCGTTATGGAGAATCCTGTTGTTTTTTGAGATTGGTGTCATCACAAGCTTGAAGTATCTGTTATTCTCATATTTGGGTCTCGATACCAGCATCATATTTCCATTGTGTTTATCTGCTTGTGTGCTAGACTTCCCATTGCAGCAGGATTAGTTTCTGATGTCTCTTATTCTGACAGTTTGTTACTGAAAAGCTCATTTTAATTACATGGCTGTGACAAGGGTGAAACATGCATACTGAAGGTAAAGATATTCTCACAAGAAGCAAAACTGTGACTTGAATGCAGACCGCCTACACTTGAACCTAGCATGGTGCTATCATATATTAGATTACTGTACTAACAATGCCAATGTTTAGACATGCTGGTGAGCTGGGAGGATGAAAGCTACTATTTCTTGGATTTATTTATTCCATGTTTTCCTATTTGGTATTTTTTTCATTGTACCCTAAAAGCACAAAATCAATCACAAAGTAAGGCAATGAATTGCTATGATTTGATTATTTGACCAATACAATGTTTAGTTCCGTATCTGTTACTACATATGGTTGTATACTGAATGGACAATACCCATGAGTTCACAATAATAAGCTGCATATCCAAAATTAAGCATACGGTTGGGGGAGCTTGTTGTAAGTGCAGTTATTAAAGGGCCAACCAATCAATTTTCAGCTGTCTTTTATGATAAATTCTCTATTTGAATAAATTCACAATTTGCAACACAAAGCTATTGTTATTATTTTAAAAAAAGCCTCTGACAATTTTTATACAGAAGTCATCATTTCAAATATCAAACATTTCACTAAAGCATATGGTTAGGCTGTGTGACTGATCCTATTATTTGAACAAGGAAATAGTTACTGCTGTCAATAAACAACAGACGGCTGGAATTCCCATATTAATCTTGGCTGTATTTGGAGAAGTAGCAAACATCACCATTTACTTGTATCCATCAGGTTCCTGGTCTCGTTTTCCATAACATTTCTACTCCAGGTGCACTAGTGACTTATGTCCAGTGCACCTCTAGCAGAGGTGGATAAGGTGAAAACATGATCAAAAAATGTAAATGTAAACTGAGTTTAATACAATTTTGAAAGCTTGAATATCAACATTTTACTGTTTGAGCTTATTTTTGAGAGGCAGTCCCTGACAAAATACATTTTAATCTTAAATAACAGTGCCATATCACATTACTACCACGAGAGGTCCCTGCAGCATTCTGCTTCACATTAATTGGTGAGAGAACTGAAGGCAGCTTTGAGTAAAATGTGCTTGAACCCCCTCTAGCTTTGATATTGAAAACTGCAAGTGAATGTCAACTGTGACAAAATAAGGGGTCTTCTTTACTCAATTTATGCGGAGGATGATAATGATATAAGTCAACGTAACATTTGAGTCTCAAATACCTGTTAATTCTGTGACAGTTTAACTGAGCATGGTGGCTGAGTGGTTAGCACTGCTGTCTCACAGTGCCAGGGATCTGGGTTTGATTCTGCCCTGGGGTGACTGTGTAGAGTTTGCACATACTCCCCGTGTCTGCATGGGTTTCCTCTAGGTGCTCCAGTTTCCTCCCACAGTCCAAAGATGTGCAGGCTAGGTGGATTGGCCATGCTATATTGCCTGTAGTGTTCAGGAATGTGAAGATTAGGGGGATGGGTCTGTGTGGACTTGTCGGGCCGAAGGGCCTGTTTCCACACTGTAGGGATTCTATGATAAAAAATTAGATTTGTAACTGGAATGAATCTCTTGAGTTGTAATTTTTGCATTAATCTAGCTTTCTCTTGTAAAATAGATCAACATTAAAATTCAAAGAGTTATCCAATTAGTCTAGTTTACATACGATGGAATTAATAATCCCATATAAAGATGACCCTAGTTAATAGTGATCATAATGAGATTAAATTTCTGATCCGTTTAAGGGAAAGAAGAGTGCGTCTAAGAATGGTGTTTTTTTAAAATGTAAATTATGACAGTATAAAGAGTGTGAACTGGAAAATGAGGTTAACATTTAAAATAATAATAATAATAATAGGAAGTGCTGGAGAAACTAAGCAGGTCTGGCAGCATCTGTGAACAGAGAAACAGAGATAACGTTTTGAACCTGAAAAAGAGTCATTGGACTCAGTGTTAACTGTGCTCTCTTTACTGATGCTGCCAGACCCACTGAGTTTCTCCTGCACTGTTCTCATTTCTGATTTCCAGGATCCACAGTACTTTGCTTTTATTTGAGTAGTTTAAAATATACATCAATATAGATGCAGTGACAGACATTTAGACAGATATTTCATAATACCCAGCAAAGGTACATCTCAATGAGAAAGAAAATCTCTTGGGGAAGGACACATCGATTATTAACAACATAGTATTAAATGGAGAAAAACAAATTGCAGAATTCTGCAAATTTGACTGGCAGGTCAGAGGTTTGCATAGAGTATAAAAGCAAAGCAAATGCTGACAAAAAAAAATAGGAAAAGTGGATCTTTTGTATTAATCATTTCTATGAAAGGCAGAGGAAAAAATTAGAAATCAATAAGTAAAAATGAGGGAGAAACTTTAAGGAGCTACGATCACCCGGGAAAGGGTATTGAGAAAAGTACTAAAGGCTGATATAGGTCTTGATGGACTTTATTGAGCATTTTATGAGTGGCTGCTGAAGCAGTGTAAATTTTCCAATTTCTGGACCCATTTCTGAAGAAGGGTCCCGACCCGAAATGTCAGCTTTCCTGCTCCTCTGATGCTGCCTGGCCTGTTGTGTTCCTCCAGCTCCACGCTGTGTTATCTCTGACTCCAGCATCTGCAATTCTTACTATCTCTAAATTTTCCAAAGTTGCCAAGATTTTGGAAAGGTCCCATCATATTGGAAAATAGCTAATGTATTTCTTCTATTGAAGAGGGAGGGGAGACCGAAGGTAAGAAACAATAGACCAATTAACTTAGCATCTTTCATCAGGAAAAATGCTGGAATCTATTGCAGTATTAAGCAGGTTCTGGCAGAAGACGTAAAAAGAAATCTCCACCAAATGAAGATCACATGGCTTTATGAAAGGAAATTGGTGTTTGATTAACTAATTAGAGTTGTTTGAGGAAGTAAGAAGCAACCAAATAACTAACATGAATCATTTAACTAGCAAGGTGTGTGATCCTTACCTATAAACCATCCTTACCTATAAATGGTTGTTTGTGAATACTTATAGGGATAAACAGAAATTAATCTGAGCCACTGCTTGTCTTTCTTACAGCAAAGTCACATCATTATCACTGGTATTAGCTATTGGTATTATTAGCAAATTAACCTTGCAATCTCGTGTTCTCGAAATTAACATTTTGAGTCTTTGATGACATAAATTTGCATTTGTAGTACTTTCAAGCCTGATCATGACAAACTGAAAAGGTAATTTTATTGGTTCCAAATTGTCGGGAAAAAAAATTAAAATAAAAGAAATGCATGGATAAACTGAAAAAACAATGAGATGGAGGATGTGACTTGACAGTTGATTCAATTCAGATGCATTACTGCACCCCCAGATGTGAAATTGTGATTTTGCCTCAATTTTCTTTCAGGCAGTTGTGTAAAGATTGCAGAAGCAGTGTTTGCAAGCATTAAACTGCAGGGCATGAGTTGATGCTGACTCCTCCACTGACCAGAGCAGCCTTGGAGAAAATGACAGGAGTTTCATTGATTTTGAAGTTTCTCAAGCAACCAGTGAATGACTGGCGCATGCTTAGCTTCGAGCTGAGTAGTGACTCTGAGAAAACAAAATGGAAAATTATCCTTTAAGCTGCCTTAGCTTTAGTTCATAATTACAAAATGCTTTCAGACTGACTGAAATCTGATGACAATAATGCTAACTCAAACATTCCTGGCTTATTTCCATTACCGTAAAGACTAGGGCAGTTGAAATTGGTCCATTCCTACCCGTTGAGGGGAAACTAAAATGCATTCTTTTTCATGCTGACTTTATTAGATTGACAAATAAAGAAAAATCTCTGTCAAGAATTTTTTCACAAGATTCTGATGCAGGTACAGATGAAAATTTGGCTATTTGATTTATACCAGTTCATTCAGGCAGGACATATCTAGTCTCCTATAACATACAGTTGTTTTTGTAATAAAAGCTGGTTTTTTTTTTCTCCAATAACCCTACTTTGAGGTCTATTTCATTTGCTGATTACTCTTTGCATAAGAAATGTTACCCCTCTTAAAAGTGTTCTTGACAACTCAAATTCATGCTCATTCCCTGCTTGATTGTACTGTCACTGTTTAAGTTTTTGCACTGTTATGCATTTACTTTTCCATAATATTTGTTATCTTATATATCTCTATGCCTATACCTCTTTATCACCTTCTCGAGTCTCAAGAGCTACAGATTTCTGGGATTTAATACAGCTGTAATTGCTGTTAGGTAAAGGTATTAAGGATCTCAGAAAAAGAAGTTGAACTTAAGGTACAGGTCAGCTATGAACTAATTAAATGAGACAGTAGGCTCAAGAGGCTGATTGGCCTACTGGTGTGCTATATTCCTCCTGAATTGCAGCAAAAGGACAACATTCTGTAGTTTATTTGACTGTACAGTTACAGGATAGGGACTATTCTACTCAATGCATCTTGAATTCTTCCTTTCTTTATCCCCAATTCAATCCAACTAATTTGAACTAGCAATTCTGTCTTTTGTAAACATTGAATGGGATCATGTAATATTACCAAGTTTATCTAAAACACAACCAAAATTTAAAAAAAATCCATCTCACATTCATTATTTAAATTTTTGCACATTAACATTTCTCTTGCACACATTTTGTACCTATCAGCACACTGCTGGATAGTAACAGCAAGCAGACCACAGGACCTACTTTGTGACTTAAAATCAAATACTAACTTAACTTGTTAATTCCTTTAACATGTCGCTGCCAAGGCTACTTATCCACCTCCATACAGTGAACAACTGGTCAGGAAACGTGCCAGTGACAGAAATATGCAGAGAACCATCCCCACAAGGTTCATCTGTATGTCTTGCATGTCTAAGCTAATTTCAATAGGGCGGGGAAAACTCTACCCAATACAACATTTCCACTAAAATACCTCCAGAATGAAATAATCCCCTTCCAATATCACTCCACTTCTGAAGTTCAAGAAAAGCACTTTGCTCACCTGGCACTCCTCCAACAAATACTGGCTCCTTGGTATTGAAAGGCCGTGAACTTATTGGCCCCACTAAGTGATTCACCTCAGAGTCGACATCCAACTGCACAACATTTGATGCTCTGATAACTAAATGAGCAGAAAAATAAAGTCACTAAGAGAAAAAAATTTGGAATGGAAGACATAAAGTCATTAGTTAAATGTAAAACTGAATAGGCTACACTGAGTGCTTTGAAAATTCAATTTGGGTTCTCGATTTGGAATTGATTTAAATCTCTTGCTGCTGGTTACAGGGATAGCACACTAAATCAGATTTGGCAGCTTCAGTCTTGTTTCTAATATGCATAGACCCACAATACATGTTATCCTTGATTGGCATTAATTGTTAATTTCACTCAGAGAAAAAATATTGGAAACTGAAACATGTCATAATAATGCCTCAGGAAATGAGTTTCCAAAGTATGCATTACGAGCTACTTCAGGCCTTATCTCCTTAGTCCAGGAAATTGCATCTCCTATTGGGTGAGTTGTTCTGTCTACATTTTGTAGAACTTGAAAAGGGCTGTTTTAACACAGTTGCCTCCCTGATAAATCCAAAGGGTGACATCTGAGATGAGATGAGAAATTTCTTCACACAGAGAGTGGAGAGCTGCGAAATCCGCTTCCACAGAAAACAGTCGAGGCCGAAAAATTGTTTCATTTGAAGCAGAAGTTGGACGTAGCACTTAGGGCTAAAGAGGTCAAAGTATATGGGGAGAAGCAGGAATGGGCTGAACTGAATGATCAGCCATGGTCATCATGAATGGCTCAAATGGCTGACTGGCCTACTCCTGCTGCTATTTTCTGTGTTTCTATCACACGTGACTGTATGTTCATTAATCACTAATCTTCAATTACAACAAATAGTATAAAGTAAGCTGATGTTCAGGCTGAATACTTTGGTCATGTGGACTGTCTATTGTGTAGCATTTGGGAAATCATGGACACTCCACATGACCTAGATGAACATGTGCAGGAAGTGTTACTGACTGGAGAAAATTGAGTTTTGGGTTTCAGAACTCAAGCAGCAGCTAAAGTCACTGTATGCATCTCAAGGCTAAAAGATACATAGATAGCATGTTTAAAGGGGTGGCTTCTGAGGAAGCGTCACTTGACCTGAAATGTTAACTCTAATTTCTCCTCACAGATGCTGCCAGCAATTTCCAGCAATTTCTGTTTTTGTTCATTAGATGATAATTGAATACAGCAATGCACAGAGTAATGGGGAAAGGGCAGGAGGATGGCATTCAGTTAGCCTGTGCAGACATGATGAGTCAAATGGCCTCCTTCTGCACCATAGCAATTCTGTGATTCTGTTACTTAAATTATCAATACCCATCAGTGTCAGAAACTTGAGATGTATGTAAATTGATGGATACACTGAATTAAATTACACATTTGTTCCTATTGGATCAATGCTATATGCCCACGTACCATAGAAATGTAGAAGATAGGAGCAAGAGTAGGCCGCTTGAACCCTCAAACCTGCTCTGCCATTCATTATGATCATGGCTGATCATCAAGTTCAGTGCCCTAATCCCGTCCTCCCCCTATATTCTTTGATCCCTTTAGCCACTAGAGCTGCATCTACCTCTTTCTTGAAAACACAGTGTTTTGGCCTCAATCACTTTCTGTGATAATGAATTCCACAGGCTCATCACTCCCTGGGTGAAGAAATTTTTCCTCATCTCAGTCCCAAAAGGTCTACCCCTTATCCTTAAACTATGACCCCTGGTTCTGGACTCCCCAGTCATCTAAAACATCCTTTCTGCATCTAACCTGCCTATTCCTATGAAAATCGCGTAGGTCTCCGAGATTCCCCTCATTCTTCTAAACTCCAATGAATACAATTCTAACTGACTCAACGTCTCCTCATACAGCAATCCTGTCATTCCAGGTATCAGCCTGGTAAACCTTTGCTGCACACCCTCTTATAGCAAGAACATCCTTCCTCAGATAACGAGAATAAAACTGCATACAATATTCCAGGTGTAGCCTCACTGTTGCCTCGTATAATTGCAGCAAGACATCCTTATTTCTGTAATCGAATGCTGTCATTATGAAGGCCAACTTACAGTTAGACTTCTTTAATGCCTGCTGTTCCTTAGCACGTACTTCAGTTACTAGTGTATGAGGCACGCAGGTTTTCTTGAACATTCCCCTCTCTCAACCTACAGCTGTTCAAATCATAATCTGCCTTCCTATGTTTGCTACCAAAGTGGACAACCTCATATTTATCCACATTATACTGCATCATGCATTTACCCACTCAGCCTGTATAAATGAACACTGCAACATCTCTCCATCCTCCTCACAGCTCACTCTTCTATCCAGCTTTGTGTCATTTGAGATATTATATTTGTTCCCTCATTTAAATTGTTAACATATACAGTGAAAGCTGGAGTCCTAGTCCCTGCAGAATCCCAATCGTCACTGCCTGCCATTCAGAAAAAGACCCAGTTATTTCTACTCTTGCCTCCTGTTTGCCAGACAATTTTCTAGCCATCTCAATACACTACCTCAAGTTCCCTGTGCTTTACACATCAATTTCTTATATAGGACAAAAGCCTTCTGAGAGTCCCAAATGTAGCCAGCCATTTAAAAGTGTTATCAGTTTGATGATCAATGTACGAATTCATCCACGATACCACTCTCATCCAAGTGAAGAGCCTCAGAATGTAAAAACAATTCTTGATACTAACAAAAACCTAAAAAGATTTGGAAATTCCTGCATCGGAGTGTGCTTGGTTAAGATTAGTGCTGAGATATGTTATTAGCCAGAGTATATAGGAATCTTTATTTGGTGTTTAATTGTATTCTAGGCAAGGAAAAGTTGCCACAATCCTACCAGACTGAAAGGCTGTAGAACATAGAACATAGAACAATAAAGCGCAGAACAGGCCTTTCGGCCCTCGATGTTGCGCCGACCTGTGAACTAATCTAAGCCCATCCCCCTACACTACTCCATCATCATTCATATGCTTATCCAAGGACTGTTTAAATGCCCCTAATGTACTTGCACTAGCGAGAGACAACTGGTTTAACGTGAGGATGACTGTGCCTCTTGTGAGGGGAGAGATAGAGAAGAACAGTCCTTCATAGTAACCTCAGCCGGTGCAGGAATTAAACCTGTGCTGTTTGGCATCACTCTGAATTACAAACCAGCCAGCCAGTCAACTGAGCTAATTGACCCCCATATTGTGCTATAATATTTAATGCCAACGCTGCGCACCTCAAGGAGAAAGTCACCTGTTTCTCTGAACCAATGGCCATTAATTTCTTTGTGCTCACCAAGATAATGAGTATTGATGTCAGCACAGTTGTAAACTAAAGTCAATCTCATGTAACTGGTTGTATTAAAAAAATTTGAAAACAGTGTGAGTGATTGATTGAATATATGGCCTCAATTTTTGTTATTGCCACTAATGGCAAAAAATATTCTGCCCTAATTCTGATAATAATGGTGACTGCCTAAGATTAGGTTCTTGAGGATACTTTGTTCTTGAGTTAAGAGCTCCATGGGAAATTTGTAAATGAGCATAGTAATTAAAATGACCCTTGCCTGCTATTCGATGCCATCGGCCATCACACAGACGTTGCTTTGGAGACACTGATGTTTTAAACTCTGCGGTTCCATTGCTGACTTTTAATATTACCTGCCAAAAAAAAGCATTTAGAGAGAAAACCTGCCAGAAGTACATCAGTAAGTTAATGGACTGAAAAGCACTTTGGCTCCACTACAGTACTACCACAAAACATTTCCCCTCTGCTCTGCGCTTGGGTGATCCAATATGTACAAGTGAGAGAAAACTTTGCTAAGATTTTCTCTTACCTGTCCATATTCCATGAAGAGATTCAGGTACTTCCGCTGGTAACTGTGAATATGTAACAGTATTCCTGAATGATTTCTTGCACGAATTTCAAAAACAAGCTCAAACTGTAATCCTAAATTGAATGAATCATCTGAAAATCAAGGGCAGAAATTCTGATTATTGCACAATTACAAATTATACATCACTAGTTCTGCAATGGCAGTTTTGCACTCTGTTTAACTTTACTGTTATCGAGCTTCCACGTATGGTAAGCCATGTGTCTATCTGATCAGGATGTTATAGCCTTGCCTAAGATCGTTTAAACCTTTCATCTTCGAAATAAAGTAGTGGCTTATTTCCTCCATGTTTCACTGTTTAAAGATACCTCCCTGGGAATGGCATTCATTTTACAACCACTGAAGGCCTCACTTCCAGTCTACTTTGAAAGAACTACATTTGCTTCCTATATATGCATTTGGAGATGTAAATGGTAAAGTATCTTTATTTGATTTACCCAAAATCACATATCCTCCTTCTGCGGAAAAGTATGTTCCAGATTCAGTCGGGCCCTCGAAGCAAGGTGTAACACCAAACGTCTGACTAGCGGGTAACAACCTCCACCTGTTTAGCTGGAAGTTCCGAAGACAGCCATTAAAACTTTGGATTGACTTGACCTGAGGAAAAATACATTTTTATTAATTCACGCAGTTACCTGTACTGCCATTAAATGTTCAAACCAGTGTCTTATGCTTTGTAGTGCTGCCTTTGCAAAGAATGGCGCATGACTTCCAGGGTTAATTCTGTTGGGATTTCTATCAGAATTCTTGCTTGCATTTAAGAGCCTCTCTCTGGTAAGAAAACAACATTTAATTGCGCTGGTTATTATATTCTTTGATGAGTCTGTTATGAACTTCATTGCGATTGCCAACTACTAAAAGGATTTTTTTTAATTTAAAACCTACAGTAGCTTCCTAAAGACCCTTCCTCTCTCAAAGTCCATCTCCATGGCAGCACGAATTCTAAGAGTAAAAAGCAAAAGAACTGTGGACGCTGGAAATCAGAAACAAAAATCAGAAATTGCTGGAAAAGCTCAGCAGATCCGGCAGCTTAGTTAGTGTTTCAGGTCCAGTGACCCTTCTTCAGAACAGTGCTGAGTTGCTCTATTTCTATTGCCCAATTGTAACTATTGTCCCTATCTCTGCCAATTCTCGCCTAGATAGTCTGGCCATAAGAAGAATCTAAGCAGTCATCACACTGTGGATGGCTTCTCCATGTCAGCAAGACAAACCCTTCAATTCTCAGGCAGTGACATAGTGTCAGAATTATCTCGCCTTGACGCTCCCCCTTGCTCTCCACAACATTGGTCAATTATCTAACAACAATTATAGATATTGACCATGATGTGAAATTCTGTGCCTAAATTGCTGAAGCAGAGATTGTTAATGTTTGCTTCAATATAATAATCTTAAAATATACAATGAAAAAGTGATCAGCAGAGGACCATTGAATTGCATGCCCCATATGTCAGAAAAATACCAGGATATGGGTTAATTGACCTGTTTCTGTCTCTTAATATATGAAGATCTTCAGCTCCTCTAAGAGAATCTGCATTTGATTTTAAGGATTCTCCAGGCCCTTTGATGTCAATACTTTAATTCCCTTTTCACTTTAAACTGATGATCCTTTGCACTGGAAGATGGAAATGATTTCTTAACTACAGGATGGTAGTCTGGTTTATGGAGACACCCAAAATAGAATGATTTAAAGAGGAAATTCAACGACAAATACTTTGACCTTTCCAAGAAACCCTTTCAGGAAATCGCCCTCAACAAAATTAGTAAAATATTTTAAAATTTTGAAGACAGTGGAAATGAAAAATCAGGTGAGTGCACAAAGGTCCCCAGTTCAAATCAATGTGGAATCGACAGTTCATATTATGTTTGTAACCAAAGTGAAACCTACTCCCTTCATTATAGTACTGAATTTCTGGCAGCCTGTCATACTATTTAAAGAACTTTTTTTGTTGAAAGCTTATATATGGCTGATAAGCTGACAGAACAGCCTGTACAGAAAAAAAGCAAAATGTGCTTGAAATCCATGAATACAATGCTATAATGCAGCCATTGGCACTATACTACAATAATATATGTGACCCTCCCTCCATCATAAGGTCAAAAGTGGGGATGATTATAATGCTCAGCACCATTTGTAACTCCTCAAATATTGAAGCAAGCCATGTCCAGATGCAGTAAGACCTGACAATATCTAGGCTTAGGGTGAAAACTGGCAAGTAACATCTATGCCACACCACCACCAGGCAATGACCATCTCCAATAAGAGGCAATCTAACTATTAACTCCTTGACATTCAATCACTGAATCTCCCACTATCAACATCATGGGGGTTAAAACTGATCAGGAACTGAATTAGTTTAGCCATATAAATACAATGCCTACAAGAACAGGTGAGGGGCTAGAAATACAGCAGTGAATATTTTATCTCCTGACTTCCCAACATCTGTCCACCATCTTCAAGACACAAGTTGGGTTTGTGATGGAAAACTCCCCACTTGTCTAGATTAGTGAAACTTCAACAACACTCAAAAGACACCATCTAGGACCATGCTGCTTGTCTGATTGGCACCACACCCAAATGCATCTAGTCCTTTCATCATCTAAACTCAGTAGCAGCAGTGTGCACTATCTATAAGATGCAGTGCAGAAATTCACCTAAGATCCTTCCAAGCCCATGCCCACTTCCATCCAGAAAGGTAAGGGCACCAGGTACATAGGAATGGCAGCACCTGCAAGTTCCCCCCCAAGCCACTCATGACTTCGAAATACATCACCATTCCTTACTGTCACTGGGTCAAAATCCTGGAATTCCCTCCCTGCTGCCATGTGAGTCTCCTACGGCACATGGACTGCAGTAGTTCAAGAAAGCAACTCATGACCACCTTCTCAAGGGCAACTAGGGATGGGCAATAAATGTTGCCCCAGCCAGCTACACCCACATCCCACGAATGAATTAAAAAAAAATACATCATTAGCTGAACTTACCTGAATGTTTTTGGCAGCTTTTCCCAATGGCACACCACCTACATAAAATGGTTCAGTTACATTCCATGGATAAACAGGACTGATGAGACTACCCTCTAGAATGTGGAGACCATCTATTATTAAACGTCCTTTATTATTTTCATGTGTGAAGATAACCTTAACAAAACAGAAACAGAAAATTTTAGTTGATCTAAACTTAGTGCATTAAAAATGACTGAACTTCAAAATTTTTTTCTCCATTTTTTGTTCAATTATTTTTTAATGATAAATAGAGGTGTAAAAGATACAGGCAGCCTATATCCAAATGTGCATCTGCCAATGACCTGACAAAGCCTACATTGTTGGGAAGGTTTCTTCATTTCAGTGCTGATACCAAACATGACAGGTCACATGCAGGTCACAGAAACAGAAATTGCTAGATGTAGAATAGAGTTTCCATGGACATAATGTCGAAATCTTGATCTGTGAGGGTGGCACAGTGGCTCAGTAGTTAGCCCTGGGACCAGGGTTCGATTCCACCCTCGGACGACTGTCTTTGTGGAGTTTGTCCATTCTCTCCGTATCTGCATGGGTTTCCTTTGGGTGTTCTTGTTTCCTCCCACAGTCCAAAGATGTGCAGGCTAGGTGGATTGGCCATGCTAAATTGCCTGCAGTGTTCAGGGATGTGTAGACTAGGTGGGTTATACAGGATGGGTCTCGGTGAGATGCTCTGAAGGTAGTTGTGGAATTGTTGGGCTGAAGGGCCTGTTTCCACACTGTAGGGATTCGATGATGATGATGAAGTACCTCCATTCAGCTCTCTTTATCAGAGAGCCTGAATGCATAAGCATTACCCAAGCAAACAAGTGAGTTCAACCAAGTCTTGGTATATTTGCTCCCTATTGCTTTCCCCATGCTCTGCTCTTTTGACCCCTATTCAGTTTTGATCATGTTTGTTCTGTGCCTCATTCCCCTAGTGCTTCCTCCATGTACTGCTCTCCCCAGGCTCCTACTCTCCATATTCTTGTCAATTAAGCATTCTACAGTGAAAAGCAGGAATATAACCTATTGATTGCAGCAAAACAAAGTTGTTTTCTTAAAAGTACAATTAAAATGCTCTTTATATGCAGTATTTTCATAACTTGAATATTATACAATATAACATTATAATTCGGATAAAGAGCCCTTGTTTATTAATCCATTTGAAAAGGAGTCTTTCAACCAAAAAGGTTTGAGAACCACTAAATTGTTAGCATACAACCATAATGAAAATTGTTGTGCGATAGAACAGAATTTTAGCATTGCTGAAAAAGTACATTTTGCCAAAGCTTTTTGTTTTGTACTCATCAGGACGATTCACAAGAATACATGAAAGGGGAATGCTGATTGGTTGGCTATTACTTTCAGCAATAATGAAAATTATTGCATGTATGGTTTGAAATGACTTCATTAAAATTTCCTTCAAAGTTCAACAGGGGAAATATTAATGTAATGACTACAAAGGACTCAGAGATAGGCATTGACGATCAGTATAAGCTCAATGCCTGTAGTACTTCATTGCTAACTTTTGATTATTAAGTAGCAATTATTATTGCAATTATAAAGAGAAACGTGTTAGTCTATATTGAGTTTAGTTGATATAATCATACCTAAAAAGACAAGAAAGCAAAACTTTCCTTTATATAACGTCATTAATGTCCTCAAGATGTGCTAAACTGTTTTATAGAAAATGAAGGAATTTCGAAGTGTAGTCACCATTGTAATGTAGGAAACTTTATAGACAACTTGTACTTAGCAAGTTCCTACAAATAGTAATGCGACGCTGCCCAGATAATCTGTTTTTAGTGACATTGTCTCTCTTTAGTTCACTTACCTAACCTCGTAGTTCTACTAGCGCAGAGGTGAGTAAGGCCAGTTGAAAACGGCATTCTCAGGGAGGGTCACACACAAATAAACACAGTTTGATTAAAAATATGAGGATTCATTTAGTTCTCTATATTTTGAAGCAGGAGCTTAGAATTGGGATAAAATATAGGTTTGGAACAAAATTTAAGTTTAAAAAAGGAAAACAGGATTACTAACTGGGTCCAATGTGCATCCAATCCATCTTTATGAATTATTAAAATGCCACCAATATAAGCGCGCAAGTGGAAACTGAATGCTGATATTTTGATTACAAACACAGTGATATGGTGCATTTTGTCAATAAAATACTTTTGTTTTTACATCACAACAGATTCATCATTGTAATGTATGTCATATATACACAGATATATTACTGTGCACTGTATGAAATATATTCCTTCAAAGAGAAAAGAACTGGAAAGCATTCTGATGATATTTTTGTCTCACTTACATTGTGCCAGAGACCATCATTATATTTCTCTAAACTTCTTATTTTCAATTTTTCACGACCATTACTGAATGAGTAAATAAGATGACCACGGGCAATAAAAAGTGTCATGAACTGGTCTTCTTTTTTATTCGCCACATAAAATATAAGTCCATGTGAAGATTTGGTTCTGATACTGACAGAGAAGTGCGATCTGAAAATGCAAATACCATCACAATTAATATAGTAAAATGAATCCATTTCAATACTTTGACTTTACCTTCGTAGAGCATAAGCTACTTTGATACCATCAGCATGACTTACAGGTAAAAATCTCAGACAATTTTGCCACTCTTCAGGCATAGTACTAGCGGGAGGACATATCAAAAATCACAATTTAGGCTGGGACCTGGATGAAAAGGATTTTGATCTTTAAAAGGAATTTCCACATATTCTACCAAAGGATATATGCAGACTCTGGACAGATCCCATTATTTTCCATATGATTGAGCTTCAGAGGAACCCAGTAAATAAATGACGATGTTGTGCTGCAGGAAAGTAAGTTCAATGCTTGAAAATAAGCAACAAAACAGTTTTTAAAAAATTATTTAAATGTACCCAACCCCTGCCCTTACAAAGAATTAGCTACAAATGCTGTCAGCTTGAGGATTCCACATCTACACTTCAGTGCCAGCTAAATATATAGTGATTATCCTTCCACAAATAGGAGGAGGATCCTAAACGCACTTCAGGTTAGCACAGCTCCCCAAACATTAACATAATAATGAAAGTATCTT
>JAHRHZ010000073.1:7956736-8014167 GCA_024137785.1 Ginglymostoma cirratum | reverse complement strand
AGGTTAGCACAGCTCCCCAAACATTAACATAATAATGAAAGTATCTTTAGAAGACATTAGGACAGAAGACCAGAAGTCAGCTACTTGGCCCAGCAGCTCCGCGCTCTCATTCAATGAGATTCTGGCTGATTTTATAATCCTCAACTCCACTTCATGGCCTCATTCCCATTCCCTTGCTATTTCAGCCTTACATATACTTTATGACTCATCTTTGATAGCCCTGTGCAGTAAAGGATTCTATAGATCCACTACACGCTGTGAGGAAAAAAAAAATCCTCCCTATCTTTATCTTAAATGGGTGGCTCCTTGTTCTGAGGCTGGCCTCAGATGCTCCCGCAAGGGGAACAAACTCTCCACCTCTGCTGTTAATCCCTAAGTATCATATTATTATGTACTGGACAGTTACCAGTTTCCAGTCAGAATGAAGAGCTTCAAACTCATCATTTGCTGCAAACCCAACAGGGAGGTTTTATTCTGTAGCTGTGCAGTCTAAGAAAACACAAAACAGTGTGACTCACTAGTGATCACGTACCTCACTGCCTAAAGGAACACTGTCACAACATAATGTACACCATCTATAATACTTAACAACACTTCCACTTTACTTTCAAAATTCCCCGTAAACAAACAATCCAGTGTTCACATTTTTCCAAATATAATTTGTATGTACAAGCAGCAAAACTGTTTACACGGACATGATGCACAGTTTCCACTAGATACTATAAACAGGAGGCTCAATTTAATTACAGAATCTGTTAGGTGGGTGCCTGTTTCATGCTGGCTGTTTTCTTAATTCTGGTGCAGGATTCACCTACTGGGAACCTTAGGTAAAGCGGGCTCATCCTTTGGGGGCGTACAGACAGTCTGTTCCACAAAGGTAGTATCCTCATCGGTTATGGTGCGTTGCTCCGGGGACAGTGTGCTGCTTACAGGAAATGAGGCAGAGGTCCCTTCTTAAAGCTGTGGTGATGAGAGCTCCGACACTTGAGGCTGTGTTGCTAACAGCTGGCAGCATGCCTTTGCCACATGATCCCATCCTGAATCTGTGTCAGATACAGGACCTGGCTGGGCAGGACCTCGTCAGATACCCACTTTGTCAGTCATATTGTAGCTCAGTGCCAGTACTTAGCCACCCTGAAAAAGAGTGTATCTGGGTCAATTGATTCTTTTCAACAACCTTCTGTGTTTCTTCGGGTAGCAACAGATCAAATGTGGCTCTTAACTTCCTTTTAAAGAGCATGTGTGCCAGTGAGTTCTGGGTAGTGGCATGAGATGTGTTTGGGTACATAGCTGGTGACTCGACAAACTAGAGACGGCTCTTTTTTTTGACACTGTCACACACTTTCACACGTTATGTTACATCCTCCCTGGTTTTTACCTATTTACTTAACCTGTACGTACACCTCAGTCAACTCCTTGTGTCATCATCACTTCTTGTCTTCCCACCTATTCTTTGTCATCCAAATCATTAATATATACTGTAAATAACTGCAGTTACTCACTTGCGATTGAAATATTCAGGGATTCCAAAAATCTCCTGCCGACTGTTAGGAATGCCACCATATTGATGGGCATATTGGATTGTCTTGGGATTAGTTGGTAGATAGCAGCTTGCCTCTTCATGCAGGTCATTTCCTTTTGGCTTTCCACTGTGGATTACTGCAACTTTTCGTAATTCTGCTGTGCCACTGTTCACCTGTGCCAAATGAACATTTGAAAACATTTATTCACAAAATGAACGAAGTATCTAGAATAAAGTTAATTGACAGCTATTATCTCTGTTGATATTTCACTTTTCCCACATAAATATAGTTAGCATACTTTATGAAGTGACGTTTTGCTTTTGCATGGAGGTCTCTCCAAGTGGGGAATGTGTGTTTTCCATTTTATTTTAAATTCAACTAACTAAAATTAATCTGGAATTGAAAGCTACTCTCTGTTATGGTCACCAGAAAACTCTCACCAATTGCTGTCAAACCCATCTGGTTTATGAATGCCCCTTAGGGAAAGAAATTTGCCATCCCATCCCGATCTGGCCTGTGTGTGACTCCAAATACATAGTACTATGACTGACATCTAACTGCCCTCTTCAAATGGTCAAGTAAGCCATTTCAAGGGTAGTTTTGGGAGGATATCAAATGTTCACCTTGCTAGTAATACCCACATTCTGTGATAGAAGGAAAAGTCTGATATAGGACTGTAACACCATCAGACTGATTCTGCAATCAACCCTCGTATCTAATGAAAGCACTATATATGGCAACTCACATCTGAAAAATTACACTTCAAATTGTGAAAGTCAGCAGCATCCACTCTAGTAATACTTGGGTTTGTCTACACTTTTCCAGCATGACAAAGCAAACCTTACTATTCTGTGCCTGACGCTGGATCATCTTAAAGCAACAGAGAAATGTCAGGCAGGAAGATATACATGGCCCACAAATACATTCCCAGCTCTTAAGAAAGCTTATCAATCTAAAAGATTAGCTTGGTTTTTCTTGCCATTAATGATGTCTAATAGGTGAATTTTCCAGCAATGATTTTGTTTTCATTTCACTTTCCATTACCAAATTACTGTGCTTTTGCATTATAAGGCAGCCTGTGTGATTTTAATGCGCTAATTAATTAAAAATGAGGCATCTACTGTTAAGAGTCTAATTCCTCCCCAGCCAACTTTTCTTGCAGCCAGGCAATTTAATGGCTGCAGTGCAAAGCAGGCAGATAGACCCCAAGAAATTTTAGGAACAATAGACCATTGTTTGAATGAATCATTTCATGTTCCCCTTGATTCTCTCAAACACAGACATTTAACTCTTCAATTCATTTGTATTATTCACTTCAATATCCTTTCCTGGTAACTGATTTCATATTGCTATTTCTATGTAAAAGAAAATGAATATTTCTTGCAATTTTCCCAATTGTTAACAAGTTTCTCCTAATTTTGAATAATTTGCTGTTATGGACAATTTGCCAATTTGTCTTTTTTTTTAAGAATAAGCAGAATTCAGTACTCTGTAGGCTTCTAATTGCTACCTCTAATAATGTTGTATTATGTTGATGATTATTTCTGTGTGTGGAGATATTCTCAATTTCTTATAAGTAATGTCCATTAGTAAACTGTGGACATCTGTGCAGCAATTCAAGAAGTTGAAGGGAGCTTCAATAAATTGGTATCAGTGAATGCATACAATGCTTGTCACCAGAGTTTAAAGTCCATGACAAATTTTGATTTGTTAGGTTTATTTTCTTAATAAATATTTATTTTATGATAGGATCATGTCACTGAGACAATGTGGAAAGCTTGAACAGATGTCTGGGAAAGTAAATAATAGCCATTACATTTATGGAAGTTGCCAAAACTTTTGATGAACAAAAATACCAATATGACAAGAAATTATTACCTTTCTACCTCGACCTCTCTTGGCTTTAGCAGCATACTTTTGATGTTTCTGAATAATTGCTGCTGGATGGGTTTCAGCTGGGCATCCATGTAGAGAGGTTTGCACCTTTTCAGCATATGTCTGGAAATCTTCGACTGCAATATCTTTCTCAGTTCTATGACATTTATAGAATGGAAAAAAAATGTCAATTTCCCCATCAGTGTTTTTTTTGCACAAGAAAATTCACAGGTTACAAGGTATTATGCAATCTATTCAACGCGTTAAAAAAAGAAATATCTATCACCCAATGAAGAAAATGAAAATCCTGTCATTCAAACAGCTTTCCATTGGTTTCTCATTAGTAGTACAATGTTGTGAGCTGTATTCCATCCCTAAGGGCAAACGGATCAACCTATAGCAAATGGACTGCATGTGGTTCAAGAAGGCAGCTCACCACCACTTTCTCAGGGGTAACAAGGGATGGGTAATAAATGCTGGCCAGCCAGCAACACCACACCCCATGAGTGACTTTAAACAAAAAAATCATGTTTTATTCCCTTTGTTTCAATGAGTGTAGTTGTGCTGTGGCTTTGATATATTAAATGAGTTAGATTTTGTGCAGCCCATCACACTGCGAAAAATAACGCCCGGATCTACATAAGTATGGGTGAAGCCTTTTAGCAGGATGGTGGGTCGGTGGTTAGCACTGCTGCCTCACAGCGCCAGGGACCTGGGTTTGATTCCAGCCTTGGGCAATTGTCTGTGTGCAGTTTGCACATTCTCCCCGTGACTGTGTGTGTTTGCTCTAGTTTCCTCCCATAGTCCAAAAATGTGCAGGTTAGGTGGATTAGCCATGCTAAATTGCCCATAGTGTCCGGGGTCTGTAAGTTAGATGGATTAGCCATGGGAAATGTAGGGTTACAGGGAAAGGGTAGGGGGATGGGTCTGGATGGGACACTGTTCAGACAGGTGGTGTGGACTTGTTGGACCAATTGGCCTGTTTCCACACTGTAGAGATTCTGTATTAATCTTATGACAGCAAAACCACCCCACTAAATTGGAGGGCAGTTGGGACTGATGCAGATTTTCAAATGGAATTAAGTTCACTTTAATGACTGAATGGCACCCACTATTTCTATTCCATCACAAACTAGTGCTGGCTCAGGGATTTTCCATAGGCCTCAGAAGCTCTGTGCCCAGTCAAGCAACCCCGCACCAGGAAAGGAGCGAGCTATTGAAAGCCTCATACTCCATCAATATTCCCTGTTCTGTGACTCCTCACCCCACGATCCCCATCCCATCCTCATTAATCTGTGGCTGAGGTCCCAAAACGATTCTAGATCTCTGGAGGGTGTCCGCAATAACAATCACCTGCAACCTGCTGGCACTGGAGCTATGACGTGTTGCCAGCCTTTGTTTGCCTGGCTGCTCTCAGCAGGCAGGATTTTTACCAAAGAGGGCCTCAATCATGAGAAAGGCCCAGTGGTGGCCACTGAAGTGCCTCAGAAGCATTAGACTCTGATTGGCAACCCCCACAGAATTCAGAAATTCCTTGCTGGTTCTCCATGGTCCGACAGATTCCTGACCATGGAAATAGTAAATGTTGTCTTCTATGTTTTTTTGTGCAGTTTGACAGATTTTTTTTAACTTCTCAAAGCCCATGAGACAACACTTTGTTTACCTTAAGCAGTATTTTGTTATTGTTTAGTTTGTGAAATATTTACATCATTTGCTATTAATTTGGCACCAGTGAATATCTTATTTTGTGCACATTTTCATAGCTAACGCGCTGTTACCAATAGGTACCAGGTTTCAAAATTTATTTTTCAAGGTAGAGGTCTTGTTTGCAGCAAATGCCTAAGACATTTACCGTTTTCATTTACTGATCCCAGTCACATTTTCCAATACTATGAAGATATAAAGTTTAACGCAATGTCTTGTACTACAAAACCATCCTATTACTACTCTGAAATGGCTCAGAAAAAGAAAGGGTCTTGACCTTTGATCGTTCAAAAAGCATCTCTTTAGTATTTACGTGGTTGAAGTACAGACTGCATTCCATGTTAGATTACATGGAGAATATTTGTAGGTCATCCAGAACTCTCACAGCTACTGTTACATATTTTAGTTTCTGTCTTCTTCAACTGATCTAGAATCAACAGATGTTCCACAGCAAAACCCTACAATAGTTTGAAGATAACAGCCAAAATTTCACAGGGCACAAATCCGTAAATACTTTGAACTTCTGTTAAGCAAGAATCTCTTTGATATCATCATTGATATGTCAATCAGAAAGCTCACAAAAGTTAGCAAATAGCTTCCAAATGTCCTAAAACAGCAAGCAGTTCAAAAATACAAGTACATGACTAGTGCTAGTGCTTTGCAGTGACCAAATATGTCAGATTCTACTTTAATTACACAGGATGCCAAGCTTTTTTTCCAAACAAGTACTTTTTAGAATCATATTTTGTAATTCAATCATTTTTTTCTGTGAAAATCTGGAGCTCACAAAAGTGAAAAAGAAGTCAGGAGAGATGTAAGATAAGCTGCCTATTTATTGTCACCTATTTTACATTACTGCACAATCAAAATTGCTGCTCTTTAAGTTTTAAATCATTGCCAACACTAATTTTAATCAGGGACTTGTTCCCCTCTGCAAAGGGTCATGAGCTTCACATCTGCTGATATTTGTAAAGGGCAGCAGGCCAACAACAGCATATCCATGACCATAACGAGCATAAATGATTCTTTTTAAATGATTATCCTCCTGTTCAGCTGCATGCTATTAAAGGGGTGGCAGAAAAAGCCCTGAGGGAAGTTATTACCAGAAACACCTAAAGCAATGTCCCTGTATTTGTTTTCAGTTTAGACGTCAAAATAACATATGTGAACTTTTAAATTATATCTAAAAGGAACTTTAACAGGCTATTGCTGTGAGTTGTATATAAGGGATTTTTTTAGTTAGGAAACGTAGCAACGCGGCATATTCTGGAAAAGACTATGCTTTTAATTCAAGTTTAGTGGGAATCGTTAAATTTTGAATTTTAACATTTTACTTAAGCAAATCCTTTGACAAATATGAAGGGTCTGATTTTCCTGTGAAAGTAAGGAGGAGAATTACTCCTGATGTAGCAATTCCCCTCCATTCCAGCTATGCTGGTAGATGGGATCTTCATGTATTGCAGAGCAAGATGCCCTTGGGACAGACTTGGCCTCTCCACTTATAGGCTAGAAATATAAACAGGAGTGGAAGTGGAGAGTGTCACATAGTAGTAATGGACTGGTAATCCAGAGGCTGATGATCTGGCAACATGAGTTTAAATCCCACCATAGCAACTGGTGAAATTTAGACTCAATTCATAAATGTGCAATAGTATCAATGATGGTTACCATGACAAAATGCCCAACTAGTCCACAAATGTCCTTTAAGGAGGAATATCTGCTATGATTAACTAATCTGTCTGGCACATGACATCAATTCCACAAGCAGTTGACTCTTCACTGTCCTCTGATATGGCTTAGGAAAATATTCATTTCAAGGGCAACTACTGGTGGATAGCAGATGGTAGTTTAAGGACAGGAACCCACATTCCATCGGCCAAAAGGCCTCTTTTGTTCTGACTCCTTGACTGCCTATAAATCGAAGAAGTATTCCCACAGGCAAAGTGTGGGAGAGGTTTTGCAAACTAACAGCAATTAATGCACCATCAGTTGTTAATTTTAAATTAAATTTGATGACTTTGATTAATCAGGGTGTATGGAATTAGGTCACAGATCAGTTATAATCTTGCTGATAGGATGAATGGTAATGAGGCGCTGAATGGCCTCAGAGTCATACAGCATGGAAACAGACCCTTCTGTCCAACTCATGCATGCTGACCAGATATCCTAAATTAATCCAGTCTCCATTGCCAGCATTTAGCCCCTATCCCTCTAAACCCTTCCTATTCATGTACCCATCCAGGTGCCTTTTAAATGTTGTCATTGTATCAGCCTCCTCCACTTCCTCTGGCGTTTCATACACACATGTGTGAAAAAGTTACCCCTCAGACCCCTTTTAAATCTTTCCTCTCTCACCTTAAACCTATGCCTTCTAGTTTTGGACTCCCCCACCCTCGGGAAAGACCTTGGCTATTCGTCTATCCATGCCCCTCATGATTTTATAAACCTCTATAAGGTCAACCCTCAGCCTCCGATGCTCCATGAAAAATAGCGCCAGTTGGTTCAGCTTCTCCCTATTGCTTAAACACCCCTAACCCTTGCAACATCCCTGTAAATCTTTTCTGCACTGTTTCAAGTTTCACTACATCTTTCCTATAGCAGGGAGACCAGAATTGATTCCAAAAGTGGCCCAACATGACATCCCAATTCCTATACTCAATGCACTGACCAGTGAAGGCAATACAGGCTCCTCCTGTACCTGTGTAACAGGCTGGAGAAGGGGCTGAATGGCCTCCTCCCGTACCTCTGTAGAACATGGTATGAAACTGCGAGAAAGAAAGACACCATTTATTTATACGTTTTTAAAATGAAGGCACAATCCAAAAGAGAATCTCCAAATGGAATGACAGGTTACCTCCTGATGGTACTAAATATGAAGACAATGAAGAGACTGTGAGCGGTGTTGATTGGTGTTAAGGACAGACCTGTTTAAAGGTGAATTCTCTCAAATCTGACTACCCAAAGGTCTTCACTCAACCACTAGCAGATGTGTTTGCTGCTTTTGTCACGGCATAACACGCACACACCACAGAGAGAGATTCACAGACAATGAGGCCGATTGGACGTTGACCCACACTGACCCAGGTTTAACCCGGCTCACAATGACTTGCCCAACATGACATCGATAGCAGCGCCCTCTTGGACCTCAGTAGCTAATACAATGAATATTTCTATGCAGGTGGAAAAATAACATCTCGATTGTGATGCACTAGTGAAAAAAAATGAAAGCCTTCATACAACTAGCAATGGATATTCTCTGTGCAAGCAGTAAATTTAAAATCGATTGTCAAAAGAAATATACCAGCACATACTGCATTGGGTAGCCATGCAAAACAAGGATGTGAATATTTTGCACCTTGTCACCAGTTGCAAACCGCTCAGGGAGATGATGGAGTGGATTGGACAGAGGAGTGAGTGCTGTTGACTGGGCTGATTTTGACGAAGCAAGTCACTGTTTTCAACTGCCCCACTGAATATTTCTACATTCCACACTCGAATGTGGTTCAGGTTGGTTAAATAAAAGAGGTTCACAAATCTCCAGGAGTAAGGCAATTGAAAGCAAGTGCAGTCGGTTAAGTTATGTCAACAGGTTTGCCAAGTTACGTAAAGGGGTAAACGTTACGGCTGAGAAAATAACATTTTTTTGTGTGTTTCATCCCAAAGAGCTGCTGAAAAACAGAGACAGTGAGTTTGAGAGATGCAAAAGGGTAGGCTTAGTTCTGCTCATGTGGCATCTGTATGTTGATGTGTATCAGAGAAGGCCAACATGTTTCAAGAGAGTAAGTGCATCATGCACAGGGAATTACAGACCAATCAGTCTTACTTTTGTGGTGGGCAAATTATTGGAGAGGCTTCTGAGAGATAGTATTTATGATTATTTGGAAAAGCACAATTTGATTAGAAATAGTCAGCATGGCTTTGTGAGGGGCGGGTCATGTCTCACAAGCCCTAATGAATTCTTTGAGGATGTGACAAAACACATTGATGAAGGCAGAGCAGTGGATGCAGTGTATATGGATTTTAGCGAGACATTTGATAAGGTTCCCCATGGTAGGCTCATTCAGAAAGTAAGGAGGCATGGGATTCAGGGAAATTTGGTGGTCTGGATACAAAACTGGCTGTCCAATAGAAGACAGAGGGTGGTAGTAGATGGAAAGTATTCAGCCTGGAGCTCGGTGACCAGTGGTGTTCCACAAGGATCTGTTCTGGGATCTCTGCACGTTGTGATCTTCATAAATGACTTGGATGAGGAAGTGGAAGGGTGGGTTAGTGAGTTTGCCGATGACACGAAGGTTGGTGGAGTTGTCGATAGTGTGGAGAGCTGTTGTAGGTTGCAATGGGACATTGACAGGATGCAGAGCTGGGCAAAGAAGTGGCAGATGGGAATTCAACCTGGAAGAGTGTGAAGTGATTCATTTAGGGCGGTTGAATTTGAATGCAGAATACAGGGTTAATGGCAGGATTCTCAGCAGTGTGGAGGAACAGACAGGATCTTGGGTCCACATTCACACATCCCTCAAAGTTGCTCCCCAAGTTGATATGGTTGTTAAGAAGGCGTATGGTGTGTTGGCTTTCATTGGCAGGGGGACTGAGTTTAAGAGCCACGAGGTTATGTTGCAACTCTAAAAAACCCTGGTTGGACCACACATGGAATATTGTGTTCAGTTCTGGTCACCTCATTATAGGAAAGATGTGGAAGCTTTAGAGTGGGTGCAGAGCAGATTTACCAGGATGCTGCCTGGAATGGAGGGCAGGTCTTATGAGGAAAGGTTGAGGGAGCTAGGGCTTTTTTCATTGGAGCAAGAAGGATGAGAGGTGACTTGATAGAGGTGTACAAGATGATGAGATGCATAGATAGAATGGATAGCCAGAAACTTTTTCCCAGGGCGGAAATGACTATAAGAGGGGGCTTAATTTTAAGGTGATTGGAGGAAGGTATAGGGGAGATGTCAGAGGTAGGATCTTTACACAGAGAGTGGGGGGTGTGTGGAATGTGCTGCGGGTGGTGGTAGTGGAGTCAGATACACTAGAGACATTTAAGCGACTCTTGGATAGGCACATGGATGATAGTATAATGTAGGGTATGCAAGGCAGTTTAATCTTAGTAGGGTAACATCGTGGGCCGAAGGGCTGTACTGTGCTGTACTGTTCCATGTTCTATGTTCTAATATCAGAAAGGTGGAAGCTAACCCTGTACAAAACCTACTATCTTTGTGCTGCAAATGAATTCTGTAGGCTCTCAACAGAAACTATCCAAAGCACTTTGGAAATAATGGCTGAAATTTTAAGTTTGAGAATGCTCTTTCGTTTGTTTTGCTTTTCCCAGCCAACAGATTGCTGCCCACATTAAAGCTGGTCCAGCATGAAGGAAATCTCAGTAAACTCACAATCCAGCACAGGCTACTGAGTCCTCACTCTGCTGACTCAGACACCCAGCACAGATGTACTGGCCCACTGCCTCTACCCTCCCCTGCTGTGCTCTGTCTCGTGCAGCTCCAACAGGTCAAATGACAGTGCCACAGAAATGATCACAGCAACCCTGAGACTTGTCCCCACATTTAGCCTTCAACTGTACTTCACCTCAGAGCGCCTGTGTCAATCCAACCTCAACATAGGAGGACAAGGCTCTGGCCACTCCAAGCCACACAATGCCCCAATGCAGGCGTGCCCTTCAAGGAGCTTTGGCCTCCAGAACCTTGCTGTACAGTATGCACCCATGCCATGTCAACTGTGAGGCACCAGGCCTACAAACTACAAACCCATCATTCCTATTCAACCATCTTTAACTAATGATGCACCTCACACAAGGCAAATGCACAGATGGACCCATTGCAACTCATCTACATCACTGCTCAAATGTTGCAGCAATCCAGCTAAAAGCAGGGCCAGCGTCTTCAGTACCAAGATTTGGTGACCAGATCTTTGGTATAATTGTGCTAACAGACCATGAGACAAAAGACATATTTTACACCTGTTGAGAGGTCCAAGTAATGAACACACATCTTGTGTAACCACGATGTTGATCATATGCCTCAACAAGGCAACTAAGCAGAAACATAACTGCAGGTTTGTAGTTCTCAGTGCCTCACTAAAATGCTTCATATCGCAAAGAAGTGCAAAGGGATCTGGGATCTGGGAGTGCTAGTACAAGTACAGGATTCTCTAAAGGTTAACTTGCAGGTTAAGTCCGTGATTAAGAAAGCGAATGGAATGTTGTCATTTATCTCAAGAGGGTTGGAATATAAAAGCAGCGATGTGCTTCTGAGACTTTATAAAGCTCTAGTTAGGCCCCATTTAGAATACTGTGTGCAATTTTGGGCCCCACACCTCAGGAAGGACATACTGGCACTGGAGCGTGTCCAGCGGAGATTCACACGGATGATCCCTGGAATGGTAGGCCTAACATATGATGAACGGCTGAGGATCCTGGGATTGTATTCATTAGAGTTTAGAAAGTTGAGGGGAGATCTAATAGAAACTTACAAGATAATGCATGGCTTAGAAAGGGTGGACGCTGGGAAGTTGTTTCCGTTAGGTGGGGATACTAGGACCCGTGGGCACAGCCCTAGAACTAGAGGGGGTCAATTTAGAACAGAAATGAAACATTTCTTCAGCCAGAGAGTGGTGGGCCTGTGGAATTCATTGCGACGGAGCGCAGTGGAGGCCGGGACGTTGAATGTCTTCAAGGCAGAGATTGATAAATTCTTGATCTCGCAAGGAATCAAGGTCTATGGGGAGAGTGCGGGTAAGTGGAATTGAAATGCCCATCAGCCATGATTAAATGGTGGAGTGGACTCGATGGTCGAATGGCCTCACTTCCACTCCTATGTCTTATGGTGTTAAGATTATTTCTGTATTTAGAGAAAATAGACATTCTGACCTCTAAAAAATGACTCAATGTGTCAATGTTTATTGTTCAGGATGGTTTAACTTGAAATAAGATACTTTAGTTTTACAAGGAGAAAAAATGTAGGATTTAATTTTTCAATTATTATGTGCTTGACTATTTGTATCTGTTCACTTTTTTCTATGTGCTTATAGTTAATCCTGGGTATGGTGACTGAGAAAGATTAACTAAATATAAACATGAAGCTATCAGCATGAGACTAGACATTTTAAAAGCACTAAAAATGAAATACTTATTTAGACAAAGAAATTACTGTCCTCTCTTAATATCTCCAAGACACAAGCACAACATGTGTAGCAAATGAAGTACATACAAGAGCAGAGTGAGGAGCTGCCGGGGCTGTACTGTGCTATTTGCAGCCTAAGCCAGTCATAGTTCACCTGAGGGCTGATGTCCAGGATATTTGCACAGCCAGCCTAATGAAAGCTGGAGGGGTGCAGATTGTCCCCTAGTGGAAGGCTCCTTCAAGTATCTGGAAAGGCCACTAATGGTTGAGGATGTTCGAAAGGAAGATGAATTTTCCATGCAGTTTGCACTCCACTCTTATCGTCCTTGGCTTCCCTATTCTCTCGAACAAGGCTGCATCCGTGGTGTAGCTCACAGTAACAACAGATAACCCCATAGAGTTACAGGCGGTGTAATCACAGAAGGACTCCAAAAGGTCTCTGAAAAATGAGTCTTCACAGCCCCTAGGCAAAGACGTGAGTAAACTGTCATCATTTCCTCCAAGGTAAGAAGCGAAGCACTGTGTGAGAGTGTGTTGACTGTGTGTTTTAAAGCAATTCAGTCCAGGAAAGTGTACCTTCAGCAGGCTGATGAGAGTCTTAGTGAGCTAGTAGCTTGCATAACACCAGGAGCCATCTCCTCACAGAGGTAGCCTTCTTTCCCCAGAATCAAACCACATACCTGGAGGCTTGGATCAAAAAAGCTACAGAGGCTTTGATTGATAAGATAAGAATGAGCTGTCGTGGTTGCCAGGGAAGTGTGTGCTAACATGGAGGACTTTTATTTCCTGTAAGTTAGGACTAGCTGTACACTGAGAGGGTGGTCTGTCTTTCTGTTTATGAAATGTCTGGTCTATTAGTTCATACACTGATGCTACAAGGGTGCAGTCAATAAAGAACTGCCCTTGCTGGAATCCACATGTTGCCCTCTTCCTGTGGGAGCCTGTTACTAATGTTGAATCTGACGTAATCTCCTATCTTTATGAAGAGGGTATCTGTGACTGAGGAGATGCACCGATTTGCAGCTACCACAGAGAACTGCAGCTGGCCTCATCAAAGATCTTGATGCAAAAAAAAAACGCATCTTCAGTGCTACTTTGAATGGCACGATGTGATATCTCATCCCTGATGATGGCACAGATTGGTATGACCATTTCCCCGGAAAGTCTCAGTCATGGCAGTAGTACTTGCTCATGGTAGCTGAGTCTGTTGCATTATATCCTGCTTTCTGGGTTGTTGTTCATCCTCCTGTTTCTGAACCTAGCTTCATTGTGGGACTGTAAAAGTTGTCTCTAAGCACCACCCTTTTATTGTAATGCATAATTGTCTAATGTGTTGCTTCAATTTTATTTTTCTCAACTTTGCTTATTAAAACTATACAGGTTAATCTGAAGGGACAGACTGCTGACTTATTTTTAAACAAGTTGTTTTTGAGAAGATTTATAATTTGTATTATTTCTGTTTAAAGTTACTATTGTAATATAATTAACTACATAGAGAAAAAGCAGTATTTTTGGATTTAAGTTACATAAACAGGGCAAATAAATGGAAATTTATGTTGTAACATCTGTATTGTGTTTTATTTTAAAAAAACCTATTTCAATGAAACACACATTGCTGCAGAATATCCAACTCAGTTCCCTGTGATTCTGAGAGGGAAAGATTTAATTTGAAAATATAACTCTAAAAAAAAAACTCGGATCAACTGTGTTGAAAGCCAAAAGTCTATTTCCTTATGTAAAGTAGGAGTACTGGCTTTACCATGACACATGCACCTGTTTTGCATATGTTACTGTTAAGTGGACAGGGATCATACTTCCTCACTTTTGCATGAATAACAAAATACTGTTTATTTTCCAAAAGCAACACTGAACCACTTTTGGCCCTGAGCAGCTATCTAATAAATTTTTCTTCCAAAAAACCCAGCACTGCCCTTTTTTTAAAGCGACTTAACATGATCAGGGCAATGTTAGTTATTCTGAAGAATCTGTCATATACCTTTCATCAAGTTACCTACACACGTAAAAATGAAATAAAGAAGCTCTGACCTGCTCAGATAAGCATTGCTGATACAGCCTGTGAAGTTAACATATTGGTCATGGACTGAACCTCCAAAGTAGAATTTTCCTTTTGGGTGGACTGATTCTTCTGTGGGACAATCATTTGTTGTTTGATCCTCATCATCCACTATTAATTGACAACTGAAGAAAAATAGGAACAAAAAATTACTTGTCACAAAGTTACTCTGTCAATGAAGATTCAGCGCTGGATGAGAATTCAATGTTATCTCATTGAGGGTCTGCATTGCGAAAACAAATCACAACAAATACAATTTTCAGTGAAACAAGTTCATAATAAAATCAAATGCTATGGATGTCAGAGAACTGAAATAAAACCAGAAAATGCTGACATATACTCAACGTATCTAGCAGCAGCAGTAAAGAGAGAAATATAATTAATGTTTTGAGTACCACAACTCTATTTGGGATCCACCACAGGTGACGTGGGTAAAGCTGAGACCCTGGGTATCTAAATGCCAATACCTCGAGCCATTAGACTTTTTGAATGGAGGAAAGTCATGATAATTCCTCAAACTATGAGTTTCTTGACAGATGGGATGGTGATTATTCCAAGGACTCTGAGAGGGTATGAGGAGAAAATAAATGTAGTGCATATTGAAAAGCATTTAGCTTCATATTTCTAAATATTCATATTTCCAACTTTCAATGACATTGGATTTTGGAAATACTTCAAATATTGATCCCTAGCTCATAAAGATAAATATGTAAAAATTTCTTTAGTTTTGATTTGAGTAATATAAACACTTGTAGACAAATCATAAAATATATGATGTGGAGGTGGTGGTGTTGGACTGGGGTGAACAAGGTCAGAAATCTCATGACACCAGGTTATAGTCCAACAGGTTTATTTGAAAACACAAGTTTTCCGAGCCTCACTTCTTCTTCAGGTGTTGGTGAGAGAGGTGACATCAAAAGCAGAATTTATAGTAAAAGATCAAAGGGTCACACCACTGATGAGGATATATTAAACAAGCCTAAGATGCTGTTAAATCTTTAATCAGTTAGAAGGTTTTAATTGATTAATATGTACATGTAAATCCCTGAATTCCTTTCAAATCACTGTCCTGCGAGAACTAAAGGTTTTGACAGTGTAAAGAAGAGGTGACATTTTAGGTCAGACATTGCATGTTAGGTGTGAGGTCTTGTTTAGGATTTGTTTGTTTTGGTTTGGAGTCAGACTGGTTTTATTTCTAAAGTAGGAATTCATAAAACGTCACAGTGACTGACTGTCTAGTCTATAAATTGTGTCTTTTTGAACAACATAGACTGAACTTGCAAATACAAATTCACCCCATAGATTTGCATGTGTGTGTGTGTGTGTGTGTGAGACAAATTCAGCAGGTCTGGTAGCAACTGTGGAAGGAGAAACAGAGTAAACGTTTCAAATCCGATGACTGTTCTTTGAAACTCGGCATTAGGAGCTAATGTGGGCCTTTCAGCTCCTTAAGCCAGCTCTGCCATTAAATAAGATCATATCTGATCTGTTTGTAATTTGATTTTCAACCATCCCCAATAACCTTTGATTCCCTTGTGTAACAAAAATCTATCTTCACTATTCAATTACTCCCTTCCACTGCCAACTGAGACAGTGTTCCCAAGTCACAGAACTCCCCAAGAAAAGAAAATTCTCCATGTCCCTGTTCTGAAAGAGTGATGTGTAATTTTTAAACAGGTCCCCCTAGTTCTAAACTCACACACAAGAGGAAACATTCTTTCCACATCCCTTGTCAAAACCATTCAGTGTCTTATATGCTTCAGGCAAGTCACTCCTCAACTCTCCAGTAGAACCAATCCTAGCCTGTCCAACCTTTCCTCTTAAGACAATGTACTCATTCATGTTTTCAATCTAGTAAACCTCCTCTCAACTATCTCCAATGCAGTTACATCTTTCCTGAATAAGGAGACCAAAATTGCAAGGTTTTTGAGGTCTCATAATTCCCGATATAATGCAAGCAAAGCATCCTTCATTTTATGTTTAGTTTCTCTCCTAAATGAGGGAAAGCATACGTTAGCTTTTGTAATTACTCTATCTGCATTGTTACGTTTTGTGACTCATGTACTAGAACACCTAGAATCCTTTGCATTTGGAATTTTACAGTCATTTTCCATTTAAATGATATTATACTTTGTAAGATCCTCAATGGATAAATAATTGAGAGCAGAATGAAGACAGACTATATGGCTTCAATGGCTGCCTGCTCCATGGTTCACCTCACAGCAATTTCCACCAATATCATCTGTGGATCTTGGAATTGGGAGTAACACTGAGGAAAAGATGGTCACTCCTTCAGAATATTGTTTCTGTCTTGCTACAGTTTACATTTAAGAATGGGACAAAATGGAAAATGACTATCCCATTTGGGTCAGACTGGGTGGTTCAGGGTCTGAGGGAACAGGGAAATCCCAGTGAGGGTGAAGAACTGAAGCATGTCTCATCAATCCATTTTCTACAATGATCCTATTCATTTCCGGACAACGTCACTGAATAAATTTCCTCATGGCTTTATGTTAGGGTGTGCCTAATTTTTCAAAGACATCCCTGCTTAAATTTTATATTAATTTTGTACTTGCAGACTAAATAACCAGGGCAAAACATTCAATCTGGAGGCCTGAGACTGCTGCGTACATATGATATTTAATAGTTGATAGCTTAAACTTTATGTGCATGAAGTGACCTATCAGGAGAAATCAAGTTGAAGTGTCACTGTATCAAAGTCCCGGAACTCCCTCACTAACAGCATAGTGGGTCTACAGCATATGTATTGCTGTCGTTTAGGAAGGCAGCTCACTACCACCTCTTGAAGGCACATAAGGACAGGCAGCCAGGAATGCCCACAGCCCACAAGTAAACAAAATAAAATAAAAATCTGCAGAATTCTGAAACTAAGAAAGATTAAACTCAAAGCATGAATTCTGTAATTCCAAACATAACATAGCTGTTATGCTGGGAATAGTGGTTTACACCTTCAGAGAGATAAGAAAACCTTGGATTCAATCAAACTCAGCTTGTTTTGCGTTTTAGAATGGCTCGTGAATTTCTTTGTTAATAACATTGAATTAGAACATATCTATACTTAACATCAAATACATAAAAGCAGATAGTTACCTTGATGGAGAGACAGTTGCTCTAATAAAATGATTCCATCCATCATTATATTGCTTCTTTGTTGATTGCATTGTTGTTTCTTTCATTTTGAAAATGACAGTACCATTATCCAGGGAGAGGGAGAAGATATCAGACTGAAAGAAATTTACCATTGGGAGGCATTGGTAGTCTTCTACTGTGTGTGATATTAACCTCCTAGGAGCATATAACTCAAGCACATAATTCATGGACAACATGTTATATCGCATAGCGACGAAATATCCTTAAAAGGTTTTAGCAGAGGAATTGGTGGTGTGATGGAAAACTATACTCTCCTTTTCCAAGGTTAGAGGTTCCCTTTAATTTTTATTCTAATTATTTTAAAGTTATGTCATCAGATTGCTGTCTTGCATAATAAGTATAGCCCAATTAACTCTGAGATACCGTGATACATTGGAATTATCTTTGTAACTTCAAATATTGATTTTATCAGTTACTGAACACACATTACAATAAGTAGAAGTCAGCAGTGCTCTTGAACATCCTTTGTAACATAAGATGTTAATCCTCTCAGATAATAACATCTAACTCAATGTTTAATATGTACTTACAGCTTAATATTCACTTATTGCTAATTCTATCACCTAGCAATGTTAATAAATAAATCTAATTCACAATTTTAGAGACTGCATTCCTTTGATGGCTTTGTCAAAGTGAATTTCTCTCATTCATATTGAAGCTGATAAGTCTCGAAATGGGATTGGTAATGAAGCTGCTAACATAACGAAACCAATAATGAAAGACAGGTCAAACTAACCATATTTAAGCATCTGATACCTCTGATGAGAGAAAATAATTTGCACATAATCCTTGATGAAGAATTAAGGTGGAAGATTTCAATATTCACCTGATAACATTTGATTAATATTTTTCACAATGTGAACATACAAGTACAACCATTATTGTGGTATCAACAAAACAACCTAAAGGAAGGAAACCCTGACTGAAGATTTCTCATTCAGTGAATAAAAGTTGCATATTTTAAAAAAAACAAGAGAAAACTATTGTTAAAAAAAACAGAAAACATTCCACTTAGACATTCTATTTCAGACTTCTGTTTGATACTCACTCCTTCATTGTAGTAGAAAAGCAATCCGTTGGACTGAAATGTCCTAAAATTGAAGCCTCCTTCGAATTTTGAAAATGGTGTGATCTTTTCACTGGAAGAGATGAAACCCTGCCCGTTGAAATAGGCCATGCGGGACATCTGTAGACAGGAAGATGAATCTTGAAATATATACTTATAAGATCCAACCTATGTCCAAAATGCAAACTTTCAATACTCAGCTGATGGTTTTGCATTTAGTTGGTGGTTGCCATAATGGCCTGAGGTAGCTGTATCCATTATTTGAGGCCCTCAGCACAAATGCTGCAAAAAGCATCTCAAGGATTCCGTTTGTGGTCTTGTTGGACTGTTGTTTTTGGAAATGGGATTACCTACTGATGCCATCCTATTTCTCTTCATTTCTAACAGTGAAGGATTGCACTTAGGAAGTGAAGAAATTTTGGCATCTAGATAAATGGAATGGCCTTTTTTTGGTCAATGAATCAATATGGAACAAAATAGACAAATCATACAGAAAGTACTGTTAAATTTAGAGAGATATTGTGGTAGCTACAGCATAACAGCCTTCTCATGTTAAACGTGACCACATGAAGGTTCTTGCCATGAGGAAGTGTTTACATAAGAAAGTGTGTCCACCCAGCTGCAGTATCATTAAATGACACTTTGTAAAAATCTGTACTCTTGTTTACTTTCTCTCAGCACTGCTCAAAATAGCTTATTTGAAATCAACAACTTGCTATATGAGTATTGTATAGAGTATCGTATAGAGTTGCATCAAATGGCTGAACAGAAAATAATTTCCAATGCCAGTTGGCACTTTGATGAAAGAAAAAATACAACAAAATCAACTTGTATTTTAAATGTGTTACTTTTACACCCAAATGGAGCCTTTAAGTATCAGTTACATTCATAAACCCAGGTCCAATACTGCCCTAAGCCCTATCCATTGAACAGAATTCACTTACAAGTGATTCCTCTGGACAACCGTTGCTGATCCCTAATGTCTCGTCTTCCTCTAGAATATTGAAGTCACGTCTTTGGAACTGGAAACTCCTGAGACAACCTCGAAATCCAGCATCCGTAGCTACATAGGACTTCAGACTACTCAAAAAACGAAAACTGAAGTTAAGGTTAAAAATTCATTATCGATGTTCTGACTATGATGACAAATATTTTGGGAGCCCTAATTTATCTAAATGCAAAGCAGAAAGGAACATGACCTGACGGCTTCCATCTGAGGGTGTTTAAGGAAGTAGGACAGTATATTGAAGGTGCCCTAACTATACTCTTTCAGAGTTCACTATGTATAGGAGCTGGTCCCTCTGCATTGGAAAATTGTACATCACTCTGCTTTTTCAGAAAGGTGAAAGAGAAAAACTCGGGAATTTCAGACCAGTTAGCCTAACATCTGTAGTGGGGAAACTGCTGAAGCCTATCATCAAGGGTGAGGTAACTGAACACTTTGAAAATGTTCAGTCAATCAAGAGTAGATCATGCCTGACAAATCTCACTGAATTTTTTGAAGAGGTCACTAAGGTAATGGGCTGGGGAGTGTCAATGGATGTTGTTTTTATGGTCTTCCACAAGGCATTTGATAAAACCCCACATAAGAGACTTTTGACTAAAGTAGAAGCCCACAGAACTGAGAGCAAATTACTGACATAGTTGGGAAATTGGCTGAATGGCACTCAACAGAAAGTACGTATAATTAGTTGCTACTCAAACTGGCAGGAAGTGATCGGTGGTTTCCACAAGGATCTATTCTAAGTCCTCAATTATATATACTATTTATTAATGCCTTGGATAATGCCATAGAGAGTCACATTCAAAATTTGCTGATGGCACAAAGTTAGGTGGGATTGTCGACAGTGTACCTGATAGCATAAAATTTCAAAGTGATATTGATAGACTAAGTGCATGGGCCGAAACTGTGGATGATGGAGTTCAATGTAAGCAAGTGTGAGGTTATCCATTTTGAACCAAACAAGGACAGACCAGGGTACTTTCTGAGCAGTATGAAATTAATTTCAGTGGAGGTCCAAAAAGACTTGTAGGTTCACTGCATAGATCTTTAAAATGTCACAAACAAGTGCAGAAAATAATCGCGAAAAGATGGGTTGATTAGGAGCAGTCAGCATGACTTTCTTAATGGGAAATCGTCATTCATTAAGTTGCTGGAATATTTTGAAGAGGTAACTAAAAGGCTCAGTGAGGGTAATGCTATTGATGTGGTGTACATGGACTTTCAAAAAATGTTTGATACAGTGCGACATGTCAGACTTGTGAGAAATGTTAGAGGTCATGGAATAAAAGGGATGCTAGCGCCATGGATACAAAGTTGACTGAATGACACAAAGCTAAGAGTGAGAGTTAATGGATATCTTTTAGGCTAATGGAAAGTTTTTCAGTGGACTTCCCCAGATTCAGTATTGGGACCCTTGCTTTTCCTGATACATATTAATTATCTGGATCTTAGTGTATAAGGGACAATTTCAAAGTTTGCAGATGACATGAAACTTGGAGGAATTATAAACTGTGAGGACAGGCGGAACTCCAGAATGTCACAGACAAGTTGGAGGAGTGGACAAAAAGTTGGCAGATGAGTTTCAATTTAGCGAAATGTGAAGTGATACATTTTGGTGTGAAGAACATTGAAAGAGACTATCAAACAAGGGCCGCAATTCTAACGACAGCATGGGTGTTATAGGAGCAGAGAGACTGTTTGTATATGAGAACACAGATCATTGAAAATGCTGGGAAAAGTAGAAAGAGAGCAGTAAGTAAACAATAATAGTATCCTCAGTTTTATTAATAGTGGCATAGTGTGCAGGAGCAAGGAGGTGATGTTGAACTTGTATAAAACCTCATCTGGAGAATTGTGTACAATTTTGAGTGTCATATTGTAGGAAAGATGTGAATGCATTGGAGACAGTGAAGAAGTGGTTTACAAGAACAGTCCTAGGGATGAGGAATTTCAGTTATATAATTAGATTGAAGAAAATGGAACTGTTTTTCTTTGAGAGAAGGATGCTAAGAGGAGACCTGAAAGACATTTTCAAAATATTGAGTGGGTTGGATAGAGTAGATAGGGAGAAATTGTTCCCACATGTAAAGGGAAAAGGAATAAGAATAAGAGGTCACAGATTTAAAGGGTTCTACAAAAGAAGCAAAGGTGAACTCAGGAAGAACATTTTCACCTAGTAAGTGTTTAGGGTATGAAATGTATTGCCTGGTAGTGTGGTGGAGGTAGGTTCAACTGAGGCATTCAAGAGGACATCTCTTTTTCCAACCAAAGGTTCAGCTGCCTAATTACTTCAGTTTGCTTCTGAGCTTTTATTTCAATGCCTTCACATTAACTTCCATTAGCATAATCAATTCCTGTGCTTAATGGTTCTTCAGGTGGTACTAGTCAGATTGTATCACTGCAACAGTAGTGCATATATTATCTACCATCACTCATCTCCTTCAGACAGAATGTCTGGAGACTGAACTTCAATTACTTTTTTCACATTTTGGACTCGAGAAGCACTTAGCTATAGTAGCCACCTGATTGTCAGCTTTCTGACTTCTGTCTTCCTTTCTTCTCCCTTTGGGCTTGTTCTAGATTTTTAGTTTCTGACCTTACTGTCAAGTGTCACTAATGCTACAGAATACTTAATGCAAAACTTTTCTTCCCCCTAGTCTATGTACAGCATGATGGCAGTGTCCTTATGGTTTGATCTGCCTGATGGTTTGGGCATTGATCCTATTTTTACAGGCAAGGTTAAACTTAAACATATGAATATGAAGGAGAGGAGCAAAAGAATAAATACTAAATTAACTGATATATTTTGCTTAGAAATATTGTTATTTAAAGGTTCTTAGATGTTTTATTTAGAATAATCTATGAAGGGCCAAGGTTAGGCAAATGTTTCATTAATTTTGAAGATCACCATATTAATATTCAGTGAAGTTGAGGAAAAACATATTTACATTACAGATTAACAAACCTTGATAGGACCTGATCAGGAGCTCCGCCAACATAGACATCTGTAAAATACATGCTCTTCTTTTCATTTTCAACACTTTTTACATTGATTCTGTCAATCAGTAGGATCATCTTCTTGTAGTTGTGGTAAATGAATGAGACCTGTATGAAAATACAAATTTGGTTTAATAATATGCCTCGGAGACAGGAGTTTAAAATTCATTCACAGGTGTTGGTGCTTTCAGAATAGTCGGTATGCGTACAGTAATACAAAACTGGAAATTGATTACAAAACACAGGCTGTTCTTATAGAATTTACATAACTGAACGATGCTGGATTGACTGCATGATTGCTGCATGCGCTGTCTACCTCTGGGGAATTGATGTAGGCTCCATAGCTCTGCCTGAAGCACAATTATGCAAATAATTCTCTCACTGCCTTATGCAGTTCTGGAAAACAGCTCATGCCTCCTCCTTGCTGAATGACGTCCAAACTCCTGTGACATCTAAAAATTGAATCATGTCACTGTTTCAACTTGGCTTGCAATCACCAATCCACTTTTACATTGCATCTTTAAATTAATATACTGGCCAAGGCACTCCACAAAAGCCACATAAGGAGATTTTAGGTCAGATGACCAAATGTTTGGTCAAAGGTAGATTTGAAGTAGCATCTCAAGGGAGGAAAATGAGGTAAGGAGGTAGAAAAGTGTACTGAGGGAATTCCAGAGTTCGGGGTCTGGGCAATTGAAGGCATGGCCAACAATGATGGAGTGTTTAAAACATTCAAAAGGTCAGAATTAGGAACAGTACAGATATCTCAGCAGGTTGCAGGGTTGGAGGGATTACAGAGGTGGGGGGACCCAAGACCATGGACTGGTTTGAAAACAAGGATGAGAATTCTAACAACAAGACATTACTTATATAGGACACCAAGCAGAGGGGTGATATCAATCAGTCAAGATAAACAAATGATATATACATTTAGATAAACTTTTCACATCAAAACCTTAAAAATATTGAAAATAAACTGCATTTTGAAAGATAGCAATTGTCACGACAGGGAACAGCAGCAGTTAAACTGTCAGCACAAGCGTAAATAGGTGACATGCAGTTGAGCTTTGTGTTAGAACTAAGGAACAAAGCATAAGTGATCAAAGAGTTGCAAAACATGAAGTGTTATCTTTAAACATGCAGATTTCTTTGCATAATGCGCTAATGAAGTTATTTTCTCACCTTTTTCAAAAAGGTGTATGGAGAACTTAGCAGCTTAGGCAAAAGATTGCTTGACTGTTCAACATTTAACTCTTCTGGTACCAAATGATACTGTCTGTCCCACAATAAAGTCATTTTCTCATTGATAAATTCCAACCACTCACTCAGATAAAAAGTTACAAAATTTCTACAGTCAAGAATTGAGTCAAAAGAACTCTGTTATTCAAAACAAAAAGTGAAACTGCTGGAGAAACTCAGCAGATTGGGCAGCATCTATAGGAAGAAAGCAGAGATAAAGTTTCGAATCTGGTGACTCTTCATCAAACGAGTTTCTCTAGCAATTTCTATCTTTGTTTCAGATCTCCAGCATCTGCAGTACTTTTCATTTCTGTTCTTTGAAAGTTAATTGCAAGATTTGGTTTAATACAATACCATTTGTTTAACAGATAAACTAAACACACAGTAAAACATATTACATCAGAGACATCTCTTAAATCTTCAAAGTGGTCATATTTTACCTCATGATATTTTGCGTCATTTATACGTTTCTTCTTATCAGTATCCTCAAGAACAACGGGGCCTTTGCTGAATCCAAAGTCATAAACCAAGCGTATATAACCATTTTGCATTTCCATACTGAAGAATGTATTCTTGGAAAAAGCATACAAGACCATTCTTACATTAAAATAAGAGGATGAAAGCATGTTTCAAACTTACCCCGAAATCTGATTACAAATAAGTGAAAAATGCTACAGTAGTCAACATGTTTGATGCAGAATTTAATCTGTTTAATAATAAAAACTGTTAATTATGAAAATCGAAAATAAGAATTAAAAAACCAATATAAGAAATGGACAACTGGGCACCTTCAAGGTGAAGGATAATGGGATCAAATTATCTCACGTTTTCTCTATTAAAAATGTGTAAACTGATCTGCTAACTATTTCAAGCATATGACCTAGGAACAGCAACCATGCAAGTAATAAATCTTTTAGATTTCGAAAAGAAAATACTCATCTGATACGCGCCAAACAACAAATGTAATTATGATTGCGATTTGCCACCTCTACAAGTATGTGGTACTGGGTAAGAATCAAGGTAGTTTGCTTCCAACAATCCTTTTTTGTTTTACCTTTGTCTTGAGCCTACTGAAGGATCTGTGGTACAGGATACATCACCACAGATTAGCTATGGAAGAGGTACTGATTTTTGATAACAAAAATGTTCTTTGCATGATTCTAGGTTGAAATAGACAGATGTTTAATCAGTAAAGGAATCAAAAGTTATGAGGCAAAGGCAGGAAAGTGAAATTGAGAATTATCAGATTGGCCATTGAATGAGGGAACAGACTTGATGGGCTGAATGGCCCACTTCTGCTCCTACATCTGAATATCTTATGATTGTAATAAGTGATATCTGGTCAGGCATAATTGCTAGCCTATTAGACCCTTGGTCCAGATAGATCTGCTTCTGCAGAAAGCTAGAGACGAACTTTGTGCCTCTAGGCTGTGTGACTGCACATCTGTGTAGCTACTCTGATGATCCACACATGGTGATTGGCGTGCTAGCACCACTCACAGCATTGATTTTTGGTTCTGGAAGTCACTGCTGCACGTGAACCTCAGATGTCCACGCAGAAAAATCATGTAATTAGCAGCAAAGCTGCTTCCCTTCGCCCACAGACAGTTTGAAAATAGAATGGATGGAGCCATTGCAACTTAAACATCAACCCCCGTTAGAACCATCGTCTTGTATAACAATGATTATACTGATATAAATTTCTCATTTGAATCCAATAACTTACTACTAATGTATATTTTTGCCTCTACAAATCGTTTATGTGGCTGTGATAGCACTACAAATACTACTTTTATTTGGTGGAGTTTGAAACAAGCAAAGCACATGCTTGTTCCCATAGCTAGATTTTCCTGGAACAGGTCACTAACCTGTCACAAAAACTGCTGCTTGAGGGAGTCATCATGCATCAAGCACGGCTGATAAGGAGATACTCCTCTTCATATTGGTCAAATATCAGAAGGATTCACAAGTTGATAATCAAATAACCATTTGGCCACAATATGAATGCAACTTTCATGACCATCAGTTGCTGGAGTAGGACTCATACCTAAAGCTTCCATCTCAGAGTCAGGGATGCTACTTTCTGCGGCACAAAACCTCTCTGTATTACAAGAACAGCTTCAAATAAACTGTTAGTTTTTTCACTAGTAGTTATTAAAATTGTTACACAGTTTCTTCTGAGATCGGTCCAAGTGCCATGTTATCTTTATTTCTATGTGAATACTGGAATGTGTTTGCTGTCATCTTTTAACCTGTGTCCTTTATTACACTTCAGAGTACCATTGATCATCTTTCCCTCTTTGGTTCAGCATTCTCTTGTTTTCTTAGCATATTTTCCTATGTTAAAGGTTTTTTGATAAAGTCATGTTTTGCTCTTGTACACTGATTATGAGAATTATACAGCTACCATTAATACCTGTATAGTAGTGATGTTTTCACTTCTTAATGGATACAGATCAACGGTAAAATCACAAGCAGAATTTTGCCCATAGGTACTTTTGTCTGGCTTCCATTTTTAACCTGTTGACATGTTGGTATTAGTCTGTTTGCTTTCAAAGCCTCTGGTCTAAAGTACAATTTAATGCTAGGTGGTGGGAGTGGGTGGACTAGTATACTAAATGTTCACAATGTTCAATGGTGCAATGAATATAAATTAATTAAAAGATTTTTAAACATTGGGAAGTAGATTATGAATTCAGGCATAGAATGTTTCATACGTTAATTCTAATTTCCATTGTCCATCTCACTGGATGAAACATCCCATGCAACCCATTCACTTTTACATTCAAACGTATGACATACACACTCACATTGTATGCAGCTCCATTTCTAGAGAATCATTAAATTAATTTTCCCATGTTGTTTACTTTCTGGTTAATTGTATTTTACCTTCTAAAGGATGAAAAAAAAACAATAATTAAATTAGTTGAACGCTGGCCCTTACCCCTTTCACCATAAGTAACAGGAGGGCATTGTCAGCTGGCGTGCGAATGTCTAGATTGAATCGAGTTGCTATGTTGAATTTCCCTCTCCTTTGTATGTTACGTACAAAAGCATAGCCTGAGCCATCAAAGTAGAAGTTTGCTGTTCTACTCTGGGCAAAAGCAAGTTTGTACCTGAAAAAAAGAAAATACGTAATTCATCTGGAGAACAAGAAATACTCATGGATTGAAATTGGCTTCTGCAATTAGCAACAGGTGATATCATATTTCTGACTAAATTTTTGTTAATATACAGCCCAATAATGAAAATTGTGGTTTCTTTGTTTGTTCGTGCCAACCTGTCCCATTCTAAATTTATCTTCTCCTCTAGTTTCCCCAACAGAGATGGATAACATTCTTAGGCTAATTAGCATCTTGGGTGACATCCCTTTATGTCTCTTTGTGTATGTGCTTGACCTTATCACTTGTGAATGGACAACCGTAGGTCCAATAATTCATTTGGAAATCATCTTTTAATCTCCTTTAGGTAAAACCTACACCTGAGTATTTCCCTTACAGCACAAGCAAGATAGAAAAATACTCTTTCTACTGAATCACAAGGGAAATCATACACATTTTACTTCGTAGCACAGCATGGCACAATGTGTTTCAACAGCAATGTGCAGTATTACCTCATTAGTCAAATTACATTATTCACAATATCAGAAGAACATATTCAAAATCACAGAAATAAATAACAGAGCTTCCATAAAATAGTTGTCATTTTGGGATGTTTTGGACTTAATTGATTTAATTCAGGGCATCGTGGTCCCATGGCTCTCTAACTCCCCTGGTTAGATTTTTCCTTAGAACACTCATCTTTTCAGCATTTGTCTTACCTGGTATTCAGCTGGGAGTTGCCACCTCAGAGATTCTTTATACAAACTTATTTTTACTTAGAAATGTCTCTAGAAGAATTAAAGTACAATGTCCAAAAGAGGTAACCCCTTGGTCCCTGGGATCCCTAGTCCACTGCATTGAAGTAGCAGGCAGACTACTGAAGTGGCAAGCTGCAGTGATAATGGGAAGTGGCAGGTCGGTGTTGAGTGGATACAAGGGAGGACCTACATTTGCTTTACAAGGAAGAACTGACATTGAATTATCTCTCTCTTGCTTTCATCTTAGTTTATGGCAATGAAACACAAATTATTGAGTCTCCCTAAACATCTGGCTAATGCTGTTCCGACAAGATTGCAGGTCAGAACAGGTACTGGATAAGGCCTCAGTCTTTTTCTCTGCAGCACTGGCTGTAGTGGTGGACTGATTTCATGGATCCTGCCATAGAAAAAGGGTTCTTTGATAAACATCAATCTATGTGCATGTTGTGAAGCTGCTTTCTCAATATGCGCAGCAGATAGAGTCATAGTCATGCAGCATGGAAACAGACTCTTTGGTCTAACCAGTCTGTGCCGACCTTGTTCCCAAACTAAACTAGTCCCACCTGCCCGTGCTTGGTTCATATCCCACCAAACATTTCCTTTTGATGTACGTTTCTAAATGTCTTTTAAATGTTGTAACTGTACCCACATCCACCACTTCCTCTAGGAGTTCATTCCACACGAGTCACTCTCTGAAATGACAGAGATTATGGCAGAACTCACTGACCTCACATATAACAACATTCAGTGAAGTATCTGCATGATTTGAGTTTATGGCTGTTTAACCCGAGTCTGCGATTGCTCCCGATTGTTTCTGTTAATAATACTCTGTCCATAAGTTTGGCAGTCCTTTGCCACAAGACAAGACGAGCAGCTTTCCCAGAGCTTAGGAAACCTTGCAACTTAAGGGAGGTGTCAGTGCTTTTCAAACTACTCCTGTGCCAGGAGGAACATTTCATCTCACTCATCAAGCAAACCCACAGCCATGATCCTCAGACTGCCAACTCCTCCTGCCAGAATTCCTGATACACGACACACACACACACACACACACACACACACACACACACACACAAACACACACACACACACACACACACACACACTTATTGTAAAGCCTCCCCACCCACTTCCTTGCAAACCATGCTAGCCGTGCTGTTAAAATTGGTGACTATGGCATTTCCCACTTTCCAGAAAAATGCACATCCACCCCATTGTGTCCAAACTTGTTTCTCAGAACTTATATTTAATTACATGAAGGATTCAAGTACTTATGTTCTTCTCGATTTGTTAACTCTTATTCCACATTTCATTTCACCCTGATTGCTATGTACCACATACTGACTGAAACAGCAAGTAAACACTTTGTTACTGGGTTCACTCAATGACTTAGAAATGAAGTTCAAACAAGTGATTGATCCTCCAGTTTATTGAATTCTTCCTGTTGAAAAGCATCTTCCTTCAAGCCTCAGCCAGATTGAGGTACAGGTGGATGAAAACTGAAAGACTGTTTCCACTGTCTGTGTTCCATTGCTCAAAATGTTGTAACACTAGAATATTACATTATCACCCTATTTAATTTTAAAATTCACTGATAATTAATGTTTGAATTATCCATTATGCTGTGAGGTTTTCATCATATCCATTATAAGAAAGCCTATTGCACCAGCTGTGTTTGTTATGTGATTCCATCAAATTGCCTTCATGCAGGAGATTTTAACCAGATGCTACAACATCCTGAAGCAGCAGCTTGACAAAATCTAACATAATTGCATGGAATTGATTCGGAACTGACAAGACAAATTTGCTGGAAAAGCTATTCAACTGTGCTACTATCAACTATACATGATGTTCACACACCGACTGAATAATCAGCGCATAAAAATATTACTAACAGCAGTTCCTTTGAAAAAAAATTCAGTTGAGGTATTTTCTGTTTGAAAATATAAGAATTATCTTCTGGGCAACTCAGCTACTCAGTTTTTGAGCTAGTTCACTAAATAGACACAAACATTCTTGTCCTGCAGTTTTTCTGGTCAATCTCCCCAAGTGAAGGTACTTTGATGGGTAACACTATACACCCCTGTTTGGGGATTCAATAAGTGATTGGAGTGTCAGCAGCTAATTCTGACTGCAGGAGTTTTCATATCTGGATACGCATTTTGTGGTTAGCCGGTAACAAAAGGCAATCAAGGTTCACCACATTTTCAGCCGCGAGCTTAAAGTGATCTTTTAAAAAGGTATTCCAGCACAGAAGCTTCTACAGGGGTTCTGGAACCCGAGAAAAGAAGTTCCTCCTCATCTCTACACTAACTGGCAACCCCTTACTCTGAGATTATGCCCTCTGATCCTACACCCTCCAACAGCCTCTCAGAATCTATCCTGTCATGCCCCCTAAGAATCTTGTTTGTTTCAATAATGTCACCTTCCATTCTTCCTCTGGATTAATCAAACCACCTCTCTTCATAAGAAAATCCCTCCAAACCCAGGTTCAGCCCAATTAACTTTCTGTAGACTGCCTCCAATGCTAGCGTGCCTTTCCTTAGATAAAGGGACCAAAATTGTTTATAGTATTCTAGGCGTGCTCGTGCAGGAGCCTTGCATGGTTTTACCAAGACTTTGTTATTTTTATACTCCATTCCCTTTGAAACAAAGGCCAATATTAAAAAAAAACTCAGCTCCTCTACTGTTCTGGCCAAATCACATAACCAAACATTTTCCGACAGTATATTCCATCTGCCTAGTTTTTGCAACTTAATCTGTCTAAATCTCTCTGCACACTCTGTGTCATCGTCACCACTTGCCTTCCCAACTTTCTTTGTATTATCCACAAATTTAGTGACAATACATTCATCTCCCTCATCCAATACATTAAAACATACTGTGAATAAATGTGGCCCCCAGCAATGAGTCCTGTTGCACTCCAGTAGTTACAGGCTGCCATCCTGAAAATGCCCCTTTATCCCAACTCTGTCACCTGTTAGTTTACCATTTGCCTATCCATTTCAATATACCATATCCAACTTCCTCTAACCATAGGCTCTTAGCTTATTAAGTAGTTTAACGTGTAGCAACTTATCAAGTGCCTTTTTGGAAATCCAAATATATCATATTCACTGGTTCTCCTTTATTGATCCTCCTTGCTCCCTCTTCATAGAATTGGTAATACATTTATAAGGGATGATTTCCCCTTCATGAAGGAATGCTGACTCTGACTGATAATAGTATATGTTTCTAAATGTTCTACTATTAGATAATTTATAATAGACTCTACCATTTTCCCAATAACGGATGTTAAACTAACTGTGATATAGCTCCCTGTTTCTGCATCTCATTCCCTTTTTGAATCAAGGTGTTACATTGGTAGTTTTTCAATTCTCTGGGACTTTTCCCAAATCTAAGCAAATTCAGAAGATTACTATTCTACAGCAAGCATTATTTCCGTAGCTGTTTCCTTTGATATCCTAGGATGCATCCATCAAGTCCTGGCTGTATTGGTCTTTAGCCCCATTACTTACCCATATACCTTTTCTCTGGGGATAGTTATTGCATTTACTTCCTCCCCCCTTTATTCCTTGATTATTTAGTATTTTTGGAATGTAGTTAGTCTCTTCTACTGTGAAGACAGATGCATTCTACTCCTCCGCCATTTCATTACTTCCCTAGTCTTGTTCTCTAACAGACCTATCTTCACTTTACCTCACTCTTCCTTTTTTATATGTAAAGAAGCTTTGCAGTCTATCTTGATATTATTTGCAAATTTATCCCCATGGTTTATTTTCTCCCTTTTTTGGGTAATCTTTCATTGCTTTTTAAAATTTTCCCAATTGTCTGGCTTACCACTAATCTTCAACATGTTGTATGTTTGGTTTCTCTTTCAATTTCATGCTATCCCTCTTTCCCCTTTATAAACTATGTTGGCTTATCCTTTTTCTTCATTAGAATATTTCTCTCTTGTGAACCATAAACCATTGCCTGAAGCATTGTTATATTCCTCAACAATCTTTGTTTCAAACTCCTTTCCCAGTCCACTCCAGCCAACTCTGCTCTCATTCATGTCATTCATGTATAATTACCCTTATTTAAGTTTAGCACAGTAGTTTCTCACCCAACCTTCTCAACTTCCAACTGAATATAAATCCTACCATGTTATTGTTACTGTTTTCTGAAGGATCTTTTTCCTCTGAGATCATTTATTGGACCTGCCCCACTACACATTACTAGATTTAAAATAGCCTGATCCCTGGTTGGATCCCCACAACAATTTTTCTAAGAAACTGCCTCAAATACACACAAATATTTCTATTATGTGGCTATATTTGACAACTGAATGTTCCCAATGTACATAAAGCTTAAAGTCAACCATGATAAATGTACTGCCTTTTTTTTTAACGTGCACTCATTATCTGATGATTCATCCTCTGCCCCATAGTATAGTTGCTGTTAAGGGGCCAGTAGTCTACACCCATCGGTTTCTTTTTCTCCTTATCTCTTGTCTCTGCCCATCTGGATACTCCATGTTCCAATGCAAGATTTCTTGCTATTGTACTCATCCTATCCTGTATTAACAGAGTTATCCCACCTAACTTTCCTTCTTCCCTGTCCTTGTGAAAAATCACATACTCCTGAATATCTATTTCTCCACTATGATCACCTTGTAACCATGATTCCATAACTGCGATAAGATCAAACTAATTAACCTTTATTTGAGCTATTAATTCATTAATTTTATTCCAGATGCTACATATAAATTATCTTACTTCTTCTACTCTAGATTTGATTTAAATAGACCTTGGCTCCACATACACACCTCAAATTTTAATGTGTCTGCCAATTAATGGTGGGGAGTGTGCCTCACAAATTTTAAGACTAGCTCCTGAGGCTGAAGGGCTAACGAGAGGCTCACTAGCACTGACACAACAGCTGCCTTGCAGCCAAGGTGGGAGCTGTTGATGGAAGTAAGAGAAGTAGCCTTAATGAGGGGCCATCACTGACCAAGAGGCCAGTTCACCTTTTAAATCTCAAATGGCCACAATTACTTGTTTTGGATTGTGGAGCAGAAAAACCTGTATGGGACAGCCAATTGCCTCAGTTGTGACCACAACAGGTATGGTGGAAGGGATTCTTGGTGGGACTAATCATGGGTCTCACCTTTCCACTTGTGATATTGTACTTATTGATCCACGATCAATTTTACATGAGGCAAGGATGTTGCTGTCTGGCCCAGCATTTATTGCCTGTCCCTAGTGGCTTTGATATGATATTTTGGGCTGATATATAAAGGCCACATGCCAATTGGAACCCTCAGTTTGCAAGCGAAACATGTCCTCAATTGTCTACTTGTGGGTGAGTAGCAATTTTGACACTGAGAGAGGCAGACATTGGATCTCTGAAAAATGAGGCTGAAGAAGTAGTAATGAGGAATAAAGAAATGGCAGAGGAACTGAATTGGTACTTGGCATCAGCTTTCACAGTGTGAAGCACTGGTAGCAGACCAGAACTTCAAGAAAGTCAGGTGTAGAGGTGAGTGTAGTGGCCGTCACTAAGGAGAAAGTGCTGGGGAAGCTGAAAGGTGAAGGTGGATAAATCACTCGGACCAGATGTACTCCACCCCAGAGTTTGGAAGGAGATAGCTGAAGTGATTGTGGAGACATTGGGGTGGTGATCTTTCAGGAATCGCTGGAGTCAGGCAGGGTTCCAGAGGACTGGAGAATGGCTAATGTATTACCCCTGTTTAAGAAGGGAGGGAGGCAGAAGCTGGGAAATTATAGGCTGGTTAGCCTGAACTCAGTGGTTGGTAAGATTTTAGAGTCCATTATTAAGTATGAGATTGCAGAGTACTTAGAAGTGCATAGTAAAATAAGGCTGAGTCATCACGGCTTTGTCAAGGGAAGTTCATGCCTGACAAATGTGTTAGAATTCTTTGAGGAGGTAACAAGCAAATTAGACATAGGAGAGTCAGTGGACTTAATCTACTTGAATTTTCAGAAGGTTTTTGATAAGGTGTCGCACAGGAGGCTGCTGAATAAGTTTAGAGCTCATGGCATTAGGGTCAAGGTACTGGCATGGATAGAGGATTAGCTGAGTAGCAGCGGGTAGAGAATGGGTATAAAGGGGTCTTTTAAAGAATTGTAGCTGATGACTAGTGGAATTCAACAAGGATTTGTTTTAAGACCACAACTATTCATGTTATACATTGATGATCTGAATGAAGGAACTGAGGGCATTGTTGCAGACGACATAAAGATAGGTACGGGGCTGATAATATTGAGGAGGTGGGAAGGCTGCAGAGGACTTGGAACGGCTTGGGCAAAGAAATGGTAGATGGAATACAAACTGAGAAAATGTGAGGTTTTGCACTTTGATAGGAAAAATAGAGGCGCAGACTATTTTCTAAATGGGGAAAGGCTTCAGAAATCTGAAACACAATGGGACTTAAGAGTCCTATTTCATGATTCTTTTAAGGTTATTGTGTGGATTCAGCTGGCAGTTAGGAAGGCAAATGCAACGTTGGTATTCATTTCAAGACGGCTAGAACACAAGAGCAGAGATGTATTGCTGAGGCTGTATAAGGCTGTGGTCAGACTGCCTTTGGACTATTGTGAACTATTTTGGGCCCCGTATGTAAGAAAGGATGTGATGGCCTTGGAGGGGGTCCAGAAGAGGTTTACAAGAATGATCCTAGGAATGAAGGGTTTGTCATGTGAGGAGTGGTTGAAAATGGTGTGTCTGTACGCAATGGAATTTAGAACGATAAGAAAGGCATCTCATTGAAACTTACAGAATACTGAGAGGCCTGGATACAGTGGACGTGGAGAAGATGCTTCCACTAGTGGGAGAGACTGGGATCCTAAGGCACAGCCTCAGAGTGAAGAGATGACCCTTTAGAACTGAGATGGGGAGGAAAATCTTCAGCCAGAGTGTGGTGAATCTGTGGAACTCATTGCTGAGATAAATAGATTCTTGATCAGTCAGGAGATCCAGGGTTACAGGGAAAAGACAGGAGAATGGTATTGAGAACCATATCATCCATCATTGAACAGTGGAGTAAACTCGATGGGCTGAATGGCATCTGCTGCTATATCTTATGGTCTTATTTAATAGATCACAACATGAACTGGACAATGGCCAATGGTGAGAAACTGTGGGTTCAGCAGCCTCCGATCTCACTCCCGTGGCCAACTGAAGAGGTTACTCCTGGTATTGCAAAAACAAAAACACTACACTTTGCGGAAGTGTGACAGATGTAATGAGCAGTTTACCTTGTACAGGGTCGCTCAACTGTTGTGTTCAGGTTGTATGTCCGTTTGAAGTTGTAGAGGCTTATTATGTCATCATTAAGTGTTGCCAGTTCTATACAGCCAACAAAACCTGGAAAGTTTAAGCTGGCAGGGAGCTGTGACAAAGAAGAAAGGAAGATTCTTCTGTTCAGTAAAATCCATTAATATGCAAAACATAGCCATAACCTTATAAAAGGCTAGGTACAGAAACAGTGAGTTTTATGTAATATGATGTTGTCAACCTCTTATTGTAACCTTTAGCAGGACATAATGTTTTCTTCTGTCTAATAAGAAGGCTAATGCATGACTGAGCACAGATAAATTACATAATTTTGTAGGATAACATTACACTAACTGCTCCATAAAGTGATGTTGCATTCACTTCTTTCTATCATCTTATTGGATATTTACTGTTCTTATTAGACTCCTTTTTTTTATCTGGCCTCGTTTCTGAAGGCTGGGCCATAGGCTTCGCTTGGATTGCTTGAAGAACATACAACATAACACTGTGGAACACAAGAACAGACCCTTCGACTGTGCCGACCATGTCATTCTAACCTAATTCTGTCTGCCTGCGCATGGTCTGTTTCCTGCTATTCCCTGCTTGTTGTGTCTGTCTGAATGTGTCTTAAACACTGCTATCACAAATGCTTCTACCACTTTCCCTGGCAGTATGTTTCAGGCACCTCCCACTCTCTGTGCAAAACAATTTCCTTGCGCATTTCCTCATAACTTCTTCCCTCTCATCTTAAACCTACGTCACCTAGTATTTGACATTAACATCCTGGGAAGAAGACTCCAACTATCCAGCCAATCAATGCCCCTCATAATTTTATATACCTCCATCAGGTCGCACCTCAATCATAACACACTTTAGCGAAAGAAATCCAAGTTCGTCCAACCTCTTCTTATAGCTACTACACTGCAATCCAGGCAACACCCTGGTAAACCCTTTTTGCACCCTATCCAAAGTCTCCACATCGTTCCTATAAAAGTGTGGTGATCAGAAGTGCAGACAATACTTCAAATGTGGCCTAGCTAGAGTTGTATACAGTTGCAACAAGATTTGCTAAATGGTTGCTTATTGACAAAGTACTGGAGCAGTTTGTCTTGTGCAAGATGGCTGACTAGGAGACTTTCCCATTCTTAACACCCACCCTCAGGCATATTGGAAGGATTTACAGGCGAGTACCTAACCTATTTTTGGCCACATAGGGAATGCTCCTTCCAGGGACAACAAGTCCATGTGCAAGATTCGAACCCCAAACTTAGCCTTGGTTTGCAGAGAATAACATGATATTTAAATTCACTCACTCCTGGAGAAAATCCTAAATTTGCATTAAAAAATAATTTAATCGGATTTGGAGCTGATGTCAGTTTCTTGAACTTAATAAGTTTATGAAAGCACCTGCAAATGAGCCTGTTAACTACTTTGAATAAACAGTAAATTGAAAGAAAACTATTTACTATTTTACGGGGAATTAAGTGCAAGACAACCAAATAAACTCTTAACACTCCAAAATATTACCCAGAATAGGCATTATGAACTAAAAGAAAAAGATAACCAAAGCATAGGAAGAGATGGGCACATCGACTGTGTACTGTCATCTAATCAGACCATCTGAGCAATATTGATGTCAGCTACTGAAAGCATATAGTGCAGTGACAGCATTTCATTAATTTTCAGTCAATCAAGCAGTACCACATTTGCAATAAAGCAATCCAGCTGAAGACATTGAAAGAATTTCCTGGAAAGATGCTTGTGAATAAAGGACAAATAGCTCAAGGGCTTTGGGAAAAATCAGAAGACTAAAATAATTACTTTTGAATTTTACTGGTTTCAGTTTAACTGGTATAACAAAAGGTGCCACAGCAATTAAAGATTATTACTGCTTCGGACACACTTTGACAAAGTTGGTCACGTTTATCAAAGTTTAAAATATTAGAACTTTTAAAAGGAAAATACACTGTAAGTTTAAAGTGCCATCTGAGAATTGACTCAATTTAACATACCTGGAAATGTGGAGGTACTCCGCCCACATAGAAAACCAAGTTATCAGCTTCTAGATCTAATAGAGAATCATTGCCTTCACTTGCTCCTTTCTGGATAAATTTTTGCTCTTCTGTGCTACCTGGGCTGGGTACAGTTAGCTGTATTTTTCCATGCCTTCCAACTCTACCAGAAAGGAAGCGAACACAGTAAAGATCATATTGATTATATACTTCTTTGGTTTGGTTAACTTCTGAAATATTTGTATAGATTAAATCAATAAGAGTTGTTGTCAACCACTGAACATGCTCAAACAAACACACGTAAAAGGTAATGAATCATAGAGGTCTATAGCACAGAAAAGGGCTCTTAAGCCCATTGAGTCTTTGCCAGTCAGATTCAAGCAGTTAACTATTTTAATCCCATTTTCCATGGTCCATAGCCTTCTTAAATGTTTTTAGACTTTTTTTGTCTCTACCACCTTTAAAGGCAGTGAGTCCACACTCCCACCACCCATTTGATGAAAATAAATTTCTTCACAACTCTCTAACCCCCTTGCCCTTCTGATTGGTGAAGTGTTGCCATGGAGAATATCCATTTAACACTTTACTCAAGTTTACTTTTCATTGAAGCTAACTGTCGGATTTGTTTTATTTTTGACTTTAGGTTAGGTCAGTCGGAAACTCTCCAAACACTCTTTTAGAAAAGGTTCTCAAGGTGGAGGCATTCTTGGTAAAAACTATATTTCACTTTCCATTTGTAGTTGTTCCTGGGAAGGTGAGGCAAGCCATCTTGCTGAATCTCTTCTGCTCTTTCATATGGGTACATATTATTTCAAAGTACTATTTGAAAGAAGTAGTGGAGTTCTCCCAGTGTCTTGGCCAGAATTCATCCCTCAATCAATACCACTGAACTGGATTAATACCTTCCTATTAGAACCTGTTTGAATAAGGGTCCTGAATCGAAGTGTCAACTTTCCTGCTCCTCTGATGCTGCCTGGCCTGCTGTGTTCCTCCAGCTCCACACTGTGTTATCTCTGACTCCAGCATCGGCAGTTCTTACTACCTCTGTGTGTAAATTGTCTGCTATGTTTACTACCCTAGAGTAGAGAACACACTTCAAACAAATGTACTTCACTGGCTTTGAAGTTTCTTTAGTCATTCCGAGGTTACAAAAGGCACACTATAAATGCATTTTCTTTAATGAGGTGTAAGTGTTCCTATAATGTTGTCAAGCAGGAATTGCAGGATTTTAGTTCACCGATGACAATGGCACAGTAATGTTTGTTCAAGTCAGAACAGGTGTGATTTGAGGACGGATTTTGAATTTATGTTGTTCCCATGCATCTACTGTCATTGTCCTTCTAATTGCAAAAGGTCACATGCAAAAGGTTAGGGCCTGGGAGATGCTGCTACGAAAACTTTACAAGTTACTACAGTGCAGCCTGTAGCTATTACAGACTTCAGCCAGAGCAGGTCAGAGTGGGTATTTAGACTAGTGATTCAATGGTATATTTTCATATGTATTTCCTGCTTTGATGACAATCTGAAAGTGTGAATCAACTGCTCATGATATAACATTCCTAATTTTTATAAAATTCAATGTTAACTTTTCATTGCATTTGAATAAAATCTAGGATCTTTATTGGTGTTATGCTACATTGTCTGACTACTATGCAAGCAATGATGATTGACATTTACCATTGGATACAGATTTTTTAATGACCAGGGAATTGTAACAATTAGTAAAGATTTCTTATATTTGTCCTGTGATGGAGCAGACTCCTCTCTGCTCCACTAAGTTTCTTCAATAAAGTGTACACATTGATTTTCAGTATTCAAAATGCAGCCAATCCTCTTCTTGCCACGTTTAAACTGGTCTTGATATGATTACTCCCAAGGGTCGCCTGGTCCCATGAACATTTGTGAAGGTCAACTTCCAATCAGCCCCTTAGCATTTTACTTAGCTTGATTTGCTGTGGGTGGGTTGACTAACACACCCTCTCATTGATCATCGTTTACCCTCACGAAATGGACTGGAAACAGGGGCAACAGATTGACATGCAGGCTATCACTCTATCCTTTTTTGGTTACCAAAGCTCACTTTTGACCCATTCAACCCATAAAGATTTTGCCTGCACGTTTCAACTCTAAGCTCAAAAACTGCAATACACTACTCTAGTTGTTTCAGCTCTGACCTGATAAAGAAATATCTGGATAAAACATAAATTGAACAGAAAAATCAGAAAAATATACCATTACCCAGATTCATATGACAGTTAATACTAGAAAGTTATAGTTTAAAAAATTTTCACCAAAAATTCCTTTGACCATAAGAGAAATCAGAAGGGAGTTACCTTTCTACTTTGATTAAATTGAAGTAGTTTGGCCAGGTGCTCACAGGCTTTGAGTTCAAAGGAATTTCAACATCTCCATTTCCAAGATTGTAGACATAAACTAAATTGTCATTTTTAATACTCAAACCAATGTAATCTTGTCTTCCCTGGAACACAGAAAAAATATATGTGCAAACGAAAAACTTAATCCAGTCCTATTCCCAATTCCTTCGCCTCCGCCGCATCTGCTCCCAGGATGAGACATTCCATTCCTGTACATCTCAAATGTCCGCATTCTTCAAGGACCGCAACTTCCCCCCCACAGTGGTCGAGAACGCCCTCGACCATGTCTCCCGCATTTCCCGGAACACATCCCTCACGCCCCGTGCCCGCAACAATAACCAAAAAAGAATCCCCCTCGTCCTCACATACCACCCCACCAACCTCCGGATCCAACGCATCATCCTCTGACACTTCCGCCATCTGCAATCAGACCCCACCACCAAAGACATTTTTCCCTCCCCACCCTTATCTGTCTTCCGGAGGGACCACTCCCTCCGTGACTCCCTTGTCCGCTCCACACTCCCCTCCAGCCCCACCACACCCGGCACTTTTCCCTGTAACCGCAGGAAGTGCTACACCTGCCCCCACACCTCCTCCCTCACCCCAATCCCAGGCCCCAAGAAGACTTTCCACATCAAGCAGATGTTCACCTGCACATCTGCCAATGTGGTATACTGCATCCGCTGTACCCGTTGTGGCTTCCTCTACATCGGGGAAACCAAGCGGAGGCTTGGGGACCGCTTTGCAGAACACCTGCGCTCAGTTCGCAACATTCAACTGCACCTCCCAGTCGCGAACCATTTCAACTCCCCCTCCCATTCCTCAGATGACATGTCCATCCTGGGCCTCCTGCAATGCCACAGTGATGCCACCCGAAGGCTGCAGGAACAGCAAATCTTATTCAGCCTGGGAACCCTGCAGCCCAATGGCATCAATGTGGATTTCACAAGCTTCAAAATCTCCCCTCCCCCAAACACATCCCAAAACCAGCCCAGCTCATCTCCACCTCCCTAACCTGTTTTTCCTCTCACCTATCCCCTCCTCCCACCTCAAGCCACACCCCCATCTCCTATCTACTAACATCATCCCGCCCCCTTGACCTGTCCGTCCCCCCTGGACTGACCTATCTCCTCCCTACCTCCCTACCTACACTCACCTTTACTGGCTCCATCCCCGCCTCTTCGACTTGTCTGCCTCCTCTCCACCTATCCTCTCCTCTATCCATCCTCTATCTGCCTCCCCCTCTCTCCCTATTTATTTCAGAACCCTCTTCCCCTCCCCCATTTCTGATGAAGCGTTTAGGCCCGAAACGTCAAGTTTTCCTGCTCCTATGATGCTGCTTGACCTGCTGTGTTCATCCAGCCCCATGCTTGTTATCTCACTTAATCCAGTCCGTTCAGCAGAATTTTGAATGCATTAAAATTCCTTGCGTATGATACCATCTTTTGGATTGTCACACTAAGATCGATATGGTCTTACATTTTTGTTTCCAAGGTACATGATGAATCTGTCTTTGTTGGCCTCGTGACCTTGTTCACTTAATGAAGGAACTCGCATGAACAAACTCAATGAAGTAAAAGACTTGAGCTCTTCCAAGTTTGCTTTTGAATGAAGTTCCACAGCAGATTGGCCATCAAATTTCATGGACACTTGAACCTGAAGTGAAACAAGGATATCATTTGCTTCCTACACTGATGGTGTAAATAAATTTGTACCTCCATGAACTGTAATTAAACAACAGGTAAACAGTGGACGTGATTTTCCCACTTTGGAAGTCGTGAGAGAGATGGCGAGAAAGGGTAATAATTGAGTGAATTGATTTTGGAGAAAATCTCACCCCTTCTTACCCATCATAAATTAAGTTTTGAGCCAAAAGGTCCATAGGCATCCTTCTCAACCTGTCACCAATTAAGACAATAAATAGGGACTTTCCATCCTCTATGATCACCAAGCTCTCTGGTGGGTGCCAAGGGTTGGCATGAGGAGGGACTTGCTTTTTGGGTTGGGGATGAGAGTGCCCTGGAGTCTGGGGAAACCTGAGACATGGATGGAGAGGAAGTGGGGGTGGATTCTGAAAACCACACCTGCCTTTCTATCCAAACCCCATCTTGCTGCAACCATCAGCCTGTGAAAATAGTATAAAAAGCACTTAACTACTTGGCGTTGAATTACCAAAGGTTAAGCCATAACTGCAGACTTTACGACCAAAAAGCTGCCACCATCTGACTCACCAGGGATGCCAGTTTCGAGGTCTGAGTTTGCAGAGGAACTTGCCCATTTTCACCTATCAGCTCTGGATGAGATTATTGGAGGATGATGGATGAGTTTTCCCAGCAGGGGCTGTGTTTTTGCAGTGAACAACTAACACACTTGCCCCTGTACTTTAAAGAAAAATTGAAAAATTCCACTTTTTGCCTGTGCAAGTGAGAAGAAATCTCTTATGATCGATTCGTACTCACACAGTAAGTCGCATACATATTGCTCTGATATGTTATTCGTTTTAATGTGCTTTAAATTAGCTTGAAATAAGATGAACACTAATAAAAACAAAAAGCGCTGAAGAAATTCAGTAAGTCTGGCAGCATCTGTGGAAAGAGAAGAGTCATATTGGTACTGTTTCTGTCTCCACAGATGCTGCCAGCTGTGATGAGTTTCTCTAGCCGTTTCTGTTTATATTTTAGATTGCCAACATCCACAGTATTTTGCTTTTAATTAAGACAAACATGGTGTTTGAATTATTCTACCATTAACTTTAGTGAGTAGATATTCTCACCTTGCTGGCCACATTGCGTGTCTGTGCAATGAGTTCTCGAATTCGCAGAATGCTGGCAGAAATATTGCTGGCCGGCTTTTTCTGTTCCACAATTCGAAGTTTGTCCAAGAGTTTTGGAACTATTTCTGTCAAATTTTTCACTGAAAGTACAACAGCAATGTAAAATTTAAAAGCTTCACAAATTCAAAGGATTAAACCATGTAAAATACAAAGTTGTATTTTTCCCATTTTACTATCATAGCTGAGACTAACTGAATATTCCAGTGAAAAACCTATACAAATAGCAAACTTCAGGAAATGACTTGATATTAGACAAGTACAACGACTTTGGAAAGCTTAGTATGACAGTAAATATAAATAAATGTACTAGCCCAAAAATGACCAACAGAGGAGGAATACTGATATGCAACAAGAAAATGTTTGCACTTTAGGGAACTAACCCAGTAATGGAAACCTTTAGGCTTATTTCAATTGACAAGAAGACTTGTCAAATAGAGCTACCAAAAGGACCTGTCAAAGGTTTTAAAGTTCTACTTTTTTAAATCTTTGAAAAAGATGTCTGTAGTGTTTGAAATATTGCTTGCTATCTCACTCTGTCCATTGAAATAAGCCCAAGGGTTTCCATTTCTCAATTATTGCTGTATTAATAAGCTGATTTTACAACCATCCATTACCACGGTGTCATTCCTTCTATTTCACAGTTTGATTGGCAGCTATATGTGGCTACAGACTCTGGGGTTGGGGCCATGGTGGACTGGCATTATGGGGCAAGGGGATTGCATGGATAGGTGAGGGTTCATGGGATGTTTCGTGTTTTATTGATTTTTAATTAAACCTCAAAAGCAAAGGTACACTAAGCCAGCCTTCTATGCAGCTCACCGTTATATCTAAACATTCATAGATACATATTATTACATAGGTCCCTGTTCTTTGCAAATAGAAAAAAAAAATGCAGAAACATTGCACCTGCTTCAAGTCAATAAAACAGGTGATAGCCATTCTAAGATTTATTTCGCAGGGGAATGCCTTGACCACCAAAATCAACCTGCCTGATGTGAAATTTAATCAAAGCTTAACAGTTAACTGTTATTCATCATTAACTGTTCAACTCTCCATGGCAGCACCTTTACCAATCAGCTCTCTCCTCTCATACAGGATACATATTGTTCCTCCCCTTTAATTCGGCATTTTTGTGAATTGTCCTGATGAATGCAAAATGGAAAGCTTTGAAAAAATGTCTTTGTTCAGCAATACCAAAGTTGTGCACTACCAATTGATGATTTAGACCTTTAACTTATAATTGGTGAATGAATTCAAATATTATTTAATAACACACTTTCATTTTTAGCTTAGGATCAAATCAACTCAGAAGTAAATTGTCAATGTCTGTCGGGACCCAATTATATTCAGTAGTGGTTTGGTTACTTATGTTTTTCCAAGCATTACTAACAAAGAATTTCCTAACTTCCATAACCTCATTCCCATATTTCTTTTATATTATTTCTTTGTTAACATGATATGGTAAATTCAGCATTTATTGTCCATCTCAAATCGCCTGTGAAAAGTTGGTAATGAGTCAGAAACAATCTACCTAAATGCAAGTAAATGACTCCCTAGAACATTTCCGCAGGCAGTTAAGAGTCAATCATTTTCTGTGGTTTTGCAGTCACTAAAAGGCCAGATTGCATATGAACATTAGGCTTCCTCCCTTAAAAGGGCATTAATGAACCAAGTGGGTTTAGAGGACAGTCCAGTGATTCATGATCACAGTTATTGCCACTGCTTTTCATAAGTTCCAGATTTCTTTAATTAAGTAGATTTGAATTCTCCAGCTGCTGTGATATTCTGTAAACTCATGTCTCCAGCCCGGCAATGGAACCACTACTTTATTGAAAAGAATTTAATTTTAAACATACAATTATACACTTGGAACCTCTCAGAACTTCATTTGAAAATAGATTATTTTAGTGGTCAATTTAAGACTGAAGAAATAATAGAATTTGAATTCAAAGTATTTGAAATTCCAATAACAGGCCCATATCATTGCATGTTGTAAATTCAGAAATCACATCATTTTAGAAAGTTTAAGTTTCTTTCTAAGTATGGAAGTATACCAAAGAGGAGCTGTACGATAACCATCCAACCATCCTGTACCTGAGTCACCAGCTGAGCTCACTGTCTTCTTGAATGCAGTCCCATCTTCAGCAGAGGCACTTATATTCTGAGGCCAGCCTTTCAAAAATTCGCCCATATCATTGACAGCCTGCAGAACCATTTTAGCAGTGTCCTTTGCTTCTTCTGCAATTAGCTTTGATTGGTTCAACTGGTTCCTATTACCTGAAATATTTACAAGTGTTAAGAATTGCATTAATATCTACAGATTTTGCATCGTAATGGAACTTAGATAGATCCTTGACAAGAGTTGCACTTACTCTTGCCTCAAACATGTATCCTGTAGTCTGCTCGCTCTGCTCTCAGAGACATAATCAAATAGAAACTACAATCCACTCATTAATGCTAACCATGAAAGGTGAGTTAATTGAGTTCTGTTTCTTGACATACTTAACTTATATTTCAAAATTACTGATGCTTATTTAGTTCTGGAATAACCTTCCATAAACCTAATATCTTGATTAGTTTTTATTTATATTTTGTTCATCAAACGTAAATCTAATCAAATGTTGTCATTAGCAGTGATATTCGTAAGATACTGAGTAAGAAAACTGTCAAACTTGGGAATTGGATAATAAAAACCAAGAAACAGAAGCAGGGTTAAGCCTCCCAATCTTTTGATAAGGTGATGGCTGATCTGACTGCAATCAAACCTTCACTTTTCTGCCTGCCTTCCTTAATCCTTGACTCTCTTGTTGATTAAAAATATGTCTAACGTAGTCTTGAATATATTCTGCTCTGTGGGACAGAGATTTCCAAAGATTAATGGCCTTCAGGGAGGAAAAAAAAACTCCTCATCATGACCTGAAACAGAATAGCTCTTACTTTCAGTCTTTAGTTCTAGGTTCCCCATAAGAGGGAATATCATTTCAGCATCTACCCTATCAAACCGACACAGAATGTGATATGTTTTAATAAGATCACCTTTTATTTTCCTCAAGTATATGCCAAACCTGTTTAGCTTTTCATAAGACTTCATTCCAGAACTCAGCCTAGTGAGCAGTTAGTCTGCAGTTTTTGTGCCATTACAAAATTTGGATTCAAGGCAGGCTGGACGAGGAGAATGCAAGGTCAAGAAATCTCTTCAAACTTAGGCTTTGAACAATTTCTAATGCAAGAGTAGCCATCCTTAAGTGGCAAAACCATAACCACATAACCACAAATGCCCTGTGAAGACTTCTCTACTCCATCTTGCTTGCAATAAAGCCCCATTAATGTGAGGGTGAGGCCAAACGGTATGTTAAAAATTGGAGTTTTGAAGATTTTTTTTAATATCGGAAGGTAATAGATAAGACAGAGGGAATTAGAGAAATCTGAGAGAATAGGACTAAAGTAAATAAACAATTCACCATCAGTGGAGCAAATGGAACCAGTCAGTTTCCTGGTGTTACTGTAGTAAAAGAAGAAGCATATGCATTGGAATAAAACAGAGGTCAATGACAATAAAGGAAGTGGTGAGTTGAGACAGCAGAGGCATTAAAATAATATTCTTAAATCATATGAATTCATCCAGAAAAATTCCTTCATCCTTGAAGGAATTGTATATTATAAGAAAAAAAGGTGTGCCAAATACTAACTGAATTATTCTGTCTTTGACCTGCGGTTTTATTTCATTCTTTAGGCACCGGTTCAATATTAAAAATACAATAATGAAATGGGGATTATAGAAACCCTTAGTCTGATAGTGAGACCATCTGAAAGAGATCGCTTGTCCCAGTAAAGAGGGCTATCAGTTGAAGTTAAAAGTAACTATTGCAAAACTTTATCAAAATGATACTCGTTGTGTAAGGGCTTTAGGACCCTGGAGCTACCTTATGATGATGTAATGTGCTTCTTCCCACATAGCGTAAGAAAGTGTGAAAAGTGTGAAGTAGATTGGGTTAGATCTCAAGAGAGTACAGCACGTAGATAACAGCCTCTTAACAATGGAACAATAGGATCAGGGCCCAGACTGTCTCAGATTACTTTGTATTGTTGTTTGTAGTGCAATATATAGAATTCTACAGAAGTACAAGTTTGTAGAGATTTCTTGACTTTGCATTCCCCTGACTAGCCTATCTTGAACCCAAACTGGGCCATGGCACAAAAACTACAGACAAAAGAATACCAACTGTTGCTGAGACACATCATGTACCGAACAGTATCAACATAGAAGATTCTGACCTGGCTTCACAATCTGAGCCCAGCCACAGTCAATCTCCCTAATCCTAACTGTTTTGAAAGATTAAAGTTGCAAGATGAATGAAAATATTGTTGTACCTTAATGAAAATTTGCAGAAGTACTTACTTGACCCAATCAATGCCAACTGGTTTACAGCATTTTGCAAACGGTTTACTGTATCATTTTTCTTGCCAATTACTGTATCCACGTGGTGCCTGGTATCCTGAAAAGAAGTCTTATCATCTGAAGGAAATTAGCAAAACAGAATAAGGTGACATAAAATTCACAGTGAAACGTGAAGTTAACATAGAGGCATATTAAAGTAAATCAATTCACAGCACATATTGAAGTGAATAAATATAATCTAATCACTATTATGGAGACATGGTTGCAGGGTAAAAAGAATTGGGCTCTGAATATTAAGGGGTATATGACAATAAGATGAGTAGGAAGCTATGTAAAGACAGAGGGATTGCATTCCTAATCAATGATGATATTGGTGCAAAAATTGGAGATGACTTTATTTCAAGAGATCGTGATATAGGGTCAGTCTGGGTGGAGTTGAAAAAAAGGCAGGAGAAAGAAGTTAAAAACCAAAAGAACTGCTGATGCTATAAATCAGGAACAAAAACAGAAGTTGCTGGAAAAGCTCAGCAGGTCTAGCAGCATCTGTGAAGAAAAAAAATCAAAGTTAACGTTTCGGGTCTGGTGACCCTTCCTCAGAACGGAAAGAAGTCACTAATGGGAGTGATGCATAGACATCCAAACAGTGACATTAAGGGTAAACATAATGTAGGTAGGAGAAATATTGGGTGTTTGAGATAAAGGGACCGCAACTACCATCGGGGACTTCAATCTATACATAAACTGGAAAAGTCAGATTGGTATTACAGGTCTTGATGAGGGGTTTATAGAATGCTTTCGAGATAGCTTCTTATAGCAGCACATTTTAAAACATACCAGAAAGCAAAGTATACTGGGCTTGGTAATGTGTAATGTTACAGGGTTAATTAATAACCTTAGAGTTAAAAAAAACCTCGATTTAGCAATTATCATAAAATGATTGAATGGTACATCAAGTTTGAAAGATAGACAAGTGGGTCTAAGACTAGAATATTAAGCTTAAATGAGGGCACCTATGGGCATGAAAGCTGGGCTAGATACTGGGAATGAATGATTTAAATGCAGTCTAACCAGCACTGCTGACTCACTAACTGAAAAACTCATTCAGACATTGTAAATGAAACATTATGGTGGTATACTTTTAATGGCTGATAAATGACAGCTTTGGAGAAGAATGCACAAGCCATGTATTCTTTTCCAGTAACTGACTGAGGAGCAGGGAGGGCAATCAATTTGAAATATACCGCAGGACTCTCAAATTCACTGACCTCGCTGAAGTTGAACCTAATACAGCAGAAGCGCACTGATTCAAATCAAATCTTTGTGAAGACTGCATTCCCAACTAAGGCAAGTAGATCACGCATTCTCACAAATCGATTTTATCAAACAGCTGCATCAACTATTCAGGTCCAACAGACAAATCAAAGTTTAATTAATATTGATTAGAGCCACAAGCAATTCAAAATGATGTAATGATTAAACAGGGCATTGGTGAAACTAAATCTCAAACACAGTGAGCAGTTTTGGGCTCCTTATTCAGGGAAGGATTTAAATATATTGGTGGTGATTCAGAGGAGTTTTAGCAGATTGATATCTGGAATGAGTGGGTTGTTTTATCATGAAGAAAAGTTGGACTGGTTGAATTTGTTTTCATTAGAATTTAGAAGAATGAGGGTGACTTGATTGAATAATATAAGGTCCTTTATGATCTTGACACAGGAACGTGGAAATTATTTCAGAGATAGTAGGAACTGCAGATGCTAGAGAATCAGATAACGAGGTGTAGAGCTGGATGAACGCAGCAGGCCAAACAGCATCAGAGGAGCAGGAGAGCTTGATGTTTCGAGCCTAGACCCTTTTTCAGAAAACCTGAAGAAGAATTTTCTGAAGAAGGGTCTAGGCCCGAAACGTCAGCCTTCCTGCGCCTCTGATGCTGCTTGGCCCGTTGTGTTTATCAGGTCTACACCTTGTTATCTCTTATATGGAAATTATGTTTCCTTTTGTGCATCAGTCCAGACCTGAGGGTCACTGTTTTAACATTCTGGGTTATCCTTTTTGGACAGGGATTCAGCGAACTTTTCTCTCTCAGAAAGTTGTGTGATTTTGGAATTCTTTGCCTCAGAAGATGGTGGAGGTGGAATCATTGAATATTTTTAAGGTGAAGGTAGATAGGCTTTTGTTAGGCAACAGAATCAAGCATTATCTGGAATAGATGGGAATGTGGAATTCAAAACATAACATGATCATATTGAATGGCAGAGCAGGCACAAGGGGCTGAATGGCCCTTAATTCATGTGTTTCAATGTTTGTATGCTACCTGCACATTGAGCTACAGTCTGGGGTATCTCTGGGCTGTGGCTGTCTGCACATAAACTGTCTCTGAGGCTATTTGCTCCCTATCTATAAGTAAAGTCTTCACTCCTTAAGGATTGTAACACTCCTCCATTTATATCTGTGCACAATAAGTTCTTAAATACTACTGCCCAGGGTAGTGTCTGAGATCTCTGTCTTCAAATACTCATTCTAGACTGGTGTTTTCTTTCCTACTGACGTAATTTGTTCTTTTATATCATCATGATTTTACAAAAGTTTTATTATACTACATTCAGCAACTGAAAAAGCTTTCAATAACTTTTATTGACAAACTGCTCTTCAACCTGTCTGCTAGTCAGGAAATATAAAGTAACAATTCAAGTCTTGTCATTAAATTCAACTAGGCATTCGCATAACCACATTTACTGGCTGCTACAAGCCGATATCCTACCTCAGTGCAAGTATTGGGACCTGTGGTCTGTCCGATAACTCTTGCAGGACAATTAGGCTACCTAATTAATAAAGTAAGACAGCTTCTCAATGTGCTTCAGATTTATATTACTTCAACGGTTTTCTTCAGATTCAAAGTTGTCTGAAATAAGGGAGTTCCCTTTGATATCTGAATTCACAAACTGCAAAGTTTCAATGTAGGCAGGGGCAAGGTAGCTCTCACACCCAAAGACTTTGAATTTATTTTTTAATCTACTTCATGTGTAATTAAACTATAACATTCTTACCAGCTCTTGTCAAACATGAACAATTTAACCAATGTTTGTATATTCTGTTACTTTTTGAGAGAGCTACTAATTCTGGCCAGTTGGGCACCTACCATTTAGAGATCATTTAACTGTGATATTTAGTCAATTGGTGAAGAAAAATACAATGTTAAACGTAAGCCTTGAGTTTAACATTGTGCCCATGTGGGCTGAACAGGAAATCTCTGAACAAGTCAGTGAGAAGTCTTGGGTTTCTTTTAAAAAGTGATAAACTGTTCCCTACTTAAAATGATAGTGGGAATCTATGAGAAGAGGAGGGGTAGGGTGGAGGGAGAATGTGCTAACAACAGATACTGATGGTAGGCAGGACCGATACAAGGGTTCCTTATTAGGCTTGAAAGACCACTCCTGCTATGGTTGATTATACTTACTGTCCTTCATGGCTTCATTTAGTTCCCTCGCTGTCTTCAAAAGCACCTCACTGCTGTTCCTGAGCCACGTGCTCTGTGTTTGAATTCCTTCCACAGCCTACAACCAAAAACATGGCCAAAACACTCAGTAGTATTCCTTATTTGAATAAGGAAGTTTACGATCAATCAATTAGTCTCAACTCTCACATAAAGTTCACACCACAAGTATTTGCTATCTTATTAGATACCAAATGACTGTATTTTCCTTCCTGCAATATTGTTTCAGCAAACTGGACCTTCTGCATAACTGGAACTCTGACCCATGTGCTTGGGCTGGATTTTGTGATGTATCCACAGTAGGCTTGTGGTAGACTTCCAAGAGGAAGAAATACAGTGGGGCTGAGGATATGTGGCAGCATAACCATGGGAACACATTATAGTGGATTGGAAAGAACTGGTTGCAGAAAAGCCCAAAATTGACAGGAACAGCCTGCAGGCCTCAGCACAGAGACTGAAAGCAGTCAGGCTTTGGTTTAAAGCCGCAATTGAAAATTGGTAGGTTCAAAACTGCACTGAAGTTTTAAATATGATCTGCTAAAATCTTTGGATAAGATTTGAATGGCGCAAGTGGTGCTACTGATTGTAGGGTGATAACTTTTTTACAATATAATACTGTTCATAAAATAATGTGCCAAAACATCGGAGACATTTAGGGAAACTTTGACCCAGATTTTTCAACAGCATGATGGTCATTGCTGAAATGCAGACTGGAATTGGAATCACGTGGGAGTCCCAATGCAGTTAATTTTGCAGAATTGCCCTGGAAGTTGAAACTTCTGACGGTACACTTCCCTGGCAATCCTCTAAAAAAAGTTTGCAATTCTTATTTAGAGTCATAGTGTTCGGAAGGTTCTGACTTAACAACCTTTATAATTAAAGAGGGGAAGATGAAGAATTAAACCCTGCTCTAATTCCTGGTTAACATTAAAATGGATCTCCCTGCCATTCAATATACCACAAACCCAACACCCCGATTACACTCCTTAATACCCACAGATGCCTGACTCAAACACCTCATTCCTCCCCCAAGACATTCTCTTCTCAATGGCTTCGCAGATACATGACAGACCCTAATTTGACCCCTCAAGAATACACAATGCCTGTGGAACTGAGCCCCCAGCCAGAACTGCCTAAATAGATCCTTACACTCACCTGACCTGACCTGACCTAACCACTTCAGTCTAAACTCAACCTCATCCACTTACATATTACCAATCCCAACATACCATCCTAGCCAGCAGCCACAAAAACAGAAGTTGCTGGAAAAGCTCAGCAACCAGCCTCCACCACCTCATCTGGCAGCTCATTACATACATGTACCACCCTTTGTGTGAAAAAAAGTCTTTCCACTCTCAACTTAAACCTATGCCCTCTAGTTTTCGATTCCCCAACCCCCAGGCAAAAGACCACAGCTATTCACCGTAGCCATACCCATCCTGATTCTATAAACCTCTATAAGGTCACCCCTCAGCCTCCAACGCTCCAGGGAAAAAAAGTACCCCAGCCTATTCAGCCTCTCCCTATAGCTCAAACACTCCAATCCCGGCAACATCCTTTCTAAACCCTTTCAGGTTTAACAGCATCTTTTTTACATTTTAGAGACCAGAACTGAACGTAAAAGTGACCTCGCCGATGTCCTGTACAGCTGCAACTCCAATATACAATGCACTGACCAATGAAGGCAAGCGTGCCAAATGCCTTCTTCACCACCTTCTCTACCTGTGACTCCACTGTCAAGGAAATATGCACCTGCACCTCTAGGTCCCTTTGTTCGGCACCGCTCCCAGGGCCATAACATTGACTGTATAAGTCCTGCCCTGGTGTGCCTTACCAAAATGCAACACCTTACAACTAATTTAGTTATGTTTGGTTTCTTGAATAGTTGCTCAAATTTTCTCCTTCTGAAAAAACTAATAGGTCAGCTGTCACTCTTGTAAAGAAAGCATCATATTGACACAATACATTGAAGCATGTGGACCAGGACGGTGTATCAAGACAAAACCAATACAAAATTACCAAACAGATTTGTCAGCAGATGACACACTCATACACAAAACTATCTTGGTCATTTTTTTTTTTCATGTGCCTTCCAATAACCCATCACATTCAATGCAATTTTATATACTTACTCCTTCCTGGTTGCTACTGTGCAGTATTAGCTGGTCAGCTGTACATAGTTGTATAAAGAAGTCTTAAATTATTTAAGTATTAATCACTTTCTTATCATTGGCTATAGCTACAGCAGCATAAGAAGACTATACAGTTTAACACTGATCTTCCAAGTGTAACGTCACTATTCTAAGCTAAAGCCCATTAATATCGGGCACCTTATTTAAATATGATGCAATGCATTTCTTTCATTCATTATTTGGTCTGTTAAAACTTTATCATGGTGCTTTGCATTTGTAGATTCCTTTTGATATGTGACATCCAACCTAATGTTCATTGTAAGTGATTTCCTCATTTTTGGCTGAAATGTACTGGTCGCTCATCTACATCTACAGCTCCAGCCTTGTGTACTGCAAAAGCCCTATGGCTGGATGGTTGGTTTGCAATGGAGAGTTTTGCCAATTGTGTGGGTTCAATTTCCACAATGGCTGAGGTTACCATGAAGGGCCATTCTTCTCAACCTCTCACCTCTCCTGAGGAGCAGTGACCCTGAGATTAAACAACCATGTTATCTTTTTCTAATCAGAAAGCAGCCTATTGTCTGGTAGGATTATGGTGACTTTACCCTTAACTGCAGAAGCACTGTATCCACATCAACTCTGTCTGGCCAAGCCTCCACTTACTGGCACAGGAATTCATGTTAGACCAAAAGTGGTGTCATCACATGAGACAGACACTGACACACATTTACTACAAGCAAAGGACAATCATGACCTGCACTCAACCTATGGCTGGTGGAGGCCTATTGTAAAAACACTGCCACTTTGTCCTCCTGAGCTGTGCAATGTGATTTCTCTGTGCGCTACCTTCTCAACCTTGGTATCCAGATCCTTACCAATGAATAGCTGAGTTTGTGCTTAACGGTGGTTGTGATGGGAATACTATGAACTGTATTGTGAAGTGCTGGTTTTCTCAATGATAGCAGCTGCAATAGCACCTTTCCATTTCTAAGAAAGTAGCCTGCTCCAATTATTGATTTTCAGTCCGTTAAATGATTACCTTTCATGTTACAAGGAGGAAAACTTACTTCAAAGTGACAATGTACTGTCTCAAGTAAGCAGTTACAAGGATTACTTTCATTGATCAATACACTCTGTAACATTATTGTAGTCAATATCTACATGATATAGATATTAATATTTTAATGGATGTCTCCAGCTTCATCATTCCAACTCTATTGACACTTTTTCTAATTCACAATTTCAGAAGTGGTGTCTTTAGAAAGTTTCCTGAAATATTTTGTATCTCTTTTTTTTTTGTCTTGCAAGCAGGAAAAATAGTATAACTATTGAAAATACTAGGCCAATGATAATGTCAAACAGTTACATAATTCTAGAGACATGCTAAATAACTCAAGTTTAAGGATGCATGGATACATATTCCTTGTGTTTAACCTCTGCTGGGAATAGTGGCTGTGCATTTAGCAAATATAAGCAGTTTAATTATTCCAAGAGTCACCATTCACAAAACCCACACATTGAGGTGTTTGAATCTAAGTAGCTAGTGCTGCAGCTTGGTATATTGTATCAGGAAAGATGGAAACTTGCTTTGCTGACTATGATGGCTTGTTTTAGCATGTCACTTTCATCTGTTAGTGCTTTCTAATTTCTCAGTTTATTTTCAAGCATCTAGTGCCTCTGGTAAACTGGATGTGGCTGATGATTACTCATCTTTCCCACAGTTTGTCCTTTTCGTCCCTCACTGTGCAAGCATTTTATTAACTCTCCTTTGAATGTCTTTTATCTGCTTCTTTGGTTGCAGTAATAGCTGACCTTAGCTTCCACTGCTGTTCAAGGTCCAACTGCCTCATCATTGCACAATGCTGCTTTGCGTCATTCATGTGACTTCCCACTAGAAGGCACACTGTATAATAAAGCACACTGTTTAAAGTATTGATTCATATTAATGAAACTAGATGTAAGACAGCACTCTGTGGGGCCTTTGAAAGCCAACAGACATGATCAGTCAAAACTTGACAGCAAACCAATAATCTAAAATATTGACTATTTTCAATGCACATCAATCCACTTTATAACTGTAAAGTTCACAACATTCTGAAATCATATGCCAATTCTAACAGACCCAACATTGCTCCACTGTCAAGCACCTTCTGGAGTAGCCCGAAATCCTTACTTACTCTATCCTACATGTGATTTTAGACTCAGGGAAATGTGGCTGACTCTTAAATGCTCTCTGAAATGTCCTATCTAGCCACTCAATTCAAGAGCAGTTCAGGATGGATAACAAATAATGGCCTTGCCAGCAAGGTTCACATCTCATGCAAGAATTTTTTTAAAAAAACTGATACCTTACAACTAAATTAAGCTGTGATTCAGCTTCTGTGTAATTTTGCAGTTTGATTTTTTTCTTCTATAAACACTGATACAAATCAATCCAAATGTCATACTAGTGCTAAAGTAAATGCTACAAGGAAAATATAATGTTGATTTAAAATGTAAACAAATCTGCATACAAATTAATAAGCTGTTTAGATGTTTTTAGTAGGTTCAGTAACTAATCCTGCAATGGAGCACATCAATGACCAACCAGCAATGCCCATGTTCCTCAATTAAAAGAATAAATAAATAAATAACTTGGCAATTTCATTCAGCGACAACATAAATGACTAGTGTGAAACATAAATATTCCACTGACCAAGAAATAACTTATACTACATGCAATATTTGCTACACCCATACCTACAGGTGAATTCTATTCCTGACTGTTCTTTACTGTCAACAGAATAACATTTACTTTTATTTAATTATTTAATAAAACTTTTATTTAATAAAAACGTAGGTAGGCCAAATATGAATGTCAATGGTGTTACTGAGGTGTCTGAAACTTCTGTTTCACAATAAAATGGAAACACTTACGTCCTCAGCTCTCTGTGCAGCGTTGAGTAAAGTGGTTGCATTCTTCTCAGCCTCTGCTACATATTGGACAATATTGTCGTAGACATTTGAAGCATTTATAGCTTTCTGGACAATGCCATTTGCATCAATACTCTTCAAAATACTATGAAAAGAACAAAATCATTTCTTACTTGTGAGATAACACAAAAACCTGACTTTAATTATCATTTACTGTGCAGGAACAATGGTTTAAGATGATAGAATAGGTACATAGGGCATTCCTATCTCAAACATTTTACTTGCATAACTTCAGGCACAAGTTAGCTATCTGTTCCAGAGAAGTTGGGACCTAAATGAAATGGCGGGATTGTGTCTTGACAATGCAGGGACAAATGTATTAATTTAACCTCAGGCCGATTCAGGCTAGCACAGTCAACTATACTGTGCAGGATCTGGGCTACAAGAATTTTGGTCAAGTTTGTTTTGACATTTTTTCAAGGGCCAAGAAGAGTATTATTAGAACTACAAACTCTGAGATCTAGTTTCAGACATCTACAGCTCAGAGTCCACAGACATTATACACCCTTCTTGCTTCACTTTCATGATTTGCATAATCACTTTCATAATCATTTGACACAATAATACATGAAGACATATCACCAACTGTTGCCATATAAATAAGTGTAAACCATAGCAATGTTAGCCCTGAACCCATCAGCATTTTTCTGATCTTGCTCTCCATATGTTAAGGGCACAGTATTGTAAACGGCTGTTCCATTTCACTTTGACACTCTATATGTGAGTGCTGTGGGTGTTAGTTCAATCCATTCAAGGAGGTATTGATTCCTATTTGGGTAGACAAGCTAAAATTGATATGAGAATGGCATTTCGACATTAGTGGAAAAACTTCAAGGATTGCAGCTTATAGTGCACATCTGTATCATATTCAGTGCTGCGATAGCTACCTTGTGTTGAGAATGTTCTTGAAAGAGTTACGTCTGGTCATAGTCAAATCCAACTTGTGCCAATGAACTGACCTTAGTTGTCTTAAGGATAGCTCACAGCATGGTTTATCCTTAAAGAGCGTTTTAGTTATGCAAAACTCGAGGTGGCATCAATGATCAAGTAGTTTCTGTCCTTTCTCGTTTATCTTTTCCAAGCTGTAATGTCTAAAGCCAGAGCTATACCTCATCGTCTCTTGCATCAAAATACATCTTCTGACTTAAGAATTCTGCTAGTGATAGCATCAAACTCATCATAGCACTGGTGTTCTCTCTCCCATGTGGAGTACAATATTTAGAGCTCGCAGCTACCCATGAGGTTAACTAGACTTTTTGAGTTGACAGGCAGATCCACATAAATTGAGAGGATTTGTTTTAATCATCAAGAGTCCTGAGCCATTCACAGCAAACCTACAATCTGCACGTTCAATCCATCAGCACTCTTCCCCCATCAGAGGAACACATAATGAATTTTCTTTCAGTGATCCACTCTCAGCAAGTTGGTCACTGATAGGGAAGCTGTGTCAATGTTCAGCCAATCAAGTTTCATGTCACTCACTGCAGTCTTGCATGTGTTATCAACCAACAGAAAGCTATCCATCAATCTGGTGCATGTGATCCTGATGTTCCAGCTTTTGTTTATTTGAGATTGGGGTGAGAATGCTCTAAATGCAATAAGAGGTCCTTGTGGTAAAGTCCAACAGATTGCTAGGTGCTGTGCCAGTGAGTACAGATTACAGCCTTGTCAGAATATTCAAATGCCTGTTGACACAGTTGTTCTGATCCCAGCTGATGGTAATATTGGACAAGTCAGATCCCAGAATAAAACCTGGATTTGATGGATCATATGTTTTAATTTTGCAGTTATATTGTACAGTGGTTAGTCACAAAGGGCTACCAGTGCTCTTTTAACATAAGAACGCAAGTTTATTATGCAAAAGGGGAAAAAAAAGCAGATTATATGAATATATACATAAACCAATTTGAAAAGTTCATAACTTAAGCAGAACATTAAATCTTTTTTTGTTCCCAGTAATATCCTTTTCAGACTCTCAAACCCAGAGAAATACTATCATCTTTACTCTTTAGTTTCTTACTTAACTGACGCTATCCAATTTTCCCTCTTGGACTGCTGAATCAGACTTCTTTCCCAATTCTGAAGGCATGGGTTCCTTTTCAAGGTATGACGGCCAGAAGACTCCTATATTCTCTCACAACCTAGAGATTCTAAACCTAACAAAGATCCTGCTTCCAGGAAGAAACTGCTCTTCTGACCTGCAAGCCTGATTCTTCTGTTAGGATAAAACTGACACCTGACTCTTCTGAACCAAAGATAACAAGGTGTAGAGCTGGATGAACACAGCAG
>JAHRHZ010000073.1:7938044-7956336 GCA_024137785.1 Ginglymostoma cirratum | reverse complement strand
CAAGTTTGTCCTTCCAATATGAATCACCTCACACTTTTCAGGGTTAATCTCCATCTGCCATTTCTCAGCCCAGCTCTGCATTCTTTTGTTGTCCCTTTGTAACCTGGAACAGCCCTCTGCACTGTCCACAACGTGACCCACCTTCGTATCATCAGATTTCTGAAGAAGGGTCTAGACCTGAAACGTCAGCTTTCCTGCTCCTCTGATACTGCTTGGTCTGCTGTGTTCATCCAGCTCTACACCTTGTTATCTCAGATTCTCCAGCATCGGCAGTTCCTACTATCTCTTCTGAACCAAACTTTTGTTTATTCACTCGTGAGACGTTGGTGTTGTTGACTGAGCCAGCATTTATTGCCCGTCTTGTAGCAGCCCTTGAAAATGTGTTGGTGAGCTACCTTCTTGAAGCACTGCATGTCGCCTGAACATTTCTGTAGACCATAATCTCACAATGTTAACACTCAAATAAAAGCAAAATACTGTGGATGCTGGAATTTCAGAATACAGATAAAACTGCTGGAGAAACTCAGCAGCATCTGCGGAGAGAGAAACCAAATTAATCTTTTGAGTCTGGTATGACTCTTCTTCCTACTGGAATTGAAACATTAACTCTATTTCTTTCTCTACAGATGCTGCCAGACCTGCTGAGTTTCTCTACTGCTTCCGGTTTTTATTTCACAATGTTATTAGGTGATCAATTAAATCTAAAGGTATTGGGTAGCCACTTACTAAATCACTATATTTCCTGAAAATAATGTATTTGGCTTACTTTTCCAAATGCTTTTCTGACCTATTTAAAATAGGTACTCTTCACAGAACTTAAACCAAAACCTATCTGCCCCTATTTTAAAAGATCAAATTCCAAATTCAAATCCAAAATGTATAATATACATTATACACTTTTACCATGTGGTGAATAACATCCTGTATTATGGAATGAAAAAGGCAACAGATCCTATAGCAAAAAAAAGGAGCTCACTTGAGAACAAAGGCAGGGGAGGACTATAATTAAATATTAGGTCATTGAGAGTTTGATACATCTACGCTGCACAATCACCAGAAGAAATCAACAGACACATCACAAAAGCTGCAGTTATTATTTCCAAGTTGTGTAAGAGTGTGAAACTGAGAACATCAAACAGTGAGTGAAACAGAAGGCTGGAAGAACACAGCAGGCTAGGCAGCATCTGGAGGAAAGGAGCAGTCAATGTTTCAGGTATTACCTTTCATTGACTTCTCCTTTCTGCAGATGCTGCCTGGCCTTCTATGTTCTTCCAGCCTCCTGTTTGCCTACCTAGGTTTCCAGCATCTGCAGTGTTTTTGTTTCTAAACAGGGAGTGAAGCCTCTGTACACTCCTCTATAGTGATGACAACAGTGAAATAATGACTTGGCAGGAGAAGAAAAGGTTTCCACATTTGGTGCCTCAACCAGCTCAAAGGTCCATCAGCACACAGTCACACTATAAAGCCAACACTGTCTGCTCCATTTTCACCAGATAAATAATGACTGTATAACCAAAATGTTTTTGTACAGTGAACTAGCCATTGGATCATGCCCTGATTGCTTTCAATATCTTCACTATAAGAACACCTGATAGTGAGAAATGAAGGCGACAGGCATCAACAGATTGACCTTTGGAGGCTGACTATTTGGAAAACATAAGGAGAAATTGAATGCTCAAATGGACAAGAAAAGGGCCCAGAGAAAATAGAGGCCAATGAAGCCTGCACCCTTTCAGTCAACTGTCTTCAGTGACACCAAATGAAGCAGAGGCTGCCATGCTACAGTGAGTGATCTTCAAAACAGAGTTGACCACCAAGGCAAAAACTATCTTTAAAGATAGAAAGATGCTAAGATAAAGTCTAAAGCTTCCAACTGATTCCTTCCCAAGAAGTTACAATACAAATTAACCATCAAGATGCAATTCAACGTTGTACAATTGTGTCTCGTAAAACTGCAGTCTAGTTAAAGGTGCCTGACTTCATAGCATGTAAAACTTGATATATCCTTCACCCTGTTTTAGGACTCTAGAATGCAAAATGTATGTTTATCAATGTGTCACTTAACTCATATCCTTTCTTCTCATTGTTTGTTTCGTTGCAGCTCTAAGCAATATTGTTGTTAACTTTGCAATTTTGTTATGTAGAGGCTGGATGGTACGACTTACTTGGCCAATTCTAATGCAAGCTTGCGAAGCTGTTCAGCATAGTCTATAGCTCGGAGAACCAGGGGCTTGTCATATGTAGAGAGATTAGTCAATTTATCCCTCAGTAGGTTTTGAGCACCATCTATTGAGGCATGGAATGTAGACAAGTTCTGCCGTTCAAAAAAAAAGGAAGTTAGATATTTTAAAAATTCCTCTTGATAAAATCTGAAACTTTGTAAGTACTTCTTAATATTTAATATGTCAATCTGAAATTATTAAGGAGTTAAGTATTTTCTGATCAAGACGACAAAGAAGTAACCAGCCTTTAAAAATATCTCAATGTCTGAACACTTCCTCTCTATTGAGAACTCTAGCTGTCCACATCCAATGCTCAGAAGTGAACAGCTTTAACAGACAGAAGAAATGGCACAAGTATGCCACAAAATCTTAAAGCTGAGGTGCTATTTGCTAGTGATTATTTATAAAGCAGGTGACAGTTGGAAATCCACCCTTAAGCAGGTAATACCATTGACTACAATGAAGGGTTCTTGTTTTCAAGCCTAACTAATTTCCTGACAATTTGTTTTAACTCTTAAAATCACATTTTCTTCATCATTTCTTAGTTGTAACATCTGTGTAATTTAGAAATAGTGAGCAGGGTGCCAGTGATTTTACAGCATGCGCAGGTGATGGGAAGGACAACAGACAAAGATTTTCATCACTTATATCCTTCTCACTCATTCACTAAATATAATTTAAACAAGTCTATCAACTAGTCTACCTAGAAGATTTCAGTATTGACAATGCTTGCATGAAATATTTCCTGACATGTTTCCTAACCTTATCTTTCACCACTGCTAATTAGTGTAACCTTGTCTTGCCTTATCTTGGCTTAACTCTGAAATCATCTTTAACATATCACATTTTGAATGTAGTTATCTGGCTTTAAAATAATATCCTTCTGTATTTATATGGGGACGCAGCATCACTGGACTGGTAATCCAGAACCTCAGCTAATGCTCAAACAAAGGCAAAATACATGCTGGAGAGATATTTCTCTACCTACAGATAGAGCCAGAAGAGCTGAGTTTCTCCAGCATTCTCCCTGTTTGTCTCAGGTTAATGCTAGTGGATTCAAGTCCCGCCATGGCAGATGGTGAAATTTTTTTTAAAATTGTAATTTTGTTTTAAAAGCTAGCTTAATGGTGACCGTATAACCACTACTGATTGTCATAAAAGAAAACCTACTTAATGTCCGTCAGGAAAAGAAATCTGTCACCCTTACCCAGTCTGGCCAAATGTGACTCCACACTTACAACAATGTGGTTGATGCTTAACTGCCCTACAAAGCAATCAGTTCAAGGCCAATTAGGGATGGGCAAGAAGTGCCAGCCTTGCCAGTGACATGCACATCCCATGTTAGAATAAAAGAAAGTGGTAACAGTGAAGTTTTATTCTTATAACTGGAAATGGCTTTATTCCAAAAATCAAGCACTTTAATCATAATATCTTGTTCATTAATAACTTTTAATAACTATTTAACAATTTTAAATTACTAAAAAAAGTTAAGAAATTATACAAAACCATTTGCCAGTTATTGTTGAACAGTGATCAGTAATCATCAAAAGTAGTAGGTAATAATACGTAGTCTTCAAGTTCAAAAATAGAGATTATCAAAAGCTTTTGAAAAGTGCCTATGAGTTTTTTGAGCCTATAATTAAAATTTAATTTTAAGAGACTCTTCAAAGGTCTGCAAACAAGTGCAATTAGTTGAACCTCCCAATGATGATTATTTCAATCTGGTGGGTGCGGCTAGTTTCGTTGACAGGGTCTGCTTTCAGTTTCAGTACAATATATTTTGAATTCACACTAGACTATGGAAACTCAAATTACACGGATCAAAATTATGCTTAACACTTTGAAAGTGTTCGGCCAGTTTCAGTAGAATTGTGCATCATAGAGGATGCTTATTTTAAATTCAGTTTCATCCATATTATCACCACTGTCAATGCCATTGTGGCTAGACAGACATTGAGCTGATGTTAAAAAGTAAAATGCAGACAACATGAAGGGCAAGATGTAGTTATGAAAATTGAAATTGCAAGTTTTCAATGTTTCCACCCAATTTATTCCAACCTCCCAAGTTTTCACACAGTCTCATAGAAGTACTTTTTTCTTATGTTTGCATCTTACACCTGTTACTAATTTTTTAATAAATAATATTAACAGGAGAAATCTTTCTTGTGAATATTTTTATAAACTGTAAACATTTTTCAGTCCAGTTATTGGCTTACACACTCACTGATTATGAACCAGTTATTAAAGTTTGTCATGCCTTACCGTAATCTTATTTTCTAGTTCGGATATAGCGATTTCCGTGTCTATCAAGCCATTAGTAGCCATTTGAAGGGTCATATTAACAGCAGCAAAATGTTTGTTTAATACTTTTTGTAGTCTCTGTGGAAGGAAACAAAAATGCTGAGAAAAATTGCAGGAGAGAAGGCTTTAGTTTACTAAATGTTCCAAACAATTTTGTAAATGCATTTATTTTACTTCCTTCTTGGATTCCCTGGTAATGTAGTACCAAATTTTCTGTCAAAGTAACCTGCAATGTCGCAAAGCTTGACTCCTGAACCAAAGGCAGGATCAGAACTCAAAAGTACAGTTCAACATATTGCCTGTACGACCTAACATTATAATAGAAATGGGTGATTGGAAACCTGGATTGTGCTTTCATTTTGTTTATGTCCTTGATATCTCAAGTGAACTCAGGTCATCACCAATACTTAGGGTGCATTAATGAATAGTTTAATCTTTGATTTTAACTTCCTGATACAGTTATTTTCAATAACTCCTCTAGATGATTAATATTTGCTGAAATATAATTTGCAAACAGAAAAATCATGTGGATGAAAAAATAATACATTAAATGAATCTAAATCCAATCTTTTTGCCTGCAGAGTAGGATAAATTCACCCAATGCCCATACTCCATGGTCAGTGTAAGACTGGTGTAGTTAGCCCTATGTCTTTAAATTCATCAACTAGAATAGATATGAGCATGGTGCCATCTGACTCATGTCTTCTTTGCCTACACATGGGAGATTGTGCATCTAAACCTTTGTATGTTAAAAGTGTATGCTAAAACTCAACATTTTTTCAACGAATCCTCATTATTTCAAAGCAATATGGACGCAGGAAATCTGAATCAAAACAGAGAGTGTGGCAGGTCTAGAAGTATCAGTGGAGACAGAAAGAATGTTTCAATTCCATCATAACTTTTCTCTGGAACTGAAGGAATCACACTGTACTGGAAAGATTAGCTATTTCTATATCCACAGATGCTACTAGAACCGCTGGGATTTTTTAGCGCTTTCTGCTTTTAGTAACCCTCATTATTTATCTCAGTCTTTCTCCTTAAGGCCACTGTATGCACAGAAATAAATATTGTATCAACTGGTAATTCAGGCAGATCAGATTTGCATTTTGTAATATGTAATAAACAGGAGGTCTATTTTGAACTGAAAGAATTCCAATATAGGTTCACCTCTTTTCTTTGGTAACCCTTGATGTTATTTTCATTCTTCTCCTCTGTCTCCTGAACAGTCTTGATTGCATCTTCAAGTGCTTCCTTCAGATCCAAGATATCGTTATTGTATTTGGTAATATTGTCCTGTATTTTACGAATTGAGTCATTAGCTTCCATCAGCTTATTATAAAACCCATGAACACGATTTAACACTGAAAAGTAATTAAATGTTGAACACTGTCAGATTGGTGTTTCAAAATCCTCAAACATGTATAAATTAGGACTTTTGAAGCGTGAAAGAGTAGGAAACTAGAAATATATTATGAATTAGCTAAAAATAAGCACATGGTTGATTTCAAATACTGCACTTCCACATAGAATCCCTACAGTGCTGAAAGACGCCATTCATCCCAACAAGGTTGCAATGACACTCCAGACAGCATCCCAAACGGACCCAGACCTCCATCCTATCCCCATTGCCCCAGATGGCTAACCCACCTAGCCTGCACACTACAGGGGAATTTACCATGGTCAATCCACCTAACTTGCACATCTTTGGACTGTGGGAGAAAATGGAAGGAAGTCCACACAGACACAGGAAGAATCTGCAGATTCTACACAGTCTCCCAAGACTGGAATCAAACCTGGGTCCCTAGCACTGTGAGGCAGCAGTGCTAACCACTGAGTCACCGCACCATCCTTGTACTACATGCAAAACAAATTGATTCTCTGGACTGTAGACACACTTCTGAAGATAATGTGTGTACTTAGTTGTTGGAAAAGTACATTTAGCTAATTCATACAACGTGATGGGCTATATCATTGTGAAGGATTTTGTGGTTTCAAATTTTGTATTTTTTAGATGGACCCCAACCGATATACTACACCAGGAAATTAAACATTAAGGGCACTGACTCTCCCATTTGCTAAGGAAACCAAACCTGCAACTGCCGCTGAGAAACAAAAGTTATATGGAGACCAAAAAGACACCAATAAATCTTGGTCCAGTAGAACTTGATATGTCCAATGATACAGTACAGGCAAGATGAAAATAACAGAAGCTAGATCCAGAATCTGAGAATAACTTAATATACAGTTTCTGCAGCTGTTTTGATTACTTGAAGATAATATTGTTGGATCTTTGTGACTGGAACTAGGCTAAGGAAGTTCTGAAAACTTGTGCCATTTGTGCTGAAGACCATGCTATGGATCTCCAAATTGATTATATACTGCTGTCTGCTGGGGATCAGGTTAGTTCCCAGGGGGAGAAGCTGAATTACTTTCTGAGAAAGACATAATTTTGACTGACATTCATAATTGAGATTGATGAATGAATTGTTAAACTAATTTTGAGTTTTATATTTCATTTAGTACCTAATTTATAGTTCATAATTAACCGTAATTTACTCTGAATCTTTGTGTAACTTATATTGATTCTGCATCTTAGAGTATTGATAGCCAACATTTACTTTTTATGAGCCATGGAATCTGTGGCTTCATTCTTTCTTAAATTACAGGGATTTTTGATATCTACTTTTCTAAAAAAAATGTCATTGGACTTTACCAAGATCTTAAGACCATACATTTGAACGAATGCTTCATTCTTTGTGCAGAGTAGGAATATTATTGTAAATTATTAAAACATACAATTCCGTGCTTTTACTCTTTCTTCTTCAGCCAATGGTTTTTGGTCAGAAAAGTCCCGGTTTCTCAGCTCATCCAACATCTGGTTCGCCTCATGAAAGCTTTTGCTAATTTCCTCAGCTGACAGTTCTTCTTCTTTTCCATATTTATTTAGGCCTTCAATAATATCTGCAAAACATAATTAGATAACACATTAGCACAACGCAAACCTTGTCAGGTAAGTCAACTGGTTAACCTCGACAACACTGCAGTGCGGTTTACTTGAATGTAGAAATGGATAGTTATAGGCAGTATTGATTGCAAGGTCATTGGGCTTCAGTTTCTTTATCATTCCACATCACAATCTGATTTTACAATTTAATTTTCTGAATGCAGCCTTGATCTAATAATTTTAAACAGATTCAATGTGTACAGCATCCGTGAATAAGAAAGGAGAAATATGTTTCTAATAGTTTCTAACTAAATTACCAGCACTGACCTAATGTGAAAGGCAAACGATGAACAAGGCTTCTTTGTGTCAGACTTGAACTTCTCAAGTCTATATAGTTTAAGTGTTTGTGAAGTTATATCTAGAAACTGGAAACTTGATTAACTCATATTTCTAAACTACCAAGGAATACAAAGCATACATCTGCAGCATATGACTCTCAGAATTGCAAAGTGTGTTAAACACTAAACTGGAAGAGACTAAACTTTTATTATTCATGGAATCTGTGAGTTTGGGCCTTGGGTTTGAAAAATGCTGTCGAAAGACCCCTGATGAATTTCTGCAGCGCATCTTGCAGATGGTACAAACAGCACACACTCTGTTTGCAGATGTGGTGCCAACCAAGCAGGCTGCTTTGTCATGGATGGTGTCAAAGTGTCTTCAGCGCTAATCGAACTGCACTCGTCAGACAAGTGGGGAGTATTCCTTCATAATTTTGATGTGTACCTTACAGATATAGGACTGGATTTAAAAAGTGAGGAGGTAATTTACTTCTGCAGATCCCCTAACCTCTGATCTGCTCTTGTAGCCACTGTATTTATATAATTTGTCCAGTTCAGTTTCTGGTTTCTAGTAACCCCCAAGTTGTTCACAAAGGGGGATTCAATGATGTTATTAAATGTCATGTGCTGATTCTCGCTTGTTGGAGATGGTCATTTTCTGGCACTTATGTGACATGAATATTATCTGTCAACCTAAGTCTGTTGCATTTGGACATGGACTGTTCCATTATCTGATGAGTTGCAAACGGTTCTTAACGCTGGGAGATCATTAGCAAATGTCCCTGCTTATGACCTTATAATGGAAGGAAAGTCAATTATGAAGCAGCTGAAGATGGTTGCACCTACGACACTATGCTGAAGAACTCCTGCAGAGGTGTTCAACTGATGTCCATCAACTACAATATTTTCTTTTGTGCAAGTTATGGTTCCAAACAGTCAAGAGTTTTCCCCCAATTCCCTTTGACTCTAGTTTTGCTCCGGATCCTTGATGCAATATTTAGTCCAGTGTAGCTTTAATACCGAGTGGGGTCACACTCAGTACACCCTCTGGAATTCAGCTTTCTTGTCTATGTTTGAAACAAGATTGCAATGAGGCCAAGGAGCTGAGTGGTCCCTGCAGAATTTAAACTGGGCATTCATAAGAAGGTTATTTCTAAGCAAACGCTGCTTCATAACACTGTTGATGACCCCTTTGGTCACTTTATTAATGATTCAGAGTATATTGATGGGGCAGTAATTGGCCAAGTTAGATATCTTCTGCTTTATGTGTGCACGACTCACCACACAATTTTCCACATTTTCAGCTAAATGCCAGTGATCCACGTGTGCAGCTTGACGAGGGGTATGGCCGTATGCAGATACTACGATCTTCAGAGCACAAATACCTCTCTCAGAATAGAACTAACTGCCCATTTACTCTGGAGAAAAATGCATGCATCAATCTGTTCATTAACTCACCCACATGGAATTGTATTTAAAGCAAATGTGGAGAAATACTTATACCACCTTCACCAGAGTTTGGACATGCCCATCAAGTTGTCAGGATTTGAACACTGACAAATTGATAACTTTGCAAGTCTTACCCATTATTGCAAGAATACCAGAAAAGAAAACGCATTCACACAGGTGCAAAGTGACTTTATAGAATAATTTAGTTTGTTGCTATAATTAAAGGAAAACCTTCTACATAATTAAAGATCAGTTCTGAATGCAAACCTCCTTCATCCTGCTCTCTTTTCTTTCTAGCCCACAGCTTACATGATGAAAATAACCAACAGTTTTGCTTCAGCTTCCTTTCAGATTAATGCAGGCTTTGCTTTTCAGAGAAAAAGAATTATGCTTTTACCTTGGACCAAATTGGCAATATCCCCAAGTTGCCCATTGATCTGGTTGGCACGGTCACTGATTTTGGCAGTTTCCTTGTCAAACAGCTGTGCATTCGACGCAGTTATGTTTTCCTAAAATAATAAAGTTAATATTAGTAAAGGACTATCATGAAAGAATAAATTTCATCAAATGTTATTAATTAGGAAGCCCAGATTTACAATGTCACAAGTTCTAGATGGGGCATGGCAATGTAAATTGTCAAATAATGACCATTTCTTCAGTGATATCTGTTAAGAATCCCTTTCCTACAAAATGAGGCGTTGAAAATAAAGGAAAATGCAAACTTCATCTGAAATACAGATTCTAATTTTAAATGCGACTCACTCACTCACCTATTTTGATAATGACCGTTTGTTGCCAGGCGCCTATCTGGAAAAACACTGGTTTGGATGTTTTGCTGGGCAACTAGTGTGTATTTTCACTGTTGAGTAAGATATCTGTGGCCCCACTGTTGACTGGATGAATGCGCAACAGTGTGCACAACAGTGTACATAACTAGCTTAAAGGCAGGTGAACCCATTTAAAGGAGAATTCCAATGTTTATAGGGAAACTACTGGTGACTGTCTGTAGTGCAGGTGGTTGAAAGGAGAAACACCAGCAGCAGCCAAGATAGGGATGTCTAAGGTTCCCCCAAAGGCGTGCTGGAGACTTTACTCCAGGAGGTCGACAGCAGTACAGAGTCATCGGGGCAAGAATGTTCTAAAGACACTACTAAGAAAGGAGTGGGAGCAACTGCTCTAGAAGGCCAATTTCCAAAGTCTGGCTCCAAGGACCCTGTAGCAGTTACAGAAGAGATTCAGCGAATTCATGGAGATGGTTAAAGACAGTGAATGCACCTTCACAGGACAGTTCTTGCCAATTGCATCACTGACCCTCAATCACTGACTGATCAGCAATTCTGAGCACAAAGGACTCAGGCCAAAGTTCAGATGCTTCACCTTACCTTCACATACTAACCAATGTTGCCATCCCCACATCTACTTCTTATAGCGTCCACGTAGCTCCAGCTATTGAGCTATGGCAAGCATGCCACCCAAACACAATGCAGCAGAATAGCATTGTTTTCTGTCTCATGGATAAATTGCCTCATGACAGCAGGGAGCAGAGTTGAACAGGATGGGGCAGGGGATCCAGATTCACTGGAAAGGACTGCACTCAAATTACGAAAGACTGTGACAAAGGACTGAGGAAGAAATTCCCCTGGCAGGGAATTGGTGCTGCGTGCAGGGTCCATGTGCAAAGGGTTGTGAAGAGGCCATGGGAGAGCTGAGTGTCAGCTGAAGTTTACGTAAGGAGTCAGTGTTGAGGGATGAGAAGACTGAAGCATCAGGAGGTAGGCAAGCATTCACCCAGTTCGAATCAAAGAGACACTGGATGAATTGAGAAGCAGAGACTTTAAGGATGATTTATGAAATCTATCTAGACTAGAGATCTGAATGTCAAGACCACATTTGTGACTCTCGGAGTTTACTGACATCTGGGTTGTTTGCTGTCAAATCCATGGCATTTGTCGTGGTCATATCTGTGCAGAACATTGTGCTTGAGTTTGAATGTTAGAGTATACGATATATGTTATCTGTTAATTCGTATTTACTTTGCACTAATTTTGGATGTTTGAGCATATGATGTTTTTCAGTTGTGAGTGGATAGCATAGGATGCTCACCAGGCTCACAGCTTACAGAATACTACTAGTGAGCTAGTACGAGCTTCATACAGAAGTTTAATTTTCACCTAGATTCTAAAAATTAAAGGAAAACTTAACAGCCTATTTTGCAAATTTCAATATAAGACATGCAACTTCCTCTGTAACACAGGAATCTGTCAGAAATTTTTTGATAAAGGCTATGAAAATACATGGCATTGTATGAAACATAACTTTGCATAATTTGAATTTAATTCCATTGATGCTGGGAATGCAAATATTTATGGATTATGATGATTGGAGGAGGAGACCATGTCCTACTTGATCATCATAGAATCCCTACAGTGTGAAAACAGGCCCTTTGGCCCAACAAGTCCACACCAACCCTCAGAGCACCCACCCAAACCCATCCCCCTATAACCCACCTAATGTACAAATTCCTGAACACTATGGGCAATTTAGCATGACCAATCCACCTTGCCTGCACATCTTTGGACTGTGGGAGGAAACCCATGCAGACATGGGGAGAATGTGCAAAGTCCACACAGACAGTCACCCAAGGGTGGGGCTGAACCAGGGTTCCTAGTGCTGTGAGGCAGCAGTGCTAGCCACTGTGCCACCATGCCACCCACTTTGTCTGTTGAGCAAACAGACCTGAAAAACCCAAATGGATCTCCACTGCCATCACATAACAACAGCTTCTGAAAAATGGCAATTTTTCAATATCTACCTGGAAGCTGTGAACAGTTACTAGAGTACTTTCCAAGGATATAGCATCGTGTCTCTCAGTTTATAAGAGTAAGAAGCTGGAATTGGAGTCTATATCTCACAGGAAAGTATGTTGAACAAACTTGATAAAGTTTGAAATAATTAGGATTCCTAATTGTTCCTCATCTGAATCTGAAATATGGTGCGAGGATGTCCCATCAATCTGCAGCTAACAGCAATGTGAACTCATTGGCAATAAACTAAAAAAACTGTGAGAAAGTCGTCTCATTGTACCTTTTTAGTTTGGATTCTTGACTTTAATGCTTTTGCTATTTTTCTACTCATAAATGCTCTGCAGAGCTCTGTGCATGCCTTGTTCTGTCTGAGTATGAACGCGTGTGCCTTTATGATTAAGGAGGATATAGTTTAAGTCACAAAGTAGCTTAGTTGTAAATCAGTTTATCACTTGTTTGAAGAATGAGTTTGCCTGAAATAGGCATATTATTTTTGAATTTATTGAAAAGCCTGGTGAAAGTCTCTTTTCCTTTAGTTCACAGTAATAAAGAAAAATGAGTTGACCATTTTTGGTGACTGAATTAAACATTTACATTTTTGGTATGAATTGTGAAGTGGTTGGGTTTAATTTCCAGTGTGCTCCTCCTGCTTGAGTACAATTAGTAAGATTGAGTAACATTAGTAAGAACTAATTTATAATCTTACCAAAAGACGCAATTTTTTTCACAGCAAAATAAATTCTCCTTTAAGTTAAATCAAAAGTATGCACCTTCTCAGACAGCACGTTGAGATCAGCAATAAGGTCCATCATAGCTGCTTCAATGTCTTCTGTCTCAAGTTTCTTTGATTCTGATTGCGATATCATGTCTGCAATCTGCGTCTGTATTGTACGAGATAATTGGTGACAAATTGGTATGAAGCTCTAATCACTAGAACCTTGGCTTTAATTGACAACTTTTTAAAATATGGTTACAGTTTCGATGAAACAGATGCATTAATGGTTTCAAGCAGTGTGGCCACTGAGTTCAGTGCTGTAGTGTGTCTGGAACTTTTTAATCAACTTGTTCAGAGACGTTATTCTCAAGCAGATGAAGCTTGAACCCAGTCCTCTTGGCCAATAGGTAGGGACACTACCATTCTGTCACAAGAACCCTTGCTGTATGTCTGAACACTACCCTTTAACCAGCCACAGCTGGCCTTGGGTGCTTTCCAAACTGTCATGAATGCTTAAGCACGTTAAGTAAGGCAAGGGTGCATATCATTCCATTTCTCAACACGGCACCAGTCTGGAGCACAAAATTAAAAACCCAAAGAACTGCAGATGCTGTAAACCAGGAACAAAAAAAAAGTTCTAGGGAAGGGTCACCAGATCCAAAATGTTAACACTGATTTTCTTCTTCATAGATACTGCCAGACCTGCTGAGCTTCCAGCAACTTCTGTTTTAGTTCCTGGAGCACAAAATTACCCTCCAAACTGAAATACCAATAAAAGGTTAAACAAAAATGAACTCCCTACTGTAATACAGAAAGCTGTTGGAATGTTTTTGAAAAGAGTTAGGACTCGAGTCATCCACTGGGTAACTTCAGTCGAAGAGATGTAGCCTGTATAGGTCTATAGCAAATTCAGACACATAAGTTGGTTAGGACTTCCGTTTGTTAGTCAAGGGCCTGTACAGGCTGTCTAAGATGGGAGTCTGGTCATCTCTACTCACACAATGCACCCCTCTTCCCAGTGATAGGAACCAAACGCTGGAGCGTCCAGTAGCATGAAGAAACTGAACATTTGCGGTAGCATGTGAGATTACTGTCTGCCTGCTTTTTGCAAATGAGGGCTTCTCATTGACCACAAACTTTGTTGGGTCAATGCAGGAGTCTACGAAAAAGGATGTTGTTTATTAACTTTTGGAACTGAGTTTATCACAGGTTTAGAGAAATGTACATCCAGCAGGAAACTGAGGAGCAAACATGTAGAGAGATCTCAGATATATATATAAGAATAATAGGGCTGTAACAGTAGGGCACTTCAAGTTTTCAAACGTAGACTGGGACTGCCATACAAGGGCTTGGATGGGGAGGAATTTGTTAAATGTGTTAAAAAATTCTTTATCAAATCTATACGTGCCCACTAGAGAAGGAACAAAACTTGACCTTCTCTTGGGAAATAAGGCAGGGCAAGTGATTGAAGTGTTAATGGGGAATTACTTTGGGACCAGTGAATATAATTCTATTAGTTTTAAAATAGTTTCAGAAAGGGACAGACTTAATATAAAAGGTAAATTTTGAAATTGAACAAAGACAAAATTTGGTAGCATGAGACAGAACTTTCAAATGTTGATTGGGATAGTCTATTTGCAGGTAAAGGAGCAACTGGCAAGTGGGAGGTTTTCAAGTAAGATATCGAGAGTTCAGAGGTATTATGTTGCTGTCAGAATGAAGCATTAGGCTAATAAGAGTTATGAACAATGGTCAAAAATAAAAAGGAGGCATATATAGGTATAGACAACTGGGATCAAGTGAATCTCTGGAAGAGTATAAGGGCTGCAGGGGCATTCTTAAGAAGGAAATCAGGAGGGCTAAATGTAGATATGAGGTAGTCTTGGCAGATAAGGTTAACGATAATCTAAAGAGATTCTACAAGTACATTAAGAGCAAAATACCAACTTGGGAGAGAATAGGCCCCTGAAAGATCAACGAGATCTTCTAAGTGTAGAACCCCAGGAGATGGGAGAGATACTACATGAATATTTTGTGTCAATTTTAACTGTGCAGAAAGACATGAAAGCTAGGGAACTCGGGGAAGTAAATATGATGTCTTGAAAACAGTCCACATTACTGAAGAGGAGGTAATGGGGGCCTTAAAAAACATAAAGGTGGATAAATCTCTGGGACCTGATCAAGTGCATCCCAAGATGTTGTGGGAAATTAGGGAAGGAGTTGCAGGGCCCCCAGCAAAGATATTTGTATCACCTATAGCCACAGGTGAGTCATAGTGTTATATAGCGTGAAAAACAGACCCTTCGTTCCAACTGATCCGTGCCGACCAAATATCCTAAACTGATCTAGTCCCATTTGCCAGCATTTGGCCCATGTCCCTCTAAACCATTCCTGTTGATGTACCCTTCCAGATATCTTATAAATGTTGTAATTATACCCACCTCCACCACCTCTTCTGGCAGCTTATTCCACACATACACCACCCTCTGCATGAAAAAGTTGCCTGTCAGGTTTTCCCCTCTCACTTTAAACCTATGCCCTTTAGTTTTGAACTCCCCTACGCTGGCAAAAAGACCTTGGCTATTCACCCTTGTAAAGTCATCCTTCAGCCTCCAAAAGTCCAGGGTAAAAAAAGCCCCAGCCTATTCAGCCTCTCCCTATAAGTCAAACCCTCCTATCCCGGCAACATCCTTGTAAATCTTTTCTGAAGCCTTTCAAGTTTAACAAGGTGCTGGAGGATCAGATGGTGGCTAACGTTGTACTTTTACTTAAGAAAGGCTTTAGGGAGAAGTCTGGCAACTGTAGACTGGTGACTCGGACTTTAGTAGTGGGTAAGTTGTTGGGGGAGATTCTGAGAGATAGGATTTACATGTATTTGGAGAGGCAAGGACCGATTAGGGATAGTCAGCATGGGAAATCATTGCTCACAAGCTTGATTGAGTTTTTTGAGAATGCATCCAAAAAGATTGATGAGGGCAGAGCAGAAGACATTGTCCACATGGACTTTAGTAAAGCCTTTGACAAGGTTCCGCATGATAAAATGATTAGTAAAGTTAGATCACATGGGGTTCAGGGAGAGCTTGTCAAAATAGGCTAGATGGTAGGAGATAGAGAATGGTGGTGGAGGGTTGCTTTTTGGACTAGAGACCTGTGACCAGCGATGTTCCACAGGGATCAGTGTTGGCTGACTGTTGTTTGTCATTTATATAAATGATTTGGATGAGAAATTAAGAAGACTGGTTAGTAAGTTTACGCATGACACAAAAATTGGTGTCATGGTCAACAGTCAAGAAGGTTATCTAAGATTACAAAGGGATTTTGTTCAATTGGGCCAATGGGCTGAAGAGTAGCAGATGGTGTTAAATTTAAATAAATGCGAGATGTAACATCTTGATAAAGCGAACAAGGGTAGGATTTATACAGTTAGTATTAGGGCCCTGGGTAGTGTTGTCGAACAGAGAGACCTAGGGTTTCAGGTACATAGTTCTTTGAAAGTTGCATCACAGGTAGACCGTATGGTTAAGAAGACACTTAACATGCTCGCCTTTATTGCTCAAGTCATTGAGTATAGGAGTTGGAATGTTATGTTGAACTTGTATAGGATGTTGGTGAGGCCACTTTTAGAGTGCTGTGCACAGTTCTGGTTGCCCTGATAAAGGAAGGATATTATTAAATTGGACAGAAGATTTACCAGGACGTTGCTAGGACAAGAGGGTTTGGGTTATAAGGACAACCTGGATCGGCTGGGACTTCTGTCACTGGAACATAGCACATTGACGGGTGACCTTATCGAGGTTTATAAAATCATGAGGACATAACTAAGGTGAAAAGCAAAGGTCTTTTCCCTAGGGCAGTGGAGTTCAAAATTAGGCATCATATCTTTAAGATGGGAGGGGAAAGATTTAAAAGGGACCTGAAGGGCAACTTTTTCACACACAGGTTGGTTCGTACGTGGAATAAACTGCCAGAGGAAGTGGTAGATGCAGGTACAGTTACAACATTTGAAAGACATTTGAACAGGTATATGAATAGGAAAGGTTTCAAAGGCTAAGGGTCAAATACAGGCAAAGGAAACTCATTTAGTTTTGGAAACTTGGTTGGCATGAATGAGTTGGACTGAAGGATCTGTTTCCATGCCACAGATCTGACACACTAACATTCAGAATAGAGAAAGATATCATATAATGAATTAATTCTGTAAAATTGAAGTATCTTTGTGTTCGATAGGTGATTAGTAATAGTAAGTGAACTGCACAAGTTTGCCTCTTTTCATGAAGCAGCTTAATTATTAAATGAAGAGCCAGCTGGTTGGAGTGTGATGCTTCAGAACATGAAAGACACAGATTCTTTTATTTTTCCTTTATTCATTCATGGGATGAAGGTGTTGCTGGCTAGGCAGCATTTATTGGCCATCCCTAATTGCCCAGAAGGCAGTTAAGAGTCAACCACAATACTGTGGGTCTGGAGTCACGTGTAGGCTAGACCAGGCAAGGATCACAGTTTCCTTCCCTAAAGGACAGTCATGAACCAGATGGGTTTTTTCCTGACGATCAATTCATGGTCATCATTAGATTCTTAACTTCAGATACCTATTGGATTCAAATTTCACTATCTGCCATGGTGGGATTTGAACCCAGGTTCCCCAGAACATTAACTGGGTCTTTGGACTAACAGTCCACTGATAATACCACTAGGCCATTGCCTCCCCATCAGTTTATTGACCAGCTGAAGGAGTTCTTGTCACCTGTCTCCTCGTCTTCTCCCAGGGCATATCATGGCGTGGAGAGCCACAATTAATTGCTCTTGAATAATAAGTATAAAACATGGAATGAGGGAATTATATTTCACTGTACATTACACCATTAACCTTTCTGTCTCAATTTGCCTTCCTCAGCATAACTTGTCCAAAGCTATCTTCTAAGACTTGACAAATCCTATCTGTCGGACAAATGTTAATGTCTTAGGAAATTGAATGTGGCATAAACTTAAAGTCTACTTTACAGCCCTTGATTTAGCAGCTGTAAAATATGTAATAAGGGGAAAAATACAAAATCAATGAGTAAATATCAATCAGAGGAGCAGCCCTATTTGATTTTCATTGCTGGCACTTACACTGAAGTGAATCGCTGTGGTATTGAATTCCTGTAAGCGGTTATTAATGGCATCTCCAGTAATAACGTTTAGAACACTCGACCTAGCTTCTCCTAATGATACTCCTGATAATTTTAGGTCTTCAATTAAGTCCCAGATACACTTGTCACATCCTGTTGAGATAAAAGAGCAATACAGAATTAGAGGCAAGCACGGTAAAATGTTATCAGAAACAGCACAGGATCTTGAGAGAGATAATAGGTACTGCAGATGCTGGAGAATCCGCGATAACAAGGTGTGGAGCTGGATGAGCACAGCAGGCCAAGCAGCATCATAGGAGCAGGAAAGCTTGACGTTTCGGGCCTAGACCCTTCATCAAAAATCTAGGCCTGAAACATCAAGCTTTCCTGCTCCTCTGATGCTGCTTG